>OX439043.1:14458872-15193538 GCA_949317995.1 Acholoe squamosa | reverse complement strand
TACCATGACTGTAGATTTTTTCCCTCAGCGTTCCTGATGATGAAGTGTTTCATGGCGGAGTAGAACCGGGCGCTAACTCTGGGACTCAGTACGACTATTCTACATGTGTTGCTACAGATTCTCCGGTCCTGCAGACTGCCAGCTCCTTCACCTGTTTAGGTCTAAGTACAGGTCAGTATGTAATAGATGATAAACCCATTAAGGGCCACTGATGCATTGATGCATTATACCCATTAGTCTTCCTGATGCATGAATGCAGCCGTGGTGAGTATATAACTCGCCATGGCTGCATCTGTGCACCATATTAACCCTTCGGGTTCGATACACCTCCTGGTGGGCCAGGGTGATGCTCAGACAATGAAGTGCTTGCGAGGAGACTCACCAGCACTTCATTGGTGTATCATGACGACCAATGGGCCTGGTGCACTCCTGCGTGAGCGGCCCTTACAGGTGTTAACGTTCAAATTAAGACGGAGAGTTCTTATATCTGAGGACTGAGGTTTTATATAAGTCATTCGTCTTTGTAAATCCATATCGTTCTGTAGTATTGTATCCATGATAATTATTATGTATTTCTGATAGTGATATGATTGGCTGATAAAATGGGATTATAGGTTCTCAGATGGTGTTTGAAATGGTAAAAGCTAGATCCTATTATTCAATTGTACTTCAACGTTCACAGATCTATAATATCTTTTTGAGGAGTACAACAAATGCCAATGAAGTTTTTTTTTTGTAGATTTAGGTAACATGCCTCCAGCTCCATCCAATTGCCAGGTCGGTCCTGGAGATCGTCAGGACTGTAAGGAGGTAGCTAACCCTAATAGCCAATGTGCTCTAGGAAGTTGCTGCTTCGACAGCTCAGTAACGGGCGTCATATGGTGTTTCAAGCGTATGTACCATCGTCATATTTTTCACCCCCCAGAAAAAAAACCTAAAGAAAAAAAAGAAAACACACGAAAAACAATTAACAAGGCAGCTACAATATACCCTAATATCATTCCCAGTGTCTAATGATGGTGTCTACCCCTGCTTAATCCTTCATGTATTTTGTCACCTTTGTACCTTCATCCCTTCATCCATGCATCATACCCATTAACTTACATGATGCTTGGATGCCCTATATCATATTATTCAGCATATATATATATATATATATATATATATATATATATATATATATATATATATATATATATATATATATATAATTTGATTTGAGATATAATGCTGTCAACTGATATTATATATTCATGCTAATTTTTCCTCAATTTCAGCCGCTACACCATTTGATGTTTTCTATGGTAGGTTATGATATTTTTCACTCCATATATACTCTGTACATCATACATTATGCAATACAGCAATGTTAATGTCAGCTGTGGTTTATTTCAATATCACTTATGACACCATCAAATGCCTCAAACCATCAAGAAACGCATAAGTGCTGCTTCTCTATTACCTGTAGGTACAGTCGCTGTCCAGCCACCTCTAATAAGGGATCTGTCAGTAACATACGCCATCCGTGATGGGGCCACCGTGATAGGTGTAAGTGTTAATAAGACAAACCAACTTTGATGTGTAGCATAACATAGGCATCCCACTGAACAAGATCTCAAGGTCTCATGTATTTCTGAAGTCCCAACGTGTGAACACTATTTATAAGCGATCTGGAAATGTGATTATCTCCCCATGCCTCGAAATGTGGATACATTAAAACGTCTTAAACTCAGTGTCATTTACAACACTGCGAATCTTTCACTCTAGTTTGTTTCAAAGAGAATCATTAGAGCCTTACAATGACCATTTTTGTATAAATGTATGTTATAATTCCCAGGCACTTCGTTATAACGGAATTTTACTGTATTATGCATGGGTAAGTGTCTGCATACAATATATATATATATATATATATATATATATATATATATATATATATATATATCATATGGGTGCGAGACTATGAAAGATGGCATTAGACACAAATTGCAAAAATCCTCTCTCCATGTTTTGCAGTTAAAAGAAAATATGGTCTGGCCGGCTGGCCTAGATGACACAATGGCACGGGAAGCCTGCACGGACGCCTTCACAGATATATGTGGCGGGTTTTCAAGTTCGGCCAGCATCAGGAACAGCGTGACGGAATCATGCTGTAGAAATATCAAGGTAAGTCCACACATTAAAAAAAGTATCGTCAAAGGTTAAGACATTATGCTCTGTGTAATACCGCATGATACTTCAAAGGAAAGGCCTCCTTATCCTGTTGGTGGTAATTTTCCCCATCAACAGGGAGTGTTCTGCCAAGCTTTCACTTCGATGCGAGGAATCTTTCTATGAGAGTGGGCAAATGTTTCTACTAAGATGGTGGACATTTTTGCCCCTCATGAGCTTGATCAAAAGTGTTTTTTTTGGTACTACAAGGGGTCGAACGTTTTACACATCAGGTAATAGATGGGATACCGTAAAGCTGTATGACATCAATGTTCTCTTAGGTGACTGGGATGATTGACGAGGCTCGGCTGACATCTTATGAGGAGACCGCCCTGCTCTGCCGCATCATGACCACCAGTGATCAAAATTCATACAGTGATAGTGGAGAAGTCGATGTGACCAGTATAGCAGCCAATACTTGTACCAGAAACTGCAGTGGTCATGGTACATGTGAAAGAGGTAAGAGACTCGACTTAATTCATCATCTCATGTTATATCATTGATACTTTTTGACAATTCATTTAGCTACACTCTCAGCCCGGCGACCCGGTTTTACAAAGAAAAGATTTGTATTAGGCACTACAGTGGGAGTTGATGTTAGTACAAACCCATTGACTTGATTGGGGTTCTAGTGTAGGTGCTATGGCGGTATCTACTGCATATTTACAATTCAGGCTGAGAGTGTAATAAAGGTCCCTCCTCATAAAAGAGGTTAGGGCGACCCTGGCACTACCAAAACACGCTGCTCCTTGGCATCCTCTGTTCTGTTATCGTTTTGGTACACATTTCATTATCTACGTATATGTGATTATCATATTTTTTTCTGTTTCATGCAAGAATCAATTATAAAAAAAGACTTGAAGATTGTCCAATTTTCCTGTCTTCAGTGTAGCCTAAGTAATCCAATTGGCACATTTGCTTGACAAATTTGGCTCTTGCCTTCGAAAGCCGTGTGAGCATGCCCAGGCCATTTTCTATTCAATTCTCCTTAAGACAGCTGTCTTGCCTCCAAGGGCTCAATACCACATAACTTGCATCTGTATTTAACATATATTGTCCTGAATCTGTAGATGTCTAGCAAAGTGATTGCGGATCCTTAGACATGTACCAAAGCAAAATGTATTGTCTCGGCTATTCGCCATCATTGGTGCTGTTGAGCCATTTTTGAGGTTCTAGCTTATGCTCTAATTCTCAACATGAACCTTCTCTCCTTGTTCACTGACTTTGCTGCATATCCAGATATCGCCCTATAAGCTGCGGGTCCACCATGCAACATAGGATACGATTTTGAGCTAGTTGCATAGAAGTAGATACAAATTGAGGGAGCCACATCGTCTGTTGCATAGTGGACCTTACCATTCGAATTGTCATCCCTGCAATTGCTTGAAAAATCACAATTTGATGCGATATGCAAAAAGGGGTCAGAGTGTATGGTACAATAAGGCCCCCTTTCTCAGTACATGTCACATAATTATCATTATGTGACATTATTCTGATGCAACTGCACGCCCAATGCAATCCTAAGTTGCACCAAGGTTTAGTCTCACAGTGGACTCACGCCTATACCAACCTAGCAGGATTGATTATTAACCAATGAAGTAATCCCAGCTTTTCACTACATGCCTCTCGGGGGCAACTGGTACCCATCTGATAGCTCTTACCAGTAGAACTCACTGGTAACAAGCTTCAGCAATGGCCGCGCCCATTGTACCATCCGCTACCTTGGTATATTGATAACATTCTCCACTTGCAGGTTCATGTGTGTGTGACACAGGCTTCTACGATGCAGACTGCAGTTCCACCTCTTCTACTCCTGTCCTCATTCCTCCAGCAGCTTGTAATAAGAGAAGGAGCTATGCCTGTAACCTTGTAAACGTTACAGGCACAAACTTTGCACCTGATCTGCAGTTCAGATACTCCTTTAATGGTGTAATAGTAAGTAACTGATAAACACAGGTTTATGAAAATTATTCCTAACTCAGTACTTCTCCAAAAGGTCGCCTTGAAGCAGGATTCATAATGGAAGAGCTTAATATCCTCATTTCCCATTACATTATAGAATCCATCATTTTCAAAAATATCAAAGATGATGTGCTGTAACAACATACAACTGGTATTACTAATAATTAATGGTCTTATGTTGCCTGATGAGAAGCAAGAAAGGCTTATAAAAAATGCTAATTTTGATTTTTTGATAATTTCATTTAACTCATATATCCATCTTATATTCTGACAGCAGGATGAGACATTTGAAAATGTCGAAACCTCCACATCAGCTGTGTTCCTCACCCAGAACACGGTGTCTATAAGATTAGAAGGCAGTAAGACTGGTACATTCACCATTACTCTCAGGCCTGGATCGTCAGGTACCGAGGTCTCAGTAGGCTATGTTGTGTTCGACTCTGCCTGCCAGACATATGATGCAACTACAGGAACTATTTCAGATCGGGTATGTACATCTATTATTTTATTTCATCAGGTGGACGAGAGGGTTGGAGGTGAGATGGGGGCTGTTTTCTTTTGTTAACTCGATAATATATGTACAGTGTATTTTCTCTGTACAATTATTGTGTCAGTTATGACAGTCTTTGACTGAGGCTATACTACTATGGGATTATTCCAGAGAACCACAGCTATTCGAAAAAAAGGAGTAGATTTTTTTTTTCTAAAGGACATGGAGGGGGGGGGGGGCAAGTATGAGAAGTTATCTGCTACACCTTTTTTTTTTTTTTTTTTTTTTTTTTAGAAATGCTGCAATTCTATAGATGTGATAGTCGGATACTCTTTGAGCCCTCCCTTTCTGCAAACATTCCTCCGAGCATGCTTCACCTTTTTCACAAAATCTCCCATCATTTGTTATTCTCTACAAATTTTCCAAACCAAAGTTCCCTGTACACAAATGTCCTATACGGAATTTTTTTTCTCAATAAAACAAAGAAAATTCATTTGGAAATGGAGTATACATTCACCAATGGTTTTCTAAAGGAAGGGGAAGGCTAATCTTCGATTGGCTGGTGACATGATTTATTCACCATCGTTTGATTGATTGTTGATTGATATACCTTGTAAGAAGTGATTCGAGCTTTTTAACTAATGCCAACCAGTCATTAACTTATGTATTTACGAAATGACTTAGATTCAGCACAAGTTGGAAACAATGTTTATGATCATTTACATAATTTTCAGAATGATGTATGCAGAATTGACTCCCTCTGTTACCCAGACATGGCTACAAACCCAGCGGACAGAAATGAACATTGTGATGTTAGTGACAGTACCAGTGCTTGGACCGCCAGCACATGTAAGCATTTCACGAGGTTAATTCAAAAGGTCCTGGGATTTCTACCCCTGCGATCTTAGTGTGGGCACATATCATAAGACCTAGCCAGTCTGTACCCTAGCTAATGCAGTGGTTGCAGGCCAGTCAGGCACAGCAAGTCCTGAGATCCCTTCACTATTCCTTTTCCAGCTGTAAGATCACTGCAATCTTAGTGAAATAATTGCATAGTGGTTTCACCTGAGTACAAGAGCACTCAAAGGGAATACTCCTGCTCCCAAGAGTGAATGTCCCTGATGTATAGATATAGAGGGGAGGGAGGACGTTTGAAGGCTCTTTAGGCTATTCAGGCATGAAGTGCACCCTATGCTCTCATATAGGAAAGGGGAACGCTTGTTTAATCACTCTTGTGAGAAAGAGTGTTTCCACTGCTATTCTTTCACTATGGGCCTCTTGCCCCTGTGCGCAGTGTGTTTTACTTGGAATGGTGTAGGAGGTCTGAGGCTAAGATCCCTGTGGTCTTAGTGCTGGCTGTGAAAAGGAAAGACAGTCTAATCTTAAGATCACTTAATTGGATGAGGCAGAATCATTCCTAAGATTGCTGTGGTAGCGATCCCAGGACCTTTTGAATTAACCTCCAGTGCTACTCATAACAATTTAACTTCTTTTATTTGCTCCTAACCCCAACATTCTATGCATTAAGACACTAGGAGAAGTCCATGTCATTGTATTAAATGAGGCAATATTTTGAGAATTTTGAAAGCTAAATGAAGTGCAATTTGAAAACTACAAGAATTAGAATTATCTAGTTTTCATTCAAAACGGTGGTTTTGATTCAAAAGGGTATGAAATAAATAGACAGAGGTTCATATGGGTATTTTTTAACTGAGTGTTAGAGGAAACCCAGGATTTAATTCCACATACGAAAGCACTTGACTATACCAATTTGGGTAGGCAACATTATTTCATGATTGCAATAACTTACAATGTGAGAGCCTTCTAATGCAGAAATAATGCCTTTTTCAAATTTAAATGTTAAAATAGGTCTATTTCAAAATGAAGTTAAGTTTATGGGTCTTACCCAGACCAATCTTAAACAGACCCCTAGTTGTGATCATTTCTCGATAGTCCGAGGTGCACTATTGACACTGGCGTATGCGAAATGTCACTTTCTTTTTAATCCTTTATTCTGTTTTGCTTACATTACATAATGCTTTGGATGATCATTTCTGCCTGCCGCAAACTTGAATGTAAATCAAACTACAGATCAAAGGATTTGATATAACAGCATTTCCACGGATGCCAGTGTAGTGTAGTGGACCTTGGGCTATCACAATTCTCTGTTTATTGATAAATGCCCCTCACTTTCTTTTAACCACAGACACAAACCTGATTCCACCTATCACCTGTGACGAGTCGTCAGATCCAGAATATTACCCACCCGCTTCCTACACTGGGACTGTAAACATCTCTCGACCCACCGGAAACTTCACCTACCGGTCAGATCCTACGCGTAACCTTGGCTTTGGGATCTTATATTTTTCCCCTGGGGTATCAGTGATGATCAATGGTAAGTCATCAGTACGGTCTTTTACTTGGCAGAGATATTCAATATGTACATTATTTTTATACAACATGAATAATTTCTAAGTGGCTCTAGGCTTATTCATAGATCTATTGTAACTTTGTAAATGTTAACTTTATGACCACTGATTTAAGAGATATTGATATCATCAATTGCAAAATATTGCAATTCTTATTTGAACATTAGTTTTCAGTTTTGAGTTGAACAGAAAATACTTTGACATGAATAGCATATAATTGAGCTTTTGGACCCCCTACAGGTTTGGGACCGCGGTTCCGACAAGCAATCTCCTTCTCCATGGTCATCCAAATATGGCCTGAACCTAGCGCTGCTCACAGCAATGCCCCTGTCCTGCAGTTTGTTACTCCGGACCAAGGATTAGTCGGATGGTCGATTCACATCGAATCATGTACCACCTTGGTTGTGTCACAACCATATCCACAACCATTTGCCACAGATCCTGGAACTGAGCAGTTCATACTGTTCCCTAAAATACGTCTTATTGGGACCATCATAAAGGGTTCATGGAATATTGTGATAGTTTCCTTCAATCGTGCTTCGAGTACATTCCTGCTCAACATTAATGGAAACACGGTATTATAATCTTCACATAATAATTATGATCATTTATACAATGATTTAGGGAGCAGCTAGGGGAGGAGGGTGTACGTTCTTTCCTTGCGAGGATCATCATGCATAAATGCAGGGGTCTCTTTCAGAACAGTCAACGATTTGCCCTTCAAATGATCACCCATTGTACAATGAGGCAATAAGCATTATGTTAACCTATTCCATGATATCAAATTTTCATAATAAATGGAAGAGTCTTGGGACATTCAAAACTATAATAGAGATAGAGCATGTGCAAGTCTGTAGTAGAGCCCCATACAATGGTATTTGTATTAGGAGATAGATCCTATGATTTAGCCAGATTCTGTGATTGTAGTAATATTTTGGTAACGATAGAACTATTTGGCGGTCGTTAAGCATTCTGAGACTTAATCTTGACCGTCATTTTTATATCTTGAACCTTATGCCTTGAAGTTTGCATATTGAAGTTATCACTTAAAAATGATATTAACTTTATATATTTCAGGTTGACACCCTAACCCTACCGAGCCCTACAGTCACATTAGACCTAGATCACACCAGCATCAGGCTTGGTGGCAGTGATGGTGATGAACCATTCATTGGCAGTCTCTTTGGTATCAGTTTTTCTGATACCCCGCTGTCTAACAGCGAGATCAATGATCAACAAAACTGGCAGTCCCCCGATCTAATTCTTACTGCCTCAGCTCTCCCTGCACCACTCACACTACCATCAATAACTTATAATTTAATCACGGGTGATTTCTCCGTGCCGATTACGGTACCAGCGAACATCCGGGTGATAGCCATTTGGTCCGCTGTACCCGCTGTACCAATTACCCCTCCAACTCTGACTCTGACTGGTCCTCAAGAAAAGGAACTCAATTTCTTCGCGAAAATAGGCATTTCTGGCTCAGTAAGTGGACCATGTCTTCATTCTCTTTTAACTTAGGAAGCCACCTGTAAAGGACTCTCTTTTCCCTTTTTCTATGTTGAGAAAAAGCTAAAACCCCTTTTAAAGTAATAGAAAAAGAAGACAACCGAAGTTATTTTGACGTTTCTTCGCCAAGTGTGAAGCCTTAGAGATGGGTTTAAAATTCCACCTTGTACGTCTTTAGATTTCTTCATGCTTTTATTTCAATTAATCTATGATAATGAGGTAAAGTACAGAGTCGCAAAGAATAATAATGTAAGTCTTCACTGAAAAAAAAATTGGGCTTTTAAATTGAGTATCATAAAAAAACCCACAGATTCTTCATGTTGACAACTTGTGTGCCTAGGTTGACAACTTCATGACCTATCACTCTAGGGTCGTCAGGTATGGCCATGTTACTGAACCATATAAAGTCGTCAAGATGAAGAGTATAAACCAGGACTGAGAGTCCGATTTCACAAGCCTTAACTCATTTGTGTTATGCTGTTAACAAGCCAATCTTTAAAGATGGCTTTGAATGAGATGAATGGTATAATGAAAGCTACTGTTTCATTCTAGGTCACGCTCAGCCTTCAAACCTGCACCCCCATCAATCCAACTACTCAGGATTGTTCTGCTCCACGGAAGACTAGCTTCTCACTCGATATTTCTGTACGTTTCTTAGAATATTCCACTTTGAGTAACTGACCACATTCTTGATGGTTTATATCATATTAAATGTGAAGCGTTGGAAATAATAATGATTTTAGTTTGAAAAAAGATGAGATTCCCTTAAAAAGAATAAGATTGTCGAGTATTGAATACATTAGATCCAACACGAATCTGTCTTCACCAAAACAGCATAAAGTTGCTGATTTTTTTCAGAGGAAAACAGCAAAGAAAGTCTATTTTCCTAAAATCATTCATTAACTTTGGATTAAAACAAACGAAACATTGCATCTTATTTGATGTCCCCAGAAATTGTTTGCCATGCCCCTTACTCCCTATACTTAAAATTTCCTGAATCTTTCTCCTTATTACAAAATTAGATAATTATTATCAATGCTTTAAGGGGCGGTGATGCAGGAGTGGTGCATCATGCAGATTGGTCGTCATGATACACTAATGAAGTGCGGGTGATTCTGCTTGTAAACACTTCATTGGTGCATCATGCCGACCTTCCAAGAGTGTATCAACCCTGTAGCGTCAGCATGATGAATTAATGCAATGGGCATGATGCATTAATGCATTAGCGGTGCTTGAAGGGTCTTATATATGCATATTCATGGAATATCTTCCTTTATACAGTTCCCAGACAGAGCCAACACACCATACCCTGGACTAATCCAGTACCCTGCCTTAACGGGTCTACCAACCACCGCATTATTGCTGACTGCCGGGTCCGTGTCTACACTCCAGTGTCAGGTGTCTCTCAATGCCCTTGGCCTTTCTGGATTTTCCAACAGTGTAGTAGCGTTGTACGCCTACATCGTTACAGCAGAGACACAGCCGTTATTGGTAAGGAATGATAATCAATGCAGGATTTTAACTTTACAGCATTCAATCAAATCGCAATAAAGTGGTGACATAAAACAAACTTTTGTATAGGCCTATAGACTTTGAAACAAATAAATCATTTTGAATTTCAATTTGATTTTCAGGCGATCCCTCAGCTCTTCATTGCAGAAAGTAACGGAGAAACATGTGGTACAAGGGTTGATGAGAGTGGTGCAGCTACCCTGGCTCTGGCTGCAGCGATGGGTAAACGCCAGACCTCAACACAAGTTGTGACCTTAGCTCTTTACATTAGAGTTGATAATGGTGAAAGAACCCCGCTTGGACTCGTTGAGGCTACCATCCCAGCATTTACACCATCCAGACCAGTAAGCTGTGGCTACACCCATCCTGGGATCATCAGGTCAACATCCAATGGGTAAGTTCTTAGATATGGCCCTAGTCAGCTTTGCACCACATACCCACAGAAAAAGAACCATTAATTTTTCTGATTCCCCCCGATAGCACAATGACCTTGGCATGATGTTGGACCAGCGTTGGCGCAACCATCAGCTTTATAGAGGCTGTCCATCCTGCCTACGTAGGCCTGACTTGCTGACTAAATGCCAATATATGCCCAATGTTGGCATTTGGGCTAAATTCGGCATTTAGGTGGCAAAATGCTGATGGCCAGCTGTACCTTGCCCCGATGGGCAGCCAACGCTGTCATGATGTTGGTCCAACATGTCAGGGCAATGTCAGCAAATTTTTGTGTGCTACCTGGGCCGGGCTTAAAATCAATCAGGGATTCAGGATTGCAGAGTGTAATGTAAGATATCTTGTAATTTGAGTTGAAGTTAAGTTTAGAATTAAGTTTAAGTTAAAGCAATGCTCCCATTTAACAACATACAAAATAGTGTAGATGTCATTCAAGCAAATTTTTTATGACTTTGGTACATCAAGGATTTCCTCTTGTATAAACCGTGCCTTATACACGAGATATGACGGCAGAGTGGTTGTTGAAATCTACATCATTGACAACTTGAATTTCAGCCTTTTCAATACCCAAGGTGAAGGGACCTTCCGATTGTACTCATTTGGAGAAATCGAAGAAGTAAGTACACTGTCTTATTCTCAAGAACATTACATTTGATATTAGAGGAATTAACATGAACACCTTGGGGACTGATGATCTTTTAATGACAGGGGGCTAAATTATTTTGACCCCTTGACCGGGGCAGGCAAATCTTCTCAACCCCTTTCAAGGGGCAACGTAAATTTACCTGTTTTTAGCGAAAAGCCAGTGCATTACTTTTGCTCAAAAAGGCGCATATTCTGGGATACCGCTCCTGTAATCATTATCATCAGTACGGCGTCTGCACAATTTAGCAGAAAAAAACCTGTCTGTCATAAAGAACCTACAGGGAGCTAATACACAGTTTGGTACACTAAGGCTACATGTCTGCATCATACCAGTCCACACGACCACAGGGACCGCATGATACACCATAAAGTGCAGACTAGTCAGCGGCACTTCATTGGTGCACCATGGCGACCAATGGGCATCATGTAGCCCTACTCCTGCATCAACAGCCTTTAAAGGGTTCAAAATCCAAATTACAGGGCTCAAAATACCCACAATTCAAGCTTTTCTTCCAAAAAAGATATAAAAGATATCAAGGTGCTCCAAAATGTCCACCAAGTGAACTAACTATTGCCCATTTGGACACTCTGACTACTGTTTCGTTAAGACCTCACTGACCTCCAGAAATTGCCCACTTTAGTCTGAACTCACAGTTGCTTTGCTGTCGAGCTTTCTTAATGAAGCTTCAATATCTGGCCTTTAAGTCAAGGCCAGTTGGAGTCATTATTTTTAAGCTAGCCAGAACAGAGCAGGAGGTTAATTCGAAACATCCTGGGATCACAATTTCAGCGATCTTAGGAATTATTCTACCTTATCCTATTAAGCGATCTTAAGATTAGACTGCGTTCACATTTCCTAGCCAGCACTAAGATCGCATCGATCTTAGCCTCAGCCCTCCTACACTATTCCAAGAAGTACTGACTGGACACAGGGGTAAGAGTCCCAAAATAAAGGAATAGCTGTGGAGCCACTCTTCTTCACAACAGTGTTTATATCACCGTTCCCCGTCCCCATATGGGCTAACAAAAGAGCACAGGGTGCAGTTGACCCCCGTACAGTATTCAAGAGTTGTTCCCTTGAATGTATGATTTATTCTTGCCTATTGGAAGCATTGTGCCCTCCCCCAGGACAAAGAGAGAGAAGGGAAGAATTACCTTACAGTACACTTAGCGCATGAGTAGCCCTACACTGCGGCAAAAAGGTGTGTGTTTATACATACCACACTATCTACATGGTGTGTGATTCCTACACATCTATGATATTCAAACATTCAAACACTTACAGCTAAACACCATCAGATTCTAAACACTTATCCTGAAAATTGCACACCTACTTCTCACACACCTAAACACTTACACACCATAGTGTTTAGGTGTTTGAGTTTAAACACATCCAGTCTTTATGTGTTTAGTCTTAAACATGTATTTGAAAGATAAACATCAGGTGTTTATCCATCTAATAAGAATCATAAGCAGATATGATAAGTATAATATGTATGAAATGAGTAAAAGGATAGTATCCTCGTTTTTATAGTTGTATATCACCCAGTTTCCTGATGACTCAGTAGTTTTTTGTGTTTCTTTCCCTGTTTGTTGTTTTTTTACCTGAGGGGCATGATGCATGGGAGGAGGGGGTATAGGGAGATATGGGTGGCCTACCCCTCCTCCCGTGTCCAAGTCTCCAGGGACCACCCCCACCTCCCTACCCACTCTTCCTACCTCTCCTTACGTGTACAAGCCTCCAGGGACCGTCCCTACCTCCCTACCCACTCCTGCTACCTGTTCTCTCGTGTACAAGCCTCCAGGGACCCTCCCTACCTCCGTACCTATTCCTCCTACCTCTTCTCATGTGTACAAGCCTTCAGGGACCACCCCTACCTCCGTACTCACTCCTCCTACCTCTTCTCACATGTACAAGCCTCCAGCGACCACCCCTACTTTACTACCAACTCCTCCTGCCTCTTTTACACTTTTACTCCTATCCGAATTGTGTGTATCATTTCTATCTTGCAGTTTTACCATGGAAAATGAATATGGCGGTATCCAGCTACAGTAATAAAGATTAAATTGATGAAAAGATGATGAAAAATAAATGATGGAAATAATAAAAATGAAATTATTCAGCCATAGCCCCCCTCCCACCCTGGTGAACAACCCTATGGCCCAAAGCTAGTACCTCCCTAAGCTAAACACCATATATCTAAACGCCTCCTGAAGCTAAACACTATGTATCTAAACACCTCCTAAAGCTAAACACTACCAATCTAAACATTTACTCATGCTGCACACCTTAAAGCTAAACACCTATCAAAACTAAAGACTTGTTAAATCAAATGCCTGATAGCTAAACATGTTTAAAGTTAAACAAGTTTAGCCAAATCAAGAAATGCCGTTGTGACCGCGTAAAAAAACGCCTCCTGCTGTTATTTTGTATTGTGAGACCTCATCACATGGGGCAAATGAAATCATCATAGCGCACTCCCGTACCGCTTCGCGGTACCGCCGCTACGCGGCGTGGGAGGCGCTAAAAAAAACGCCTCCCGCTGTTATTTTGTATTGTGAGACCTCATCACATGGGGCAAATGAAATCATCATAGCGCACTCCCGTACCGCTTCGCGGTACCGCCGCTACGCGGCGTGGGAGGCGCTAAAAAATATGTTTAGAAAAGTGGGACAAGAATGTGTTTAGCTATGTGTTTAGATCCTAAACGGTGTTTGGTTGCTAAACACCAAATTAACAGTGTAAGAGCCCTCAAGGACACTCAGCAAACGTCCTCCCTCCCCTCTATATGTATGCAGCAGGCTATTCACTCTTTTGATCAGGAGTGTTCTCTGTACGTGCTCTTGTACTCAGGTGAAACCACTATACAATTCTTTCACTAAGATCGCAGTGATCTTAGTGCTGGAAAAGGAATAGTGAAGTGATCCCAGGACTTACTATTCTTGACAGGCCTGCAACCACTGCATTAGATAGGGTAGACCAGCCAGGTCTTATGATATGTGCCTACACTAAGATCGCTGGGGTTGTGATCCCAGGATGTTTTGAATTAAGCTCCAGAGCAGTATGTGTTCAGTTCAAATAAGATTCCGCATATTTTCTAGATGCTAAAACAACTACACTAACCATAATCATAAATCTTTATATCTGACACCAGGTTCAGGTCATCTTCAAGACTTGTCCGCCATACCATAACATCCTCCACTTAGTGACACTGACAATCCGCTTCAGAGATGAGATCATCAGATTCAATCGGCACCCATTCTGTGATACATTATCAGAATTCATCGTCGAGCGTAGTTCATCTGATGTGAATAATTTACAGATGCGAGTCGTTAAACAAGGGATGCTAACTATGGTAAGCCAATTGATCAAATTTTACTGACTTTATAAATTGTTAGTGTGTGTCTCTCACTAATGTCTCAATTTTATTCTATTGAAACAACATTGATCAACATTTATCAATGTTATGCCAATGTCGATTCAACATTCTGTGCTCACTGGGTGATAAGATAAAAAAAAAACAAATTCAAATCACTTTTGACAAGTTCATGTCCTAATACACTTTTTTTTTTTTTATCTATTTTGACATCTTATCACATCATTTGACATCTCATTTTTACGGAAAAAAAATGAAATAAAGAAAAAATCATTGTAAAACTCTGCTGCTCAGGTATTGTGTCCGGGAGGTCTACAGGTGAATGTGTACAAGACGTTTGCAGTACAAATATATCCCCGACCTGGATATACTGCCAGCAATGGTGGAGGTAAAAAGTCTATTCTCACTATGTAGATCTACCAGTATTATGTCTGATTGTGAAAGCTTCTATCCTGAAACTAGAGATTTAAAACAGATGAGGATGATTAAAATAATAATGTAGGCTCTTGATAGAGTGAAGGCATTGGACTGCTCTATAGTATGCTGCAAAATAATACTTATGTCAAGTTAAATAAAACTTTTTAGATGATAGTTTTAAAGACATAATTTTTCTATGAAGAATTGTTGATGTTCTCAGTAGTCTACTCCTAGTCTTTACAAAAAGCTCCCCAACACCCTCAGTTTTCCATAATGAATTGCAAATACATGTTCAAGAGGGATCTAATACTCAATTGCTGTTGTACAACATTTGCTTTGTACTATTTTGATGACTCAGATTACAAAAGGTGGCATGTCAATGCTTATTGATAAGATAAACCCTTATTGTTTTGTAGGTAGCTGTATAACAGGAGTACCCGAGTAAGTGGACCTGAATGTGTTCAACATTGAATGCCTAGCTATCTTTCTGTCAATAGTAAGGGTTGTAAATCAACAAAGAATGGTTAGTTAGCTCGTATTTAGGGTCACCAGTACGGGTAATTAAATCTTTACCATCTGACTTATTCCAGATAGACATATATATTTTCTCTTGGCAACAATCATTCAGGAATGTTAGGTTTGATGCTTAGATAACATGAAGAAAAAGTCACTAAGTCCTTTTGTCCACTGGAGGGCATTAAGTTGGGTTCTCTTAACTGTAGCCAAACTAATTCTACATCAAATTTTACAAAAATAAATTAGATCTGCTAAAAATTTCTTAAACAAAGTTCAGGTATGGATATCTGTGACCAAGAGAAACATTCTAGATGAAAATAGTAGCAGGTCAACGGAAAATGAAAATTTCCACCATATATTGAAACTATCACTTATTCCTTAATCCAAGTAAAGGAATCCATAGGTATGGGAAATGCAAAATAAAGTTATGATATTGTCATTAGCCTTCGTTGATGTTTACTAGCAAGAGCCTTGATACTTTGTCCACTCTTTATATAGATTTCAAGGGCTCAAATGTCCTTTGAGGCTTTGAATAAAGGTATCTTCCTTTTTTTATGTGTAACACAGGCCAGTGACCAGTGTGAACAACATGTATTCAGGCTGTACGGCATTTTATACATATACTACTGATCAGAGGTACACAGAATGCAAACAACCAGCCCCAGATCAGTTCATGGATGGCGAGACTCTTCAACTTGACCAAGTTATGCCTCGCCCATGCACTGTCAGTGAGTATCAAACATAATCTACATAATAATAACACTTATCTCAATTGTGCTTTTATACCTTTTCATCTTGAACTAACGCCCTGGTGATTATTGATTTACAGGGGGGAATACACTCGGCCCTTATCGAAGACCGGTGCTTATTCACGATATATTGTCGATGCATAACACATAATTTCAACATTTGCATATCCCCCATGCTTATAAATCTTTGGGTCAGAAATGTTCAGAATTCCATATGAGTGATGGTACCTGAAGGAACTTCACCATATGAATCACTAATGCTACTGATGACACATAATGATTGATTGAGTCAAATAAAACCAAATGAAGTGTTTACCTTGTAACTGCATGCCATATGATGCTGCTATGTCATGCCCGAATGACCCCTCCTGCAGGGGGGGGGGTCCACTGCATCTATCCTACTAGGTGGATTCTTATCTTAGTTCTATTTGAACCAATTACAATGATACTTTAGTAATTTAATAGCTGTAAGAAGCAGGGGAGCTCTTACTTTTAATCTATTGAAAAGGCTCTGTAGAATAAAAATATTAATTTTCTTCCTAAACCTAATACATCTTGTTGGATAAAATTTGTTCAGGGGAGAAGATTTTACTGCTACTTAAACCTTCTCATCGGGAAATGATCACTGCGCAAAGATGGGCTTAAAGATTATCATTTTTCCATGATATAAAATGAAACACTCTTATATTTCCATTTTCACTTCTCTAATTGCAGGTGATGATGATGTCACTATGACACTTCCCTATCTGGGGACAGGCACCACATGCTACACCGATGCCACTATCACAGATGTTCTGCTATTTGATACTACTGTCACCTTGGACGTGGTAAATCAGCCTATATGTGAGCCAGCAAGCAGAAAGGACAGTTACTGCGGGATTTAGTACCAGATTTAGCCACCAGGGGGCACCACTATGGACTAGAATAGGAAAAATATGACTAAAACTGTTATAGGCTACTTTTTTATGGAGAATTCAATGGTTTTTGATAAAACGTTCTATTTTGGGTGGAAAGGTTCCAAATTTGGCATGTAAAAAGAATGTTTTTGGGCCAAAATAAGCATTTTTGTTGATTTCTGTTGCCATGGAAACATGATTTTCATTCTAAATAGGAAAACCAATGATTCCATTTGAAGGAACATCCCACAAGGTTTACTATGGCGAAAACAGAATGAAAATACCATTTCTAGATCAAAAGTTATGGGCAAAAGAATGAAAATTTATACGAATTTAGCTAATTAGCATAAATTATGCTAATTAGCTATATATCTCATGACCAATTAGACATAGAGCTTATTAACATTCTTGAAATGGTCACACCTACCCATATCTAGCAAGCCATTCCTCCAAAACTAACAGGAGTATCTTCTCATGCTATGTATCACTGTAAAGCTAGTGATTTGAATTTTAAAGTTGACTTTTAGCACGAAGCATCCTTTCTCCTTGCCTCTACACATATCCTCTATATCATTCAACATCATTCGCTGTATTAATGTTATGATCATTGATAATGCAATGATAAGTGATATGAAAAAAAATCACTTCATTTTCGAAAATAATATGCATACAATTCTGAGCTCTAATCATGTACTAAAGGGAAACCATTGCATATGTAGAGAATCGTATTTACTGTGTATCGAGGTCCATATGTATTCGAGACTTTTACTATGTACCATATTGTAGTAGGATAGGCGCTCTTTGGGAGCGTCGCCTACGTCTCTCGTAAGAGGGCACCACTGGTGGCTTCGGTTGGTGTGACGTAGGGGGCAAACCAGAGGGTGCTCAGTGCGGAACCACTCAACCGTAACGAGAGGTATATATTCGGCCATCCTCCTACGATCGGGGGATTCGCAGTGCTACCGAATTGGTAGACTGATCTTGTCTCTAAACGGCCTCATGGTTATCTAACAAGAGCATTACCGCCTTACGGGGTACTGGCTAAAGGCCTATATGAAAGGTTGAAATGCATTTGCAAGTCTCCTTGTAAAAAGTACCGTAATAAAGTGATTCTGAAACCTACCATTATGCATGAATGTTGCCCTGGTAAGTAACTTTCAAAGGCTATGTATGTTACTGGAGGGTTGATATGATGCTCACTTCATTAGCGCATCATGGAGTCCAAGGGGTCAGCCGCTTCTAAAGGGATTAAACCAAAATAAAGACATTCCCGAGCCGTGAACCTGGGATTACCTCCTCATTGATTACTACATACCGTTATTATCCCCTCATTTCAGGTTAATTTGCAAGTTATCAATTCTGGTTCGAGGCAATTGATAATAGGCTCAAGCATCTACCAACAGTATATTGACCCCGACACGCAGATACAGCAGATTCCTCTTGAGATGCTAGTGGTGAATCTTGAAAACCTGGTGGTAAGTTTGTTCATCACTTAAAGATTATCAAATCCTAGTTATGTTATTAGACAAAATAGAATTGGTTACCAACAGAACTAACGAACAGAATTAACAATGGAAGGGAAGATTTCTTTGCTGAAAAATATGTTGACAAAATCCATTAAAGGTGCATTTTCACATCTCAGACCTTCAACTATCATGTCAGACTTTCCCCATTGTGTCAGACTTTTGCCTCCAAGCTTAAGATTAGAATCATGTACACTTTAACATAGTAGGGATCATGCAAATAATATATATATATATATATATATATATATATATATATATATATATATATATATATATATATATATATATGTGTGTGGATAAAGGTACATTGACTTCATATAAGGGGTGAATTATAACTATTTTAATACATAAAATGAAAAATATAGATCTAAAAGGATTTTGTTTCAGACTTTCGCCTACTGTGTCAGTCTTTCGCTATTTTAACCTTTGGACTGGATTTACTTTGCCCTATAATGCTATCTAGCTCGTAATGTGTCACATGTGGATAACATGTTAGTAGGTACACATGAAATATTATGATCAAATATGAAAAGGTAAAATATTATGGAATCAATTGTGTCAGTCTTTCGCAATTGTGTCAGTCTTTCACCCTTTCTGGTTTGGTAGAGGTTTTCCAATAACTTAGACTATTGTTAGGACCTAAATATCTCATATATGGACAGTGTTTAATGGAACCAATCAGTGTTTAATGAAACCAATCAAACAGTGTTTAATGGAACCAATCAAATCTGTTAAGTACCTAAAAGTCACATGTGCAAGCATAATCATCACACATTGCGTTTATACCACGGTCTGCACCTTTAGGATGCATTAGGATGCATCAGAATGCAGAATGCATTCACTGACATACAAACATATATTTATGGTATCCATAGGGTCACAGACATAAGACTCATTTAACCCAGCACCATTGTCCAGCCCTGTGGCCTAATGGATAGCATGACACACTTTGGATAAGAAGATCCCTAGTTCTAGTTCCACCCATGCTGAGCTTTTTCTGTATGAACCCCTGTCAAAGCTAAATCTGAGCTGCTGTCACATATTTTTTTTTTTTTTTTTTTGGGGGGGGGGTTGAAAAAGTTTTTTTTTTTTTTCGTTTGAACTCCTGACAATGTTACAATGTGGGAAATCGAAGTTCAACTTACAGCAGAGATCATAATATTTCAAAAATGTCATAATGTGTAACATTAAACCATCTACAAATCGTACAATATCTTAATCAAGTCAATCCATCCATATAAACAAGTACAAAATAATAACATGAAAGACGCACAAGGACAATGAATAATGTCGGTGATAAGTATATGATCATGAATGAATACAAGGGCGTAGGACAAACAGACAAAGAACACAACCCAAGAAAGAAAAGAAAAAGTGAAAACAATTTACACACTATCCACCTGACTTTATGTAGGATTAGAAATACACACAGTAAAATTGTACAACCATCAAATCAAGAAGAATAACAATCAATAATCAGCAGGATGACACTCATATTTAGGTAATGGTACACATGAACTAGTACTGACATTAAGCTGGTCTTAATCTTCTCAAGTATTCTTCTCAAGTATTCTTCAGCAATTTAGCATTCATAATGGAATAGTATAGAAAAAGAACACTGTCAATATTTAAGTGTCAACTCGCAGTGCCTCAATCCTGTGATAAAAGCACTCAGATTATCCCGTTTGGGCACTCAAAATCGTTCTGAAATGCGATAACCTTGGTATAATAAACCTACAGCAAGTACTAGCTGCATAGGTGCTAATCATATAGCGACCTTACAGAATCGGACTGGTTCCCGCATTACCACGTGTATGCTGACATCAGTGATATCCGGCTCTGCAGGGCATTTCAAAATGATATCTATAGCTATTATTTTTAAATGCCTCCTGGTTTTGCGAGTACAGCTGTTCTTGACAAGTTATGAGTTTGGAAGAATGACACCCATCTGAATATCACGAGAAATTCCAAGGTCGGAACTGTCATGGCCACACACACAAATACCATGCAATAAGGACCAGTCGTAGAGCAGTATCCGTGATCACCTGCACTATTCTTGGGAGTTTCAAAGCATGGTGGCTGTGTGTATTCAATGTACCTTGAGAAATACCGCCCAGGTTAACTTTATGTACTTACATTATCTAATTACTGCATTTACAGCTAACAGGAATGACCAGATATCAAGCTCTTGCGGTGATAGAACTGATCATACAAATGGACTTGGAAGTGGATGGGGTGAACAGCTTGGCTGCACAGCAAACAGACCCAATCACCGGTATCACCACATCAACAACAATTGCCTCGCTGTGTCCAGGACACTGTAGTGGAAATGGTGTCTGCATGGACTGTAAGTGAACATATATTCCATAGTAATATTTGCCTCTATATAGAGTTATTTTATACATTCAGTAAATGTGTAGATCATACACATGAGTGCATTTCTCATCTGTACCAACTAGCATTAAGTACTGAGAAATTCCCTCCAGAACTACGGATATTTAATGTTTGTTGACTAACGATTATAATGTAATTAAATGATACTGTCACTGAATCATCTAGGATGTATTGATATTTATCTGTCTCTCTTCTAGAAGGGGTCAATCATATACTGCTCCCTTTGTTAATAAAACAATAGTGAAAATGAAAAAGGAAAGGCAAATTATAAATGCACATAGAACCAAATAACAAAGAATAAAAAAAAATCCACCCTTTCCAAAAAAAACACCAGCAAAAACAAACAAAAAGAAACAGAAACACAAAAGAGGAAATAGTAGAAGAATAAGGGAGGCATTCAACTGTGATGTTAACCTGAATAAGGAGATCATATTGTGGCATGGTCTATCTGGTAGCTCAAACTTGTAATGAACCATTCTTCCACTTTCAGCAATCTGCACTTGTAACCCTGGTTATTCTGGAGAGGACTGCAGCATCCTTAGGACTGCAGCACCAACTGTAGTGTTTGAGCAGTTCTTCTGTGGGGACTCTTCTGGTGCCGCCTGTACCAAAGTCAACATCTTTGGTCAAAACTTTGGTCCCAATATCATATGCAGAGTGGTGGTTAGTATAAACCAAGGAAATTGGTGCATACCTGGTTATGTTTAGTCAATTCATTTGTCCAGAGAAGGGTTTGATGTCTCCGCACAAAGGGCCGCAACCACAGGACCATTTTTAAGTAGCTTTCATGTCTATGGGGAAAATGGAGGGAGGGACATGGCTGCTCCATCTGTGGAGCGGGGTTGTGGCCCTTATACGGAAGAGCTCAACTACGCAACACTATCAGCCATGAAGCAACACCAAAAACAAATGATTCAAATTGGGGTCTTCAAAAAGAGCAGCATGAAATAGACGAGGCAAAATCTATCAAATCTAACTTGCCAGAAATGGCACAGACTCTTCACGTGAACAACTTATGTGCCTAGACTGACAACATCATAACCTCTCACTTTACGGTTATCACGTAGGGCCATGTACTTGGACATCTCAAGTCGTCAAGATGAAGAGTCTTTGACAGGTTTTAGCTTGTATATTTTACGTTGCTTATACTTAGACCCCAATTTTTCAGTGTATAATTTAAAAAAAGGTACATTTCAGTTAGTACTGGTATTTAAGGTCTATATAGAAAGGTCAAAATTATCTTAACATTTGCCTCTTCAGCTGGAGCTCCACTAGCGTCAACCCCACATATATGTTGCATGCAACACTTTATAAATCCTAAAATTCTTCCTCTGGTTATAATTGACTCCATGGCCCTATTCTTTGCTGTCCTCTAATCTGATGACCTTGAAAACCATATTAGGTAATTTTTGGTTGATTTTCCTTTATAGTAGCATACAATAAATGCATTAACTCAAGATTTCAAGATTTGAAAAACAAATCTAGTCTCACTCAACTTTTGTACCTTTAAATACAGACGGCAAGTGGAATGACAACGGACACAATGGTAACAACTTCACTTACTAACATGGCTACATGCCCTGTGACGTTTGGTTCTGAGCAGTATGTTAATGTCAGCATCACCAATCAAGTTGATGATCCATCCACTGCCACCTTCTCCAGCGTGGTTCAGATCTACCAGCGATCTACCACACCATCATGCTTACTCCCTAGTTTATTCGGTCCAATGCTACAGGTGAGTGTACTGTTATCTATTTTACAGTAATTCCCTAGTTAAACTGTTAATCCTTTAAGGGCTGCTGAGGCATTAATGCGTCATGCCCAATAGTCGGCATGATACACCAATGAAATGCTGGTGGGATGGCTCACCAGCACTTCATTGGAGCATCATGTTGACCTTCCAGGAGTTTGAAGGGTCGGCATGATGCTCCAATGAAGTGCGGGCGAGCAGTCTCACCAGCACTTCATTGGTGAATCATGACAACCAATGGGCATGATGCACTCTTGCATCAGCAGCCTTTAAAGATTTAAGCTGCGAGTGCATTAAATGAAATGATGCAATCATTGTGTTTCATACATCAATAGTGCTCGTGGAATTTTTGATATGGTAAAGTGTATAGAATGAAATATTCTTGGATTATTGTCAGTCTGTCAGAATCTACGTTAAAAGAATACACTCTTTATGTTTGTCAATAATGTCATATTATACCATGTATTATTGTTGATGGTAGAATTTGCTTACAAAGCCAAAGCATAGGAAGGCATTTCTGAACAATATTAATCTGGAAATATTATGTCCATGGATGAAAATGGGAATGAGAAATAATTCATAAAATGGCCTGAAATTTCCCAGGCAAGACAACAAAAAAGGGAATCTCTAGTCATTCTGATTCGATTCTGATTTAGCTTGATCATGCATACTAAAGATGGACCTGTCAGAACACATCCTTAGAAGGCCCTGGCTGGACTCTAATGGCATACTTAGGTGGTAGGCACCTACTAAGGATGGTCCAATCAAATGGTGTTGGGTAGATTAACCTAAAGACGGCTACATACCTTGAGACGTCCACCCTCCATGAATAGTCATAATATTGGTTTTGCTGCTGAATCAACATTACTAACTTGTAGATTCAATGCTGGGTGGAGGTGTCAAGGTATGTGGCCATCTTTAGGGTAATCTACCCTATGCTACTAAGCAAAGAAAACAAAATTGTTGTTTTATTCTGATTGGATCAGACCTTGAAGTTAAAATCTTTTTTTTTTTTTTTATCTCACTGGTATCTGCTTCCCCAGCTGTTACCAGCTGTCATAGTAACCTCATTTGCCAATATATGGACAATAAAACTTAGGGTAGATGCTGTGGCCTGCCATGGTGCTAAGGACATGCTCACAGGGCTGAAAGATCTCATCTTGATTAAAAGAGAAATTTAGGCTGGCAGTTGCCCATGGTCTTTGGGATCGGAGCTACTGGTCCGGGTGATGCACATCGTGACAAAAAAGCGAACAGTGTTTCACTCAATTGTATAGAAATAATTATCGACAGGTGTTTAAAATTCATTATGAAAAAAATCACCATGAAAAATACATTTCTTGTTAATATTTTATTTCAGCCAGGGACATGCCTTTTGGATGGTGTGTGCTACAATGAACTTCAGGCCATTCCTACAAATGCCACAATAGGGTGTTGGCCAACAGCAAATCCATTTCAAATCACGGTTCTTCCAGGTAATCAGTATAATGCCAGGGCTGCAGTAATGTTCTACTCATAGGCCACAGAAATATATAAATTGCCAGAACAGCTATTACCTTTATGAGTGCTTGATCACTACTTTAAATGGCCTGTAACAATAAACCATGTTTGTCATATCCAATGCAAATCTATGTACAAATAATCTACCTCAATGATACAATATGTATGTATATATGTGTGCTTGAGTGTATCCAAGCTAAAGTGGCATAGTCCGATTCTTTTCATTTTTCAAATTCTATTCAAATGTGTTATACACAATGCAGTAACACTATATTTAGGGGTTTGTGGACAATTTATTGTTGCCTTTAGCTGATACGCACTTAAAAAAGGGGTCCCATGGACCTTGCCATAGCATTTTACAGTGTATTTCCAATGGATGGAGTTTTGGCGTGCACGCCAAAAGTAGGAAATGGAGTATAAATCTGATAATTGTTTCAAATATGAGCTTAATTGTGAGGAAGGAGAGCCACTAAAGTAGTCACCATATGATGTATGATCTATGTGAACATCCTGGTTCATTTTGGAGAAGATTTGTTTTTTGGCCCCAACCATCGGATTATGCCACTTTAACCATTAAACATAGTTCTGTTTCACTCCTACTAACTACATTTTTTTTTTCTAAGAACAAATTTGAACTTTATTAACATATGAGTTAACAAGCAGATTAACTAGACATATACCGGTATTACATCACATATTCGAAAAAAAATATCCCAAGTTACAAATGATAATACAATAGTATAACAGACTCTATGCAAGATATTGCAGAAGTTATGTGGTACATATGAAAAGTTTGACCCAGACTAATAAGGCATGGATAGGGGTGTATCAAAACAGATATTATCATACACCTCCCCATTACTACATTCACTATATAAAATATAAGATACCAGTATTAGTTTAACCTCCACAAGGAACTTTCATAGCATTTTCAGAAATATTTAAACACCAGAAGACAATATTAAAAAGAAAATTGTTAAAGTGGGTTTATGGCAGATAACTACAGTACAGACAACCTATAGATATTTACGGTATCGTTGACATCATATTAATTTTCATTTTTTCCTTAAAAGTACCAATTTCTTAAATATTTCTAATGTCAGTTGGAAGTCCATTCCATAGTTGAGCACCTCTCACTTCTGGACTATATTCATACACAGCGCAATTTAAGTACAGGAGCATCATGTAGGCGTGTTTGTCTAGAGGCCACTCTCATGTTAAGACCATGCCTAACCATTTTGTGGGCTTGCAGCAGACTATGGTATTCTCTTCTATCAACGAGTTTCGGTAATTTATCATTGTGATGCACTAAGTCAGTAGAAGTTTATATATTTAAACCTAAGCAGGTCTTTATACACTTGTTTTGCAAACGCTGCAGTTCATCTAATAGTGTGCCTTCTGCAACACCATAGAAAAAATCAGCATAATCTATTATGGGCATTACGTAAGTTTTATACACCCCAGAAGTACATTCTTAGATAACATACGTCTTAGCCTATTCAATAAAGAGTGATTTAAATCCTACATTCTTCATCAGTGCTTTAACATGCAGGTTAAAGTTAATTTCCTAATCTATAATGATACCCAGGTATTTATATGAGTGTATACAAGACAATGTCATACCATTGACTACAATGACAGGTTTGGCACTTTTTTTGAGTCTGTGCCGATGAAAATGTCATAATCTTGGTTTTAGATTCATTAATTGTTAATTTATTCTTATTTTCCCAGGAAATAAATTCATGTAGAGTATTTTGTAGAGAATGCTCTACACCTTCCATAGCGGAGCCACTTATGTACAATGATGATTGGAACGGTACATTAAACCATCAGGTGTGTCAGCCTCGTTAGCCTTTTCCAGTGGCATTTGGTAAGGTAGTGTTTTCAAGTTCCTGTGACCATAGCTTCAAATGGATCTCTGCCTGAGTTTCACATTGATGCCATTGGCTCGACACAAGAAAAACACTGAGCGCAAGTCAATGAAATTCCTAGTCTCTCTGTCGTTTAACTCTTCACCCACGGATACATGGTCCCAGGTTACATTATATGTTTGAGGTGCCTTAGACCCTTCTTGAGTTCATTTTTACATTGTAAATTGAGAAATGTTAGCTTGATCGTACAGTTTTTACCTTGTTCGACGCCATTTTGGTTTTGCTTCCTTAGCTTCAGACCATCTCCTCTGACCAAGGCTATCATGTCTTGTCCCCATGATACTTTCGTATCACAGAGAAGTTGACCCATTTTATTATAAAGATTCTCATCATCTAGTTCTTGAACAACTTGAATCACTACTAATTTCTGTGCCTCTAATTTGTCCATTTTTTCAAGCTTATTCTGGTGTGATTGAATTATACAAGTGGATGTCGCGGCAGTTGTCGTCAAGCCTGACAGCGAGTCTTTAACACTGTTGACAGCTTTCGAATTTTCGGCTAGCTTACTATTGACTTCTGTCAAAGTATCATTGACCTTGGTATTTGAGCTCGTACAGTCATTAATACTGGTCTAGATGTTTAAAAGAGTCTATAATGTAGTGGAAGCCAATGTTTCCTGAGCGGACATACGCCTTCCAAGTGAGTTGACAGCTTGAATAACCTCACCGAGCATCGCATTTTGTGACGGCAATGGCAGATCTGTAGAGGCTGGTCTGGGTGGAACGGGTGGGGGAGTGGATGGGGGGTCCCCTATGTCACATGTCGATTTAAAAAAATGGTCATGGCACTTGTCACTTAAATCCCCATGTCCCATGTCACCTCTAAGAGTCTATCATGTCCCATGTCGAATTTAGGAAAGCACCTATGTCATTTCACTAATCGTTTTGCCTCATGTCACTAAGGCCCATGTCACATGTCGATTTTAAGAAATGGCCATGTCACCATGTCGAATTTAGTGTTCCATACCCATACGGGTGCATCATTTTTCTTTCCTCTTCCTCAACCTCTGGGTCCATCAGCTGGGGTTCACATCATGATCATGATGAATAAAACCTTTACAAGTAAAAAAAAAACATAAGTATAGCCATGCACTTAGTTCGACAGTGGTGATAAACTCAAAAAGAGTGGAGCGCTACTAGTCAGGGTTCTTAGCCGGATGCCGCCATCTTGCCTCTCTTGTCCATGTATACATTATTCATGTATGTAATACCTCACTCACTACAGATTTATGTACTTTTTCTCTTTATCTGTAAGAAATTGTAACATTTTCTCTAACCTTAAACACTCTGTAATGATATATTTCATTCCTTTATCTAAATTATTGATGACGGCAATCAATAATTCTCTCTAATTTTTTTAAGGTGTAATCAGGTAATTGTGATGTATCTAGGGTATTATCATCATGAGTAAAAAGAAAACATATTCTGATGATGATTTATCAAAACGTTTCTAAACTACAGCAGTGTATACATATGAGTTTGGAAATTTGTGAACCTAGTAAAAGTACAGTTAAGACTGCCAAAATAAGGTAATGTTATTATGCCAAACTAAGGTAATGATATTACGATCAAAAGATATCTTTTGCTATTGTTTTAATGAAAACGATTTGGGCAGTTCATCGATTTATTGAAAATCTAATTTCTGTCTGTCTGTCTGTCTGTCTGTCTGTCTGTCTCTCTCTCTCCCTCCCTCTCTCTCTCTCTCTTTCTCTCACTCCGACAACCACACACATTCACACATACAAAACGAAAAGAAAAAAAACCCAACTTGTATGAATGGTGTATTTACCAGAAAACATGCCGAATCAAATCTTTTTCAGGGAGTTCAATAACATCTTATAGTATTTATGTATTTTGGACCACAACAGTCAATTTTACCTCAATCAACAATATCGTATATTTTACATGTTCTTTATTGTTTCATTTACATCTCATATCTTGGTCACTACTATAATACACAATACTTATTATGCATGCTATATTTAAAACTAACTCAAATGGCAAAAAAAGAGGAAAGGATACTAGCTTTATCTAAGTTAGGATTATCAGTTGCTTTTTCCACACTTTTTCATCCTGAGCAAAAAAAAAAGAAGAAACCTTGAATGGAATGGTTCCAAATTAATTTTGATAATCTACCATATCACATTCATTTTTGAAAACCTAATAGAAATAAAGGATGACATAGCACTGGAAAACCAAATCATTGCCTCCATGTTGTCTACATGCATGGGAAATGCATGAATTCACGATGGTGCATATAAATGTCACTGATCAGGTTAAACCAATGGCTGAACAAAGTAGAGTTATCTGTAAGGGTGTAAAAGGACCCCTTAGGTCAGGTTGGTATCCTTTATTGAGATAGAGAGCTACAAGCTTTTACTGATTCTTGTCACCTCATTAACCCCTGATGAAGCAGTGCATCATGCCCATTGATCATCATGGTACACAATTAAGGTGCTGGCGAAACTGCTCACCAGCACTTCTTTGGAGTATCATGCCAACGCTCTGGGAGTGTATCAACCCCTTAGTTAGTGTTGGTATAATGCAATAATGCATCAGCAGTCCTCAATATGTTAAATGATATTAGGGCATCAAGGCATCATGACAACTGGTGGGCATGATACACTAATATAGCCCTGGTGAGTTACTCACATAGGTTGAAATAATGCATCATGCTGAGCATCCTTTAAATACCCACTGGGTGGGTCGACATGATCCATTAACAAAGGCCTGGTGACCCTACTTGGCAGAATTTCATTGGTGAATCATACCAACCAATAGGGATGACACACTTATGCATCAGCAGTCCTAAGGGATTAGGAATGTCACACTATCTAAAGCTTTTCCTAAATCATGCTTTGGAGCTTGGTCTGTGGTTGTAGAATGCTTAGGCCAGAAGCATGAAAGCAGCTCCTTCAGCTTACACGGTGTCAAAATCTTGGTTGAGTAAGCCTTGGTTCCTTTCCCTTTAACTTTCTTTTTTTTCATCCTGGTCCCAAAATGTATCCAAGCATTGGATTACCTGCTCTCTTGACCTGCAACATTTGGCAGCAACCAGCAGATGTCTAAATCAGCAATGAAATCCCCCAACAATAGGTAAAATTTGAAGAAAAGGAAATGATAAGTCAACTCTTTGCGGCTAGGCTTGGTTTTGTGGCATTGCATGTTGCCCCAATTCATGATACCCCTTTGTGTTCATTTCAAATATGATTGTAGACTTTATGAGTAACTCATAAGTGTCCTTTTAGATGCAGCATACTCCAAGAAAATGGATTTAGTGAGCTTCTGATGTGTTGGTGCATGCAGAAACCATAGATGAGATGGTGTACATGCTATTTGTCTGTTTTAAGATGAGTGTGATGGAATCGCTATTGCCGATAGAAAGGATTGCGGCTTCTCTGGGATTAACGAAGCAACATGTTCATCCAGAGATTGCTGCTATAGGAATCAACCCAACAATGCAATTCACTGTTTCCACAAACGTTAGTATACTATCAGTATTCTGTACTGGAAGGCATTTCTCAACATGGTGCGACTAAATACAGCCACTACTACTTGAAATCCTCAAAATTAGAGCAAGGGATTGTAGCATTACGATCGTTCTGAACGATCAGCACTGAACGTAGTATGGGCTTCCCTAGCCCACTTAAAAGGGTCTACTTCTCATCTTTCCTATCCCCTCAGGATGTGTGTAGTGCACATATGTGCGGGCACTGACACATTCCTCTGTGAAATTGTATAATGTCGTTCTCGCCATGAATATGACCTTAGCTGTCAAAATGGCGTTAAACATCTATTACTCACTCACTCACTGAACGTAGTTAATACATCGGGTCTGGTAGGGCAGTCATCCCAGTCCAGTCATAAGAAACCACTAGATTCAGCGCTGTAATTGCATTGGAATGAAAAATCCTACTACCATTTGAAGGGGTCATACCAACTTAAGATATGCCTTCCATATGGTATTGCCCTCTCAAGCTCACATTGTTTTCACACCAAACTGCTCACATATGCATGCATCTGTTTTGGACCTAACAGCATAATCGTGATGAAATTCAAATACTTATAGCATCTACAGTATTGGGGACCGCATTGTTTTATATTCTGAAAGAGGATAGTAATGAGTAATTAGATTTAGAATCTTACATGAAATTTGATTACTTATGACTAGCAACAACCAAGTGAATTATCACTAAAGATTAATTGGGCTTAGTGAAAATAAATATATCTTTACCCACATATCACCTTTGGTAGTTTTGCGACCTTGCATTTATTGATGATAATAACCATAGTTGCCCATGCATCTTATATATGACTTTGTAGAACCTATTTGATAACTATTTGATTAAAAGCCTAAATCCACCAAGATGGCTACCAAACTGTTGGTAGGTTCATTTGAATATTATTTTCAGAGATTTGCCCAATATGTGCTTCCTGCAATGCTCTAATTTTTGTATCTTATTTATCCCTCTCTTTTGCAGTGGGCAGGGATCTATCCACACGTATGTATATTAACATGAATTATTAAGTAGATATTTGGCATACATTGGCAATATTGCTTGCAACCAAAGAGGTGATTCTTTTAGGCCACAATGTCCATCTTCAACGGTGAGAGGGTCTTCAGCACATTTAAGGGAATGGCTTTATTGACCACTTTCCGCTGCTTCAGCGGAAGTGGTCATATTACAACTGCATCGGCCCATAGACTTTGCCTAGAGCTCTACCCTCCACTGTAAATCAATGTACGAATCACACCCCGGTTCCATACCTCAACTGGTCTATAGCCCCCTCCCCTCACCCCCTCCACCCCAGGTGGGTCGCCCCCCCCCCACACCCACCTCTATGAGTTCAAGCTGTCATCGGCACACGGTCGGCGTATTGCCCGCCGAGCAAATCTACAGCGACCGGGCTGCCGTGGTGCTGGCTCTATGAGTTCAAGCTGTCATCGGCACACAGTCGGCGTACACCGACCGGTCTGCCGCGGTGCTGGCTCTATGAGTTCAAGCTGTCATCAGCACACGGTCGGCGTATTGCTCGCCGAGCAAATCTACAGCTACCGGGCTGCCGCGGTGCTGGCTCTATGAGTTCAAGCTGTCATCGGTCACGGTCGGCTTGAACCCGCCGAGCGCATATAACCCCCTCCCCTCACCCCCTTCCCCCCACCACCTCCCCCCCCCCCGTGGGTCGGCGCAGCGGAAGGACGGAACACAAGTCTACGGAGCCCTGGAGGGGACATCCGTAGCTCTACCATTTTTTGTTTTTGGAATTCCACATTTTTGTTTTTCCACCCATTTTTTTTTTGTTTTGGAATTCCATATTTTCAATATTTTCATTTTCATACTACTTACGCCTATGGCAAGCCATTTGGGAAAACTGGACATAAGCCCAGTTTTTGTCAACATAACCCCAGTTTTTGCTACATAAACCCAGTTTTTGTACTGAAACCCCTCCTTTGTAGACATAAACTGAGTTTATGTCAAATAAACCCAGTTTATGTGCAAAAACCATCCTTTGTGAACAAAGAATGGGTTTCTGAGGAAAGGGCGGGTTTCTTGCACATAAACCCAGTTTATGTAAGCAAAGTGTGGGTTTCTGAGCAAAGGATGGGTTTCTTGCACATAAACCCAGTTTATGTTAGCAAAGTATGGGTTTCTTGGCTGACTGAACAAAGTATGGGTTTCTTGCACATAAACCCAGTTTATGTAAGCAAAGTATGGGTTTCTGAGCAAAGCATGGGTTTCTTGCACATAAACCCAGTTTATGTAAGCAAAGTATGGGTTTGGCCTAATAACTTGGATTACAGGATTTTTGTTCTGAGACTTTGGCCAGCCAAAGGCAAAAAAAAGTCGCCAACTTAGGGAATGATCGTTTTTTAACAATAGGGGGGCTGATGGGTTCGGGTATGGACTCATGAAAAAACTTCTGCCCCCCCCTCTCAATGGGTCAATTTTTTTTGTACCTCTCCGAAGGGCCGAAAATTGCGTGTGAATGTGCCATTTTAACCTATAATAACGCACAGGCTCTTTCTCTGAAAACAGGTGAACTTGTTTTAACCCCCTCTGGTCAAGGGGTCGAAAAGGAGGGGTTTCTCGCACATAAACTGGGTTTATGTGCGCAAAGGAGGGGTTTCTCATACATAATCTGGGTTTATGTGAGCAAAGGAGGGGTTTCTCATACATAAACTGGGTTTATGTGAGCAAAGGAGGGGTTTCTCACACATAAACTGGGTTTATGTGAGCAAAGAAGGGGTTTCTGGAGCAAAAACTGGGTTTATGTGAGCAAAGGAGGGGATTCTCGCATATAAACTGGGTTTATGTGAGCAAAGGACGGGTTTCTGGAGCAAAAACTGGGTTTTTGCTAGCAAAGGAGGGGTTTTGAATTTAAACTCAGTTTATGTGACATAAACCCACTTTATGTTAGGAAACCCCTCCTTTGGCCACAAAAGATGGGATTCCCTTAGAAATGCAGTTTTCCTCACATAAACTGGGTTTATGTAACAAAAACTGGGTTTATGTCCAGTTTACCCAAATGGCTTGCCATAGGCGTAAGTAGTACGAAAACGAAAATATTGAAAATAGGAATTCCAAAAACAAAAAAATGGGTGGAAAAACGAAAATGTGGAATTCCAAAAATAAAAAAAGGTAGAGCTACGGATGTCCCCTCCAGGGCTCCGTACTACGAAGTCCCCGCCTTTGATTGACTGCTACGCCGCTGAGGAGGTCAGACGGACATAGGACGCATTCACCCCACGTCCCTTTCTTTGATTGGCTGACGGAGTGGCGTGATCCGTCACCCGGGTGCATACTCACCATTTGATTGGCTGTTGATAGTGGCCTGACCCAGTTTCTTCGCGCCAGAAGCCACATGTTCGCTGTTACCGCTGGTACTGCTGCAGCACCAGAGAAAGTGTTGTTTGTTTAAAATGTGACGATGTGTTGGTGTTTTTAGCCCAAATGTGTTGTTATTTGAAAGAAATCTTGCTTTATTGTCGTAGTACATACGGGTTATTTTCACAACTCGTCCTTGTTTGCCGCATGGTGCCGAGAAATTGCAGGAAATTGTAAGATTTGAACAAAGCATGACACCACGTGCTGCGCGGCCCCATTGGTGGTCCGAGATTGGTGGTCCGAGAACAGGTCTGTATCATTCTTTCATGAATACCCTCAAAACATCGCTGTAGAGGCCAAAAATGCTGGGGAAAGGCCAAAATAGCCTGAGGCCAGAGAGACATCGTTGGGCAATAATAGGGTTCCGAGAGAAAAACGATTTTCCAGAGGAGTCCATAGCTGTTTGTGCAGATCTGAAAATAAAGACCGCCATGACGTTCCCCAGCTCGAGCTACCCTTTATCTATAGGTCACACTATGGGAAACTCCTATTATTAAGGGAGATATGATTTATTTTGTATAACTGCCAGTTCTTGGACCTCTCTGCCAGTACCTGGACTGGCATCTGCCCCCACGTCCCAAAAAAGCCTATATTTCGATCCATTCCTTCCTCAAACCTGCCCTTTTTCGCCAGTGACACTTAAAACAGATAGGTTTTGGCTGGAGCTAGGGCGCAGGTGGACCGGCTCAGGCCGAAAAGGCCGCTAGTTGAAAAAATTATTTCACTTATTCTTTTCCGAAACTAATTTTTTAGGGGGGCATGTTCTTTAGGGGGACGCAACACCCCGGATTGATACCAAATATTCCATATCTGCACATATTATTTGCATAATTAGCATAATTATCCAGTATCTTGGTGCTTTTCCATATATATAGATGTGTGTCATTGCTGAATGGATGTCTTTCTATTTCTCCATTCTCTGGTGTTTGATTGAAAATGTTGACGCCATTCTGTGTTTTAATTTGTGTTTTAATCTGTGTTTTTACGGTACATTATTGAGTTTAAGGCTATAACAGGTTAGTATTAGTGCTATGATATGATAATAATTACTCACTATTTGTCAGCGGTTAATCAATATATGTTAGTAATTAATCACCATTTGTTAGCAATTAGTCAAAATATGTCAGTATTTACTCATAGTTTGTCAGCAATTAGTCAATATACATCGGTACTTAGTCACTCTATATCAGCAATTATCAATACATGTCAGTATTTACTCACAATCTGTCAGCAAATTGTCAATATATTACAGAGAAATAGCCATTGATTCAATTGTGCATCTTGCCTTGACTGGTATTTGTCAAAATATGTCAGTATCTATGGACTATTTGTAAGAAATTAGTCAATATATGTCAGTATTTACTCACTATTTGTCAGCAATCAGCCAAATCAGTCAGTACTTGGTCATTATATAACATCAATTAGTCCATATATGTCAGTACTTAGTCACTAGAAATTAGTCAACACATGTCAGTATTTACATACAATTTGTCAGCAATTAGTCAATATTTGTCAGTATTTACTCACTTTTTGTCAGCAAGAAGGCAATGAATGTCAGTATTTTGTCACAATTTGTCAGCAATTAATTAAAATGTGTCAGTACAAATGCACTTTTTGTCAGCAAATTGTCGATATGTCAGTGGGTTTCCCTAGCTCACTTAAAAGGGTCTATTTCTCCTCTTTCCTTTCCCCTCGGATGTGTGTGGTGCACATAAATGCGCGGGCACTGACACATTCCTCAAAAATTGTGTAATGTAGTTCTCGCCATGAATATGACCTCAGCTGTCGAAATGGTGATAAACATCTATTACTCACTCACTCACTCTCAATATGTCAGTAATTGCTCATAATTTGTCAGAAATTATTCAGTTTACATCAGTAATTACTCACTCTTTGTCAGAAATTAGTCAATATACATCAGTAATTACTCACTCTTTGTCAGCAATTAGTCAATATATGTCAGTACTTACTCAATATTAAATATTTTGTCATCAGTTAGTCAATGTATGTCAGTACTTAGATATCAAGTCATTTGTTAGCAATTAGTCAAAATATGTCAGTATTTACTCATAATTTGTCAGCAATTAGTCAATATACATCAGTACTTAGTCACTCTATATCAGCAATTATCAATACATGTCAGTATTTACTCACAATCTGTCAGCAAATAGTCAATATATTACAGAGAAATAGCCATTGATTCAATTGTGTATCTTGCCTTGACTGGTATTTGTCAAAATATGTCAGTATCTTTGGACTATTTGTAAGAAATTAGTCAATATATGTCAGTATTTACTCACTATTTGTCAGCAATCAGCCAAATCAGTCAGTCCTTGGTCATTATATAACAGCAATTAGTCCATATATGTCAGTACTTAGTCACTAGAAATTAGTCAACACATGTCAGTATTTACATACAATTTGTCAGCAATTAGTCAATATTTGTCAGTATTTACTCACTTTTTGTCAGCAAGAAGGCAATGAATGTCAGTATTTTGTCACAATTTGTCAGCAATTAATTAAAATGTGTCAGTACAAATGCACTTTTTGTCAGCAAATAGTCGATATGTCAGTGGGTTTCCCTAGCTCACTTAAAAGGGTCTATTTCTCCTCTTTCCTTTCCCCTCGGATGTGTGTGGTGCACATAAATGCGTGGGCACTGACACATTCCTCAAAAATTGTGTAATGTAGTTCTCGCCATGAATATGACCTCAGCTGTCGAAATGGTGATAAACATCTATTACTCACTCACTCACTCTCAATATGTCAGTAATTGCTCATAATTTGTCAGAAATTATTCAGTATACATCAGTAATTACTCACTCTTTGTCAGAAATTAGTCAATATACATCAGTAATTACTCACTCTTTGTCAGAAATTAGTCAATATACATCAGTAATTACTCACTATTTGTCAGCAATTAGTCAATATATGTCCTGACATATATTGCTGACAAATAGTGAGTAATCACTGACATTATATTGACTAATTGCTAACAAATAGTGAGTAATAACTGATGTATATTGACTAATTTCTGACAAAGAGTGAGTAATATGCATGTAAAAGTTTGAGAAATGGAATCGGCATGGTGGAAAACCTTAAAATTGATATATTACATTTTGAAATCTATTGGTAAACAGCAGAGAAAATATGGGTTGATTCATTGGTGCATCATGCCCAGATTGGCATAATGCACTTTATCTCTGAATCCATCAGGAATATGGATCTAAAAGTTAAAAAAATGGAATTGGCATGGTTGAAAATCTTGAAATCGATATATTACATGTCCAAATCTGCTAATAAACTACAGAATAATGGGTATTGATTCATTTGTGCATCATGCTTTGCCTGGCATGATGCACTCTAACTCAACAAGTATCAGGAACATGGGTCTATAAGTTGAAAAAATAGAATCAGTATGCATAAAAACATTAAAATCGATATATTACTCTTTGAAATCTGTCAATAAACAGCTGAGAAATAGGCATTGATTCATTGGTGCATCATGCCCAGAAACTCCTAAACCCCTCATGAAAGTGGTCTTGCAGCTTTGCTGCACCCTCTCGACCCCTAGCATCCTCGTTTTTCATAACAGGGGATGATGGTTTTTGGGGAGACAAAAAAAGTCATACCCCTCTGAGAGGGTTAGAAAAAGCTTTACAGTTTTTAACAAATTAGAAAGAACGAAACAAAAGGGTATGTACTATGGAATAAATGGGTACAAGCATTTTGGACCCCTAACATTTGATATATCTAAGATAGTAGTGCACTATATCATGTCATTATGTAATATTCATTACATTATATAATAATGAATCTATATTTCCCACACCATTATGTATCATGATATGATTAAAACGTTCACTTTATGCGTGATAGCTATAGCTATCATTTTGTTCAGAAAGCCCTTTCTTTTACTATGATTTACAAGCTACAACTGCTTGCAAGAAACATGCCCTGAACAAATCAACAAGTCTCAATTCATTTTGAATAATCATTCTTCATAAACAGGCCTGATCCCTTCAGATCATGAGTATGCCGCAAAACATATCCCTTGAAGTGAAGTAAAAAACAAATTCTGAAAATATGTTAACCTATAGCAAGACAGTCAGGGTAAATGATCCAGAATAGTCTATGAATGATCTTGTTTCCTCCATTTATAGGGAACCCAGCATGTGTAGCAGCTGGGGTAACCATAGATGCAACTACACCACTTTGCATCACTGGTGCTGGTGCAGGCCTAGTCAACGAGGACACATGCAATTACATGGGATGTTGTTATGACAGCACTGCTACTCCGGGTACTTGCTATGAAGCACGTGAGTAAAAAAGATTATACATTCTTTTAATACAGTGCTTATTGACTGAAAACTCGTGTAGACAGTTAACACGTTCTGCTAAAAAGGTCTTATGTACAGTATACACAATATATAAGTATCTAAATGTAACTCATAAGAGATCATTGAATTTATATAGAAGACAGTGGTCAGTTTCCAAACAAAAAAAAACAACAACAAAAAACACCCAAAAAACACCCAAAAAAACATAATATGAATAGATGTAATTTTCAGAGTTTATGCCACCTACCCACATCTATATGAATTTTGTTTAGTCCTTAAGAATTGATACAAAAGTAGTAACGAGAGAGAAAAAAAAGCAGGGTCACAATGTGGCCATTGCATGACAAGGCGCTCAATGCTGATGAATACTGTCAATATGTTGTGTCCCCACTTGCTCTGTGTTGTTATCTTTAGGACTTTTCGTTCATTGGATGTATTTGTGTTCATCTGTGCATTTAGTGTCACTCTAACACACATAATGATGATAAGGTTGTAAAGTATACTGCACTTAAAAATTCAGATGTAACTTAAAGCCGTTCACCTCCCATTGCCACATACAAACTGCAGTCAAATGAAGAAAAATATCCAGCTTTTGGATTCTAGCCAAATAGAAATTTCCAAAGTGAAAAGATAACACATCAGATACAAGGACTTTATTCTATGAGTCCCATAGGATGTTGTTTCGGATATCCACTGTGTAAATTTAGAGTAGACTAACTGCATCTTTGAAGATTGGCTAAATTTGGTTGAGAAAGAAATAGTTTCTCACCATATTTCATATGTGCTTCCAAGCACCTATGCAAAATTTACTCCATAGATATCAACTTGTATAAAATCAATTCAAATGAAAGCGCACCATCCAGTAATGAATGTATTCCATACAAGTAGCAACAAAACTAGGAAGCAGAACTGCAGCAACTGTCAGAGCATTTACTCATTTCAAATGTATTTTTCACAATATGTTCAAAATATGCTGATATTTTGCATATCTCTTCTACAAATCTTTTTCAATTCTTGTCACCATGTTGGGCAATGCAGCAACAATAGTAACACCAACAACTGAAGGTAGGAATTACTTCAATATAAGATTTCCTTCTCTTCATAAAAATGTTTCTGTGTGTCTAACACATAAAAGACAATAAGTCATATCCTTTAGAACCTGACTCTGCCACCTGTGTTAAAATTGTACAAATTATGTTTATGGGTAGCAGAAGGTCTTTGAAAAGGTTTATGTTATTAACATAATGTTGAAAAACTACAGAAACAACACAAAGGCAATGGTTATCTGCAACAGTAAAAACAGGAAAACATTCTTCTTGACCAAATTCTTTATGTTAATCAAGTCCCTTACATTCTTAAACACTACAAAAGCACCTACAACTACAACTCCAGGTAAAAAGAATTATTATTTTCCATGGCACAACCTTTACAGTCTTCAGCCACATTCTTGACAGCTATCTGGACTTTTGGCAAGGGAGGAATTTTAGAAAAAGTTCTTTTTGGTTTAGATGGCAACCAAAATTTTGCAAAACCAGCATTTTAGCATATCTGTTGCCATAGTAACCAGCTCAACTGCCAATAATACATCAAAATACACTGAAAATGTTGATGTTGTTATATTGTACGATGGTGTAAGAGAAATCCATATTGGATAATAATGTGTGACCAGCAGTGCCGACAATGATAGGATATGTAAAGTAATTCAATAGAGAGGCGAAGAAAAAGGTAGTAAGGCAAGACAAAGTGATTAATGTTTATTGACAAACGAAATGAGTTGATGGCATGTTCCACAGGAATTAGGGTATAAATTGTGATGTTCAAGTCTATAATGAGATTTGAGACGGAAGGCTTGATGGCTCCAGTCGAGAGATGAAGGAGATAAACTTCCGAAATCCCATCTGAAAATGAAAGAGATAATTAGTTTAGGACCAGTAGAACTGGAGGGATTAATGATGAATAATGGGAAGAAGAATATTAGATTGAGACATAACTACTTTACAAAGTTGAGCAATAAAAGGGAAATAAATATGAGATAGTAATGTCATGAGACAAATACATGTCTCTGCGCAGGGGCGCCGAGATGACAATAATCCTCAAATAATATATTTGTGGAATTCAGAGTAGGAGACGGGGAGTTCGTTCAGATGGAGCATGGAGACAGCATTGAAAGTTGGGCACTCATATCTAAGCTAACTGTTAACAGCTAGATACCATTAGATCACAACAGGGAGCAGCCTACACATGTTAAGGAAAGGAGCATTATAGTAGTGGAGATTCAACATGCACCTTTAGTGGTAACATCCTCACCTTTTACAGCTGAGTAGATCTAGAAGTTACTCAGACATAAGCAGTTGGGACTTAGAACAACACTGCCTGGGAATGATAGGGTTTCAACTTATGAACTTAATACAAAATGGAGATAGGAATTCATAGCAGTAATTAACATCGACGGACTCCAGGCCTGAGAAGGGCCTCTCCCTCTCCATGCAGGGATCATCCCTGTGTGGACTTAGGATCCCCATTAAAGTTGGACTATCATAATAACTATTAAGACTCTCCATGTGAGTACACTGCATTGCTTAATTAGAAGTTGAATTGGACCAAACTTGCCTGCTGCCTTGCCTGCTGTGTGATAATATGTGATTTTAGGAAGTGGGAGTTATTGCTAATGAGCTTTACTATGAAGAGGAAATAAAGATAATTATGATCAAACTGTATTAACCAAAGGATATGAGGGAGTGTTAATTGTCGGAAGAGTGCCGAGGCCTTTGATGAACCTTTGTACCATTGTAGTGCTTGATGTATGAGTAGCCTAGGAGAGGAATCAATAAAAGTCTTCAGTCAGGAGGTATCTCTCACTAGTTTTATTTGAGTAGGATCAGTGCACAGCTTGATATGTGTACTGGGCTGAGGTAGTGGCACACTCTACCCTTTATAAGGAGCTAGCTCAAACCCCAAAACATACTTTGATACATCTATATGCAGCAATTAGAAAACAAGGCCAAAACAACATCAAATTAATAGAGTAAACACACAGTACAATATTGAGTATGTAAAAATGTATAAAGTCAATTTTCACCTCAAAAAAATTTCTTTTGACATTTTTCATGATTTGTGGCTGAAATATTGCTTAAATCTATGGAAAATTTTAATGGTCATCTAAGATTTTATCCCAGGATTGCAAGACTGCCATATAAAGGGTACAAGATATAGAGACTAACTTTTTGGAGTCTGTTGAGAACTCAACTCAATCTAGGGCAATGAAAAAGATCAAAGTTTTAATGGATTTTGAGGAAGTTATAGAGAACTCAAAATCGGTCAGAAATAGGCACAAAACTGGCCCAAACTATGCATAAATGCGTAATCGGTAAAGGAAGAGGGAAGCCTGATGACGCCTATACATACGCATATAGAATTTTAGAGAAAAGTACTGTTGGGGGAATTTTAGACATGATTTGAGGCTCAGAACCCCATTTTTCCTATCCCATTACCATATTAATCTAATTTGAGAATATAGCCACTGACAGGCCCTCTCCAAATGTCATATAGTAGAAACGGATTCATTGCAATGAATATTTTTTTATGAAATGTTTAAATATTCCCTGAGTATTGTGTCAATGGTGAATTGATGTTACTACTAGTTGATACTACTACCCTGTTGAAAAGTCAAAGAATTGAAAAAAAAAACACAAGAAAACACGTCAAGCAATTCATCAAGAATATCTCTGGAATTATGATTCACTAGTTTTATCTTGCCATACTGACATATGTGACAAAACAAGGAAAATGATAACATCATGGGAAATACCCACAAATGCTTTAAATAAATTATGATATTTAAGGAGATATGACCAAAAGAGTAAAAAATTCAGCGAAAACAAGTCTAGGTTAAATTTTTTCTGAAGAATCTGATTATGCTATAGCCAAAACATTATTTTCATTCTAAAGTGACTTTATCTAGAATCCAAAAAGAATGTTTTTTTTCTAAATTTAGAATATTTGTTACCATTTGATTGCCATGGAGACCACAAATTTGTTCTTTTTGAAAAAAAGTTACTCTTTTGTATTAACCTGTTCATAAGATTTTCATAACAGAAAACAGAATTGATTTATCCCCTCTAGATCCAAAATTATGGATGATTATTATGTTTAAAAGTAGTTATTCTTTCCAATAATGGCCCTTTTTATGCCTTATGCCACAACATTTCAATACGGAATTGTTGCTGATGTCCCATGTTTGAGATCTTATATTTCTGTATCTATTTGGAATATGTTATCATGGAAAGTACTAAAATGTAGCTGAAGACATGGATTTGAATACAGGGATTTTCCCCTATTAATACGATTTCCAAGTTTTACCACATATTCATTACGCATACATACAAAGCCTATTATGAGATAACAGCAAAACAAGTACAGTGCATTCTCCAGCAATTCTTCTGCTAAAAGCCTTTGTCATTTTCCATGCATTGACAAAAACATTAAATCCACTTGGCAGAAAAAAAATTTTAACGTTTTAATTAGGTTCAGGCAAAAAAAACCCATGTTGTAAGCAGTTTTTAAATGTTTGTCTTTCAAATTTTCTTAAAACGTTTTTAAGTTACATGGTTTTTTGTTACCTAAAATGAGAACGTTTTTATAGAAAATTAGAAAAGATTTTGTGAGTACTTTTTTTTATGTAAAAACAATTAGATGTTTGGCAGACTCAGGAACCGAATAAAAGGTTAAAAAATGGTTAAAAACATATTTTATGCCAAGTGGGAATACCCATAAATAAAACCTACAGAAACAACAACCACTGAACCTACTACCACCACCACCCCAGGTAAATTTACCATGTCAGTGCCTCACTCCATCGAGCTTAGGGAGTGGTCATCTCTTATCAATGCAATAGATTTTGACTTCTTCGGATGGGCCACATATAGGATTATATATGCATCTATGATATGCTTCTTTATATCCCCCTCCCCCCCAGCCAATTAATATTGACCACTCCCTTAGGCCTTCGGGGTATATCTATTTCTTATTTATATTGGTAGAATCAACACTAGGTTGGCAGGAAAATAATTGTTCATAAAGTATCCAAGACTTTTAATGTTACTTTACCAAGTGTTATTTAGACATGCATTAGAATATGATCAATGAGGGAGAGACCAATGGACATTGTCAAATGCCCTACGTTAATGCAGACAGGAGGCTATTTCTTAAGACACTGCGATCACACACAGCCTTTCGACTACAAGGAAACTGTTTGTTGCCCATCAAATTTACCAGACACTGTTCATGGTCATGTGTGAATTCTAGAAGATATCAAGGCAGCCTCTTATAAAAATTCTAAAATTATAGAAATTATCAAACTAACTTATCCACTCATGGTAATTCCCCTACCAGAAGGCTCCTTTCCCAAGGTATAACAGATTTAGATGATAAAATACAAGGAAGTTCAACAATGTTCAGGATTTCAGTGACATTTTCTCTCTAAGAAATGACCACAACTTTCTCTCAATTCTACTCATAAAAATATCAAACCTAGGTACAAATCCTTATATCACTATAACAACTCTATGATACTTACCATGGTACAATACTGCTATACCTAGTGTTTGAAATAACAACTCAATCCCCATTAAAATAGATTTGCCATAAAATAATTGGAAATATCCTAATCACTCATGGGTAACCCTTCTGGAAACACTTACTGGTCAGAAGGTTATTTATTAAGGTACTAGGATTGTACTAATAGCACTATGACTGTAAATTTAAAATATCTGGTCTGACAGGCCAACGGCCCTGCGGGAATAGACTTGTTCCTGGGAGATCCATGTTCATGCTGAAATTCAGCCACCTCTGGCCCTAATCTCCCACCAGGGTTGTTTCCGGCATATCAAACAGTTTGGAAGTATCGGTTTTTATTAAAATAATGTAGGAAGATTGGAGATAAGAACAGTCATGGCCCTGCATACAAAGCCCCCGGAGTAGCATTATACACATGGGATTAATCAAACGAAAGTTGGGATTAAGCAAATTTCAAATTGCTCAAAGTGACTATTTAAGCGTATTTAAGTAAATGTCACATGTAGTTGCTTCACTATCATTATGATATTTTAAAGGAGATAATTAGACATTAAATTTTGCTCAGATCACAGCATTCATGCAGTGAAAGATGTGCTTCAAGAAAATCTTACAACCAGCCGATGTCAAAATCTGCAAAGAAACCCAACAAGAATTTCCTAAAAATTAAAGGTTATTTTCAAGATTGAAGAAAGAGAAATGCTTAGGGTCGACCCTTTGCTTCTAGGATATAGAAAGAAATACCACAAAGAGAGATAAATACACTTAAATTTCATTTTCATATTTGAACAGGTTAAACTTGTGTAAAATGCGCTGATATGCTTTTCGGTCAAATTATTTTCTTTAATTGGGTGATTATGCCTATCCCACCAATTTGTTAAACTTTGCTGAAATATAATTTGAATGAAGTCTCTCTGAAAAATACATATTCGAAACTGCTCTTCAAGCATTACATACTGCCTCAATTTATGATACCCTTTTGGGTTTAAGATGTATGGTTGTGGACTTTGCCAGTAATTTATAAGTGTCCCTTTTAGATGCAACATACTACAACATAATGGATTATGTAAACTTCTGAAGTGTTGGCATATGCATAAACCATGGTCAGCACATTACGCACCTGTTCCACTGCCGTCAGCTTTTGCTAATCTGACCAATTTTCTATCTCTTTGCAATATCAAAAATCCTCAGGTTAGAAGAATTTGCCTGACCGATGGCAGTGGAACCAATGCTTTACTCAGTAGTTAGTGTATTGGTATATTGAGATAACTTATCATCTTAAGATATGACCAACCATAACATAGTGAACACGCTATTTGCCTGTTTCCAGAGGAGTGCGTTGGAGTGGATAATGCTGATAGAGAGGACTGTGGCTACAGTGGGATTCCAGCGGAAGCATGTGAAGGTAGAGGTTGCTGCTATACGCAACAACCTCCAGTGTCGATCCACTGTTACCACAAACGTTAGTATCCTATAGAGCATACAGATGACGCTGCCGTCTGAAGCTCACATTTTATTGTGCACTGAAAGGCTTTCTTCTGTGTGTTGGACCTTACAGCCGAATTATGATGGAATTCCAGTACTTATAGCCTCTAGAGTATGGGGGAACACATTTCCTTTATATTCTACAAGAGGATACTTATGAGCAATTAGATGCAGAGTTTCAAATAAAATCTGATTACTCATAACTAGCAGCAGCCCAGTGAATACTCATTGAAGATAAAATTACACCTAGTGAAAAATTAATATGAAAGATGGTTTCATTTAAGGAAAGCATCACTCAACATGGTTTGACTGTTCCCAGCCACTATGTCTTGAACCCCTCAAAATTAGCATGAGTGATTGTAGGTAATGCACTATGACTGCTCTGTACATTGAAATCTTATGTCATATTTGTGTAGGGTTTGGTAGGGCAGTTTTACCAGTGCAATCAATAGCGACCAATAGACGCACGGCTGTAGTGGCATTAGAGTTAGTGACCCCACTATGATTTGAAAGGGTCTAGTCATACCACCTTCCATAACTTCCAGGTCTTCATATTTCTTTACCCACATATATCACCCTCGGTAGTTTGTCCTCTGACTGTTAAACAGCCTATAAATGTAATTCACAATTTTCTGTGTAAGGTATAGTTGCTTCCATATTAATCATAATTGCCTGTGCATCTTTTATATGACTAAAAATAGTTTAAATAAAATCCCAAATCCACCAAGATGTATATAAAACTGTCTGTAAATTGTCTTTGGAATATTAATTTTAAGGATTTGTCACTTATGAGACTACGTTTCCTATCAATGCTCTAATTTTCTTCTCATTGATTCCTATCTTTTGCAGGTAGTACTAATACATCAACACGTATGTATGATAACATAATGAGCACTCACTATAGATGGGATTTAATATGTGTGACAGGGAAAATGAGAAACCTCGAATAGAATTTGAAAAGAAAGTCAACTCCCTGAAGAAAGTCAACTTCCTGATACTGTCTTTCCTCATAGTGTGACCTCTAGATATTCTTTGGTAATAACTGGTAATAACATCTGCCTGTTGTTGCCCACCTTAAAAATTTAATTTTTAATAATCATTCTTCATGAAAGGGCCTGTACCAAATCATATTATATATGCCTAAAGGTATGCTGTGCGAGATTTTCATTGATGTGGTTAAAAAGGTATTCAGAAAATATGATTGCTGTGTTAGACTGATGCGAAATGTGCTGATATAGCAAGCATGGTAAATGATGGGATAGTAATTGTGTTTTCTCTGTTTATAGGGAACTCGGAATGTCCAGCAGTTGGGGAAATGATAGATACAGCTTCACCACGTTGCATCCCTGGAGCTACTTCAAACCAAGTAAACAATGCGACATGCAATGCCATAGGATGTTGCTATGACAGCACTGGTGCTTGCTATAATGCATGTGAGTAAAATGGTATTCAGTAGTTGAATACATTTGTGTTCAGGGTCGAATCCAGTATTTTGAAAAGGGGGGGCCCGCCCCTCATTTAACCCCCAATTTAGGCTTAATTCTAGGGTAAAAAAAGTTAGCAAATCTCTTAAGTACAAAGAAAAGTGGGGGGGGGGGTGCGCGCCCCTGCGCCCCCTCTCTAAATCCTCCACTGGTGTTAATTTTTGCACTTAGTGCTACTCTGATATACACAATTTTGACACAATAGTAAAGTGTACTGTACTTCAAAATTCAGATGTAACCTAAAGCCCTCAACTTGTATAAAATCTATTCAAATGAAAACCCACCATCCAGTAATGAATGTATTCCACACAAATAGCAACAAAACTAGGAGGCAGCACTGCAGCAACTGTCAGAGCATTTACTTATTTCAAATGTATTTTTCACAATATGTTCAAAATGTGCTGATATTTTGCATATCTCTTCTACCATTTTTTTTCCATTCTTGTCACCATGATGGGCAATGCAGCAACAATAGTAACAACAACAACTGAAGGTAGGAATTACTTCATTATAAGATTTCCTTCTCTTCATAAAAATGTTTCTGTGTGTCTAAGACATAAAAGACAATAAGTCATATCCGTTAGAACCTGACTCTGCTACCTGTGTTAAAATTGTACAAATTATGTTTATGGGTAGCAGAAGGCCTTTGAAAAGGTTTATGTTATTAACATAATGTTGAAAAACTACAGAAACAACAGAAAGGCAATGGGTATCTGCAACAGTAAAAATTGGAAAACATTCTTCTTGACCAAATTCTTTATGTTAACCAAGTCCCTTACATTCTTAAACACTACAAAAGCACCTACAACTACAACTCCAGGTAAAACGAATTATTATTTTCCATGGCACAACTTTTACAGTCTGCAGCCACATTACATTCTTGACAGCTATCTGCACTTTTCACTTATAAAGCTTTATTGAACATACCATAGATCCTCGTGTATAAGGCGACACATAGTCGACCATTTGCACTCTATACTGTTGTTAGCTATATTGCTATATTTAAATGAGCCCTAGAGGCGATAATGAATTATAGGCCTAATATGAATCATTAGGAAGAATTATTTGGGTAGGTGGTATTTCAATGTCTGTACAATGCTTTGCTGATACAGAGGCGTAGGAAGCAAATCTTCATTGGGGTGGCCCTATCCACGGGTCCCATCCAAATGGCCTTAGTGACACATGGCCTCATGACAAATAGCCAGATGTCATTTGGCCCAAATGCCAAATGGCCTTTAAGTCATATAATCTTAGGTCAAATGGCAGAAATGGACACATAGCCCCCTGTCAGATGGCCGAAATTTGGTTGAACATTACCACCCGTGTATCAAATGTTATCATAAGTGATCACATATATGATCATACGTTATCATATGGTATCATCATATGTGATCATCATACATGATCATCCATGATCATTCCTTCCACTTCCGTTTTTTATTTCACCACCCACATAGCCAAACCTCACTATACGTTATCATATGTGATCACAGATGTTCCCCTGTTATCATACATGATCGAATACGTTATCATATCCTACCTTACCATTCCAGTAATTTAACCACCCACATAGGTAAACCTCACCATATATGATCATACGTGATCAAATATGTGATCATACGTGATCAAATACGTTATCATACATAATCGAATATGTTATCATACATGATCAAATATGTTATCATACGTGATCGAATACGCTACCATACGTGATTGAATACGTTATCATATGTGATTAAAATGTTATCATACGTGATTGGATACGTTATCATACATGATCGAATACGTTATCATATGTGATCACATATGTTATCATATGTGATCGAATACGTTATCATACAATCATGATCCTACTTTACCGTTCCAGTAATTTCACCACGCACATCTATATAGGTTAACTTTGCCATATGTCATCATACATAATCAAATACGTTATCATATGTGGTTGAATACGTTATCATATATAATCGAATATGACATCATATTTGATCACATGTGACCATACGTTATCATCATCACATAAGTAAGATCTTCCTCACCTCCCATACATTGTTGGAGGGTCTGATAACACATTGGAGGGTCTGATGAGATACTGGAGGGTTTGAGAACATGTAATAGGGTCTGATAATGAACAAGTAATCAATGGATAATTTATGACACTGTGGGTTAGTGAAGGATAATTACACGAGGGCATAGCCCGAGTGTAATTAGCCTTTGCTAACTCACACAAGTCATGAATTATCCATTGACTACTTATTTTATTCCATGAAACCAATAGATAATCAATAGAATACCAATAAATTCAAGTTGAAAACAAAAATTGTTCCCCTTCCCCGGGACTCAAAGCCAGCCATTGTGTGTACACGATTGGTACATACACCTCAGCGCCCGGCAGCCGACAGGTACAGCGCCCGTCTAGGCTTTGCTTGGTTTGAATGCGTCTCGCGGTTATGTTTGTGTACAATCGGTACATACACCTCGTCGCCCGGCAGCGGACAGCTACAGCGCACATGGCGAAAAAAAAGATGCGCCCGGACCGGGACTCGACCCGCCTACCTCTGACGGCTGAATGCAAAGCGCTAACCACTAGACCACCGCTTTTCCCATTTCGGCGCCCGGCAGCCGTTGGTTAGGTACTGTGCGCGACTGGCCTGGTTATGGGTCAAGGTGCTGGACGCGTTCACACTACACTACTGCTGGGTGGCTTTATATCAGAGAGACATGGTTCTAACCAAGCTTCTCTCGTCAGTCCCTGTGGCGCAATGCATTGGGAGTTGGACTAGGGATCTGAGACTGCAGGTTCGAGCCCTGCCCTGGTCATGACATTTTGTGGGTTTTAACATGTAACATATGACATGTAGGGATCATATAAGGCATGCAGGTTATCCATGGATAACAGCACCGGGTGCCTGTTATCCTTGGATAACCGCATGCCTTACAAAAGTGATGCTACAGCCTTCATGGTTTGCAATATTGACAGGTATGTGCATGGGAATATCCAGAAAAAGCACTCAGAATCCCAGAAATCGTGGAATAATTTATATTAATGTATGGTAATGTATGATAACATATTGGAGGGCCTGGTAGCTTACTGGAGGAACTGGCAAAGTACTTGAGGGTTTGATAACTTATGACAACATGCGGTAACATATTGGAGGCTCTGGTAACGTGAAAGGAGGTAAAAAAATTGCTTTTGACTTCACTTCATGACTACCCCATAATAATGGGATAAGCATGTTCATGAAAGAAAAATTTCGGCCATTTGACAGGGAGCTATATGACCACTGGGCCTCCTGCATTTGGGCCATATGACCTAAGGCTATATGACAGGTGGCCAACTGACTTCAAGGCTATATGCCCTAGATCCCCTATCCGCAACCACCCTGAATTATAGGCTTAACTCTTCCTTTACCACAGTATTGTAGAGCAAATTTAAGGTTTTAGCTTGTGCAATAGACTCTCAAAAATCGTTTGAATTGTCTGAAAATTCCAATTATAGGAGGAATGGTGATGGGTTAAGCTAGGCTTGTTGGTTAGAAAGAGCAATACCCATGATTTCTCCATGTAGTCTAGTTACTGAGATATATCATCAAAAAGTGATGTTCTGATGAGAGAAATTGATCTACAACTTAACTTCAAATTGCGATCACACACAGCCTTTCGACTACAAGGAAACTGTTTGTTGCCCATCAAATTTACCAGATGCTGTTCATGGTCATGTGTGAATTCTAGAACATATCAAGGCAGCCTCTTGTAAAATGTCTAAAATTATAGAAATTATCAAACTAACTTATCCACTCATGGTAATTCTCCTACCAGAAGGCTCCTTTCCCAAAGTATAACAGATTTAAATAAAATACAAGGAAGTTCAACAATGTTAAGGATTTCAGTGACATTTTCTCTCTAACAAATGACCACAACTTTCTCTTAATTCTATTCATAAAAATATCAAACCTAGGTACAAAACCTCATATCACTATACCAACTCTATAATACTTGCCATGGTACTATACTGCTATACCTAGTGTTTGAAATAACAACTCAATCCCCATTAAAATAGATCTCAGCACTCCCTTTATCAATTGTTATGATATAAAGTGAATATTGTAGTAAATATAGAAATGTGCTGGAAATTTTGGCAAGTTAGGAATTTTGGAAAATGTTCTTTTCGGTTTCGATGGCATCCAAAACTTTGCAAAACCAGCGTTTTAGCACATCTGTTGCCATGGTAACCAGCCCAACTGCCAAAAATACATTAAAATACGCTGAAAATTTCGATGTCGTTATATTTAACATGTAAAAAGGACAATGTTCACCTCAAAAATTTCTTTTTTTGACATTTTTCATGATTTGTAGCTGAAATATTGCTTAAATCTATGGACTTTTAGGATTTTATCCCAGGTTTGCATGACTGCCATATAAATGGTACAAGAGATAGAGACTAACTCTTTGGAGTCTGTTGAGAACTCAACTCAATCTAGGGCAATGGAAAAGATCAAAGTTTTAATGGATTTTGAGGAAGTTATAGAAGATCGGTCAGAAAAAGGCAAAAATCAGCCCAAACTACAGGAAAACACTTCAAGCAATTCATCAAGAATATCTCTGGAACAATGATTTATTAGTTTTATCTTGCCATTCTGACATAGGTGACGAAACAGGGAAGTGATGGCATTAAGGGAAATACCCACATATGATATTTAAGGAGATATGACCAAAAGAGTAAAAAAATTAAGCGAAAACAAGTCTAGGGTAACTTTTTCTGAAAAATCTGATTATGCTATAGCCAAAACTTTATTTTCATTCTAAAGTGACCTTATCTTGAATCCAAAAAGAATGTTTTTCTCTAAATTTAGAATATTTGTTACCATTAAATTTTATTTTGATTGCCATGGAGACCACAAATTTGTTCTATTTGTATAAAAAGTTACTCGTTTGTATTAACCTGTTCATAAGATTTTCATAACTGAAAACAGAATTGATTTATCCCCTCTAGATTCAAAATTATGGATGATTATTATGTTTAAAAGAAGTTATTTTTTTCCAATAATGGCACTTTTTATGCATTATGCCACAATATTTCAATACGGAATTGAGTTAAGGGCTATTCTAAATTTCTGCATAATGCTGATGTCCCATCTGATATTTCTGTATCTATTTGGAGTATTTTATCATGGAAAGTACTAAAATGTAGCTAAAGACATGAATTTGAATAAACAGATTTTCCCCTAATATCACCATTTCCCAAGTTTTCTCACATATTCATTAAGCATTCATACAAAACCTTCTATGAGATAACAGCAAAACAAGTACAGTGCATTCTCCAGCAATTCTTCTGCTAAAAGCCTTTGTCATTTTACATGCATTGACAAAAACATTAAATCCACTTGGCAGAAAAAAAATATTTAACATTTGAATTAGGTTCAGGCCAAAAAAAAACCATGTTGTAAGCAGTTTTTAAATGTTTGTCTTTCAAATTTTCTTAAAACGTTTTTAAGTTACATGTTTTTTTGTTACCTAAAAAGAGAACTTTTTTTTTTGGAAAATTAGAAAAGATTTTGTGAGTACTTTTTTATGTAAAAACAATTAGATGTTTGGCAGACTCAGGAACCTAATAAAAGGTTAAAAAATGGTTAAATATATTTTTTATGCCAAGTGGTAATACCCATTAATGAAACCAAAAATTCTAACACCTACAGAAACAACAACCACTGAACCTACTACCACCACCACCGAAGGTAAATTTACCATGTCAGTGCCTCACTCCATCCAGCTTAGGGAATGGTCATCTATTATCAATGCAATAGTTTTGTAAGGGTGGGCCGCATAAAGGATTATATATATGCATCGATGATTTGCTTCTTTATATCCCCCTCCCCCAAGCCAATTAATATTGACCACTCCCTTAGGCCTTCGGGATATATCTATTTTTATCTATATTGGTAGAATCAACACTAGGTTGGTAGGAAAATAATTGTTAATAAAGTATCCAAGACTTTTATTGGTACTTTACCAAGTGTTATTTAGATTAAAAAAAATAAGTGAAAACAAGTCTAGGGTAACTTTTTCTGAAAAATCTGATTATGCTATAGCCAAAACTTTATTTTCATTCTAGAGTGACCTTATCTAGAATCCAAAAAGAATGTTTTTCTCTAAATTTAGAATATTTGTTACCATTGAATTTTATTTTGATTGCCATGGAGACCACAAATTTGTTCTATTTGAATAAAAAGTTACTCTTTTGTATTAACCTGTACATAAGATTTTTTATAACTGAAAACAGAATTGATTTATCCCCTCTAGATTCAAAATTATGGATGATTATTATGTTTAAAAGAAGTTATTTTTTTCCAATAATGGCACTTTTTATGCATTATGCCACAATATTTCAATACGGAATTGAGTTAAGGGCTATTCTAAATTTCTGCATAATGCTGATGTCCCATCTGATATTTCTGTATCTATTTGGAGTATTTTATCATGGAAAGTACTAAAATGTAGCTAAAGACATGAATTTGAATAAACGGATTTTCCCCTAATATCACCATTTCCCAAGTTTTCTCACATATTCATTAAGCATTCATACAAAACCTTCTGAGATAACAGCAAAACAAGTACAGTGCATTCTCCAGCAATTCTTCTGCTAAAAGCCTTTGTCATTTTACATGCATTGACAAAAACATTAAATCCACTTGGCAAAAAAAAAAATTCAACATTTGAATTAGGTTCAGGCCAAAAAAAAAACCATGTTGTAAGCAGTTTTTAAATGTTTGTCTTTCAAATTTTCTTAAAACGTTTTTAAGTTACATGTTTTTTTGTTACCTAAAAAGAGAACTTTTTTTGGAAAATTTGAAAAGATTTTGTGAGTACTTTTTTATGTAAAAACAATTAGATGTTTGGCAGACTCAGGAACCTAATAAAAGGTTAAAAAATGGTTAAATATATTTTTTATGCCAAGTGGTAATACCCATTAATGAAACCAAAAATTCTAACACCTACAGAAACAACAACCACTGAACCTACTACCACCACCACCGAAGGTAAATTTACCATGTCAGTGCCTCACTCCATCCAGCTTAGGGAATGGTCATCTATTATCAATGCAATAGTTTCAGACTTTTTAGGGTGGGCCACATAAAGGATTATATATGCATCTATGATTTGCTTCTTTATATCCCCCTCCCCCAAGCCAATTAATATTGACCACTCCCTTAGGCCTTCGGGATATATCTATTTTTATCTATATTGGTAGAATCAACACTAGGTTGGTAGGAAAATAATTGTTAATAAAGTATCCAAGACTTTTAATGTTACTTTACCAAGTGTTATTTAGAGTAAAAAAAATAAGGGAAAACAAGTCTAGGGTAACTTTTTCTGAAAAATCTGATTATGCTATAGCCAAAACTTTATTTTCATTCTAGAGTGACCTTATCTAGAATCCAAAAAGAATGTTTTTCTCTAAATTTAGAATATTTGTTACCATTGAATTTTATTTTGATTGCCATGGAGACCACAAATTTGTTCTATTTGAATAAAAAGTTACTCTTTTGTATTAACCTGTACATAAGATTTTTTATAACTGAAAACAGAATTGATTTATCCCCTCTAGATTCAAAATTATGGATGATTATTATGTTTAAAAGAAGTTATTTTTTTCCAATAATGGCACTTTTTATGCATTATGCCACAATATTTCAATACAGAATTGAGTTAAGGGCTATTCTAAATTTCTGCATAATGCTGATGTCCCATCTGATATTTCTGTATCTATTTGGAGTATTTTATCATGGAAAGTACTAAAATGTAGCTAAAGACATGAATTTGAATAAACGGATTTTCCCCTAATATCACCATTTCCCAAGTTTTCTCACATATTCATTAAGCATTCATACAAAACCTTCTATGAGATAACAGCAAAACAAGTACAGTGCATTCTCCAGCAATTCTTCTGCTAAAAGCCTTTGTCATTTTACATGCATTGACAAAAACATTAAATCCACTTGGCAAAAAAAAAAATTTAACATTTGAATTAGGTTCAGGCCAAAAAAAAAACCATGTTGTAAGCAGTTTTTAAATGTTTGTCTTTCAAATTTTCTTAAAACGTTTTTAAGTTACATGTTTTTTTGTTACCTAAAAAGAGAACTTTTTTTGGAAAATTAGAAAAGATTTTGTGAGTACTTTTTTATGTAAAAACAATTAGATGTTTGGCAGACTCAGGAACCTAATAAAAGGTTAAAAAATGGTTAGATATATTTTTTATGCCAAGTGGTAATACCCATTAATGAAACCAAAAATTCTAACACCTACAGAAACAACAACCACTGAACCTACAACCACCACCACCGAAGGTAAATTTACCATGTCAGTGCCTCACTCCATCCAGCTTAGGGAATGGTCATCTATTATCAATGCAATAGTTTCAGACTTTTTAGGGTGGGCCACATAAAGGATTATATATGCATCTATGATTTGCTTCTTTATATCCCCCTCCCCCAAGCCAATTAATATTGACCACTCCCTTAGGCCTTCGGGATATATCTATTTTTATCTATATTGGTAGAATCAACACTAGGTTGGTAGGAAAAAAATTGTTAATAAAGTATCCAAGACTTTTATTGGTACTTTACCAAGTGTTATTTAGATTAAAAAAAATAAGGGAAAACAAGTCTAGGGTAACTTTTTCTGAAAAATCTGATTATGCTATAGCCAAAACTTTATTTTCATTCTAGAGTGACCTTATCTAGAATCCAAAAAAATTGTTTTTCTCTAAATTTAGAATATTTGTTACCATTGAATTTTATTTTGATTGCCATGGAGACCACAAATTTGTTCTATTTGAATAAAAAGTTACTCTTTTGTATTAACCTGTACATAAGATTTTTTATAACTGAAAACAGAATTGATTTATCCCCTCTAGATTCAAAATTATGGATAATTATTATGTTTAAAAGAAGTTATTTTTTTCCAATAATGGCACTTTTTATGCATTATGCCACAATATTTCAATACGGAATTGAGTTAAGGGCTATTCTAAATTTCTGCATAATGCTGATGTCCCATCTGATATTTCTGTATCTATTTGGAGTATTTTATCATGGAAAGTACTAAAATGTAGCTAAAGACATGAATTTGAATAAACGGATTTTCCCCTAATATCACCATTTCCCAAGTTTTCTCACATATTCATTAAGCATTCATACAAAACCTTCTATGAGATAACAGCAAAACAAGTACAGTGCATTCTCCAGCAATTCTTCTGCTAAAAGCCTTTGTCATTTTACATGCATTGACAAAAACATTAAATCCACTTGGCAAAAAAAAAAATTTAACATTTGAATTAGGTTCAGGCCAAAAAAAAACCATGTTGTAAGCAGTTTTTAAATGTTTGTCTTTCAAATTTTCTTAAAACGTTTTTAAGTTACATGTTTTTTCGTTACCTAAAAAGAGAACTTTTTTTGGAAAATTAGAAAAGATTTTGTGAGTACTTTTTTATGTAAAAACAATTAGATGTTTGGCAGACTCAGGAACCTAATAAAAGGTTAAAAAATGGTTAAATATATTTTTTATGCCAAGTGGTAATACCCATTAATGAAACCAAAAATTCTAACACCTACAGAAACAACAACCACTGAACCTACAACCACCACCACCACCGAAGGTAAATTTACCATGTCAGTGCCTCACTCCATCCAGCTTAGGGAATGGTCATCTATTATCAATGCAATAGTTTCAGACTTTTTAGGGTGGGCCACATAAAGGATTATATATGCATCTATGATTTGCTTCTTTATATCCCCCTCCCCCAAGCCAATTAATATTGACCACTCCCTTAGGCCTTCGGGATATATCTATTTTTATCTATATTGGTAGAATCAACACTAGGTTGGTAGGAAAAAAATTGTTAATAAAGTATCCAAGACTTTTAATGTTACTTTACCAAGTGTTATTTAGAGTAAAAAAAATAAGGGAAAACAAGTCTAGGGTAACTTTTTCTGAAAAATCTGATTATGCTATAGCCAAAACTTTATTTTCATTCTAGAGTGACCTTATCTAGAATCCAAAAAGAATGTTTTTCTCTAAATTTAGAATATTTGTTACCATTGAATTTTATTTTGATTGCCATGGAGACCACAAATTTGTTCTATTTGAATAAAAAGTTACTCTTTTGTATTAACCTGTACATAAGATTTTTTATAACTGAAAACAGAATTGATTTATCCCCTCTAGATTCAAAATTATGGATGATTATTATGTTTAAAAGAAGTTATTTTTTTCCAATAATGGCACTTTTTATGCATTATGCCACAATATTTCAATACGGAATTGAGTTAAGGGCTATTCTAAATTTCTGCATAATGCTGATGTCCCATCTGATATTTCTGTATCTATTTGGAGTATTTTATCATGGAAAGTACTAAAATGTAGCTAAAGACATGAATTTGAATAAACGGATTTTCCCCTAATATCACCATTTCCCAAGTTTTCTCACATATTCATTAAGCATTCATACAAAACCTTCTATGAGATAACAGCAAAACAAGTACAGTGCATTCTCCAGCAATTCTTCTGCTAAAAGCCTTTGTCATTTTACATGCATTGACAAAAACATTAAATCCAGTTGGCAAAAAAAAAAATTTAACATTTGAATTAGGTTCAGGCCAAAAAAAAACCATGTTGTAAGAAGTTTTTAAATGTTTGTCTTTCAAATTTTCTTAAAACGTTTTTAAGTTACATGTTTTTTTGTTACCTAAAAAGAGAACTTTTTTTGGAAAATTAGAAAAGATTTTGTGAGTACTTTTTTATGTAAAAACAATTAGATGTTTGGCAGACTCAGGAACCTAATAAAAGGTTAAAAAATGGTTAAATATATTTTTTATGCCAAGTGGTAATACCCATTAATGAAACCAAAAATTCTAACACCTACAGAAACAACAACCACTGAACCTACAACCACCACCACCACCGAAGGTAAATTTACCATGTCAGTGCCTCACTCCATCCAGCTTAGGGAATGGTCATCTATTATCAATGCAATAGTTTCAGACTTTTTAGGGTGGGCCACATAAAGGATTATATATGCATCTATGATTTGCTTCTTTATATCCCCCTCCCCCAAGCCAATTAATATTGACCACTCCCTTAGGCCTTCGGGATATATCTATTTTTATCTATATTGGTAGAATCAACACTAGGTTGGTAGGAAAATAATTGTTAATAAAGTATCCAAGACTTTTAATGTTACTTTACCAAGTGTTATTTAGAGTAAATAAATAAGGGAAAACAAGTCTAGGGTAACTTTTTCTGAAAAATCTGATTATGCTATAGCCAAAACTTTATTTTCATTCTAGAGTGACCTTATCTAGAATCCAAAAAGAATGTTTTTCTCTAAATTTAGAATATTTGTTACCATTGAATTTTATTTTGATTGCCATGGAGACCACAAATTTGTTCTATTTGAATAAAAAGTTACTCTTTTGTATTAACCTGTACATAAGATTTTTTATAACTGAAAACAGAATTGATTTATCCCCTCTAGATTCAAAATTATGGATGATTATTATGTTTAAAAGAAGTTATTTTTTTCCAATAATGGCACTTTTTATGCATTATGCCACAATATTTCAATACGGAATTGAGTTAAGGGCTATTCTAAATTTCTGCATAATGCTGATGTCCCATCTGATATTTCTGTATCTATTTGGAGTATTTTATCATGGAAAGTACTAAAATGTAGCTAAAGACATGAATTTGAATAAACAGATTTTCCCCTAATATCACCATTTCCCAAGTTTTCTCACATATTCATTAAGCATTCATACAAAACCTTCTATGAAATAACAGCAAAACAAGTACAGTGCATTCTCCAGCAATTCTTCTGCTAAAAGCCTTTGTCATTTTACATGCATTGACAAAAACATTAAATCCACTTGGCAAAAAAAAAAATTTAACATTTGAATTAGGTTCAGGCCAAAAAAAAAACCATGTTGTAAGCAGTTTTTAAATGTTTGACTTTCAAATTTTCTTAAAACGTTTTTAAGTTACATGTTTTTTTGTTACCTAAAAAGAGAACTTTTTTTGGAAAATTAGAAAAGATTTTGTGAGTACTTTTTTATGTAAAAACAATTAGATGTTTGGCAGACTCAGGAACCTAATAAAAGGTTAAAAAATGGTTAAATATATTTTTTATGCCAAGTGGTAATACCCATTAATGAAACCAAAAATTCTAACACCTACAGAAACAACAACCACTGAACCTACTACCACCACCACCGAAGGTAAATTTACCATGTCAGTGCCTCACTCCATCCAGCTTAGGGAATGGTCATCTATTATCAATGCAATAGTTTCAGACTTTTTAGGGTGGGCCACATAAAGGATTATATATGCATCTATGATTTGCTTCTTTATATCCCCCTCCCCCAAGCCAATTAATATTGACCACTTCCTTAGGCCTTCGGGATATATCTATTTTTATCTATATTGGTAGAATCAACACTAGGTTGGTAGGAAAATAATTGTTAATAAAGTATCCAAGACTTTTAATGTTACTTTACCAAGTGTTATTTAGAGTAAAAAAAATAAGGGAAAACAAGTCTAGGGTAACTTTTTCTGAAAAATCTGATTATGCTATAGCCAAAACTTTATTTTCATTCTAGAGTGACCTTATCTAGAATCCAAAAAGAATGTTTTTCTCTAAATTTAGAATATTTGTTACCATTGAATTTTATTTTGATTGCCATGGAGACCACAAATTTGTTCTATTTGAATAAAAAGTTACTCTTTTGTATTAACCTGTACATAAGATTTTTTATAACTGAAAACAGAATTGATTTATCCCCTCTAGATTCAAAATTATGGATGATTATTATGTTTAAAAGAAGTTATTTTTTTCCAATAATGGCACTTTTTATGCATTATGCCACAATATTTCAATACGGAATTGAGTTAAGGGCTATTCTAAATTTCTGCATAATGCTGATGTCCCATCTGATATTTCTGTATCTATTTGGAGTATTTTATCATGGAAAGAACTAAAATGTAGCTAAAGACATGAATTTGAATAAAGGGATTTTCCCCTAATATCACCATTTCCCAAGTTTTCTCACATATTCATTAAGCATTCATACAAAACCTTCTATGAGATAACAGCAAAACAAGTACAGTGCATTCTCCAGCAATTCTTCTGCTAAAAGCCTTTGTCATTTTACATGCATTGACAAAAACATTAAATCCAGTTGGCAAAAAAAAAAATTTAACATTTGAATTAGGTTCAGGCCAAAAAAAAACCATGTTGTAAGAAGTTTTTAAATGTTTGTCTTTCAAATTTTCTTAAAACGTTTTTAAGTTACATGTTTTTTTGTTACCTAAAAAGAGAACTTTTTTTGGAAAATTAGAAAAGATTTTGTGAGTACTTTTTTATGTAAAAACAATTAGATGTTTGGCAGACTCAGGAACCTAATAAAAGGTTAAAAAATGGTTAAATATATTTTTTATGCCAAGTGGTAATACCCATTAATGAAACCAAAAATTCTAACACCTACAGAAACAACAACCACTGAACCTACTACCACCACCACCGAAGGTAAATTTACCATGTCAGTGCCTCACTCCATCCAGCTTAGGGAATGGTCATCTATTATCAATGCAATAGTTTTGTAAGGGTGGGCCGCATAAAAGATTATATATGCATCGATGATTTGCTTCTTTATATCCCCCTCCCCCAAGCCAATTAATATTGACCACTCCCTTAGGCCTTCGGGATATATCTATTTTTATCTATATTGGTAGAATCAACACTAGGTTGGTAGGAAAACAATTGTTAATAAAGTAGCCAAGACTTTTAATGTTACTTTACCAAGTGTTATTTAGAGTAAAAAAAATAAGGGAAAACAAGTCAAGGGTAACTTTTTCTGAAAAATCTGATTATGCTATAGCCAAAACTTTATTTTCATTCTAGAGTGACCTTATCTAGAATCCAAAAAGAATGTTTTTCTCTAAATTTAGAATATTTGTTACCATTAAATTTTATTTTGATTGCCATGGAGACCACAAATTTGTTCTATTTGAATAAAAAGTTACTCTTTTGTATTAACCTGTACATAAGATTTTTTATAACTGAAAACAGAATTGATTTATCCTCTCTAGATTCAAAATTATGGATGATTATTATGTTTAAAAGAAGTTATTTTTTTCCAATAATGGCACTTTTTATGCATTATGCCACAATATTTCAATACGGAATTGAGTTAAGGGCTATTCTAAATTTCTGCATAATGCTGATGTCCCATCTGATATTTCTGTATCTATTTGGAGTATTTTATCATGGAAAGTACTAAAATGTAGCTAAAGACATGAATTTGAATAAACAGATTTTCCCCTAATATCACCATTTCCCAAGTTTTCTCACATATTCATTAAGCATTCATACAAAACCTTCTATGAGATAACAGCAAAACAAGTACAGTGCATTCTCCAGCAATTCTTCTGCTTAAAGCCTTTGTCATTTTACATGCATTGACAAAAACATTAAATCCACTTGGCAGAAAAAAAATATTTAACATTTGAATTAGGTTCAGGCCAAAAAAAAACCATGTTGTAAGCAGTTTTTAAATGTTTGTCTTTCAAATTTTCTTAAAATGTTTTTAAGTTACATGTTTTTTTGTTACCTAAAAAGAGAACTTTTTTTGGAAAATTAGAAAAGATTTTGTGAGTACTTTTTTATGTAAAAACAATTAGATGTTTGGCAGACTCAGGAACCTAATAAAAGGTTAAAAAATGGTTAAATATATTTTTTATGCCAAGTGGTAATACCCATTAATGAAACCAAAAATTCTAACACCTACAGAAACAACAACCACTGAACCTACTACCACCACCACCGAAGGTAAATTTACCATGTCAGTGCCTCACTCCATCCAGCTTAGGGAATGGTCATCTATTATCAATGCAATAGTTTCAGACTTTTTAGGGTGGGCCGCATAAAGGATTATATATGCATCTATGATTTGCTTCTTTATATCCCCCTCCCCCAAGCCAATTAATATTGACCACTCCCTTAGGCCTTCGGGATATATCTATTTTTATCTATATTGGTAGAATCAACACTAGGTTGGTAGGAAAATAATTGTTAATAAAGTATCCAAGACTTTTAATGTTACTTTACCAAGTGTTATTTAGAGTAAAAAAAATAAGGGAAAACAAGTCTAGGGTAACTTTTTCTGAAAAATCTGATTATGCTATAGCCAAAACTTAATTTTCATTCTAGAGTGACCTTATCTAGAATCCAAAAAGAATGTTTTTCACTAAATTTAGAATATTTGTTACCATTGAATTTTATTTTGATTGCCATGGAGACCACAAATTTGTTCTATTTGAATAAAAAGTTACTCTTTTGTATTAACCTGTTCATAAGATCTTTTATAACTAAAAACAGAATTGATTTATCCCCTCTAGATTCAAAATTATGGATGATTATTATGTTTAAAAGAAGTTATTTTTTCCAATAATGGCACTTTTTATGCATTATGCCACAATATTTCAATACGGAATTGAGTTAAGGGCTATTCTAAATTTCTGCATAATGCTGATGTCCCATCTGATATTTCTGTATCTATTTGGAGTATTTTATCATGGAAAGTACTAAAATGTAGCTAAAGACATGAATTTGAATAAACAGATTTTCCCCTAATATCACCATTTCCCAAGTTTTCTCACATATTCATTAAGCATTCATACAAAACCTTCTATGAGATAACAGCAAAACAAGTACAGTGCATTCTCCAGCAATTCGTCTGCTAAAAGCCTTTGTCATTTTACATGCATTGACAAAACATTAAATCTACTTGGCAGAAAAAAAATTTGAATTAGGTTCAGGCTAAAAAAAACCATGTTGTAAGCAGTTTTTAAATGTTTGTCTTTCAAATTTTTTTAAAACGTTTTTAAGTTACATGGTGTTTTGTTACCTAAAAAGAGAACGTTTTTATAGAAAATTAGAAAAGATTTTGTGAGTACTTTTTTTTATGTAAAAACAATTAGTGGCATGTACTGGGAAAAGACGTCTCATTACACCCTGCACTAAGACGCCTTCTCGCAGATCGTGTCACAAATTTAGATGTTTGGGGTTTATCTATTTCTTATTTATATTGGTAGAATCGACACTAGGTTGGCATGAAAATAATTGTTTATAAAGTATCCAAGACTTTTTATGTTACTTTACCAAGTGTTATTTAGACATGCATTAGAATATGATCGATGAGGGAGAGACCAATACATAATTACCTATGATTGGACATTGTCAAATGTCCTATGTTAATGCAGACAGGAGGCTATTTCTTAAGACACTGTGATCACACACAGCCTTTTGACTACAAGGAAACTGTTTGTTGCCCATCAAATTTACCAGACACTGTTCATGGTCATGTGTGAATTCTAGAACATATCAAGGCAGCCTCTTATAAAAAGTCTAAAATCATAGAAATTATCAAACTAACTCATCCACTCATGGTAATTCCCCTACCAGAAGGCTCCTTTCCCAAAGTATAACAGATTTAGATGATAAAATACAAGGAAGTTCAACGATGTTAAGGATTTCAGTGACATTTTCTCTCTAACAAATGACAACAACTTTCTCTTAATTCTATTCATAAAAATATCAAACCTAGGTACAAATCCTAATATCACTATAACAACTCTATGATACTTACCATGGTACAATACTGCTATACCAAGTGTTTGAAATAACAACTCAATCCCCATTAAAATAGATTTGCCATAAAATAATTGGAAATATCCTAATCACTCATGGGTAATCCTTCTGGAAACACTTACTGGTCAGAAGGTTATCTCTTAAGGTACTAGGATTGTACTAATAGCACTATGACTGTAAATTTAAAATATCTAGTCTGACAGGGAATGGACCTGTGGGAATGGACTTGTTCCTGGGAGATCCATGTTCATGCTGAAATTCAGACACTTCTGGCCCTAATCTCCCACCAGGCTTGTTTCCGGCATATCAAACAGTTTGAAAGTATCGGTTTTTATTTAAATAATGTAGGAAGATTGGAGAAAAGAACAGTCATGGCCCTGCATACAAAGTCCCTGGAGTAGCATTATACACATAGGGTTAATCAAACAAAAGTTGGGATTAAGCAAATTTCAAATTGCTCAAAGTGACTATTTAAGTGTATTTAAGTAAATGTCACATGTAGTTGCTTCACTATCATTATGATATTTTAAAGGAGATAATTAGACATTTTTTTGGATATTAAATTTTGCTCAGATCACAGCATTCATGCAGTGAAAGATTTGCTTCAAGAAAATCTTACAACCAGCCGATGTCAAAATCTGCAAAGAAATCCAACAAGAATTTCCTAAAAACTAAAGGTTGTTATCAAGATTGAAGAAAGAGAAATGCTTAGGTTCGACCCTTTGCTTCTAGGATATAGAAAGAAATACCACAAAGAAAAAAATGAGATAAAAACACATAAATTTCATTTTCGTATTTGAACAGGTTAAACTGGTGTAAAATGCGCTGATATGCTTTTCGGTCAAAATATTTTCTTTAATAGGGTGATTATGCCTATCCCACCAATTTGTTAAACTTTGCTGAAATATAGTGTAAATGAAGTCTCTCTGAAAAATACATATTCAAAACTGCTCTTCAAGCACTGCATACTGCCTCAATTTATGATACCCTTTTGTGTTTTAGATGTATGATTGTAGACTTTGCCAGTAATTTATAAGTGTCCCTTTTAAATGCAACAAACTACAACATAATGGATTATGTAAACTTCTGAAGTGTTGGTATATGCATAAACAATGGTCAGCACATTACGCACCTGTTCCACTGCCGTCAGCTTTTGCTAATCTGACCAATTTTCTATATCTTTGCAATATCAAAAATCCTTAGGTTAGAAGAATTTGCCTGACCGATGGCAGTGGAACCAATGCTTTACTCAGTAATTAGTGTATTGGTTTATTGAGATAACTTATCATCTTAAGCTATGGCCAACCATAACATGGTGAACACGCTATTTGCCTGTTTCCAGATGAGTGCGCTGGAGTGGATAATGCTGATAGAGTGGACTGTGGCTACAGTGGGATTGAAGTGCAAGCATGTGAAGGTAGAGGTTGCTGCTATACGAAACAACCTCCAGTGTCGATCCACTGTTACCACAAACGTTAGTATCCTATAGAGCATACAGATGACGCTGCCGTCTGAAGCTCACGTTTTATTGTGCACTGAAACGCTTTCTTCTGTGTGTTGGACCTTACAGCCGAATTATGATGGAATTCCAGTACTTATAGCCTCTAGAGTATGGCGGAACACATTTCCTTTATATTCTACAAGAGGATACTTATGAGCAATTAGATGCAGAGTTTCAAATAAAATCTGATCACTCATAACTAGCAGCAGCCCAGTGAATACTCATTGAAGATAAAACTACGGCTTGTGAAAAATTAATATGAAAGATGGTATCATTTAAGGAAAGCATAACTCAACATGGTTTGACTGTTCCCACCCACTATGTCTTGAACCCCTCAAAATTAGCATGAGTGATTGTAGGTAATGCATTATGACTGCTCTGTACATTGAACACTTATGTCATATTTGTGTAGGGTTTGGTAGGGCAACTTTGCCAGTGCAATCAATAGCGACCAATAGATGCACGGCTGTAGTGGCATTAGAGTTAGTGATCCCACTATGATTTGAAAGGGTCTAGTTGTACCACCTTCCATAACTTCCAGGTCTTCATATTTCTTTACCCACATATAACACCCTCGGTAGTTTGTCTTCTGACTGTTAAACAGCATATAAATGTAATTCACAATTTTCTGTGTAAGGTATAGTTGCTTCCATATTAATCACAATTGCCTGTGCATCTTTTATATGACTAAAAATAGTTTAAATAAAATCCCAAATCCACCGAGATGTATATAAAACTGTCTGTAAATTGTCTTTGAAATATTATCTTTAAGGATTTGTCACTTATAAGACTACGTTTCCTATCAATGCTCTAATCTCTTCTCATTGATTCCTATCTTTTGCAGGTAGTACTGATACATCAACACGTATGTATGATAACATAGTGAGCACTCACTATAGATGGGATTTAATATGTGTGACAGGGAAAATGAGAAATCTCGAATAGAATTTGAAAAGAAAGTCAACTCCCTGATACTGTCTTTCCTCATAGTGTGACCTCTAGATATTCTTTGGTAATAACTGGTAATAACATCTGCCTGTTGTTGCCCACCTTAAAAATTTAATTTTTAATAATCATTCTTCATAAAAGGGCCTGTACCAAATCACATTATGTATGCCTAAAGGTATGCTGTGCGAGAATTTCATTGATGTGGTTAAAAAGGTATTCAGAAAATATGATTGCTGTGTTAGACTGATGCGAAATGTGCTGATATAGCAAGCATGGTAAATGATGGGATAGTAATTGTGTTTTCTCTGTTTATAGGGAACTCGGAATGTCCAGCAGTTGGGGAAATGATAGATACAGCTTCACCACGTTGCATCCCTGGAGCTACTTCAAACCAAGTAAACAATGCGACATGCAATGCCATAGGATGTTGCTATGACAGCACTGGTGCTTGCTATAATGCATGTGAGTAAAATGGTATTCAGTAGTTGAATGCATTTGTGTTCAGGGTCGAATTCAGTATTTTGAAAAGGGGGGGGCGCCCCTCATTTAACCCCCAATTTAGGCTTAATTCTAGGGTAAAAAAAGTTAGCAAATCTCTTAAGTACAAAGAAAAGTGGGGGGGTGCGCACCCCTGCGCCCCTCTCTAAATCCTCCACTGGTGTTAATTTTTGCACTTAGTGCTACTCTAATATACACAATTTTGACACAATTGTAAAGTGTACTGTACTTCAAAATTCAGATGTAACCTAAAGCCCTCAACTTGTATAAAATCTATTCAAATGAAAGCCCACCATCCAGTAATGAATGTATTCCACACAAATAGCAACAAAACTAGGAGGCAGCACTGCAGCAACTGTCAGAGCATTTACTTATTTCAAATGTATTTTTTACAATATGTTCAAAATGTGCTGATATTTTGCATATCTCTTCTACCATTTTTTTCCATTCTTGTCACCATGATGGGAAATGCAGCAACAATAGTAACAACAACAACAACTGAAGGTAGGAATTACTTCATTATAAGATTTCCTTCTCTTCATAAAAATGTTTCTGTGTCTAACACATGAAAGACAATAAGTCATATCCGTTAGAACCTGACTCTGCTACCTGTGTTAAAATTGTACAAATTATGTTTATGGGTAGCAGAAGGCCTTTGAAAAGGTTTATGTTATTAACATAATGTTGAAAAACTACAGAAACAACAGAAAGGCAATGGGTATCTGCAACAGTAAAAATTGGAAAACATTCTTCTTGACCAAATTCTTTATGTTAACCAATCCCTTACATTCTTAAACACTACAAAAGCACCTACAACTACAACTCCAGGTAAAACGAATTATTATTTTCCATGGAACAACCTTTACAGTCTGCAGCCACATTCTTGACAGCTATCTGCACTTTTCACTTATAAAGCTTTATTGAACATACCATAGATTCTTGTGTATAAGGCGACACATAGTCGACCATTTGCACTCTATACTGTTGTTAGCTATATTGCTATATTTGAATGAGCCCTAGAGGCGTTAATGAATTATAGGCCTAATATGAATCATTAGGAAGAATTATTTGGGTAGGTGGTATTTCAATGTCTGTATAATGCTTTGCTGATACAGAGGCGTAGGAAGCAAATCTTCATTGGGGTGGCCCTATCCACGGGTCCCATCCAAATGGCCTTAGTGACACATGGCCTCATGACAAATAGCCAGATGTCATTTGGCCTGAATGCCAAATGGCCTTTAAGTCATATAACCTTAGGTCAAATGGCAGAAATGGACACATATCCCCCTGTCAGATGGCCGAAATTTAGTTGAACATTATTACCCGTGTATCAAATGTTATCATACTTGATCACATATATAATCATACGTTATCATATGGTATCATCATATGTGATCATCATACATGATCATCCATGATCATTCCTTCCACTTCCGTTTTTTATTTCACCACCCACATAGCCAAACCTCACTATACGTTATCATATGTGATCACAGATGTTCCCCTGTTATCATACATGATCGAATACGTTATCATATCCTACCTTACCATTCCAGTAATTTAACCACCCACATAGGTAAACCTCACCATATATGATCATACGTGATCAAATATGTGATCATACGTGATCAAATACGTTATCATACATAATCGAATATGTTATCATACATGATCAAATATGTTATCATACGTGATCGAATACGCTACCATACGTGATTGAATACGTTATCATATGTGATTAAAATGTTATCATACGTGATTGGATACGTTATCATACATGATCGAATACGTTATCATATGTGATCACATATGTTATCATACGTGATCGAATACGTTATCATACAATCATGATCCTACTTTACCGTTCCAGTAATTTCACCACGCACATCTATATAGGTAAACTTTGCCATATGTGATCATACATAATGAAATAAGTTATCATATGTGGTTGAATACGTTATCATATATGATCGAATATGACATCATATTTGATCACATGTGACCATACGTTATCAGCATCACATAAGTAAGATCTTCCTCACCTCCCATACATTGTTGGAGGGTCTGATAACGCATTGGAGGGTCTGATCAGATACTGGAGGGTTTGATAACATGTAAGAGGGTCTGATAATGAACAAGTAATCAATGGATAATTCATGACACTGTGGGTTAGTGAAGGATAATTACACAAGGGCATAGCCCAAGTGTAATTAGCCTTTGCTAACACACACAAGTCATGAATTATCCATTGACTACTTATTTTATTCCATGAAACCAATAGATAATCAATAGAATACCAATAAATTCAAGTTGAAAACAAAAATTGTTCCCCTTCCCCGGGACTCAAAGCCAGCCATTGTGTGTACACGATTGGTACATACACCTCAGCGCCCGGCAGCCGACAGGTACAGCGCCCGTCTAGGCTTTGCTTGGTTTGAATGCGTCTCGCGGTTATGTTTGTGTACAATCGGTACATACACCTCGTCGCCCGGCAGCGGACAGCTACAGCGCACATGGCGAAAAAAAGATGCGCCCGGACCGGGACTCGACCCGCCTACCTCTGACGGCTGAATGCAAAGCGCTAACCACTAGACCACAGCTTTTCCCATTTCGGCGCCCGGCAGCCGTTGGTTAGGTACTGTGCGCGACTGGCCTGGTTATGGGTCAAGGTGCTGGACACGTTCACACTACACTACTGCTGGGTGGCTTTATAACAGAGAGACAAGGTTCTAACCAAGCTTCTCTCGTCAGTCCCTGTGGCGCAATGCATTGGGAGTTGGACTAGGGATCTGAGACTGCAGGTTCGAGCCCTGCCCTGGTCATGACATTTCGTGGGTTTTAACATGTAACATATGACATGTAGGGATCATGTAAGGCGTGCAGGTTATCCAAGGATAACAGGCACCCGGTGCTGTTATCAATGGTGAATTGATGTTACCTGTTGAAAAATCAAAGAATTGAAAAAAAAAACAAAAAAAAAACGACATGAAAACACTTCAAGCAATTCATCAAGAATATCTCTGGAATAATGATTTACTAGTTTTATCTTGCCATTCTGACATAGGTGACGAAACAGGGAAAATGATAACATTAAGGGAAATACCCATATATGATATTTAAGGAGATATGACCAAAAGAGTAAAAAAATTAAGCGAAAACAAGTCTAGGGTAACTTTTTCTGAAGAATCTGATTATGCTATAGCTAAAACTTTATATTCATTCTAAAGTGACCTTATCTTGAATCCAAAAAGAATGTTTTTCTCTAAATTTAGAATATTTGTTACCATTAAATTTTATTTTGATTGCCATGGAGACCACAAATTTGTTCTATTTGAATAAAAAGTTACTCTTTTGTATTAACCTGTTCATAAGATTTTCATAACTGAAAACAGAATTGATTTATCCCCTCTAGATTCAAAATTATGGATGATTATTATGTTTAAAAGAAGTTATTTTTTTCCAATAATGGCACTTTTTATACATTATGCCACAATATTTCAATACGGAATTGAGTTAAGGGCTATTCTAAATTTCTGCATAATGCTGATGTCCCATCTTATATTTCTGTATCTATTTGGAGTATTTTATCATGGAAAGTACTAAAATGTAGCTAAAGATATGAATGTGAATTAACGGATTTTCCCTTAATATTAAGATTTCCCAAGTTTTGTCACATATTCATTAAGCATACAAACAAAGCCTATTATGAGATAACAGCAAAACAAGTACAGTGCATTCTCCAGCAATTCTTCTGCTAAAACCCTTTGTCATTTTACATGCATTGACAAAAACATTAAATCCACTTGGCAGAAAAAAAAATTAACATTTGAATTAGGTTCAGGCAAAAATAAAACATGTTGTAAGCAGTTTTTAAATATTTGTCTTTCAAATTTTCTTAAAACGTTTTTAAGTTACATGGTTTTTTGTTACCTAAAAAGAGAACTTTTTTTGGAAAATTAGAAAAGATTTTGTGAGTACTTTTTTATGTAAAAACAATTAGATGTTTGGTAGACTCAGGAACCTAATAAAAGGTTAAAAAATGGTTGAAACATTTTTTATGCCAAGTGGTAATACCCATTAATGAAACCAAAAATTCTAACACCTACAGAAACAACAACCACTGAACCTACTACCACCACCACCGAAGGTAAATTTACCATGTCAGTGCCTCACTCCATCCAGCTTAGGGAATGGTCATCTATTATCAATGCAATAGTTTTGTTAGGGTGGGCCGCATAAAGGATTCTATATGCATCTATGATTTGCTTCTTTATATCCCCCTCCCCCAAGCCAATTAATATTGACCACTCCCTTAGGCCTTCGGGGTATATCTATTTTTATCTATATTGGTAGAATCAACACTAGGTTGGTAGGAAAATAATTGTTAATAAAGTATCCAAGACTTTTAATGTTACTTTACCAAGTGTTATTTAGAGTAAAAAAATTAAGTGAAAACAAGTCTAGGGTAACTTTTTCTGAAGAATCTGATTATGCTATAGCCAAAACCTTATTTTCATTCTAGAGTGACCTTATCTAGAATCCAAAAAGAATGTTTTTTTATCTAAATTTAGAATATTTGTTACCATTAAATTTTATTTTGATTGCCATGAAGACCACAAATTTGTTCTATTTGAATAAAAAGTTACTCTTTTGTATTAACCTCTTCATAAGATTTTTTATAACTGAAAACAGAATTGATTCATCCCCTCTAGATTCAAAATTATGGATGATTATTATGTTTAAAAGAAGTTATCTTTTCCAATAATGGCACTTTTTATGCATTATGCCACAATATTTCAATACGGAATTGAGTTAAGGGCTATTCTAAATTTCTCCATGTTGCTGATGTCCCATGTTTGAGATCTTATATTTCCCTAGTGGGATGGACAACATTACAATGAATACACTTTGCCCAAAGTCACTGATGGTGGAGCGGTTTATTAACAACCTTAAACAGATGTCAGTAACAATAAAGATCTGGTGCTGTGCCACCTGGTGTGGTGGCAAGGAACCACCTGACTCAGGTGGGTGAAGGGTTCATCTGGTAGGGAAATATACCCCTTTATATCCACAGTCCCTTCGTATATATAGTAGTTATATTTCCCTGGTGGGATGGACAACATTACAATGAATACACTTTGCCCAATTCACTGACACTGGGGCGGAACAGGCACAACAACAAAACACTTTGCCCAACTAATACCTGCTAAATTTCTGAGCACGTAGGTCTTTTACACGTCTTGAGCGGTATGAGTCTGACAGATAAATCAGAACAGCCCAAGATCTCCAGTTGCCATAACTTTTAATGTCGTGAAGGTGCATAAATTCAGCCAGAAACATAGCAGCACCCTGACGAACACTGTGAGACGAGAACTCCCCTTCTAGCTTGACAATCAAACAGGATTCCTTGAGTTTGTAAGAATAAACATTATAGCTCCATGGAAATAACTGCTCATTTGGTTTGAGTCCAGATTTCAAATATAATCTTTCACCAACTGTACAGGGCAGAGGCTACTGCCAGGTGAAGCAATACCTGGAATAATTTCCTCATATTGACGGAATTGGACCGTCTTTGAGCTGCGAATACAGAAGTTAAGTCCACCATCCCAAAATTTTACATCACTCACTAGTAGGGAATGTGGAGAATTGGTGAAGTGTCCAATGCGCAACAAGCAGCGGAAGGAAAGGAGTAGAGCAGCCCAGAATTTCCTGTCTTTAGATTTTGATAAGTCAAGGACATCCTACATAATAAGTCAGTGGCTGTCAGAGGCTCAGCTGGCTTAGAAGCTGAGCCTAGCAACCGTTTCGCACCATCCAAGGTTGATTTGATAACAAAGCATGCCGTCGTGGGGTGCGAGTAACCCATGAAGTCATGCAGGGCCCATAGCCCTGAAATGTAATTCTCAATTGTGTGATATGTCACACAATCAGAAACACAAACTGTACTGTGTGATTTCCTTGTCTTATAAGTGTTGGCAGAGCAGCAATTTGACATCTGAATCTCCCAACTGCATCTCAGTGCCTCCAGCTCTGTAACAACAATTGATGAATACGTCAATAGTGTAGCCACAAATAATTACATGATCAACATTGTTAAGACGAGAGAGAGCGTCAGCTATTATGTTACCTTCAGAAGTGCTCCTAAATGCCCTCAAATGAATGTTGTATAGAGCACAGCACCAGAACAATTCTCTTAGCCAAGGCATAGCATGGGAGCTGGTACTCCTACCAGAGTTGATCATGCCTTGAGCCTGTGTGTTATCCCTATACACAGCTACAAAGCCATTCTTCCACTCGCTACCCCAGCGGTGCACCGATACTACGACTGGCCATATTTCCTTAATGTTAATATGATCACAGTATGACTCATTCTGTGGAGGGTTTTCCTGATGGCCATTTTTATACCAACAACTGTAGATGAAGTCGTCCTCAATATGGCCGTCAAATCCGTATTTGGAGGAATCTGTATACACAGTATGAGACGGGGTGCCAGTCTTTATCATATGGCCTTGCCGTTGAACCAAGTAACAAATTGATACCACCACTCTAGGTCCAATAACAGACTCTCAGACAGATTAAAGCAGTGAATGCCAGATGGGATGTCTCGAAGTTCATTGTACACACGACGGGAGAAGGTGCGCCCGCCCTTAACAACTGTCAAGCAATGGCCTAGGAGACCGGCTAATTTCTCCAGGCATTTCCTAGTACCAGATTTTCTACCCCTGAAGTAATCAACTTCCAATTTTACTCGATCAAGTTTATCATTATCGATTGACAAGGGTAAGTTCACTGAGTCAATAACAATCCCAAGGAACTTAGTCACTTGTGATGGGGGAACCAACTTGTTCATTTTCACCTTGAACCCCAGACTATTCAACATTGCACATAACTGGCTTTGAGCATCCTGGCAAGACGATTCTGAATCACCAATCGCGAGGTAATCATCCAAGTAGTTGGTACAACGTGGGTACTTGCCACTAGCGCCACATTTTACTATCAAGTCAGACACTTGGGTGAATACGAAGGGGGCACAGCACAGCCCAAAGCACAAGGACATATCCTGGAAGAATTCCTTACCATTACCCACATCCCACGCAAAGCCTTGAAAGTCACGATGGGCAGGCAGGACGTTAATAGAATGATAAACATCGGCAATGTCAGTCACTGCACAAAAAATCAAACTGATTCAAATCCGACACATCATCTAAAGAGTGATAATGGAATTTTTCACATGAATCTTCCATCTAACAGTTGATATTGATATGCTCAGGCATAGAACAGTCAGTGATGGGGCGTAAGGTGTTGTCGGGTTTTAATACGCACCCATAGCATGAACGCATCTTGGGCGTGATTCCACTTTCCTGTCTTTGCCCTCCATGAGTTCACTAATTACTTGTTCAGTCATTTCCGAGCAAAAGGCACTGCGTGTTAACTATGGTGCCCAACCGCACAAATTGGCGTGGTTCTGGACCTTAAAACACCTACCTGGACATACATTATCACCCTGACACTTCTGCTTGGTCAATTTTCAAAGTTAAACCACAAATAAAAAGGGTATCACCTCACGAGTTCAGTGACACTACCAGGACCACTAAACAAGCATTATTAGGGGTCTTGTGGGTGCCAAATTGAAATATTGAGGATGGAAAAATCACCATTATCACCATCATTACCATTTTAGGGTGAAAGGAGGGGGGCCGTCAAGAGCAGGATTTCCATTAATATTATAGCAAGGCTAAGGATAACAAAAATATTTGCAAAGATAGGCAGGTTAATTGTTTACCATATCTACCTAACTTTTGCAGGAGATCCTGAATATGTTTTAAATGTCATTCTATTCCTACAAGAAAAAGCTCCCATACTGATATCAAGAAAAATTATTATATTCCTAAAATACAAAACCTTGCTTAAGAATAGATGACTTATCCCTATGAACACCAGAACAATCTACTAACATCATCAGATAATATGTATATATCTTGTCATAGCTCCCATAAAATATATTTTGATGTTTATGTATATAGGAAATGTCCAACCAGAGAACATTCAGATAAGTAATCTGAATTGTCCTTACTAAAATCAATATGCAAACAATAATATTGTTATCAATTATTACTATCAGATTCAAAGCAGTCATAAAGGAAATAGCTAGAAATAGCCTAATAATCCTGGGCACAAAAAGGTTAAAGAAGCATAATTCACATAATTGTACATAGATGGGCAGCCATGATCAATAATCCTAAACCCTCTGTATACACCAGTTAAGACATACCAGTCACTGTCAGTTGCTTGATCGCCAAATTCTAGTAATTTACATGCAAAGGCGCAAGGTTTAACTTGTGTAACAACAGATTCCATCACATAGACACAGTTACAGATTTTTTCACTACAATCTTAAACACAGGTACAACAATGCCAGGGGCTACATCTACACAGCAAATAGGAACATCAACATTAAATCTACTTGAGAATTCAATTACAGTATCCCTATCTGTCTGACAGAATTTGATAAATTTTCCTATTTGTCGTCACCACCCAGAGTCACCTCCACCCGAGCACCTCCATCAGTGCGTGGGTCGACAGTAACAGGGGTGATACCTAAATTACATTATTAGGTTATCAAAATTACCAAATGATTCGTGCATGAACCTGCAGAATTCTAGACATAATTAACACATATTATGATCAAAATAGCAAAAAGTGAATTCACCAAACGCGTCACCACGTTCACGCATGGTGACGCGTCTCATGGGCAATGAGAGCATCTTCCTTGTAAATATCCCTCTTGTCCATGAGGAATTTTACATGCATCCCGTAACTTTTACATGGGTGGCCTCGCTCCATCATACTATTGAGAAGGCCCATACTAGCTGAAATCACATCCTCTAGAGCTGGATTCTTGTGTTTACTATGAGGCATATGTTGCTCGATGTCGAAGGTAGTAAACTTACTCTTGGTATCCTTTGAAGCATAAACAACCACGGGTGGACCTTGATGCTGAAGTTGCTGTTCCTCCTGTTTGAGCTGTTGCTGTTGCTTCAAGGATGGAACCGGGCCACTATACATAGCAGAGACAGATGGTTGAGCACTGACTAGGGGGGCAGGCGGATACAGGGGCCTACCATCAGATGACTGCATAAGCCTTCCCACTCCCACCCAGGCTGGTTGCTGTTGCACAGAGTAGATTCCATGATGTTGCTGTATAGGAGTGTTATTTTGCTGTGGAAAATAAGGGCTACCATCTTCATAATACAACTGTGGCTGCTGGGTGGAACCCACCCCCCAGCTCCTGCAACAATGCCTGTCGGTTGTCTCCCTGGGGACTCAACCCTCACACAAGCAAACTGACCCACAGTTGAAAATGATGATGACCTACCCTGCCTCCACTTCTTCCAAAGCAAAAATTCCTGATACTCACTTTCTAAGTTAGACCCAGGCTGTGAATTGTCACCTGACAGAACAGGTTGATAAGTTGCACCTCCACTCGGCGTTCAACCACCGCAGACTTTGTTGACACCCAGACCTCCGGTGAGCGATAGATCTTCTGAGGTATTTTGGCTCATAAGGGGAATGTTTGGGCCAGAAATTTCATGAAACATACCAGATGAGTCCCTGTAGTATATTTTGTCGACCGTTTGGGCCTGGGAGACATTCACTGAGTTGTGCGGTTGTTTTTTTGGGGGACCGGGTGATTGTACCTGGAAGTGGAATTGTCACCGCGGGTGAGCGACTTTTGAAATTGGGTATTACCAGCCCCAGGGGGGAGATTATCACCCAAATTAGACAAATCAAACCTGCCTGAGTTGGATTGAAAGCCTGATTGGCCCCCTGGAGGACCCAATTACATCACAATTTGGCCCTGAAACATAGTTAGAGACTGCTTTCCAGTCCACTGGAAGCCCCGGGCCACATTTTTGACTCCGCAGTGAATGTTCTAAGTCTGGACTGATTGGCCTTGTGATGAAGAGTCTGTGACATTAAGACCACCAGGCAGACTGGATGTACTGCCCCCCATAGTACCAGCATTAGGGCAAATCGAGCCACCTGGACGGGGTGCACCATCGAGGACAGTGATGGCTCCTCTCCAAGCTCGCTCCCCGTCTTCCAATTCACGCAATGTCCTATTGTTTTCAGCGTGAATGCTTGCTAATTCTAGCTCTAGCTCTCTGCGCTTAGAGATGCAAACAATTTCAGCCTTCCTTTTACTTTCAGCCTCGATTTCCCATAATAAATCAGCATTTTCAACTTAATAATCCGTAGAATTTTTAGCCCCAGCATCGGCTGCTTGTTGTCGGCTGGAGGTGTGATCCACCCCCGTGCCCTCGCCATCCTGCCCGGCCCCCTGCTCATCCCCGTGGGAGTCATGGATGGATGAACTGATTTCTGCCAGTGATTTATGGCTTACCATATTGTCGCCTGTAATCCACTGGGGGTTGGGCCGAGAACACTCGGGACAGTTCCTTAGCATATATAGTAGTCATATTTCTGTATTTATTTGGAATATGTTATCATGGAGAGTACTAAAATGTAGCTGAAGACATGAATTTGAATAAAGGGTTTATCCCCTAATATTACGATTTGCCAAGCTTTATCACATATTCATTATGCACATATACAAAGCCTATTATGATATAACAGCAAAACAAGTACAGTGCATTCTCCAACAATTCTTTTGCTAAAAGCCTTTGTCATTTTACATGCATTGACAAATCCACTTGGCTAAAAAAAAAATATTTTTAAGGTTTGGGCAAAAAACATTTTGTTTTCAAACGTTTGTCTCTTAAATTTCCTTAAAACTTTTTTAAGTTACATGGTTTTTTGTTACCTAAAATGAGAATGTTTTTATAGAAAATTACAAAAGATTTTGTGAGTAATTTTTTTATGGAAAAACAATTAGATGTTTGGTAGACTCAGGAACCTAATAAAAGATTAAAAAATGGTTAAAACAGTTGATAATCTTGTATGCTTTAGACTCACTAAGGTTCCTTTAGGGATCATATAATTAATGAGATCACTTCCTGTGGTTGCTAGGCAGCCGTTACTATGGTTACTAGTCACTATGGGATAGTATATCTCGCTCCTCCTGGTGTGTGATTTGGGAACTATAGTCTTTCACAATTCTGTATACATTCTGATCTTGTCAAGAGATAATATTATAACACTTATAATATATAGTACAACAATGAATGAATACAATATAACTTATATCACAGATCGTATCAGTATTTGACTTATTAAGAAAAATCATTTTTATGCCAAGTGGGAATACCCATAAATGAAACTAACAATTTTAACACCTACAGAAACAACAACCACTGAACCTACTACCACCACCACCCCAGGTAAATTTACCATGTTAGTTCCTCACTCCATCCAGCTTAGGGAGTGGTCATCTCTTATCAATGCAATAGACTTTGACTTTTTAGGGTGGGCTGCATAAAGGATTATATATGCATCTATGATATGCTTCTTTATATCCCCCTCCCCCTAGCCAATTAATATTGACCACTCCCTTAGGTCTTCGGGGTATATCTATTTCTTATTTATATTGGTAGAATCGACACTAGGTTGGCAGGAAAATAATTGTTTATAAAGTATCCAAGACTTTTAATGTTACTTTACCAAGTGTTATTTAGACATGCATAAGAATGTAATGATTGATGAGGGAGACACCAATACATAATTACCTATGATTGGACATCATCAAATGCCCTACATTAATGCAGACAAGAGGCTATTTCCTAAGACACTGCGATCACACATAGCGTTACAACTTCAAATATTAAGGTTATTGGCAAAGGAATCTCGGTAACACTCAGAGGGTGCATTTTAGTGTGCTAAGAAGTAACCTCCTGAGCCATGGCAAACTATAACACCTGTTATTAAGATACTGGCATTAGCATCTCTTTAACAAGATGGAACTGTTTGGGTGTTTTCAATCAAAGGGGCCTTGTGTTACTGTAGCATCTTTTCTTTTCTTTTTTTTTTGAGAAATAGCTCCTGATCTAATGAATACTGCCATTCATATATACATGTTTATGAGTAACTGAGTCATTATGTCAATATACCACTGCAGGTTGAAGGGCATTTCTTATGCAATTCCCTTCACATGCTCATATGTCAGACATCACAACTACACACCACAACAGGAGGGCTTTTCACAATACTAGGGCACAAAATTTGCCCTGTTGCAATGCAAAAACTGGACAAAAAAAAACACTTCAAAACAGCGAGCTGAGTGCACTATGCTACGGCTTGATGAAATATATTGATTCTCAATAATGGCGCATTTCTTATGCGATTCCCTTCACATGCTCATATGTCAGACATCGCAACTGCATATTATGCTTTTATTTTGCAGATTTCTGATTATAAATAATGGCCATCATTTAAAACTGTTGATACCTAAAGCATAGCATGCCACAGCTTCCTGTCCAATTTTGAGGCTATTTCGCTACCATTTCTTTTTTTTTGTATTGCAATTGGGTGACATTTGTGCCCTATTGATATAGTTATGAAATGCCTCTTGTGCCTACAGACATTTCATCCCACATCAAGCCTCCCGTACATGTCTACACAAACAGCATTGATCAAATTAGCATTTGGTTGACATGAAAGACTGATTGTTCTCTTTTGCAATGCAGCCTGAATCAAAGTAGATGTATAGAAACATAGGATTAGAGTACAATTTTTAAATCAACCTGCAGTAGTTTATTGACATAATGACTCAGCTACTCATAAACATGTATATATGTATCACATGTAACAAAAAGAACAAAAGAACAAGCAGAACTTATTTGTCCAAAAATATTTCACACGCGAGTAATATTAACAACACTGATTTTATCCCCTTAATTAGAACCTACAACAACAACCCCTGAACCTATTACCACAACCCCAGCAGGTCAGTTCACCACAACAGGAGGGCTTTTCATAATACTAGGGCATAAAATTTGCCCTGTTCCAATGCAAAAAGTGGACAAAAAAGCCTTCAAAACAGTGAGCTTAGTGCGCTATGCTTTGTGTCCCTATGGCTTGATCAAATATATTGGTTCTTGATCATGGCTCATTTCTTATGCGATTCTCTTCACATGCTCATATGTCAGACATCGCAACTGCATATTATGCTTTTACATGTCTACACATTCCAAATAGCATTGATCAAATTAGTATTTGGTTGACATTAAAGATTGATTATTTCTTTTGCAATGCAGCCTGAATCAAAGATTAGAGCACAATCTGTAAATCAACCTGCAGTAGTATATTGACATAATGACTTAGCTACTCATAAACATGTATATATGTATCATTATGTAACAAAACAAAAAAAAAGAACAAGCAGAACTTATTTGTCCTAAAATATTTCACACACAAGTAATATTAACAACACTGATTTTATCCCCTTAATTAGAACCTACAACAACAACCCCTGAACCTATTACCACAACCCCAGCAGGTAAGTACACCACAACAGGAGGGCTTTTCATAATACTATGGCGTAAAATTTGCCCTGTTGCAATGCAAAAAGTGGACAAAAAAGCCTTCAAAACAGTGAGCTCAGTGCCCTATGCTTTGTGTCCCTATTGCTTGATCAAATCTATTGGTTCTTGATCATGGCTCATTTCTTATGCGATTCTCTTCACATGCTCACATGTCAGACTTCGCAACTGCATATTATGCTTTTACATGTCTACACATTCCAAATAGCATTGATCAAATTAGCATTTGATTGACATGAAAGATTGATTATTTCAATGCAGCCTGGATCCTTGGACTACTGCATTTTCATCTATATTTTAGTCCTCTTCTAAAGATCCCAATACTAAGGGAGTGGTTTATTTCAACTGAACCTACACTGCAAAAATGGTGTTTAGACTTTAAACATGTTTAGGTCTAAACATGTTTAAAACCTAAACATATACATCAGTTAGGTGTATCATCAAGTACACATTTAGGAAAATAACACTTTTATTCTAAATACAAAAACATTTTTGCTAAACATGTTCAGATGTTTAGAGTTTAAACAGTTGAATATTAGGTGTTTAGATTTAAACATCAATATGTTTAGATACTTGGATGTCAAATCCACACCAGGTAGCAGCACTACCTCTGAAAAGACTATCTGCACACAGTTATAATCAATTGTTGTGACAAATATCCCTAAACTCCTTGTTTATCATAATGCCATTCTATTAAATGTTATGAAAATAGACACTACAATAGAAAATTAACTAAATTCAACTTACACCACCATCATTACCATAAAATAATCAGTGAGCTCCATGACTTACACCTATGTCATGTTATTTTGTAAAGTATAAAGCAATGTCCTTCCTGCCAACCTGTTGTACTTTCTTAAGTCTCCTATTCTAATGCAGTGTGTACATATATGTGTATATAACTGTGGCTGGCATCTTTGGAGACTTTGCAATATAAATACCTGCTGATGTCCTCCAGTAAATGAGAAAACAAACAAAAGATATTCCTTTATCTTTTTAATGGATACATGTCTGCAAACCCTTACTTCCCACCAAATCACTCAGACATCTAAACACAAAAATTCATAAACATCTAAACACAAAATTTCATAGATATCTAAACACAAATTTTGAACCTAAACACCTAGATTTCTAAACACTTGAGCTAAGCACATTGTTTGGCTAAACATGTTTAGGAAATTAATGTAATTACAAAAACGTTGCATGAATATGTTTAGAATTGTGTTTAGAATCTAAACACCATTTTTGCAGTGTATGCAAGGATTTAAAAAAAAGGGCGAGCTATTTAGAATTTCTATAGCTATAGCAGACCCAAAAATCTAAACCCTTTTGGTAATGACGGACCCCAAGCAATACTGCACACAGCAACCCTAGAAATGGCTGTGGTCTAGTAAGAGTGTGACTAATCATCCTATAGATTCCCTGAACCACTAGGTTCCCTCGGTATAATCTTAATTATACCTCAACTTACAGGTAAGATTCGAATAATTTCAAAATTATCCCTCGGAAACCTTAAGCGTTTCCGGAAACCTATGAGAGTTTCAGAGCAATTGAATCCCCCAACAGAAAACCAAACACAATCTTTTTAGGATCCAATCTATATTTAACAGAAGGTGTAGCTTAAAAGAAGTGGTATATGCAGTCTCTAGAAACAGTCACTGTTCGAGGAGCGCATTTCCCCCACCACGTCCTCGATTGGTTTGTGGTAGTACTTCGCGAAAGACTGCGCCAACCCGCTCTCCTCATAAGGGTGTTGAGGTTTCCTCCCACTTTAAGGATGCCTGAGGCAGAGGCCCCTCGGGTGGAGTGTAGCTTGTATTGGTTGACATCAATGCCAGCCTTTTAAGCACGACCATGACCCAACGGCTGAGTGTATCGCGGGAGATACTGCGGTGGGGCAAGACGAAGCTGACCAAGAGGTTCTTCTCGCTCTTCCTTTTGTTTTGGGTGTGTTTCAGGTACTCTTCAAGGCACCTAAAACGCACACCCTCGGGTTCTGGTTGAACTTCGTAAGGACTATCGTGTTGAGAGGGTCCCCCAACCTGTTAGACTTTAGGAGCCTTGTCATCTTGAATACCACCTTGTCTCCCATTTTCAGACCTTGGATGGAAAGGTTGACGATGGTCTGGCCTCTTTGTGATGTGACTAAGAGGAGCAAAGTGGCCAGTTTCATGGAGAGCTCCCTGAGTGCGGTGGTGCCATTGTCCCAGGTCTGCAGGAGGTCTAGAACCCTCCTCACATCCCAGAACTCCTGGTATCTAGGGGCCGGTGGGTTCATCTCATAAGCCCCCTTCAGAAGCAGCTTTACGTAGGGGTGCTGGCCCACTGATTGGCCTTGGAAGTCGCCCAGAATGGCCAAGAGCGCCCAACGAGCAGCGTTTAGCGCGGTGTAGCCGTTTTTGTCTTTGGCTAATTTGGCCAGGAACTTGCACACTCGTTGGATCGACGGTTGGAGGATTTGTGTGTCAGTGTCTGCACAGAAGGCGTACCACTTACGAAGGTATGTGTTGTACGTCTTCCGTGTGGCGGGCCTACGGGCTTGCGTGATAAGTTCGATGGTGTGGCCGTCAAATCCCTGGCGAGATAGTTCTGCTTTCAGAATGTCCAAAATGCCAAGAGCGGGGTCGCCGACAGTCGCTCTTTGTTGGCTGGCTTCCCCGGATGACAGAGGTTGCCCTTGGCCTTCCTGAACCTGAGTATTCGCCACCCGGACCGCTGTAGTCCGCCGTACCAGGGCTGTCCCAGCCAGTCTGGTGTTATCAGGATAGCCCTCACCTGCTCCAGCCGGATCAGCTGTATCACGGGCCCCAAGAGGCTGAAAGGAGGAAAAATGTACATTTAGTTATTCCTCCAAGTTATTCAATTCAATTTTCAATTTCAACAGTTTTTATTGCATTCAGTCATAAAATGTTTTTCCAGAGCAATATTGGGCTGACATACACTCAATAAATATCGATTTACATTCCAAAAGGATACAGCATTGCATCCTATTCATGCTACCTATCCACAGGTGAGGTATGCTATTTCATATTGAGAAAATGCTGTGTTTTTATATAGAAAAGTGTTGTGCCTAACACAACCATGTTTCAACATCATATTAAGTATGAAAAAATCTTGTATACGGTTCAATGACATAGAATCATTATTTCGTCAAGCTTCTCAATATGTATAAATAACTAATAGAAAAAGTGTCTGCTACTACTACCCAACATGTATGGGTTCATCAGGGGGATCACATACGTCACATAGCGTCAATTTCCCAGGCGCCTGGTTGAGGCCCCCAAGAGACACAAGTTTCTAACTTTTTGTTTGCTCGAGAAGCGAAGAGATCTATTTCAGGCTTGCTAAAGATATTACACACCTTTCTGAAAATCTTTTCACTTAGTTCCCACTCTAGGTCATGCGAGAAGTGTCTAGATAGGTAGTCAGCCAGGACGTTATCCTTTCCCGGGATGTGGTTTATTGTTAGCCAAATGTCCCGTTCTTCACACCATTCCCAAATTTCTTTGGCTATCTTATTGCATGGTTCAGACTTAACCCCACCCATTTTCCTGACATAAGCCAGTAATGTAGTGTTGTCAGTCCTGATTTTCACATTGACCCCATTCTCTGTGACTAGTGCATCGAGGCCTAATTTTATGGCTGTTAGCTCATGAATGTTACTGTGGAGGTCTACCTCCTCCTCCTTCCAAATACATTTGGTGGAAGTGGCGCCCCTGTGGGCGCCCAACCCTGTACCAGAGGCATCTGTTATGAGTTCAAAATCTGCCCCCTTATTTCGAATGCGCTTGGAAGCTGTGGGGAGGTGTTCCAGCCACCAACTGATATCCTTTAAGCCTTCCTCACCAATAACCATGGGTGAATCGAAGTTGCCCTTGTGCCTTTCAAGAGCAAGGTTCTTTTCTCTTTCTAGACCCTTAGTATGTGCCGGGCCATATTGGACACCCGGCGAGAGAGAAGTCATGAGGCCCACAATCCCCGCTATGTCACTGATCGTGTAGGGGTCATCAGTACTGGCTAGGTTCCAGATAGCCATGTTGAATTTTTAAACCTTCTCTTTAGTGGGCCGGACTGTCATAGTGACGGAGTCTAGGTGGAACCCTAGGAAAATTAGATTTTGGGTAGGCGCAAAAACTGATTTTCCTGTATGCACTACGAACCCTAACCTATCTAGTTCTTGGGCTAGTTTGTTGGTCGTCTCCCTGCATTGTGCCTCTGTCTCCCCCAGTACGAAGGAATCATCTATGTACTGGAAACACTCATGTCCCATCTCCCTGAGATTGGAGAACACTAGGGTAAGAAGGTTATCTTTCCAAAGGAATCTAAGGAATTTTCGATCTTCATCTCTGACTATTACAGAGTAATAAGCGTATTTAAGGTCAATGGACGACATGTAACAGCTGGGTCTCAGCATCTCTATCGCTGTATTCAGGCTGGTCATTTTAAAATGTTCATACTGAACCGATTCGTTCATTTTGGAGAGATCTAAAATGAGTCTAAAGTCAACATTTGGTTTTGGCCTGACAAAGACATTTGAGATGAATTGACCCTCTGTCGGTTCGACCATTTTTACTACCCCTTTGTCTAGCAGTTTGGCTATTTCTTTGTCGACATGGACCTCCTTATCAGGGCATAAGGGAATGGCGTTCTGTCCTGACAGGGTACGAGGTCTTCGAACGGTATGGAAATCCCTTTCACCATGCCCAGTACCCAGGGGTCTCTAGTTATTCCCATCCACTGGCTGACAGCTGCTCCCAGCTACAAAGTTTTTAGCAGTGTGAATAAACATAAGGGGACTTGCCTGCTCCTCCAAGGGCCCTATTTCTGAAAACCCGGCTTCTTTCCGGCTGCTGCAGCGGGTGGGGCCGGGGGCCGAGGGTTGCGCGGGGCGCTGAACCGTGGTGCCGTGTTGTAGCCCATCTGCGGGAAGACTACGGGCATTCGGGGGAAATTCATCCCCTGCATGCCCATGGCCATTTGAGCGTTGTTAGGCCGTTTAGGTGGGTACGGCCTTCGTTGCTGCGGCTTCGGAGCGGGTTTAGCCTTCCCGGGGGCGGTCTTCAGCTGGGACTTTTCCAGCTTCTCCGCCATCTTATGGGCTGCATCCACTTCCTTGCTGGCCTCTTCAAGGTTACCATCATGCAGGTATTTAGGATCGTTGCCTGCCTTCTTTAGGAGGTTTTCCCCATACTTGGGCATGATGACCGGCTTGAGAGATCCTTTCGGCGAGCCGTAATAGCGTTGATCGTGCTGACGATCAGCTGCAAGCCATCTATGAATGACTCTCCACAGTCATCCAACTTAGAGTCTGATGATCCTCGAGAGAGCCACAGTTCGATGACTGGCTGGAAAGCTAGCATCGCTTTCACCAGATGCATCTGGAGCTTCTTCAGTGCTTCGTCCCTCTTGAGGTATTCAGCGCTGCCCGGCCTGTTCAGCAGTGCCTGCAGTGCAGGTTCCAGGTCAGGTGCTACTAGCTTGGCCGCGTTGTCTGGCTGCGGATACGACCCGTGGACGAGGTCAAGGTCCGCCTGTGTCCCCTTCTCCGAGAAGAGCGACCCCAGGAAGTCACTCACTAGTGGCGAGAGGTCCTTCCCTTTCTTGGACTTCTCCTTCTCCTTGACGATCCTTTCCATCATCAGGTCATGGAGCTTGCCCGGTGGCAGCGTGTTGGAAGCTGCTGGTTCCGGCTCCAACTCTTCAGCCGCGTCTTTCTCTTCCTGGGTGGTGGCCTGAGCCTGAGCCTGACCCTGCATCATCTGCATCATCATTGATGACAGCATCTGGCCCATGAACATACCCGAGTTCGGACCCTGAAGCATGGCCGAGAGGTCGAACGGCGTTGGTGTCGCCGTGTTACTCCCAGCCCCGACACCTTGAGTGTCAGTGGTGTCGGTGCTAGGGTTCGTCGTCACCGGCGTCTCGGTGGCGGCGTCACCATTGGTGGAGCTCGTGTCACTCATAGCATGGCTGCGGGTAGCACATCTTCCGGTCTTCCTTCCACTCATTTTCTGTAAAAAACCCGAGAAGGCTTTATCAGTAAGTTGAAGACAATACTTCTACAATTAGTTTTATAATATATATATATATATATATATATATTTTATCAGATATCTAATATATAGTTATACCCTAATGTACATAGTGCCAAAGGTCTGTGCACCTAACTGCGCCGCCAGCAGGATTCGAACCCACGACGCATTGATGTACCCTGAGGGTGGGGTTCGAACCTGCGTTTTCCGACAGTGAAACGCGTCCGTGCCCCTAACTGTGCCACCAGCAGGATTCGAACCCACAACGCCTTGATGTACGCCGAGGGTGGGGTTCGAACCTGCATTTTCCGACAGCTAAACGCGTCCGTGCGCCTAACTGCGTCACCAGCAGGATTCGTTGGATGTGATAAAATTAAAATGGATAAAACCATTTTAATCTATGTATTGAATACATACAGCTGTTTTTTTTTTTCTCCCCTAGTAAGGCTCAGTCCTACCACTCAGTAACTTCTTATGTATTTATAAACATATTTTCTATTGTAACAGAGTCAACTACAACAACGGAAGTTAGGGGTTATAGTTTTGTCTTAACATGAACTATATTAGGATAGTAACTTACAAAGAGATATCAAATGTTTATATAGTAGACCTTGGGGTTAGGCAGTGTTTCCTTTTGTCCCAATGACCTACATATGTCCAATACTAGCTCCACTGGCGAAACACAGGTGTATGCATCACGGGTGAAACTCCAAATCCTTTGATCTATTCATTTTCGTTTACATTACGCATCAGTTTCTTGTGGATATCGCACCATTCAAGCACCAGTGTCGCCCAGAACAATGGATTTTACTATGTCGCCTCTGACGCGTATGCCAGCTTTTTGCTATTCGAGCCCTGGCTATACTTTTATCATATAACATCAGGTTGACACCACTACCCTGCAAACACAATTACCTCCCTCAGAGGTAAATTTACGTTTTTTTCTAGATAAAATAAACGTAATTCTTCTACGTTTTTTACCTCATTAAGGTTTCTTCTACCTCCAAACGTTTTAGTTTAAAATACCTATCTATACCTCCTACAGAGGTCAATAGAGGTAATAGATTCACGTTTGATAGAGGTAGAAATACGTTTTACTTCCTCTCCTGGAGGTAAAGAAATGTTATTATCTTGGTAAAATAAACGTAATTGTACCACGTTTTTATACCTCCAAAATCTTGATTAAAAACGTGATTCTATCACGTTTGTTTACCTCCAAACGTTAAGTTTTTTTTTTAACTCCAACAAACGTTTTCGTTTGAAATACGTAATGATACCTCAAACAGAAGTAAACAAAGGCAAATACTTAACTCTAAACTGAGGTAGAAATGCGTCTTCCTATAAATGAATGTAATGTATACAAGGTAATTTCAGTACAGAAATTTATATATGTTTATCAGAATAAAGTTTAGCTTGATGTGTGAGATGCTAATTCTAGCATGGATCTAGACATATAGGATTTCCGAGCCTTTAGCCACTTACTTCATCACTTAGCTTGGCAAAGTAGAACCCATGTATTTAGGTGTTTTTCCATCCTATGGCACCACATGATTCCTGTGCTCCCTATTGTCGTCCCCTACAATTTTTGTTTTCATTCTAGCCAAAATCACTCAATGGCATAATAACATGTTGTACCCTGTCATTTATATTTTGTAAATTTCATGTAGCCAAGACCTATTTTTGTCTAAGTATTTCATAAGATACATATTATTGTAAATCAGTGTTAACACCCATAAACAAATGTAAATGCCAACTATTACTTAAATCTAAATCCAAATCTAGTTATAATGTGTGCCTGCGTGCAAATTGATTTGACTTTGAGAGATATTTTTTTCCATTTTGAGATATATTAGCTATTGTCTGAATTATTTGTTCTGTGTGGCAAATGCTATGATATCAATAAGGATTTGCCCGGCCAGGCTGAGGCCCAACTGATACGCCACCAATGTTATTTTAAAATTTGATATTTGGTAGAGTTAGGAATAATCCAGAGCGACCATTGTTAATGTGCACAGCTCTAACTAGAAAAATAATAATGCAAATTTATTTTAATATATCTATATTGCAATGTAAAAAACACTACATTTGCTGGGTTATGTTGTAAGTGTATTTTTTGTATTTCCTCATCATATTAGATCAACAAAATTAGGTATACTTAAGAAATATAAAATACTTATCTTTGAAATGACCATGGGTACGAAAAATGGCTAATAAATGACCTAAATTAGCCTTAATATTGATATGCTTACAAGAGGCACCCACTGGATCTATTTTCAATAGCACACAATGACCCTCCAGGATGCTGTATTTATTGATAGTGTGAGATTTATATAATTATATCCAAGAAAGACGTGTGTAAGTACAACTTCCCATACTAACTTATACGGCTTCGAATTGCATAGGCCTAATGATGATTGTCTTCTATAAACCATGGGTACCGTGATAAAATCTTATAATATTTTGATATTGTATTGTATTGGTGCTAAGGTTATAAATAGGAATATCATTTTTAGGATCTTTAAACCAACCCCCCAAAAATAAAATAACCTTGCATGACGATTGATATGTACATTATGAATGTAGATAGACCTCAATTATCAACGTCATTTTAGGTTGATATGTAGGCAAGATTAACCAGAATAACACCTACGTTGTAGGGACCTTTAACATAGGTTAGTTAGAACCAAACTAAAATCAACTTCCAGGTGTAATTTCATATATTTTCTACGTATAAATACTTCATTTTTCAACGTTATTTTAGTTTGATAATCAGTTTACATGTACCAGAAAAAAACCTACGTTACTAGAACATTTAGACTACATTTGGTAAGAAATAAACTAAAATATACCTATAAACTACGTTGGAATTACGTATTGTGTTTACAGGGTAGGTCCCTATACAACTCTCTTTCTCCTCTGGGTTTTGCTTGAACTGACCTCTCCTAACTATCTAGTCAAAATTATATATATATATATATATATATATATATAAGTTAACTCGCTACCAGGGAATAATAATACCGGTAATAACGATGATAGTGATGATGATAACAATAACAATAATATATAAACAGTAGTAATATAAATGATCATATCACAGACACATGAGTTTGGTGGGTTACTGACCTTGGGGCTATCAGCACCATACATGCCTTTATTAAAACAACTATAATAATTAGTTGACAATAAGCATAGCCAGTAAAATGCATAATATAATAACAATAGTATAAGTAACAACAATAATGATCACAATAGTACTAACAATAGTAAAAATTTAAAAATCAAGGAAACACCCAGCGTGGTGTTACCTGTACAGGTGAAAACGAGCCAATTGACCGTTACCTTGAAAATCCCCTCTTATATACTGGAGGAGTGTTGACCATGACGTCATGCTATGACATCATAGATACCAATGCGCGCTGCAAATAGTCCCTAACCGTTCGCGGTTAATTATATATATATACACGAGTGTATATAGTTCCATAAGTTAACTCGCTACCAGGGAATAATAATACCGGTAATAACGATGATAGTGATGATGATAACAATAACAATAATATATAAACAGTAGTAATATAAATGATCATATCACAGACACATGAGTTTGGTGGGTTACTGACCTTGGGGCTATCAGCACCATACATGCCAAAAACACATAAAAACACGCCAAACACATGTGAAAAAACACATATCAATCAACAATGCAATTGAGATTGGCAAAGTCTATCTAATTCCAAAAGTTCAATTTTATGATTATGTAAATATGTAAAAACAGAATTGGATTTCCAATTTACTTTCTTCTTAATAGAATCTATACTAAGTCCTGCGTCCTTTAACATAGTAGCACCACCATGCCTAAGTGAATGAGTGGAGACTGAACCTTCGATACCAGCACGTATCGATAGGGATTTCAGCCTCGAATTAATATATTGGTACTGTAGAGGAACACCATTAATTTTGAACAACAATTCACTCACACCCCTACCTGAGCACAATTTTCCTAAGTCCTTACATGGACATAACCGTGAGGTATCGTCCCTACACAAATATATATTAAAAGAACAGCTACCAAGCTGGTCAGTCTTTGAAGTTTTAATGCGAAGACTAGCATAACTATTAAAAATTTTTACATCACCTACCCTTAGTGAATGAGGAGAAGATACAACATGTCCTATCCGGAGAACACCTCTAAAACATAAGAGAATAGCTAACCAAAATTTCAGGTCAGCCCTGTTGGAGAGATCCAAATATGATCTAATACATAACATTTCTTTTGGACTCAATGGATGAATAACCCTAGCAGGAACAGAATAATTTCTATCAATACCATCCAACACCTTTTTTAGCATGAAATTACCGCTATGGTCTAAGCCACCTCTAAGTTTTTGATAATACCAAATAGAGGATAAATAGTTCCTTACAGAAGAGGGTTTCATATATTCAGATAAATATACTGCATATGTAGCAGCCTGTGAGGGAGAACAAGGAAATCTAGATAATTTAAATTGATCACAAAATTTTTTATACCTTTTAAGTTGCTGTTTCCTTGCTCTCCTCGTATTCTCGGACACACTCTTCGCTAAAAGACACTCTTTTCTTTTTTGTAACCTTTTCCACTCTGGAATTAAAGCAACACATATCATTTTCAAGAAGAGAGTTTACACATTTGTCCAGTATTCCCTTGTAGGCAAGCCTAGATAGCTGGTCGGCCAGGACATTATCTTCTGACTTAATATAAGTTGCATACACCTCCACATTATTGATAAAACAAAGCCAAAAAATTTCTCTAAGCCATTCCATACACAGCTTATTTTTTGACCTACCGGTATTAATCATAGCTAACACTTGCATATTGTCGGTAACGCAATGTATTCTTTTATTTTTACAGCTAGATATCCAACGTCTAAGACCCATAAGAAGGGGATATAACTCGTATACATTTATATTTCTATGGTGGTTTTTTAAATTATCTAGTATTGGTGGTTGAGTAAAATGACCACTGCCTAGACTGAATTTATCAAAAGATGTCCAGTCACCATATAAATAATCCTTACCCATCCAAGCCCCAAAGCCTTTCATGGATGAATCAGAGTACATAGGAGCATCGAAATGATCATTTAAGATTAAGCTTCTACCATTAAAAGCATTGCAGAATTTTAACCACCATTCCATATCATTTCTTGTACACTCAGAAATTTTTATAGTACCTCTAGGCTTTGCTTTGGCACAAAGATCAAAAATTCTGCGACTAAAGGTTCTACCACCCTTAACCACCTGCGAGCAGAAAGACATTAAACCACCTATTCTCTCTAAGTTCTTTTTAGAAATAAACTTCTTATTAACATTATCTAATAAGAGACTTTCCATTTTAACAACTTTGTCCATAGGCAAAGACAGTTCCAACTTAACTGAATCTATGTTAATGCCTAAGAATTTACAAAATTGAGAAGGCTCGGTTACCTTTTCTTTGGATACTACAAAACCCATGTACGTCATACACTCCATTAACAAATTCCTCTGTCTAAGACACTCATCATAAGTATCAGCAATTATGATAAAGTCGTCCAGATAATTTACAATTTTTTCTACACCGTAGAATTTAGCCACCTCCACAATAAAATCTGAGATTTTATTAAAAATATATGGAGCACATTTTAGGCCAAAAGTTAACCTGTTGCTTACATAATAATCCTCTCCATGCCCAAAATTCCATCTGAAACCTTGCATGGTCGTGTGAGGTGCATACACATTTATAGACCTGTATGCTGACTTTAAATCTACCACACTCATATAATCGTTCTTATTCAATTGAGCAGTCACCGTGCTAATATTATTATAAGAAAATGTCGAGCTAGTAGTCTCCATAAAATTATTGATAGATATTTTATCTGGCATACTACAGTCAGTTATAGGTCTTAACTTGCCATTAGATTTTTCTACACCACCTAGGGCATGGATACAACGAGGTTTATCTACACTCTTAGAGACTAAACCAGCTTCTAGTTCATCTAACAATATACTACAGTATTCATTATAGAATTTCCCCTCGAGGATAGACTTATAATTTCTGCAATCATAACTAGTTTGGCAACCCGGATCCACAATTTTAAACCCTTGAACAATACCATGCCAAAGAAAATCAGCCTCTGTACCACTAATATTAATAAGACCATTCTGCTGAAGGAAAGAAGCTACCCTACATGGTAAAATTTGAGCTCTCTCATCACCAATGTAATGAACACACGTACATGTACCCTCTATACACTTGTCATATACCCTGATGCTGGGCAAATCTGAGACACTAACCGTAAATAGAGGTTCATTACCAACCTGTATTGGGTTATAACCAATAACATCTATATTATTTTCCAACGAATTAAATTCTTTGAAAGTACTTTGTTCTGCTACGAGCTTAGTTGAAAGAATACACTCCTTAACCATCTCCGTATCAATTACCTCCTGTACTGGAGTTTGTGAGGGCGAGTCGATATCTACCAAACTTACCACAGCCTGGTCAGGCATCAAACAATTTTCATCACAAGCTATGGGACACCGACCCCTTACAGTTTCCTATTCACTCCTGGCCTTATGGCATTCAGTCTTACCATGACCTGAGGAGTTGCAACCACTGCATACATGTTTGTATTTACATGGATCTCGTACACAACCTTCTGCTCTATTAAAAGCATAGCATGAGTTATTAGATGATCTCTGTTTGCCTACATTTTTAGGCTTAGCACTATAAGCTTTCTGGGCCTGAACGGTCCCATCATATGCCAAATGACGTAGTATATCTGAATTTTCAATGGTTGAAAAAGCCTCTATTCCACTATCATTAGCCCTGTCCCTCACTGACTTATCATAGGCTACCAGGGCTGAAACCGTATATATTTTGGTGCCAGATTTCTCAATCAATACCTGAAGATGTTTAAGCATACCCTCAACATCGTCACCTGACTTGTAGTACTTCAAAATAAACTGCAAGTTAACCGACATCAATTTCTCAATAGTGTCAATTTTTTCCTTACGTTTGGTGAACTGAGAATGATCAAACTCACCCGATTTTACACGGTGATGATGTCTAGAGTACGCTGAATCCAATGACGACCCTCTAGATGTGCTTGGACTGCATTGACGAGCAGAAATACTGGACTTAGATGATCGTCTATGTCGCTTGTGGTCAACTTGCACCCATTCGTCCTCGACGTCAGACGAAATTTCGCATGGAGACGCTTGGCGGGTAGCCCTAGCAACCGGTCCGCGTCCTTGACTACGTGACGTCATACCTCTCTGTTTGTAAACATCCGCACGTGCTCTGCTGGAACGACTTGACGCATTGACGAATCCTCTGTCCCGATCGTCCTTTCCATTGACGACCTCTTGTAGAAGTGATTTAATGGTCGACAGCTCGTCTTCTAATACATCTAGCCTCGTCTGGTCAATAGACGACCCTCCCACAACACCTGTAGCAGTTTGGGGAACCGACGGTGTATCACCAGTAAGTGAGAGAGTCGAACTACTCGTCAATCCTAAATTGGCCGATTTTTTCGTCTTTTCCACCGATTTAACCGATTTTCCACCTGGTGTATTGGCCTTCGAGCCTTGAGCAGCCTTTCTACCCATTTCAATGGTAAATAAAGGCACCAGGAGCCCCTCAAAAACGGTTAAAATTTAAAAATCAAGGAAACACCCAGCGTGGTGTTACCTGTACAGGTGAAAACGAGCCAATTGACCGTTACCTTGAAAATCCCCTCTTATATACTGGAGGAGTGTTGACCATGACGTCATGCTATGACATCATAGATACCAATGCGCGCTGCAAATAGTCCCTAACCGTTCGCGGTTAATTATATATATATACACGAGTGTATATAGTTCCATATATATATATATATATATATATATATATATATATATATATATATATACAAAAATTTGGAAGGGATTTCTAATTATCTGCTATGAGGCAGTATACCTAATTATGGGCGGACCAAGGAATTTTCAGATAGATTAGTATAAATTAGTTGTGCACTGCACAAATTCGTATTTCCGAGGCTAGTAACTTTCCTTGGTGAACACAACTGATAAATATCTTTTATTTTTATTTTTATATTTCATCATTGACAAAAAAACCAACAAGTATATATCAGCATCAATGGCCTACAAAACTAGTCACAGATATGGTTACAGAATGAGTCTGAAACAAGAAAATAAAATACTGCTTCCTTTTTTCTTTGTCAAGGTCCGGTCCTGCCTCGTAGTTTTGCCATCCAACCTACAGATGACTGGGTAACTGGACTCATGATACCACAGCTCTTAGCACCCCCTGTGGGTTACATGTTAAAGTGCACATGGACTGTAGATGGCATAAGTATTAGAACCATCATTGTGGAACCCGATGATGATGCTGTATCTTCAACAATTCAATTGTTCAATGACATTGATGCCATCATTAACAATCCAGAGGTGAGGTCCTTTCTGTAGACAGATTATAAAAGAATGTGTGCTTCCCTACACTGTAAAAGATAACTGTTAAATCTACCAGGGCTTCTCCTAAAACTGAACAGTGGACCACCACAATTAAAAAGCACTGCACCAGGGTAGTTTTTACAAGAAGCCCCAGGTGACAGTACGGTGGTACACGTGCAAAATGGGTCTCTGTGAAAATAAAGATGGATCTCTGGCAACTTTGGGACAAGGAATGCGCCATTATTCCGAAACACCTTTTTTTACAGTGTAACCCATCCTCCATCTCATTTGTGTCATTCATGTGGGCACTGCCACATCTCTTTTGCAAACATAAATTGATGACTGAGGTTGCTATTATGAGCAGATCTTGTATGTGGGATGATATGTGTAGCATGCATATAACAGAATATGAATCAATATGAAATAATACAACATAAACACCATCCTGAATGGTTGAAGCCATACAGTATTGACAGTATTAAAGGTCGTACCCTGCCAATAAAGAAAGGTAAGCCTTCTACCCACCTGAACTGCTGAAGGTGTAGTGGTAGATAATTCTAGGCCTACATTTTAATAGATCAGGTAACTATTAAGTTTATAGATCTATATACAAGGGAAAATAAAATTGGGAAAATTTTAATGATCTTGAATTGTGAAACCAAAGCCTAACGCCGTTTTCTCATCATCAATATGTCGTTATTTGTCGAAATGGCTAACCCATTCACACGCTTGCTCATAATGTATACATTCTTATTTCCCTTTCTTCCTAGATCCGGTTCTGCATGGCAATGGGCCCAGCAGATTTCTCAGCAAACTTTAGTGAGCCTGTGTGCACTGAGCCCTACTGTATCATGCAAGTTTTTGTAAGTGTATTTTTCCTCATCATTGCTCATTGTCATATAAGGGCCAATTTATCAATTTTTCACTCTAGACTTTGAAATAAGTCTGTGGTAAGGAAATGGTGCATGAGGGATGGTTAACTAACTTATCACTACCGTGTGTACATAGAGGGTTTGCGTGGTGGGACCACTGCCCGAGGCCTGCAGGGCCCAGGGCAGTGGTCCCACTGCTCAACCCCAACACATAGTGAGTGAGTCTTCTACCATAGTTTCTAGGTGCTTTTCAGTTATAAAAATGGAAATTTGAACACTTTTTCTATGCACAGTATTGAATTAAGTACTCTGGTTTGAGAGAATTTCTACCACTGGCCAGGTGATCTGCCAGATCACCTGTCAAGTGTCTCATTCTGAATAGCATCGGCTTCAATGGGATCACCCTTGCCAGCTCCACACTACTATGGAGGAGCCATGGTTCCATTACAGTCGGCGGTCCAGTGTCCATAAGAAACAGTGGTGTTGGTCAGAGGACTAGCGCACTGGGATGATGTCATTTTCTCACTCTCCCAACTGATACTTTACTGCAGGATATACCAATTAAATGTAGAATTAAGGGACATCTGGTGATTGGTTATATTAGCTGCGGTTGATTATATTAGCTGCGGTAACGGCAAGGTCCGCTATACTGTGAGGCAATGGAGAGGTTAAGATTCAGGTATGTGTACCTGTGGGGGAACAGCAAGGGTTAGAAGTACAGGTTCCAGTACGGGTACAGGTAATGTGGTTAAGGTAGAAGGGCCCTATATGCGGCTATCCACACTTGAAGTATGCTGTCCATGGTGAATGATTGCAGGGATTCACAAATTATTTGTTACTTTATAGGCAAGTCTAATAGAATTATTTTTACATATCATTTTTTCATATATGTATTCCCCTACATGTACCTGTAGATCACCCTCTACATGTCCAGAACACCTAGGCTACAGGCTCTGTACTGCTAAATGGGAATACCCCCACGTTACGCATGTATACGCATTGCCATACACGTTCATATCTTAACCTCTAATGATAGAACTGTATCTACACATGGGGTTGACCAACTCACTCATCCCTGGCTACTTTGAGGTCCTGGAGGCTATTGCGAAAAGAATCGGATGCACATTCTCACTGTCATAACTCACCTTCCAGTTCCTGGCTGTTCTGCTGCTCAGAACCAACTTCTCACCTTACACTCAGAATCAATCCTCTTAGTGTGAGTCATACTGGGAAGCATTCCCAAATTCATAAAAACTTAAGAATCAATTCTATAACCTATTACCTTGCTGCAAAACAGGGGAGAAGTCATTGCCTGAGGGTAGTCAGTTCCCATTTGGGAATAGCACCTCTGACAGAATTGAATTCCTGTCCTTTCGCAACAGCCTCCTGGCCTCGTAGGTTGTTGAGGAGACCAACCATCCAACCGCATGTGTAAATACATAGCTCATGTAGAATGCAAGATTGGTGGGTAATGTGCCAAAACGATATTGGTGCATACAAAGGAACATGGACATAGTGGGACCATTTAAAGTGGCACTCAGCACTAATGTTGCCTTCAGATAATGATCTATGAGTTATCTTGTAAGATATGACTAAGTGATAAATGAACACTTTACTTTTGATAAGCTGAACATACCTTAACAACTAAGTTCTAATGTAGAATTTAAGAAGTGGGAGCGTGCATCAGTACGGGCTATAAGTACAGGTACCAATATACAGGTACAGGTATAAGTGTGTGGGACCAGTCGGTGCCGAGGTTACGGGATATCACTGTTTATCCAAACCGATTAACAACCCTCTATGCTGCATTTAGGCATGGAAAACTTTCTTTCATGGATACATATAATTAACATGTGATAAAAGAGCCCAAAACGAGCCACATTCTATGAGTTAAATTCATAAAAGTACTGAAAGCTACTACATAATTCCTTTATTATTGAATACTCCTTCTCAAAAAAAAAACAAAACAACTAATAAATGATTTGTATAATCAGCACCGTTTAAGTACTTTCGGTCCTGGGCAGCTCTCTGCCTGTCTCAAAGAGGGGTCCATTGCCAGGCAAATGTGGCCTTTGCTAGGTAACAACTTGTCCGAGCAGCAAATGATTACTTTCGTTGTATTCCTTGGACCAAATTTAGGGGGGGGGGTTGGTATCATCAAAACGTTATTTCGACTAACATTAATGTCAGAAGGGGCAGATTCGTTCATATCTAAGCTCTTAAAACGGGACTAAAATTTGGCATGGTTATATAAATACCCCTTCTCTGATTTCATATAGCCTGCAAAAGCTCCAATGAAGTACTTTATCGGTGCAAATATGTTTACACAAAAGACAGAATAGGAGAACAAGAGCTTTCATGTAACTATTTCACTTATAGCTCAATCCACCATTCGATGAGCAAATCCTTGTTGGGGAAGGAGACTATGTCGAGATTCCTGCACGTCTTGTCGGCTTACCGCACCTAATCTGTTCCTCTGCAACAAGTAGTGATCGACTTGAGTTACGGGCGATCGTAAAAGGGGTAAGAGAGGTATCGTGTGGACCTGATGGAGTGGCAATGATCAACCAGGGAGCATCTCTTATTGATAACAACAGACCAGGTAAGGACTAAAGAGGTGGGATAGCTTCACATAATAAACACGTTTTTAAGGTTCTATAAAAACGTTTTTAGGTTAAAAAGCGTGACTTTAGTGACACGCCTTTCTTACGTTCATTGGTGTTTCAACAACCAAAAACATATTTCTTATGTAAGAAAATGTGTTGTTTTTCACAAACGTTTTCCCAGACCAAATGAAAATGGTTGCAAACACTTTTTTGGGCCAAATGGGTAGACTTTCAAGAGTTTTTGATTCCAAAGTCCCTCTAATACTCGGGCCTCTCTAGCCCACTTAAAAGGGTCTATTTCTCCTCTTTCCTATCCCCTCAGGATGTGTGTGCCGCACATATGCGTGGGCACTGACACATTCCTCTGTGAAATTGTGTAATATAGTTCTCGCCATGAATATGACCTTAGCTGTCGAAATGGCGTTAAACCTCTATTACTCACTCACTCCCTCTAATACTATCCCAGGTTGTAGGAAAAAACACACTTTTCTTTTTCAGGAAAACGCCAAACGTTCTGCTAATGATCAATAGTCACATCATCATCAAATAGGTTGTCTTTGTCTCCCTTTCAATAGATTCTTCAAAATAAGAGATGTAGTTGTGCTTTTCATGTTTTCTGGATTTCAAGGCTCAGACCTTGGAGGGGAACCCTGGTTTTACCTATCTGTGAAGCACAACAAGTGAGCTACGGGGGTCAGAACAGCCTAAAAGGGTGTTTTTTGGGTTAAAATCAAGGAACTAAAGTTTTTCACTTGCTGCTACTAAAGAAAAAATATAGAGCCAACTGCTTATTCATTTCATCTAGTAAATGTCCCCTATAGTGGAGAATATCTTTGTAATAGTTGGGGCCCCATCCATTATCTTTTGTGAACACTGGGAGTATAAAACCTTTTGTGTAATTGTTGAGTGGTCACGTCTACAACCTTTTCCAGGGTCCTTTACCCTAGGAAAGACCCAGTATATGCACTAATAAAAACTACCATGCAGAGACCTTACATGTACCTATGAAATTGAGCCTAGCTCTAAAAGTGTATTGCCCAGAGGCTATGATCTGATTTTGGGGTAGTTTAGGCGTGGCCACGTCTACAACCATACATGCAGCCATACTGCTAGGTGTTTTATATTTACCTATCCTTATCATGTGTGCCTTATTCCTTTACATGAAAGCAATAAGCCATGTAAGTTTGGTTGATATATCCCATATCATAACAGAGATATCATGAGAAAAGTATAGGTGTGGTCACATGTTTACAGTTTTCCTGTAAAGTGCTTGATACTTGGCTCTCCTTGTAATGTGTGAATAATACCTTATTATGAAAGGAACATTGAAGGCTTATAAGATTATTCTTAATGCAACTCTGAGCTATGGCTTTGAATACAAATGCGTGGTCATGTCTATGACCGTGGTCAAGTCTACGACCATCCATGCAGTCATACTGCAAAGTGCTTGGTATTTTTGAAATTATTCGAGACTTACCTGTAAGTTGAGGTATAATTAAGATTATATCAAAGGAACCTAGCAGTTCAGGGAATATATGAGAGGTGGATTCGCGCATCCGCAGTCAGTCCTTAAGAGCCTGTTGGGGGATGAAAGCCTACATCTTCATCACTCAGGGATGTGTAGGCCATATCCCCCTTTTTTAATTACTCATTATCATTTATAATGTTTATTTACTGAGTTTACAAGTAAATTGAGGAAGGGTGGGTAGGGCGTATATTCCCTGAACCGCTAGGGTCCCTCGGTATAATCTTAATTATACCTCAACTTGCAGGTAAGTCTCGAATAATTTCAAAATTATCCCTCGGAAACCTAAGCGTTTCCAGAAAGCTACAAGAGTTTCAGAGCAATTGAATCCCCCAACAGAAGACACAACACAACTTTTTATTCTAAGTTATATTCAGCCAATAATATTGGAGTGAATATCTGATCAAGGTATGTCTCTGTCTATCCGTACAGTTACTGTGCGAGGAGTGCGTTACCTCCTACCGCATCCTCGATGGGTTTGTGGTAGAACTTGGCAAAATAGTGCACCTTTCGCCAACCTGCCCGTCTCATGAGGGTGTTCAGGTTGCCTCCAACTTTCAGTATGCCCGATGCAGGCACCCCTCTGGTGGAGTGAAGCTTGTATTGGTTTACGTCAATACCAGCCTTCTTTAGCACCACCATTACCCAATGGCTCAAGGTATCCCGGGAGATGCCGCGGTGGGGGTGCGACAAAACTGATCAGTAGGTTTTTCTCTACCATTCTTTTGATTTGCATGAGGGTTAGGTACTCCTGCAGGCATCTGACCACACACACCCGTGGGTTTTGGTCAAACTTCCTTAAGACGATCGTATTTAGAGGGTCAGCCAACCTGTTTGACTTTGGTCATCTTGAAGACTACCTTGTCACCCATTTTCATGTCCTTTATGGAAATGTTGACAATAGTTTGGCCCCTTTGCAACGTAACCAAGAGGAGCAAGGTGGCTAGCTTCATAGACACGTCTCTTATGGCGACAGTAGTATTGTCCCAGGTTTGCAGGAGGTCCAAGACTCTCCTAAAGTCTCAGAACTCTTGGTACCTAGGGGGCTGGTGGTTTCATCTCATAAGCCCATTTTAGAAGAAGCTTTACGTAAGGGTGCTGGCCCACTGGCTGGCCCTGAGTGTTACTTAGTATCTCAGACAAAGCACAGTGATATAGCCACTCTTGTCCTTTGCTAGTTTTGCTAGGAAGCTGCAGACCCGCTGGATAGTGGGTTGTAGGATGGGTGTATCAGTGAAGGCATACCATTTGCGCAAGTAAGTGTTGTAGGTCTTGCGTGTGGCCGGTCGACATGCCTGCATAATAAGGTGGATGGAGTTGCAGTCAAAACCCTGTCGAGACAGTTCTATATCTAGAATGTCCAAAAGATTACCAGGGGTGTTGTTGCCAGGCGCTCTTTGTTGGATGGCTTCCGCGGGTGGCAAAGGTTCCCTTTCGGCTTCCTGAATCTGAGTCTTCTCCACCTGGACCATTGCAGACCCTCACTCATTCCAGTCAAATCCGTTGACAACCCCCAGGAGACTGGAAGGAGGAAAAATGTACATACGTTTATTCCTCCATGCAGGTTTTTTTTTTGAGTTTGAAAATATGTTATTGAACTCCTCACTAATGAGTACAAAGTGGTAGATGAAGTCCAGCTGGATAACGAGTTCAGGCTTGAAATAATCTCAATCAACCATCTTCAAATAATACAATTTCTATATTCTACAAGATCTTGATGTCAACAATTTATAGAAGTTTAACATACAGACAAGACAAATGTTACAATGATAAAGGTGATATGAATATGAATAACTAACATGAGTAGAGATACACATAGACAAAAGGATCACAACGCGAGGATGAAAAAGGAGAAGAAACAGGTGCTATGCTGAGTTTTATGTCACAGTGATATTTTCACAAGCGAATTAATAAACAGGAGTGTACATTAAGATTATGGATGAGAATAACTTCTCCGGCTTCTACCAATATATCGTAAGGAGACAAACCCATAAGAACAACTGATGAAATTGATTGATATGACACTTGCACTATGAGTTACATCGACAGCGGTATTACCTAGCAAGTAATGTAGTGTAGCAATGTATGTCAAGCTCAAGTTTATTGACATTGCATCAATCTCCCAGGCACCCAGTTGTGGTCCCCAGGATATGAAGGTTTCTAGTTTTCTGTTCGCTCGGGAGGCGAACAAATAAATATCGGGCTTCCCGATAATGTCACAGATTTTATCAAAAATCTTACTACTCAATTCCCGACCTAAGTCATGAGAGGAATGTCTAGATAAGTAGTCGGCCAGAACATTGTCTTTACCCAGGATATGATTTATGGTCAGCCACATGTCGTGTTCTTTGCACCATTCCCAAAATTTTGTTACATTGTTCTGACTTGACTCTGCCCATTTTCCTAACACATGCCAGAGAAGTGATATTGTTAGTTCTTATTTTCACATTAACCCCCTTCTCTGGAACCAGTGCTTTAGGCCAAGTTTTATGGCGCTGAGATCGTATATGTTACTATGGGGGCCCACCTCCTTCCCTTCTCAGATGCCTTTAGTGCACCCCATCTGTTCCAGAGGCATCTCTTATTATCTCAAAATCTGTGCCCTCGTTACGAATGGGTTTAGAGGCCATCAGGATATGTCATTCAGCCTGCTTTGCCTATTATCATGGGTGCAGTGAAGTTACCTCTATTCTTTTCAAGCACAAGGTTTTTCTCTCTCTCCAAACCTTTAATATGTGCCAGGCCGTATTGGACTCCTGGCGAGAGAGATGTCATGAGGCCCACAATTCCAGCTATGTCCCTAACCGTGCAGGGATCATCACAGTTAGCTAGGTTCCAAACTGCCATGTTAAATTTTTCGACCTTTTCTTGAGTGGGCCAAACGGTCATGTCTACCAAATTAATGTGGAACCCTAAAAAGATCAGATCTTGTGTGGGTTTAAACACTGATTTGTTGGTGTGTATTACAAAGCCTAACTTGTCTAGTTCCTGTGCTAGCATGCTAGTCATCTCCGTACACTGTGATTTTGTTTCCCGCAGTATAAACAAGTCATCTATATACTGAAAACACTCATGGCCCATTTCCCTAAGGTTTGAGAACACTGGGATGAGAATTTTTGTAAAAATTCTAGGCGCGAAAGCTAGTCCATTATGCATTGCTTGAAATTCATATAATTTTACTTTCCAGAGGAATCTAAGGAAGTTCCTGTCTTCTTCTCTGACTAAGACTGAGTAGTAGGCATCTTTTAAGTCTATGGATGATATGTAACAGCCAGGTCGTATCATCTCAACTGCAGTGTTCAGGCTTGTCATTTTGCAATGTTCGTACTGAACCGACTCATTCGTTTTTGACAAGTCTAAGTAAGTGGGAAGTCGCCATTAGGCTTCGGCCTGACAAATACATTGGACCTTCTGTCAGTTTGACCCCTTTGATTACTCCTTTGATCAAAAGTTTGATAATTTCTTCATTGACATGGACTTTTTTATCTGGGCCTAATGCTTTGGGAAAGGTAATCTGTCCTGAAAGGGCAAGATTTCTTCAAATGGTATGGAGATACCTTTGACCATACCTAAGACCCATAGGTCTCTAGTGACTCACATTCAATGGCTGACATACCTAGATAATATTTTATAATCCCAGCAACAAAATTGTGAGCAATGTGAGTGAATGTAAGGGGACTTGCCTGTTCATCCAAGGGACCTACTTCTGAAAACCCGGCTGCTTCCACTGCTTCCGGCTGCTGCGGCAGGTGGTGCAGGTGGGCGTGGGTTAAGCGGAGCACTGACCCTCGGTGCCATGTTGTAGCCCATCTGAGGGAACGCGATGGTCATTCGCGGGAAGTTGAGTGTGGGCATGGCCAAGCCCATGTGCATGTTGTAAGGCCTGTACGGTTGGTAGGGCCGTCTCTGCTGCTGTTTAGGCACTGGCTTGGCTTTACCTGTGCTGGCTTTGGCTGGGACTTCTCCAGGTTCTCGGCCATCTTGTGTGCTGCGTCTACCTCCTTTATGCTCCTCTAAGTTCCCACCGTGTAGGAACTTACGGGCACTCCCCGCCTTCTTCAGGAGGTGTTCCCCACATTTCAGCATAATGACTGGTTTAAGGAGGTCCTTTCGCCATGCCTTAGTCGTGTTGATTGTATTGCAACGATCAACTGCTTTCTGTCAATAAATGACTAACTGCATTTGTCTAGTTTGGGGTCTCCTGAACCTCTCGAAAGCCAAAGGTCAATGACCGGCTGGAACGCCAGTATGGCCTTCACCAGGTGTGCCTGAGGTTTTTTCAGTGCCTCATCCCTCTTGAGGTACTCTGAACTGCCAGGCCTGTTCAGGAGTGCTTGCAGTGCCAGTTCCAGTTCTGGGGCCACTAACTTTGCTGCGTTGTCCAGTTGTGGGTACGTACCATGGACTACATCAAGGTCAGCCCTGGTTTGCTTTTCAGAGAAAAGAGACTCTAGAAACCCACTGACCAAGGGGGTGAGGTGCTTTCCCTTCTTGGATTTCTTCTTCTCCTTCGCGATCCTTTCATTCATAAGGTCGTGCAGTTTACCAGTTGGGGGCATATTCGTAGTGGACAGTTCCAGCTCTTGGACGGTGTCCGGCTCCTCGTCCCCCTGTGTCGTGGCCGGAGCCTGACCTTGCTGCATCATCTGCAGCATCATGGAGGACAGCATCTGGCCCATAAATGCTCCGGAGTTGGGGTTCTGTAGCATTATCCAAAGCTGGTTGTGCAACTGTATCACCTCCAGCGCTGGTGCCTTGGGCGTCAGTGGCGACTGTACTGGTGTCAGTAGTGAACAGGGTGTCGGTGACAGTGGCCCTATCCCAATCTTCAGAACCATCCTCACTGATGGCATGGCTACGGGTAGCATGCCTGTTTGTTCTTTGTCCACTCATTTTCTGTGAAAAAGAGAGAGAGAGAGAGAGAGAGAGAGAGAGAGAGAGAGAGAGAGAGAGAGAGACGAGTTTTCAATATTAAGTGAAGTAATAACGTCATTAATGAACACAAAAGGGCATGTTAAGGTACCTTAATTATGCTCTTACACACCAGGGAGACTGAACCCCATAGTCCCCGTGCCTGCACCAGATTTTCGCTAAATTCAAGGCAAGTCGCTCCAGCATGGGTCATTGGCGGACTGAGCAATTTAGTAAGCGAAAGCAAGCAAGTAGCTAGTCTTGAGTGAATAACTAACCTTATGTCAAGGTGAATATCGAAGCTCCATAGAGAAAGCACTGAGACCGCGTATTGCATCCCTGCATTAAATAACCAGCGCCAAATCCGCACGATGATGTCATACGCTCACCACGCATGCACAGCCCTTTTGAAATGTAAACATCCAAGATGGCGGCGGTCAGCATTTCGCAATGACGATGGGTAAATAACAGTTAATTTTGATCGATATTCATGAAATATAGATTGATTTTCCACTCAAACACCTTGACATAAATGTAAAGATGAACTCTGATCAGTTTGAGCTTCCTGTTTCTTCACTCGCATGTCCTGCCCGCTCCACACTCGGCCTACCGGCCTTGTGCGGAATGGGCAGGATACGCTTGTGAAGAAACGGTCAGCTCAAACTGCTCATCATTCACCTTTACCATTTTATCCTAGTTTGTTAGTCACCAGAGGGTAACGGATTGACCAGAAAGGGCCCAGTTTCCCATAACTCTGGACTTTTTAGCACTGGGGGTACAAGTCAGTCAAAGCCTGGGCGGCCCAGGAGGAGGGACGCCATCGTGACCTAGTTCCTTGCATTGTGCCGGGAATAAGGTGGGCATCCTAAAACCCCTCAATAACTAACAATCTTCTGAAAAGTAATGGTTCCAGGGGTACCAACAGTTGCAGAACACATTCATAATGCTTCCCAAGTAGTAGGAAGTTAATTGAAGCATTACAACTGGTACTTACCGAACAATTCTGATGCTGCAGGCTCAGGACCAACTGTTGTTTACCGTGTGAATCCTGTAAGTGACTGCGCATGAGCAAATCCACCTCTCGTAGGTTTCAGGAAACACTTAGGTTTCCGAGGGATAATTACGTATAATATACATGTAAGTTGTTCCTTGATATGAAAGGAACATTGCATATTAGTAAGGCTATTCTTTCTCACTGCAACTCTGAGCTATGGCATTGAATATAAATTGTGTGGTCACATCTATGACCATGTAATAAGGTATTGTACTGTTGGCATCCTAAATATATATTTAACCTTCCCCCATATATATGGACAGTACAGCCCAACATATGTACCTTATTCACACAACAGGATCTGAACAGGGTGCAAAATTAATATTTGATCTCTCCGACCAGCTATTTGACGATGATCCATGACTATTGGTCTAATATTCTTTTTAAATGTGAGAGAATGATCAAAGTGCACTCTAATAACATCATTTTTTGTCATCATAAAAAAAAACATTTCTCGAAAACCCTTTTTTTCACCAGATTAGTGGGCACAGAACGTTGTATTAACGATGATGACTGTTGTTATAACGTTGATTCAATGGTATGTGCCCACTGGGATCAAGATAACCAGGATAATTCCTTTGTTTGAGAAAAATCTGATGGCCTGACGCATCTAATTTCTCCCCTCTCTTTATTTCTCTGTAGCTGGAACCTGTGCCTTCCCTGTTGATAATCTAGGCCAGTATATAGATGTTCCGTTGAATATCACTATCTATGGGAAGATTGACAACAGGGTGGATGGTAAGGATAGTTTCACTGTCACGTTCGAGGTAACAAAAGTGGCTAGAAACGGCTACAAGCTGTGCACTGTGACGGCTGGAAACTGCAATGTAAGTAGAATTATTTCTAATTTCTGAATTTGACAGAGAAATGGCCAATTCAATTTTTGTATATTACGGTTAATAGCTAACTGGTCTATAATCACATAAAAAGAAAAAAAGGTTTTGAACAAATTTGACTGCATTAATTTATTATCTCAAGCATCTCAAGCCTTAGTGAATGGGACTAGGTTTCCGTAGTCGAGGAAAAAGATTTTTTTTTTTTTCAGAAATCTGTACCTTCTACATTCTGCTGGTAACCTTTCAATTCTTTGCTCATTAGATGTTCATAATGGGTTAGTACGGGGTATCTGTTACTGATAGCAGTTACCGCTTGAATGAGGGCTTTTCAAAATTTTGTGCCCTTTTATAGTGCTTGACATGTGACCTGGATTGACCAATCAGGGACTGCTCAGAGCAGTTCCAGATTTGCTCATAATTCATTGGTTGCCACCCTGTGATGGTTGCCATCGAATTGTATACCCTAACAACAGTGTGTTAATCTGAGTAACTGACGGTTTCACCTGTGGGGATCTTCAGACTGCATGAAATAAAAATTATTTTTGAAACTTTAGAATAGATCTAAAATTCTAAAAATAATTAGATGTTCATAATGTGTGTATCTTAACCCCTACAAAGTCTAATGACCAAATTCCTCACAGTTTCTTTCCTGTACTGAGAAATTAAGAAATTACAATACTTTTCATTTCGGCTTTTATCTTTGAATCATTCATGGCTCTTTTGATTGTCCAATGACTACCTGTTTTTATTGCTTGATCACTGTACAGCTGATGTCTCCTAGATCTATGAGATGTTTAATGAAGATATCACTGCTCAATTTTTTTATATTTAAGGAAATGTTGGAAAATTGGGGTTTCTCCCTTAAGCGGCAATAGTTAAGGATTCCTCATCTTCAGATGTCAATAAATCTGAAACTAGCATACTGAAGCATGTTTTTATTGCTTCATCCATCTTATAATACATAAATCTAATATAATCCCAAGTGATTTGGAGAAACTGCTTGTAGTTTAGGATTTACCGAATAGTGGTATCTTTAATACCTACTGTTCCGTTCTACCCGTCCACGTTGGCTGGCTACCTGCCTGTATATTGAAGGCATTTATACAGGCAGGCCATGCCTAAGAAGTAACCTGTCAATCATCCCCTGTTTTCACACTTATTCACAAGGGGCGCCCTTTCATCCCAAAGGTCCAACATGTTTCCCCATTACTGATGCTTGGAATATAGACTGTGATTGGAGATTAAAGACTACCATCTAGTGGAGTTAAAGTGAATTGACTTCCCCAGAATCTGGGGAAAAGCCATAGGGCATTTTCGCTAAGAAATGCTGTAGTTTAGCCAAACATTATCCGATTTACACAATAATTGCAGCAAATGAAAGATGAAACACATTGCTTTCAGGCCAGGATAGATGGTATTACATTGATATAGTGCATAGTTTACCACTGAAGTACAAATTATAAATTTAAAAATCATTAGTTTAAAAAAATTGCTGTTTTCAAGGTTTGGCCCTATATATTTTCTGAAAAAAATATCCTAATCATCAGTTTTTCATAGATAGTGCATAATACTGACCCATCAAGTTTATAAATAAGTATGTTTTTTTCCCTACCTCTATGGTGGCTCATTACACTATGGGAGACATGTGATTTTCGCTAGTTTACAAAAACTGTGATTTTCATCAAAATTTCTGCTTGGTTTTTGATGTGGGACCACATAGATCCCCATAAATATATGGACGCTTGATCACCCACTGATACCAGAATTTTTATGTTCTACTTGATCATCTTTAAAGGCATGTGAGTTATCTAAGTGATACAACAATTGTGAGAAGAATTAGGCACATCTTATGATTCTAGTCTTTGGTGCCGACAATGCCTTTGTTGCTATTCACAGCTATATAGCTCAATAGTGCATCACAATAGGCCTCACATGCCTAATATGGCATTCTAATAGCATTTCAATATGGCTTTCAATGAATCATCAGGTCAAAACAACAATTGATGATGGAATTTAATAGAAACAAAAGGGTTTGTACCATGGAGCTGTTCACATTATTCAGGTCTTTAGATATTCTGATCTTGAAAATGATGAAGACTTTTACGAGCATGGTGCTTTTCCAGCCCATACAGGACGTATACAGAGGGCATTTTGTCTAGTCTGACATGTATTATGAGGGAATAATGTATAGCAAATGATTCTATTTTCATAGTTTGTTATGATTTTGCGATAGAATCATACACAAGACTTGTCTTCTGCAGCATATGCAAAAATGTCCCTTGAATGAAGGCATTTTACATGCACAGCTGCCTCCAAAACTGGAAAACACTCAGGTTCCCAACTTGCTGCATCAAGGGCAATACCTACAATCAGCTGCCTTATTTTTGGGAGTTTCAAATCGTAGTGTCTGTGTGTAGTCTTAGTGCATTAAAAATAGCCTCCAGATCTTGGAACTATAATCTAGTAGAACACAGACTTGAGAGAGAATAAACTAATTGGTATCAAATATCCTTTTACAGGTTAACGTAATTGATAAGTCAGCAGGGACACAGGCCTGCATAGTGGGATCCTCATTCTACATACAGCAATTCAATTTCGAGTAAGTCTTATTTTTGTTATGAGCTACTTCAGCCATGAAATAATTATCTAATGTCTTGATATTCCTGAGATAAAAATAATAGTGGGGTTTGTGATCATTGCTAGCCTTTTTGATCATCATGGGTATTTAAACTTACCTCTTGCACTGCATACACCGTAAAGAAATTTTCTTCGAAATAATGATAGATTCATTGTCCCAAAGTTACCAGGTACATTTGTGTACTACTCTACTGCCACCTGGGGCTTATTGTAAAAACTGCACTGGTGAACTGCGCTACAATTGCGGTGGTTCACTGTTCAGTTGTGTGAGGATCCCCGATAGATTCAACAATAATATTTTTACAGTGTAAATATACATAATATTTACCTTTAACCTTTTCAGGACCATCTACAGCAACTTGGTAAACGTATTCATACTGCTGAGGCATACAGTTCTGCCATTTGAGGTAAGGGGGATAACAAACTACAATGTGAGACATATTGGTCCTTTTAAGCATCAGTCTTTTATTAAAAAAATGCTGAGAATAGAAGGGCATTCAATTTAATAAATGGGCAAAGATTCATGAGAATGAGTCTCTGGAGGGCTTCCCACTCATCATAAAACGTTTATCAAAAACGATCTCTTGCACAGAATTGGCACTCAAGTAACGTTGAACCTTACCCAGCAAATTGTCGTCATCTGTCGCCATGATTGGTCATCAATGGTGACTCCTTTTTGAGTGATAACTCATTCCGTCATCTTTCGCCACTGTGTGTTAGACTCACGTGGCATAGCAATTGCTATTCCTGGTGATCTTGTGCTATAACAACGTCGTGTTCCATCTAGCGACATGTGTGAGCCACTTCACACAGGTTGACAAGGACTCACAACAATTTGCTGGGTAAATTGGTTAATTGAGCACTATTTTGAAAAAGACTCCTGGCTTATCTGCTTATCAGCAAAATTAGAGGAGATGCGGGGCAACAGTTTTCATTTTCCTAGATCTACCCTGCACTATAAATTTTGCATTCTGAAGGGTTCCTTGGTCGTGAGCTGGCTTTCATAAAAGTAAGTTTGTAAGAGTTGGTACCTACAGATAAGTCTTGGGAAGGTGAGAGGCGACCCCCATTCCATTCTACATTTACAAGTATATGTTAGGTGACACCTTTATGTAAAATATTCATGTGCATAGTGTATCGTTATCTTTTTCAGATCCACATCATGACCAAGCCAGTAAAACTCTCTGGCAGTTCCGATAAGATGGCAGTCCTATGCGGGGTGGCGATGCGCTGGGGCGGCGATGTGATCATGATCTCTCGGTGTGGGCAAGATGATGGTGAACTAGCTCAACTACCTGTAGAGGCAAGGGCATATGGTTCACTGAGTGGGGGAACAAAGTTGTACAGGAATAAACAGAATGGATACACGGTATGTATAAAAGTTTAATTGCAGTCTAAACAAAAAGTTCTGGCTGTTCGGTCCTGCAGTTTTTATCATTCAGCAGACCCGGATTGATTTTTTTCAGGACCGTATAGTGGAGGCTCCACTACATGACTTTTTGGTACATTCTCACAAAATGGTATACCTATAGTGCCTAAGAATTAGGGGTGTTGGCATTTCTATATTATAAACATGAGATTCAAAATTGTAAACAAAATTGTAAACATGAGATTTCAGATTTCAAAATATAAATAACAACACAACAGTCACACAGATCTTGTACTGTAAAAATCAAACCTGTCTGATATTGAATTATAGAGAGTCATCAGTGTGGAGGTTTGCAATATTTACATTAGGTCAACTTGAGTTAGTAAACAAAAACATCTTTTGGCAAGGAAAATGTGCCTGAGATTGTACACAAACCCTTTCCCATGTAAACAACACTCTATTTCTATCTTGCAATAATAACAAAAAGCACTTTATACGCTGTTTTTGTGCCTGCATTTGTGAGCATAGCTCCGATTCTCAGCAAAAATTGCGTAGTGGAGTCTCCACTAATATATTAAGATTATTGTCAGTAAAGAAATAATGAAAATCTAAAAAAAAAAATTCATTATTCTAAAGAAAATGACCGCCCTATTTTCATGAACACTTCTTTTTGGTAGTCTTTACTTTGAATAACTCTTCCATACCTATTATCACACTTGCTACTATGAGGGCAGACAACAGGGTTCCTTTGAGCACTGTATGACATCACTATTGGTCCAAATGCATCAAGCAATGGTTTAGCAATTGGTTTAGCTTTTGGGCTGCTGCAAATATGTTCTTGATTATAACACTAACAGTCATATAAATCATCGTTACATTCCACACGCCAGCTCTGTAGGGGTATACAATACTAATTGTTAAAGGGAATATACAAGCTATAACAGATGCATGCATGGTGGGTAGTTATTTGAAGATGGACAATGCTATGCAGCCAAAGACGTTGATGCATTTGACCAATTGCGACATCATACAATTTATAAGACAGACCTGCTTCCTTGCTCTATAAAAGCAGATAGGGGACTAGGTATGCCACACTATCCATATTCAATATATTTACATACCAAATAAAGTCATCATGGAAATAGGGTGGTCTTTGCTTTTAATGATTCAACTCTTTTAAATTCAACAAACAGTGAATTTAGTATTAAACATTATTAATGGTCCAATTTGTAAGCCGTAAAAACAGAATGTAGGCCAAGGTCCTAAGAATACAACCAGACACTCATTTGGCAGTCTGAAGTTTCGCGGCAGTCTGGGTGGTCTTTCATAAAGAAAACCACCGATGAAAATGAAAAAGTACGTTAAATCCCCTTTCATAATGTCCCAGCGATTATAGTTGTCTTTTTCATCTTTGTGGTACATAATTTTCGTACCTAACAATGATTTTTTTGTGTAAATTTCAGTTTCAATTCAATGTCAAAGATGAATTTCCCTAGTAGGAAATCATCATACCTGCTCAAAAATCAGACACGGTTTTGAGGAGTGTTTTAGAAAGGGAAATTCCTACGAAAATTCACTTTACTCCTAGATGAATTAACTCAGGCCCTTCCTTTTTACACATAAGTTAGCTAAACCTCTTTTCAAGAGACACTCCTAGTCTAGGACATGAAATAGCAATATAAATAAATCAGATCTTAATTTTCCTAAGACCATGTCTCTACTATGATTTTTTGTCCTACTAGTATTCCTGCGTGGATAATTTATGTAACTGAAATCTGCCAAAGTACATACATACATGTTTTATTTTCCATAGGCTATGTGCACATATTATGTACCTTAGGGAGTGGTCATTATTTATCAACAGGGGGGGTGGTGGGTTTGAGGGGGGCGTAAAATTTTCAGACCCCTCCCGAGGGGGGGGCTAAAAAAAATTTGACCCCTCTTGAGGGGGGGCTAAAAAAATTCACCCTCTTTTTAGCAAAAAAGCCAGCACGCTACTATAGATCAAAGAGGGGCGCGAAAACTCTCCGCGCCTCTGGCGCGGGGGGGGCGCAAAAAAATTTGACTCCCGTCGAGGGGGGGGCGTAAAAAATTTCCGCGCGTCCGCGCGAAAACCCACCACCCCCCCTCTTGATAAATAATGACCACTCCCTTAATCTCTCGCCTTCACTCCCCCTTCCCCAACCACCCCCTTTGTGCTGTTTACTTCTCACTGATATAGCTTAATGAGAGGGAAAAGTGATTGATTTTTGAAGGCTTAGTGGGTCGATTTGTTCTATAATAAATATAGTTTCAAACCTGGTAAAGGTTCACAAGTCTTGGTCCATAGTCAAGCAGGTGTAACTGTGAAAATAGTGATAAGGATCCTTCCATAATCATCCATAAACATTTTTGATACGCTCTAATACAATCCCATAGGCTTTCAATTATAATAAAGCATGAACATCATGAAAGAAAAAAAGAAACAAAACATCAAATTTATCGAAGTCAATTCCTAAGTTCCTGTGAAAATCTCAAAGGGAATCTCCTAGTGACATCATATCTTGAAGGAAAACCCCTATGAATCTATTTTTAGAAAAGAAAATCATCGCAGGTTTCATCGCAGGAATTATCGTATATCTGCGTTGAAACCTGCGTATATTTTGCGATAATTTTGTGATAATTTTGTGCAAAATTGAAAGAAACTGCAACTATGATTTTTCCTGCATATTATGAAAGCACCCTCTACGATCATAGTGGGCTTTTTCATTGTAGCTCTTAATTATATTTCATCGTTGACGTACCTTATGAAAGACGGCCCTGGCAATTCCCGCCAGCGATTTAGTTGCAGGATGGCCATTGGTTAGCATGAAGCACCTATGAAGTGTTGTCAAATCTATACATTTACCAGCATGTGTACGTCATGCCAATCCTAATGATAGCCCTCATGATTGTCTCTATCACCATTGCCCACATCTGCAAGCCTGTCCCTAATGGGATAAACCGCTACGTGGCAAAAAAGGTGACACCCATCCCCCTCCTAGAGATTGATTGCTACGGTTACCATTAAGCGTTATAGGATTAGGAGGGGCCCTATTAACACTACAGAACACTGTTTAGAAACTGGAAAGTGTCAAATATTGTGTTTATGACCTCTATGTGTTTAGTTTTTATTACACAATAACAATAATGTGATTAGAAATGAAACATGATGTTACCCCAGACATATTTGATTCCTAAAGACCTCCAAGACAGTGTAGACAGGAACAATGCTATATAACACCACTGAAATTTACATTTTTTTTCCTTCCGTAATTGGACGTGTGCAGGTTGCATTATATGCTTTTAAGGATCACTTTATCCATTTTCCTAACAGGTCATATTTAAACATGGAGGCGAGCTGAGGGTGGCTGCTAGTGATGTTGGAGATGGGGGTGAACGTCATTTTGGTGTCATCTATAGTCCTTCATCCCGAGATAAAGGTTATGTTGAAGGTAGGTCTAATTTAGCTAGGGTATTGATTGTAGTTATAGTAGGATCTATGCACACTCCACTTGGTGGCAAAAAAAAAAGAAACTGCAAAAATGTGACAATATTTGCTTATACTCCTAACCTATATGTGACATGTACTGGGAATAGGGGCCTTAATGCACCCTGCACTAAGGGGTCCTTTCGCAGATCCTGTCACATATGATATAACCCGTCTTTATCAACATGTGAGGTGTGATCTATTAGCTTTCTATCCCCCCAAAAAAAAGAACAAACGGACCTGGTGACCTATGTTACCTAAATATGAAACTAGCATCCCTGAAAGTTATGAGGAGAGAATTTTGAGCCACCTAGATTGTATTCAAGTCTTGCCAACACTCTACTTTAGCTATGCAGAGTCAGCTTATGCTACCGTATCATGTTTATCCACTTGCCAAAATAAGGTTTGGTTACCGGTCACTCGACTGTCCTCAGCCAAAGAGGGACAAACAAAAGAGGGACAGAAGTTTCCTAAACTTTTTAATGCTCTTTTATCAAATTTATATTTTACACATTCATGTACACACATTTCCCCATAGTTTTCTCATATTTCATGCAGGGAATGATTCCTTTTCACAGTAACCAGAGACAACAGAGTATGACTATACTATGTGGCAGAAAAGAATCTGGCCTACCTACTTCAACTTTTATAAGCATGTTACTGGAAACATACCTTTTTTGGCCTTTGTTATATAGTGGGGCTTTATCATATTCCAAGGAATTGAAGCTCTTAGCGAACTAGCCTCCAAAATGTGCTTGCTTTATGTGTTGATTTTAGAGGTCAATCTCAGGAAGAGGTCTACTACAACTGAAATTCAACCATCATGCCGACCATATGGGGTTGATACAGTCCCGGAGGGTCGGTATGATGCTCCAGTTAATTACTGGCAAGCAATCTCACCAGCACTTGATTGGGGCATCATGATGACAAATGGGTATGATGCACTCCTGCATCAGCTGCAGGGTTAAAGGTGTATTTTTCTTCCAGGGCTCTGTGGTGACTATGATGGTCCAGTTACAGCATCAGCTGCAAGTTCTATGGACATACGTGCAGGAAACATGAAAGTGCATGGCTACAGGCATGTTTTCATCCTAATCTTATTTCATTAATTTATTACTCATTCATATCACTATAAACATTTATTGTTTGTCTATTTTCTCATCTATTCATTCGCGTATGCACTTATTCTTTCATTTTTCGGGGAGAGGGGGAAATGTCTATAATCTCTAAACCATGCTAAGAAGATTTCTGGTCCAAAAAAGCTTTGTGTGGCCATAAGCATTTCCATTTTGATTTTGTATTCAGGGTGATTGATGCCGACAACATCTTTAAGCAGGGTGACTACAACACTCCCCCCGGCCCTGGGGACTTGTGTTCCTGCCATGATACCTACTTTGGAACCAACTGCTATGCTACACCCTATGAAAGATGTGACCTAAGCCTCCGTACGTGCTTCTTTACATGGATAAGAACAAATTATTAAATGCCAAATTCCACTTGGCACTTCTTGGCTAGATTCACTAATGCTATTAACGTCTGTTTTTTTTTTTCAAAAATGGATATAGTATTTCAAAATTAAGTCTGTATTTGAACACCACCTGCCCAGACCCCTCTGAACCCAAAATACCATCCCAGACCTTATATCTCACAACTAACTTTACACAGTGATAGCAGTTAGCAGATAAGGAAGAGGGATACTCAATGAGAGGTTTTATGGGATATCCTCTTTTATTTCTTTTTTATTATTCTCAAGGTTCCTTTATGATATTAAATAAATATGTATCGCATATAGGGTATTTTTAATCGAAGAGTTTACAAATTGTGTTTTTAATACTTACAACTTTATATGTACATATGTGACCTTTATTATGGCAAATAATTTTTACTTGAATCTTGAATCTAGCAACAAGTTGATTACATTTTTCATATAGGTCCAGCCACCACAAGAGCATTGAACAAAGGTTCTGCGGCAGATGCAGCAATTATCGGGGAATGGACAGATGCTGCTGAGACATCTCCAGTCGGACCGCTTGTATGTCCATTTTTCAATATAATAATATCCAATATCATATCTGAAGGCGAGTCCCTGAGTGTGAGGTTGTAATCTGCTACATTAAATGGCATCAATTTATCTTTGTGTTTCATTCCATTTTAGCACCCATCTGATTAGATTGTGGTCTCTATCAGCAAAATATGGCTTCATGGCATGTATAATTAGAAATATCGCTAGTATGGCAGCCATCTTGTTAGTCATTCCTCTACTCCTATAAAACATCTCATTGTACCATGCTTTTTACAACTCAATTATTCAACCTGGGTACAATATCAATGCCTTTTCAGAGTATCACATAGCATAAGCCTAGCTTTATGAATTGAGCAATCCAGTATGATATATACACATCATATGTAGGTTTTGTGCATGCTTTGATTATCTTATATTTATTTCAGGACACATTCTTCCAGTTTCCCAACCCCTTCAACATGGGTCAGGCAGAGGCAATGTGTTATAATGCGATCCTAAACACAGAATTGGCTCGGTTGTGTAAAGTCCTTCTCCCTGACGCCCCTGATAATGCTAATCAACAGTGCATTTATTTAATTGGGGTAAGTCCATTTAAACCGTTTTTTTTTAAACCTGAACATTATATCAGTGTTGATGGTAGGGGAGTGCTTTTTAATAATCCTATTGCCTGCAGTTTGGTTGATATTCAAATGGTACTGTTTCCTATATGAAGTTCCCATGGCGGAGGGCAGTGTGACAGCACTGGTCCTCTCCCTCAGAAACCATTACTTGGCTTCAGGTGGCAATCAAGGTCGGGTTGTTCCAATGTTTCACATTGCAGAAGGTACTAGGGTAACTGACAGTTACCACATCCAACCTTGTGGATCCAAAATGTAGTATAGAGAACTAGGAAGCAGTGTTATACACTATCTCAATTGATTTTGAGTAATGCCAAGTTGTTTAGATGTGATGTACAGCATGGACAATCATCCAAACTAATTAGTCTAGGCTGGCATTGTCTAAAACAGTTGTATAGAGAGGTTTTAGAGTTGTCAGTACTAGGGCAATTTGGTTTGTATACAATAACAAATACTAGGGTGACTTCATTGGGAGTTACCCTAGTACCCAACTTTAAGTTTTGGCCGATTTCTATGCAATCCGAGTACCTCTGCGTGTTGTCTCCATAATTATCCATATATCTTATCTAATATTCTATAATACTAGTATGAAGAAGAATAGTGATTTAAAAGCATAGAATGTGGAACAGTATCCACACATGTTTGCATAGGATCCACCAGGTTGGGTGGGGTAACTGTCAGTTACCTAGTACCATCTGCACTGTATTGAAATTGAAAACCCAAAAACGTTTTAAGAGGGACAGACATTAACCGTTTCAGCCATGGGCCACCCGGGCCGGTAACTTCAGAAATCTACGGGCCCACACCTACAGCTGTGGGCATCAAATGATCATATAAACTTGCTTTGTATAAATCATACCTTATCTCTTATAACAAAACATAAAGATCTAAGAAGGATTTCCAGGTTCCTTGCATTTTACCCTTTCCATTGATCTATAACATTTTGTATAATACCGATATTATATCTTTAGACACCTTCGTGCAGACCTGGTAAGTCTATTCCCCAAAACGATATTATGTACATCAAACCTACTCTTCAGGGGGCATATTACAATATGGCTGATTAAAAAAAAAAACTATCCATTGATTTTACCAAGAGGGCATTCTGTTTTCAGATATGTTTTCCTTAAGCTGAAAATATATACCCACTTCACGTTTTCAGTGATGGGACCACTTAAGGAAGGCTAAAATTAATATGAAGCACTGATTAATGAGAGTTCTCTGCTTGCATTATGTACTGAAGAATCAGTTGATGCTGCTGCAGACCGCTGGGTTCCTGCTCACACTCGTCGGAAGTTGCATCAACACGCCGCACAGAACTAGAGGCAGTCATAATTTTGAAAGCATAATAACATCTCTCTCTTCTTATAAAATTTGGATGTTAGCCCTAACCCTTATGATACTGTCCTTACGCTGTAGAATCATGAAAGGTTGACTTTAGTATAGTTTGAAATTCTGGGCCGACTGACAGCTGTAAATCCATGTTGCGGCCCAGAGTCCATGGGTCTGCGGCGGCATCAACATTTGTCTCCTTCCTGCCTATAGGTCACGCTCACAACATACAGTGCCTAATCATAGAATATTGTATACTGTGGTAGGCCAGTGCCTAGGCATTAACACTTGTTCATACTTCAACCTGGAGGGGTGGTACTTGTCTTAATGTTTTTTTTTTTTAATTCCTCTCTGCAGAGAACAGGGAGTAAAGGAGTTGTGGCTTTGGTTAAAGAGGACCTTAGGTTTCAATGTCTGCAGGCTACCAGCACGTTTGTCAAAATACCTGATGCACTGGAAAACATCTATGATCAGCTGTGCCCTAATGACTGCGGACAGAATGGCTACTGTAGAAATGGTGAGTTTACTTTCATGTAAGGAGTTAAGGCTAGATTACTCTGGTCCCCTGAGGTTTCTATTTTAATAAACACATTGCCTTTACATAATAATATTACCAGATAACCATCAGATTATTTATATCCCTATTTTCTCATTATTAATCCTACTACAGCACAATGTATCTGTCGGCGTGGATATACTGGATCTGATTGTGATCTGCCCCCGGATGGAGGCCCTATCGTGACCGGCATCCAGGGCGGTGGAACATGTATCCCAAATGACATGGATAGTTGTGACAGTATTACCATCTATGGCACCTTCATCGCAAGCCTCACCTACATCTGTAGCCTCAAGTTCATATGTGTAAGTGACTGATTTTATAGAGGGATTTCAATCATTAGAGAGGGGGGGGGGGTTGAAAGATTGTTCTCTGCTGTATAGCCATATACCTAAATCGGGCAAACCCCCCATTCTTTGCATTGGGGTTTTGGGGAAAGGTTACGAAAACGTGAATTGCAAACCCTCCAAGTGGAATTCGGACAAACTGAGAACGAAGTGAGAAACTTTAACATTGTTGTAACAATGTTAAAGTTTTAAGTTTGATGGTAAAGCTATAGAAAAAAACGTTTGTAAGAGGTTTGTAGGAGGTGTCAATTCTGAATATTTCTGTAGTAAATCGGCTTTTTATTAATGTTGGTTAAAAGTTGATTTAAAGTCCGTTGTTAGGTGAGTCTGCCAGGAATATATATAAGTTTTAGTTTTCTTTCCCCTATGGTTACTTTTTGAGATTCTCTGAAGCAGGAATGGACTAGAAGCATGACAGGAAAGTCTGGTCTGAAGGTGTCATTGTATAAATCAGTGATATCCTTATATAGTCACCAAGAGATTGGTCTAGACAGCTAGGATTTTTTAATTTAATGAGCACCCAGTAACTTATACAGGCCAAAACGGTAGGCATTTGAGCAAGGAGCTTTGGTAGATAACAAAAAAGAAATGTGATTTATGGCGTGCTGTTCAAACATAGGAAATTCGCTCTGAATCTAAAAAAAGTTACTTCACAAAATTAGAATATAGCCTATTATCGACGAAATAGAGTAGATAACAAGGAATATTTGGTCTTAACACTCCTGGTCATTTTTAAGAACTTCTTTCAGAGTGATTTTTTAGCCCTCAGCATTGGAATGTGCCACTTTAATTGATGCCTTTTACAGCCATTGACAGGAGAGAGGTTGTGGGCCCAGGTCAATTACCCAGCATCCTCTATAAAGACATCACAGATCACCTGCCCAGTACCAGGTGGCCAATCTGCCCTTATCACTGTCACAGACTCGATGCTAAGGATGAGCGATAAGGCTATACCTTACATTGTTTATAGCCCAAACTGCCTGAGTTGCTCCATCCGGGAAACCTTTGACTACTTATGTATGACTGTGGTGAGTGGAACTTTAAATGTCCTACCTATCTTAAAATGAACTTTATCTAACCTTTTCTATCCCTCTGGTCTGGTGCATATTATGCCAGGCGCCAACAAATGCATTCATCTGTGTGATTGTTTAAAGTGGTTTACACGCCAAGGACATGCCCCTGGTTGCTGAAATATGATTAAACATCCATTACTCACTCACTGCAATTGTACTATATTGATGCTCACCTTGACTCAAACTGCATTTTCTATGTATTGTTAGGGTCGCGGATGTTACATAATGAAGAAATGCTTTGAGCCAGATACACCTCACATGAGAGACGAATGCCGGTACTGTAACCCTGCACAGAACCATACAGGATGGACCAGGAAAGACAGTGGGTGTCCTTTTCTCTAATAGGCTTTTCCCATTTCAATGGAATAGTCTTTTCCCATTTCAATGGAATAGTCTTTTTGCAAATTTTAGCTCTTTGCCATGTAACAGTGGAAGAGAAAATCTCCTTAGTTGTATACGACATATATGGACACACACACAACTTAAGTCTTTGTGGAGATGTGGAGATGAAATCCATTGACTAGAACAGAGGTTTTGACATTTTGAATTATGTCTCACACATTTACAAATTCTGGGTACGTCTTAGAAGTGAGTTGCGCCTTATACACTGGGTATTATGGTGCTTAATCACCTGTTACATGTTACCTTCATGGACTTAGAACTATTAATTATCTAAAAATACCTCAATATCTTGAATAATTTTGCAGCCAAGGAGTGTCAACTACCCAACCCAGGAGCAGTAGGAGGCATCTTTGGTGTCAACTTCAGCAGTTTCATCATATTGGTGGCTTTCTCCGTCTTGCTTGGCATCCTTATCCTTATCGTATGTGCCTGCATGTGTCACCGGACCACAACCATATGCCGAAGGGTGAATGGCTTGGATGATGATGAAATCCTTAGGTAAGTATTGTTCTTGTTATATTTATGACTGTATTATATGAGGATAACAAGTGATATTAATGACATTAATAGTAAGCAAGGCTTTATGTAATAACTGTTAAAATTTGATGTTGTTACAAACCATTATATTTGAACATATCCCCATATTTTGAACACCTGAAGAAACTACAGCATACCAATAAGATGCAGCATTTATCAATTGGTTTTAGAAATAGTGCCATTCTATAATTTTTAATTTGAGTTAGATATATCAGAAAAAGAAATGCCATGATCAATTTGATAAAGAAGAGAAAATCACCCCTTTCTTAATCATTCTGATTCCCTAACAATCCTTTCATATATGATACCAAATTTTCATCCAGCAATCATTTTGTATTTCTAGTGACCAGCAAAGCGTGTATGGTTCCCAGGGCAGTGTAAAGTACGGTAGTGGTGGGAACAAAAGTTGGGGAGTGTATGCCATCAGAGATAGCTTCCCTCACTATGGCCATTCTCATGGCGAACACCAGCACCATCATCACCACCATTAGATATGAAGCACCAAGAAATATTAATGAATAATTGATACAGAGATAAGAACAATCAATGGGTTCAAATACCATAAATCCAGACCCTGGTTAACAAAGATGCTCAGAGAATTTAGAAATGACAGGGAAAAATAGTTTAGTTGGGCTTCTTACATTTATTGTTTATATTTACTGAGGGTTTACTAAAATGTGTTTTGGTATGATAGAATTAATTTTAAACAGATTTTGCATATCAGGGGCATCCTGTAATGTAATTATGTGGGTGGAATAAATGATTGGGGAAAAGGCAGACCATGATTAGGTTTTTATTTTAGATGTTGAACCAATTAAAAAAAATTGTAAATGATAACTGCAACCCATTAAACCTTTGAGAATTAGCCAGCTGAATGTGAATCCACTTTTTAACTTAGGATGTATCGTATTGTATGGCAGACCATAGCAAAAGAATCAATGAACGAAACCAAATCAATAATGCCTTCCCAAGTTCACACATTTATATTTCCACTGTTTCATGTTGAGGTGATGTACCTCGATACAGTAATTATGAGTAATTACATTACAAATGCAGGCTAAATATCATATGAGCTGGTCCTCAGCAGAAATATTATGATTATTTCAAAATAAGAATATCAAAATCGAAACTGCTATACTGTTTGACTCCATTCACAGGATTCTTATACAAGAATTTCTAAGATTGCAATATGTATCATTTGAGTAATTGAAGTATCTACCCTGGACCTTTATTTCATGCCTAATTCCATCAAAAACAAAAAAAAGAAGCTTTTACTTGAATTTTGCTTTCAAATGTATAAGACTTTGAAGTTCTGTACCTTCTCTCTCTCTCTCTCTCTCTCTCTCTCTCTCTCTCTCTCTCTCTCTCTCTATATATATATATATATATATATATATATATATATATATATATATATATATAAGCTCATAACTTTGTTACATTGCAATGAGTAAAAGTATTATTTTGATGTGGCATAATAACTTCAAGAAGAACGAACTACAAAAAAAAAACAGTTCAAAGTGTCTGCTATACAAGAGGTTATCCTCACTTTAACTTACAAAGCATAATGATAGAATAACTAACCGGGAAAGTAAAGGATAAAATTTAATAGTATATAGGTATTATGTACGCTAGACAAGCTGCTATCATATTCCTATACAGTTGCTACATTATCACATGATATGAGGGAAATGACATACCGGTTACACTAAAATTGTATTATTGCTTGACAGGTTCTATGTTTTTTTTTTATATTTTATGTAACAATTTATTTCTCGTTTGCTTCGGACTGTCTTTAATTTTTACCAATAATTGATTTTCAGGCAGATTAATATCAGCTTGTGCCATACAAAGGTCTATTGTGCTATATAAGGATAAGGATACAGACTTTGTCCTTATTATTATTTTTTCACTTTTATATTTCTGCTATAATTATTGCTATAGAAATGAGGTATTCTGGAGGCGTGAGATTACTAAAACATGTTTTACTCTACCCAATGGCTATATCAATGTAATCGTGATTTTACTTGAATTGAAATTTTATCAAATTTGTTTTTTAGTTGGATAGTATGTGTTTTAACAGTTTTATTTCATGAATAAATCATCTCTCAATAAAATAAAGACAACAAAAACAGTGTGTGCTTATTTTGTTCATTCCCAGTAGGAAATCCATACATTTGCGCAGATGATGCTAAAATAATTAAAAAAATTCCAAGATCTGTACTACAAAAACAGCCTGGGGTAGGGCGCCCTTTGCGACGCACCATATATATGCTGGCTTTCACTATGTCAGCATTTCCCTTATAAATACCGATTTTGGTGTGGTCATGGAAAAAAACATGTCCTAGCAGAAATATCTACGGCTGTCAAGTGAAGTATATTGTTTTGTGATTAGACACATCATTTTGAGGCACTTTGGGCAAGCAGTGATGGGAACAATGACACAAGAGATGAAAATTTTAGAAACTTATTGAACATGTTTCAACAAATTTCCAAATCTCTCTTTTTAGTGGATATGCCAACTTATAGAAAGTGAGGTTTGCACATGTTATTCTCTATAGGTCATATGCCACCCTGTTGAGCGTGTCCTTAACCTTTTAAGGGTCACAGAAGCATTAATGCATCACGCCTATTGGTCATCATAATGCATGAATGCAACTCTGGCAAATAACTGGCAAGGGCTTCATTCATGTATCATGCCGACCCTACACAGTGCTACAGGGTCAATGCAGTTCTAGAGGGTGGTCATGATGCTCCAATGGAGTAGTGGCAAGCAGACTCGCCAGTACTCCATTAGTGCACCATGGCTACCAATGAGCTTGATGCACTGCCTGTAGCAGGGTACCGAAGACAGCGGTTTAACTAGTCCTGAGGACACCAGCGCCTGCTGCGTCCACGCTGCCCCAGTCTGCCGCGGACGCTGCAGCGGCCAGCAGCAGCTACGCGTGAGAGCTAGTGCTGGGGACTAGGACTAGAAGAATGCGGCTATGCTCAGTCTCTGCATCCATGAGGGAGTGATCATTTTTGAATGAGGGGGGGGGGTCAAATGCTTTTCTACCCCTTAAGTGGGGTCAAGCAAATTTTTTTATCCCTCTGTGGGGGGGGGAGTGGAATGGTTTTACCTGTTTTTAGGGAAAATGCCCTAGCATTACTACAGGGTAAAAGGTGTTTGTGTGCGTTTTTCGGTCCTTCGGGGGGAGGGTTGACACTCGAGAGGTGGTGTAAAATTTCTTCCATCCATCTGTGTGCAAGCCCACAGCCCCTGCTTTGTTGTTATCACTGCCTAACCCTTAGGTGCCGAAGCGCGCTTAAATGCGCGGTTTTGGGCTTAAATGCATCTATCTTGAATAAAAATTCCATCCAGATACTTCTACTGGTCCAATCTGCGAAGTTAGACCCTCTATGGAATGCTCATTACTTCCCGATTACGATGCAATCATTCATGTGGCTCTATACCCAATGTACCAGACACAGGGAGTCAAAACCTGACAATGAGCTGTCATTTTAAGTGGTGCATTAAAGGGGATCCCTCCATGCAGTCTTAGTCTGACATGGTACCAAAATGATAATGGATCATACACACAGTTTATCATACTCCTATTAGATTTTACAACAACTGTACATATCCATAAATAGAGACTATGCAGTTTTACTAGCACATTATGTTTCCTAAGTGGCACTACACATGCAGGCAGAATCAGTATTGAAAGTTCTGTAAGCTATGTCTTAGGATTGCAGGGATTATGGCTTTTATAATTATATAGCACATTACAGACTAAATATGACTAAATGACAACAAATGGAATGTTTTGGTAACTATGGTTACCAGACCTAATCAGAAATACCATAGCCTTAACTGAAAGTCTTCACTGAGTTATGAGTATTGATAAAATAAAATGCAAAGCCCATATCAAAGGAAAAACACATGGTCTCATCAACAAATTGATACTTTTGTAAGATAATGTAAAATCTTCAAATAATTCTGGGCACGAAAGGGCTAAACCATATGATAAAAGTCATCCCGACTCCCCCCCCCAAAAAAACCAAAAAAACAAAACACAAAAACAAAACAAAAAACAACACACACCCATAAAGGAATGATCCATAAACCCATAGACCAATAAGCTATGTCACCCCGGAGGACATGGTGGTGTATGGGGGGGGGGGGATTGGGCAAAGTGTGGCATACAACAATGAAGGTATGGCAAAAAGGGTGTATGATTTGATGGTTAGGTTGAAGGCATTTATTGCACTTGATTTACACTTAATAAAACCTTGACTTGGGCGGGGCAAAATAATTTTACATCTTTTCAGCCAAAAAGCCCCTGCATTGCTTTAGGTTAAAAGGCTGGCTCAGATTCCAAGACAATGTGCACAAAAGACAATGTGGCCACCCCCCACCCCTAAAAACAATAAGAAAAATGAATCATACACATGTTGAAGAAAACATCGCAATGAGTACTTTAATTGGCCATATTTAGTTTTGACCCTTTTTCAATGTCCTGAAGACTAAACATATACTGGTGTAGAGGTATCATATTGTACCATATATCTAGGTGCCGTCTGGCGTGGCGGGTGAGTCCAGTTGCTGGGTGTTCCTAAGGTTCCGGATAGGTGGCAGCACCGATCCGGGCCTGTGGGACATCTAGCGACAAACACGAAGGTTCCTATATAAAGACCGGGGCTCAGCCGCTACGTCAGAGGCCCTCCAGGCCTCAGAGCTTAAAGGTATTCCTTAAATAAGACAAGCTGCCATACCATCACCCTCCAGGTAGCCGCTGAGTTGTCCTAATAAAGCCGTTGGCATACACTTGAATCACTGCCTTGCTTTTTCTTTCCTAATCGTAAGGCCCGAACCACCAAACTGGTAAAACAAACCATTACACTGGTCTAGTCCTCAGGACTAAAATCTAGTCCTTAGGAATATGTATTTTAGTCCCTAGGACTATTAAAAGGTGTAATCCTCAGATCAGAGGAAGAATCCCAAGAAATAGAATGCAAAGCAGCCTTTAGCCCCCAAGTACTATATTCATAGTCCCTGGGACTACCTGTTTAGTCCTGGGGACTAAAGATGTACTGGTTTAGTCTTGAGGCCTCATATTAGCCCTGAGGATCGTGCCTCTAGCCCCTAGGACTAGAGGTTTATTATTCATGCCTTGGCAGCAGTGAGTCCGAGGGCCTGAAATAAGTCTTGACCATAATGCCCTGGTACCTAGTTCAAAATCTCTCAGACTAACCATTTAGTCTTGAGGACTTAAAATGTACTTACCTAGTCCTCAGGTTTAAACCTAAGTCCCCTTGACTATGTCTCAAGTCCCGAGGACTAAAGGTGTAGTCCTTCAGCCTGTGGGATGGTAGTCCTGGGGACCAATAAGCAGCCCTCAGGACTATGTCCCTAGTCCCGGGACTACACCCCTAGTCCCAACTACATATGACATCAATGGATCACAATTCCTGAGGACCACATAGTCCTGAGGACTAGAAAAATACATTTTTAGTCCTCAGGATGAAAAAGGTAATCCCTGGGACGGTGGCTGTACACTGTAAAAAAAATTCCATCGAAAAAACGGAGATTCTCTGGCACCACTGGGTGCCAGCCAATCTCCGTATTTTTTACGGTCACCGTTTTCTCCAAAATCACCGTATTTTTAACCGGTACTTCTCCGTTACCTAAAAACATTGATTTACCATTCTTAGATTAAATGTAATTCTCAGTTACCCAAAAAACGGAGATTCTCTGGCACCACTGGGTGCCGGCCATTCTCCGTAATAACTACGGTCACCGTTCTCTTGGAATTACTGTTATTGTAACGGAGAATGTCCTTCACCCAGTGGTGACAGAGAATCACCGTTATATCGAGGGAAAACTTCAAATCACCGTCATTTTGATATGGCATCAAAGGATGGATTATTATGGTATTTCTATAATCCAGTTCACTTCTGCTCCAATCCCTAGTTCCATGAAAGTATCATAGAATAGTTCATCACACTTTGTAATTACAATCTAGGGGCAGACAGCACCCTAGGATTGCTACAAAGCAACATGCATAGCTGGGTGGACATATATATTTCTTATCACCACAGAATAGGTGTTTGTCTCCACAAAATATCTCACAAAATTAGATTACCATACCATTAACCATATTCTCACAGCCCCATAATTGGCCATCAATATTGATGCTGCATTTAATTCAAAAGTTGTAAATCATTATCATTTTTTGATACATTAAGAAGTGTGTATAGAATAGACTCCTCAAGGAAATCTCATCATGAAAGAGGCTGCCACCTGGTGTGATCAAACTAAACAATAATCAAAACACAAATTCCCCGTAAATTGTTAAACGGTGTTTTGCTGTGGTAGATTACGGATATTCAATATTGATAATTAGTCACTACACTAATTCACCGTAATTTTCACTGTGATCCTCCGTAAATACATTACAGACACACAAGCATCTTTGATTCACACACACACACACCCAAGGACTGAATCAATACAAAAATCAAACCTTTTTATATGTGTAGGATATTGTTTTCTATGGCACCACCTACTCTCAATTCGAGAAACTGAAATATACTATGCATTATTATAAGTGCTTTGGTACATACAAGCTTTCACAATATTCAGGAAAATGTATTTTTCAGAACATGTTTTCTGGGTTTCCTTGTTATATGCTCAATATCTACAGGGTTTCACCAGGATTAGAATTACAAGTTATGCCACACTGTGGTTTATGGTAAATGTTTTGAAATATACCGTGTCTCACCATATTCAGGAAAAAGGTGTTTCTCTGTACTGGTTTACAGGATTTCCTTGTTATATGATCAAAATCTACAGAGTTTCACAAGAATTAACATTATGGAGATTCTTTGTAAGTATTCAAAATGTGCATTACCGTAAATGCTTTGATATATACTCGGTTTCACTGTATTCAGGAAAAAGGTGTTTCTCTGTACTGGGTCACAGAATTTCCTTGTCATATGGTCAATATCTACGGAGCTTCACTGGATTTGAAATTAAGGAGATTTATTGTAAAATTAAACAGTGAATCTCCGTCTATTCAACGGAATATTTTTACAGTGTAGTTCTAGCTCATGGGATTCTACAGGACTAAAAATTATATGTTGTTCCCATGACTGCAACTCTAGTCTTTAAAATATGTATAACACTAAGCTTTTAGTCCTGGGGACTACATCTTAGTCCTAGGGACTACCTGTTTACTCCTGCAGACTAAATGTATCTGCTTTGTGTTTAGGACTAATATGTTGTCCTCAGGACTATGAATTCATCCATTGATGTCTAATATACCGGTAGTTGGGACTACGCATTTAGTCCCCAGGATTAAGAATCTAGTCCTGAGAACTGGTTAATAGTCCCCAGGACTACTGGTTAGTCACCAGGACTAAGGAGCCTTAGTCCTAGGGACTACAGGCATAGTCCCAGGGACTACATGTGTTTGTTTAGTTAGTCCTGAGGACTATAAGATTCAGAGCAATAAAACTCTAAAATATTTCATGTATTAGTTATGGTATTCGTATACTGCATGTAATTATAACGCAATTATTTTGATTTTGGCTGTGCATGCTATTCTAAGGCTACCCAGCCCTACACAGGGGCAGCAGAACTAGGGTGGAGGGGGGGCAGGGTTGCACTCCCCCCAACCCAATTTTCCTGTTGGGGGATGAAGATTGTGTTTCACTTTTTGTCCCCCTCCCCAACTTTTTGCAAAAAATTGTCACATTTCAGGGCAAAACCATTGTCAATTTATAGGGCCTACAGGTTAAATTCAAAATAGGATCCAATTATAATTGTAGAACTCCCTAAAATGCACAATGTTACCCCTAAAATTTCAAAGTTGCCCGCATTCTCCACTGTCACAACTATGGATCCAATATGTCAATGCCCCCTCCAAATCTGGGGGATTCTCGAGCCAATACCCCCCTCCCCTCCACCCCCCCCCCCCCAAACAACTTTAAAATGGTTCCGGTAGTCCTGAGCACTATATGTCACCCGCCCGCGCACCTACTGCTCAGCGCGGCAGTGTCCCCGTAGCGTCTTCGTATCTAGGTCAGCGCGGACGCGGCAGGCGCCTTAGTCCTAAGGGCTAGTTAAACCGCTGTCATCAGTATCCTGCACTTAGCAATCAGTGACCATGAAAGGGTTAAGAAATGTACACAAAAATAGGTTTGTGTGATAAATGCATGGAGGAAGACATACATGCATCATGCATTTTGTGGGCATTACCAACTTCATGGTATGGACTATACACCTGACCTAGACCCTCTAATACGAGAGGGTCATAGCCCTTACAACGACCAAAAGGGAAGCATAGTCCACTCAAAAGACACCATTCAGTAAAGGAGGCTTATAGCCTTAAGTAATAAGCTATTAATGTATTGATAACGTAGGACGAGGTCCTGTACTTCTAGAACCGACAAACATATGATCTCTACATTTTGTCTCCATTTTCTCCTAAATAGACGAGAATCCAATGATTTTACATAACGATCCAACGCACATGGTCATTCTGTCATATTGTTGACGCGGGGAGGTGACCATATGAGAATTTACATACTTTCGGTTGAAGAACTGTGTCAAATACGCGTCGAGCAAGGAATGGCTGGACTGGGTGGGTGCTGACAGGTATCGCTATGGAAAACCATTGGATTCTTATCTATTTCGAATAATATGGAGAAATTAGGCATTGCATGTTTATATAGGATATCTAAGGATATTTCCCTGTTAATAACCCGACATGACACCATTGGATTCTATGCTAACAAGGTGTACAAACATGAGGTATGGCGGAAAACTTATTCAAATCCTTCATATACTATGGCTTGTAGTACCGTTCGGGTTGGTGTAGTGGATAGCAAGTCTGTCTATTGCCACAGCGGCCGGGGAACGATTCCCATATGGTTTTAACTGGAAATGTATGGCGAGGGTAACTTTGTATCCTTCTCCAATTTATTAACATGTCCAGGTTTAAACCAACATGGTCTTAGAAAAAAATCTAACCTCTGAGAGTGCAGTTAACTACGGAGCCCCTAATAGGACATACTAAAAAGATTTTTTAATTCAAAATATATTCCTAGGGGTACAGGAACATTCCTGCGGAAACAGGAACATTCCTGCGGAAACAGGAAAATTCTTGGGGAAACAGGGACATTCCTGCGGAAACAGAAAAATTCTTTTGGAAACAGGAACATTCTTGCGGAAACAGGAACATTCCTGCGGAAACAGGAACATTCCTGCGGAAACAGGAACATTATAAAAAGATTTTTTCATGCAAAATATATTCCTGCGGGTACAGGAACATTCCTGCAGAAACAGGGACATTCCTGCGGAAACAGGAACATTCTTGCGGGAACAGGAACAATTCTTGCGGCTACTGAACAATTCTTGCGGGTACAGAAATAATTCTTACGGATACTGAACAATTCTAGCGGAAACTGAGCATTTCTTGCAGAAACTGAACAATTCTTGCGGATACTGAACAATTCTTGCGGAAACTCCTTAAGCCCCAACATGAATGTTTCTGTACCCGCAAGAATTGTTCAGTACCCGCAAGAATATGCAGAATATTCTAAGAATATATAGGTACTCTTTAAAACTTTGAAGAAATAATGGGCCAGGGGCGGATCCAGGATTTTGAGAAAGGGGGGGGGGCCACACATCTTTGACATAGGATGGGTTTGTGTACACATCAAAGGCAAAGCGCCATTAATTGAATGCATTGTAGTGTTCTACCCCTCGATGTTATATCGAATCTTTCGATAAACAACGAAGAACAACTATTCAGGTTCCAGTTAAAACTTTATTCTCTAATAACACATAGGCATCAGCCGTTCTCGATCACAGTTACAGGTGGCAGAGTTTGAACTCTAAATCAGGTTCGACACTAGGCCTTCTAGTGTCTACAGTTGATATTCCACATACACCTCCTCTGTGCAGCAGCACAGAGGAGTACTAGAATATGGTAGCCGGGCAGCCGCCAACCATCGCTCACGATGGTCAGTCGGGGCTGGACTGACCCTGAGGAAGGCCGTACAACGGCCTTATATACACCGGAGTCGAGGGCCACGTGACCAAGTGGTGACGTGGCGCTGGACTCCAGCGCCCCCAGGCGTCGGGTAATAGAGGTGCTCTCGACGTCGCCCACGAGGACCACGAAGGTACCTCGAAGACGACGCGGGACCACCACACCACCCCCCACTAGACTGAAACGAGGTCTCTGAAAATTCAGAGACCCCGGATCAGTCTAAACAAATAGATAATAATATGAACTACTGGATCTGTCGACATAGTCGACAGAAACAGTAGAGGAATATATAGAAATATAGTTGCTACTGTACTGTAGAAAAAAAATTATTATCACAGTTAGTTATAAGGCGTTGCTCCATCCAACGTAGGAGACCAGTGTCGAAACACTGCTTCACGACCTGTTCCTGGTCGATCCGAGGGAGGCACGACCGGGTATGGCAACCGGGGTCGTGTTGTTTCCTCCCTGTCTCGTTGAGAAGCTCCTTCCAGCGTAGGAAGCCCATCGATAGTGTACAGTACTACTATGATGGTCCTTCGACCGTGAGGCCGAGGATGTGTGGCACCACCGGGCCCTAAGACCAGGGTGGCGTCGGATCCACACAGCTTCGCAGGGAGGTCCGGGGACAGGAAAGGTACCCCCACTTGTGGAGGGTACACCGTCGTCCGGGAACGAGTTCCCTGGGGTTCCGTGCTGACATCGAGACTCTGTTTGATGTCAGCGATCCAAGCTAAAGAGGAGGAGCAGTAGTATAATACTACTGATCCTCCGAGATGGACCCTGTAGCGGCGTCGATTTCAGCCTGCTCTCCGTCCGTCGCTCTCCTGACCTTCACGGTCATCCTTGTCTCCCTGGTCAGGGGGAGCCGTTGGAGATTGACCGACGACATCAACGTCCCCGTCTATATCCATCGACTGTTCCACCTCGGCAGGTTCTACTGCTTGGGCGGAAGCCGACGGGTCCGGACAGACGGCTACGTTCGCCGGGGCCAGAGGAGTGATGCCCTGAAGATCCGGATGGATCCTCGGTGACACCACTCTCTGGACCGGTGGCGGCGTAGGCTCAGTGGTTCCCGAGAGGGTTATCAAGGGAACCGAGGAGGAAGACGGGGCTGCTGGTGGGTAGACGGAGGCACCGAGAGACCTACCCGGGGTGTCAGGCTTGTCCTGCACCACCTGCTCTCGGCCCAACATCGTCATAGCCTAGCTCAGACTGTCCATCTTTGGAGACAATTCTCTCAAGGGATTCGTCTGAGCCGCCAGGGTCCTGAGGTCAGGGACCACTCCACCCTCGATGAGGTACCTCTGCGCTTCGCGAGAGGGCTCGGTTCGAACGGGCTTCAGGGTTCGGACGCCATGATGCTTGTCCTTCATCCATTCCGAGAGTTGGACCCCGAAGACTCTGAAGAATTCGCGGTCGATTTCCTCCCAGCCTTCTATGATACTATCCCTCTTGGTAATATCATATTGGGCCTGTGCCTCAAAGTTATTGAGACGTGTTCGGACATCGGTCAGACGAGAGTCCATCTCCATCTGAATGGTCTGGCGCGCCTCATCCCTAAGAGCCGGAAGGAGCTCGTTACGGATGGCCATGTTTGTTCTATCAAACAGGCCGAACAAGTAGGCACTCGCTTCCTCACGAAATGCCTCACCGAACTTGTCGATAGCAGGGCTGCCCGTCATCTGTAGAAGTCCCTTACAACGTTCCACGAACGTCTTTGGGACCCCACGTTCGACGCCATCACCGTAGGCAGGCTGTGCCAACTCCCAACGCAAGGTTGCTGTTGGGGTGTCGGCGCCTGTCACGACGTTGGAGAAGGTAGCTCCTGCTGCCGAGGTCAGTGTCGCGCCTCCCATGTGAACATGCGGCGTGGCAGCTGGAGTGCTGTCCTCCGCCGCCGCAGGGGGTTTGACAGGGGGAGACGAGTTGGTGGTCACCTTGGGTTGCCGATCACGACCACTCCGGGATTCCACCTTCTTGCCTCCAGTTTTAGCACCACTGGTGCTTGGTTTGGCTGAACCGGTCGAAGCAGTCTTCGACTTTTTAGGAGCCGGGGCTGGGGCGGCTTTCGATGCCTTTTCGGGCTTCGAGGGAGCAGCCTGCGGCTTAGGCTTCTTAGGTTCAGTCGAACCGGCAGACTTCCCAGCTTCTGTAGAGTGGGGCCTCTTGTTCCCACTCGTAGAAGCTGTCGGTCCTGGGTCCCGAGGACGACTGGCCTCCCGCTTCTTCCGTTGCTCTACCCTGAACTCGGGGTAGGCCCCGTAGAAAGCGGGCATCAGTTCCGGTCTGATATACAGGCGCTTCGTAGACGGGGGTGCGGGGGCCATCCGCATCCAGTGTCTAGTCGGCGCGCCTGTCTTTTCATTCCGTTCACACTTTCCAACCAGTGTCTCCACTAGTTGGATAGCGCCCTCGGCGTTGTACTTATGGGGCTGCTTGTACGACTTGAGATGACGCGCCATCAAGCCCCTTCGTGAAGTCACGAAAGGAGAGGTCGGGTCATCAGGGACCTGATAACATGGAATGGTCTTTTCCACCTTAACACAACTGATCTGCGGACGGATGGCTCGATGCTCTTCAACCAAGTGTCGAGCATACCTGCCGTCTGTCGCATACATGCGAGGGGGGAACCCCTTACGTGTGCAGTTCTCGAAAGCACATTGCTGCCCTGGATTGAAGATGCGCCATGCGAACCCAATCCGCTGTCACTCGGGCAGCGACACCCCCGACGAGTCTGAGGCATTCGTGATATTCTCGATCATCGAGACATACCAGTCAATGGCATGACTATCGTCCGAATACCATTCCTTGTCGTCACTACCATCCTTTCCGACGAGACTAGGGAGTACCACTTGACCATTCTTGCGGTAGTCCTGAAGCTTTGTCAGTGGCCTGTCATCGACGTACTCAGCACGTCGTTTGGCAGTGATCGCTGACAGCCGCTTCCACTCATCGACAGCCCTGGCCGTGTCTGGGGGTGAGGATACGGTGCTCTCCACGGCACCGGCATCGGCCTCCGACGGCTCGGTTCCAGGTTCCGGTGGAGCAGTAGACTCGCTACTCCTCTCCCAGGCTGGAGCCTTCTTGGCTGCGGATTCCTTTTTGCTACCTTCCTTCTTGGGCACCTTAGGGATCTTGAAGTCTTTCAAGGTGCCCTTGGATGCCTTCGATTCAGTGGGCTTCTTGCCCTTAGAACCTGAGGGGGTAGCACTTTTCGATGGAGCAGGTGTCGACGGCTCGTTGACCTCCATCTCATTGGGAGAAGAGTCTCTCGAGGCGGCAGCAGCTGCGACCTTCAAGTCGCGCTTCTGCTGCTTAGCTGCCTCTTTCGCCTTCCGGCGGAGCTCCTTCTCTCGCTCCTGGGACTCGGCCAAGGCTTTCCGTGCATCCTCGATCTGCTTCAGAAGGGCTGCACTTTTAGCCGACGTAGACTCGAGCTCTTGCTCGGGTCTGGTCCTCTTGGACTTCTTCTTCTTCTTCTTCTGCGACTTGTGGCTCGCCGAAGAGCTGTACCCTGACTGCTCGTCGGACGAGGACCCCATGGTTCTTCCTGAACTGCTGGGTTCCACCAGGGAGAGAGAAGACTCCGGGTCTCGAACCGTACTCAGACGGGACGAGACGTCGAAGAGGATCTTCGAGGTATTTCGATCCGCACTCTGGCAGGTCGAAGCCTCGAAGGTGCCTTCGATGTACCTCGAACCGCACTCAGGCGGCTCGAGGGACCGAAGACTGGAGCCTCGAGAGAACACGAACCTGCACTCACGCAGGTCGTGTCCCTCGACACTAGGCAGGGGAGACCTCCTACACTCAGGTAGGGAGTCCCCGGACGGAGCGTACCAGCTGGAATAAGCTAGGCTTAGTCCAGCTTATCTGCGTCCGACTCTCACGAGAAGGGCGCAGATGTGACCTCCGTGGTGTGCGACGCGGCCTTTTATCCCTGTGGCGCACGCCTCTGATTGGAGGAAGGGCCTACGTGACCGAGGAGGGCGAACCCTATTGGTCCACAGCGTATCACGCCATGACCAAATAAGGTAATGCTCAAAAAATAGAACGACTCACTCTCCTCTCACCGTCACGCTCTGGTTCTCCAGTCGCAATGTTTGCATATGCCGTTATTTCCTATGCGGTCTATGGGTTCCAACACTATTAACATGGATAATTTGGGCACCCCCCTTCATCAGACTACCGGGATTTAAAAAAATGGTTCCAATATGGATCTACCCTTCGGGCAGAAACCACCAGCCTATGCTGGGAACCCCTCCACACAGTCAAAATAAAAGTCGGACGCCCCACATTTCCATGTTTCTAGCATCAGGTTGTCTCAAACTAAGAGGCAATCACATGACTTCTCGTTGTGTAATTTTTTATTCACCGTCGGCTTCACGTCCGCAGACAGATTTACTCAAGAACGGCACCCGTTATTTTAAAGCCTCGTTAAAAACACAGGTTAGTAAAGCTGCTGCTTAGTGTTGTGCGAAACATCGATTACTGAGTAGGGTTTAATCTAGGACTTTTCCTGATTTTAACCTTTACTATAGGAACGAGTGTTGAGCCTCGGGGCGGGTTACTATCACCCCCTCCAAGCCCGCCGTCCTTTGATGTGGCCGGGCCAACCGGGCTATTAACCCGTTTCCGTCGGCGTCTGCCTCCCATCACTTGTGACGGTGTGGATGTAGGAGCCAGAGTGTTTGCTCTGGATTTCCTTTCATCCTCGACACTCGCTGACCGTTCCTTTGATGAGCCTTGGCGCTTAAGCCTCGCTCGAGTCATAGGTCCGGACTGGAGTGACTGATCTTTGACTTCAATCGAGACGTTTCGATGTGAAGTTTGTTCAGTCGTTCGCACCTTCGAGGGGGGGTCGGGCTTCCGACATCCCCTCAAAGGCTGTTTAGATGCTTTCGACTTATCTCGACGGGCCGGTCGACCACGGCGCCGTTTTGATGGTTTACTGGCATCCAACACCTCCACCTCGCTCAGTTTTCGAGCCTTTTGCTGTCGTTTTTGATGACCCTGCGTAGTTTGTTTTTTTAGACTGAACTTCCGGCCGCGACCTTTCGATCTCTATTTCGACCTGTCCAGAAACAGACTTAGCCCTTTTCGTAGCCTTACGAGAAGGTGAATCATCATCAAGTCGTGGTTGCAACAACTCGACAGTTTGTGATAGCTCTACGCCCAACCACCGGCGCACTCTATCGACATTGCTCTTTTGCAACCGTCCGCGGGATGATCGAAGTAATAATGTCGACTCAGAGAGGACAGAATCTACTACGAACGGCCCATCCCAGTTGGGGGCAAGCTTCATAGCTGCTTGGGGGGTGTGGTACCTCACCACCTGTTCCCCAACTGAGTATCTTCTCTGCTTTAGCCCATAGTCATACCCGACCTTCTGGCGTTCCGCAGATTTACCTAGGTTTTCCCTTACCATGCTGTAACTCTCTCTCAATCGGTCATGAAGTTGTTCCACGAAAGTGACGGAACAAGGGACTTCGAGTGGGTTCTCGATTGAGCCGAAAATCACATCCGCTGGCATGAGAATTTCTTCCCCAAATACCATCATATTTGGACTGCATCCAGTAGAACTGTGCTCAGAGCTGTTATATGCGGACACCACATATTTAGCCTGTTCATCCCAGTCGTCCATATGTTTGTCTACCAACATAATCAATGTTCTATTGAACCTTTCCACTTGACCATCGCTCTGTGGTCTGTATGGATTGGTTCTCTGTTTTACAATCGTCAAATATTCACACATCTCAGAGAAGAGTCGAGACTCAAATTCTCGACCTTGGTCGGAATGCAGAAGCAACGGGACTCCAAAGGTCAAAACCCATTCGTCCACGAAGGCCTCTGCACAGGTCTCTGCCGTGTGATTTGGTAGGGGAATAGCGCGTACATACTTGGTGAAGTAATCCTGGATTACTAACATGCAAGTATTCTTGTTTGGCGTGGGTGCAAATCCCGAGATGATATCCATAGCTATCCTCCCGAATCTCACCCCGAACAACTCTTGGTGCAGAGGAGACTTACCCATGCCCTCGCCAGGCTTTACCAGGCAACAGGTAGGACAGTGCCGAACCCAACGACCTATGTCCTTTCCCATTCCGGGCCAGTAATATCTCCTTTTCACTTTTTCGAGCGTTTGTTTACGACCAAAATGTGCTGTTCGGTGTCCGTGGCAAAAGGAGAGTACCTCGCCCCTCAGTTGGCGTGGTACAACTACTTGAATCGTGCGTCTAGCTCGACCCGCCTCGACTTTCCAGCGACACAACAAGCGTTCACGGAAGGTTAATAGAGGCTATTGCCCTACTAATTTCCATACCTCGGCGCTCTCGATTGATACATCAGGCCTAGTGGGTTTAGCCCCCTTAACTAGCCATTCAGCAACTCATTTGATGTCGGCTTCCGCTTTCTGAGCATCAATGAGTTCATCGAGAGACCAAAATGCAACACCCACCCGGCTGTCTACTAAACCACCTACAGCTGCCAAAACAGCATTATGACTGCCACAGTCTGTGCAATCCGACCTCTGGCATAGCCGCACAGGGATACGACTAAGGCCATCGGCGTTTAGATGCCTGGCCCCACTTCGATGTTCGATCTTAGAGTTTTCGAGACCGAACTCCGAAAGGTGGGCCAGCCACCTACCCATCATTCCTTCAGCCTCTTTGAAATTCAGGAGCCATTTCAAAGACGAATGATCGGTGCGGATAGTGAAGTTACCACCATAGAGGTAGTGCCTAAACTTCCTGGTGTACATGACAACCGCCAGCAGTTCTCTTTTGGTGGTGCAGTAGTTTCGTTGTGTTTTACTTAGAGTGTTGCTAGCAAATGAGATCGGGACCTCTGCTCCATCCTGCACTTGGGATAGAACAGCCCCGATCGCGGTATTACTAGCGTCAGTGTCCAAGATAAAACGACCGTCGGGTGTGGGGAATCGAAGCACAGGTGTCTCCCTGAAACTTCGTTTTAACTCGACAAAGGCATGTTCGGCTCTTTCCGTCCACGCGAATGCCTCGTAACGACCTCTACTACCTTTAGGTTTTTGGATCACTAAGTCCTGTTAAGGTTATACGAGTTCCGCGAAACCCGGGATGAACTCTCGGTAGTAGGAACAAAAACCAATGAAGGATCGAACTTCCTTCACTGTAGTGGGCCTAGCCCAAGTCATTACATCGCTAATTTTCCCCGGGTTGGCTTCTATACCCTGTTCAGACACGATTCGGCCCAGGTACTCGACTAAAGTCCTAAAAAGTTGACACTTTTTAGGTTTTAACTTCAGTCCCCATGCCCGAATCCTGTTGAAGACTTCTGCCAGATTCGCCATTGCTTCATCCGTCGTTTTGCCGAAGACGATGATATCATCGAGGTAAACCAGGCAACTTTTACCTAGCAAACCTCTCAACATCTCCTCCATCATTCGCTCGAATGTGGCGGGGGCGTTACACAAACCAAACGCCATTCGATCGAACTTGTAGAGCCCCCTCTGGTAGGAAAAAGCGGTTTTCTCGACGTCGTCGGGATTCATCCCGATCTGCCAATATCCAGATTGGAGATCGAGACAACTAAACCACTTGTTTCCTCCTAGGGCATCCAAGGATTCGTCGATGCGCGGGAGGGGGTAAGCATTTTTCTTATTCACTCCATTCAGACATCGATAATCGACGCAGAATCTCATGGTCCCATCCTTCTTCGTCACCATCTGGACGGGACTGGACCAGGGACTAGTACTTGGCCTAACCACCCCCGTATCCAACATCTCCTTAAGTTGTTCATCCGCCGCAGCTTTCTTGCTGAGCGGAATCCTTCTATAAGGGACTCGGATAGGTTGTGCGTCACCCGTGTCGATGTTATGCAGACATCGATCGGTGCGCCCTAACGGTTCATCTGGGGATTTAAAGACATCCACATGCTTACGTAGTAAGGCGGACAGTTTCAGTCTTTCTTCTGGCTGGGTCAGGTGGGTGTCGCCATACATGTCTAACAGCCAGGTAGGGAGCTCCCCCGTGCGGGTGCTCGCGATTTCCGCCGTCTCGATGTCTGCAGCTTCTTGCTCGAGACGCATGATCACAGATCCTACCTCCGGTGAAGAGAGTTCACCGTTTCTGTCAGCGTACTGTACAGTACCGACCACCTGGCCTTTCTCCAGGACAATGTCTCGATTCAGTGGATTACAGATGGGAAACACTGTTCGACGGACATTGCTGACAAGGGCAGCCTCACCAACCAACCCAAAACTTCTCAGAGTTTTCAGGTCGGGTTCGACTATGCCCTGTCGGTCTCTTTCCAGACCGTCGGATTTTACCAAGACATCGCACCGATGTCTGGCAGGTATCCTAGTGGTCTGTGCTACTGAGGCTATCGATGACACTCTCTTCAGTTTACACTGATGGTGCTCTTCTACCGGCTCGGTCATGACCAATTGACCCGTCCTTGGTTTCAGGATCATACCGTATAATGGCGCGAAGTCGAGCCCCAGAATGCCATCGTCAGCCACATCGGCCACTATTGGGCTAAACACATAGTGGGTCGATGCGACCTTAAGAGGTAGAACCAATCGACCATAGGTCCGCATTTCGGCTCCAGACGCAGTGCACGCCGTTATTCCCTCGTAGAGATTATCTGACGGCACCACTAACGTTTTCGCGAGTTCCCGAGAGACAATGGTGTGGCTGGCACCAGTATCTATCAGGAAGTCTAAAGAACGCCCTCGAATCTCTGCAGACAGGTACCATCGTTTCCCCGACAAGGGGGCGGTTCCTGCTAGCATTCTCAACCCTACGTCAGTACTCAGATCGATCCCTCTCTTCTTCAGAAAAGAGAGACAGGGATCATCTGAGGGAAGCTCTGTTGCGCAGACTCTGGCCAGCTGCCGCATCAGGGCTTCTCTCCCGGCGTCGACTTTCACTTTCGATCCAGTCGAACCCTCGACCTCGGAGTTCGGGCTGCCAGCGCCCTGTTCCTTGGCCATTGAGGCTTTTTCTACACCGACATCTTCGGAACCCGACCGGTGATCAACCGGTGCCGCTGTGGTAAAGGGCTGGGACGGCCCTACCGGGACCTTACCTAGTTCCCTCGAATCTACTGTCGTCTGATCAGGAGTGCCAGAGGTGCTGATACCTTGGCTTTTCGATGGTCGGGCAGCTCGATTGCCACGTCGAGCTGCCCGCCTCAGTTTTCCGTCGCGTCAGGTGGTAGACCTTTAATCGGCTCGGGGCAAGTTCGTGCGAAATGCCCCTGCTTCTTGCAGTTCCAACACTTGGCGTCGGACGGAGGGGTACTCGGCTTCTCCGAGCTAGTACCAGGGACATCCCCTCCCTCGATAACCCTGAGTAAATTCTTCAATTGACTCAGCGAGAAGGTCTGTTCCTGTACCTTGGGTTTGGAGGCCTTGTTTGGTGTTTTCGATTTACCAGCGGATTTCTGACCTTTCTTAGTCTTACTCCCCGCCCCGGGCTTCGAGTATGAGGACACTTCCCCCTGTCCCTCCTCGACCAAAGCGGCGTCGGCCAGCGCCGACAATGCATTTGTCGAGGTAGGATTCACCAACTTCGGCAGGAGTTGTCGTTTCCGCAACAACTCGTCTGCCAAGTCCATGAGATCCTTGAGGGACATGTAAGTGCGCCACTCCCGAAGAACGTCTTGTTGTAAATCAACGTCATACAATCCTCCTATGAACAACTGGTTGACTTTGGTTATGAGCCATTCAACCGAGAAGTCCACACCTGGATAGGCATCGCCGGCAAGACGTCTCAAAGCAAAGCCATAGGCTCTAATGCTTTCGTTCTTGCCTTGGCGTCTCTTCTCCATTGTAACAATGGGATCTTGAAGGCTAGAAGTCATGGCTTCCGTTACCATGTCGACCAGTCCCTCCAAAGTCCCATCTCCATGGTCCTCCCATAGCCACACAGTATCAGCTGCAGGGCCATTCTAGAGTAACATGAGGAGTTGAGCTAATGCCATACTCGAGGTCCATACATTTACTCGACGGATGTGATTGAATCCGTGGTACCAACGGAGCCAATCGTCCTTCCATGTAAATGCAGGGCACTCGACTGACCTAGTTCGGGCTGGTTCATGCCCGATAGAGGTATTTTCAAACATTCTGCTTGATCTCCTGACCTGATCAAGAGCGAATGTTGTGCCTCTTCTAGGTATTTGATGGTCCATCCCCATGTTTCTCATAGTCGTGTCTGCACGACTATGATTCATCCCCCAGGGATTACCAGAATCGGCGTCACTCAGGCGCGAAGCCTCGAATCTGATATCCCTATATTTGGGCGGATCAACATGTTGCTGGGTCGTGGTAGGGGTCGAGAACTGTCCGATCACTCCACTTAGACCATCGGTGCGTGGCATCGAAGGAACAGGTAGGGTCCGACGCGACCTCGAATCCACCTTCGAGATGTCGTCGATTGCCCCCACCATTCTATCTATCTCAGCCTGCTGTTTTGAACGTTCCGCCTGTCTTAATTCCGACACTAGGAATTCCAGGCGGGTATGTTCGGGCTTCGAGAGATCTCGTTGCTCGCTGATGGCAAAGAGCTGCTTGACCTCCTTCATGGCACGGTCGAGCCACTCTCTGTAGTCAGGGTTTTCGACTAGATCCCCTTGAGTAGCAACTCTAGTAGTGCTGCATTCACTACTTTGTTGCTTATCTCGAAGTCTAGCGGTACGCAATTTCGATTCCGTCTGCTCCTTCAGACGTTCTTCGAGTGCGAGTTCATCACGAGCTTCTTTATTCACCCTGGCTTCATCAGCCTTCCTGCGAGACAATATCTCTCGTCAGAGCTCATCGATTTCACCACGCATGGCTCCCAGAGTATCCGAATCCTTCTGATCTTTCAGTGATTGGGCTACTAGGGATTCAGACTTCAAGGAATTAAGCTCGGCCTCGTGCCTCGCTTTTTGTTCCATTAGGACCTGATATTCCGCCATTTTGTTTGCGTGTTCGATTCGTTCCTCACAGCGACGACGCATTTCTACCTCGTCCCTGGCTCGAGCATCCTCGTCAGCTTGCATCTGACAGAGTAACGATTCTCGTTCCTGACGTAGCTGTTTCACCTGCTTTTCATAAGCCGTTAGGTGCTCAGCTACTTCTTCAGTATGCTCGGCTGATTGTTGGCTCAACTCATGCCGCAACTCTTGCAGTTGCTCCTCCAACATAGTCTTTTCTACTTCTTGTAGTTTCAACTTATGTTTAAGGGACGTCTGCTCGTGTTGGGCATCCCGAAAATCGTTTCGAGCTCTCTCGACACATTCTTGGCGGCTAGTAGCAAGGTGATCGATCTTCGCTTTTAGGGATTGACAATCCATTGCTGTCAACCGACTACGCTCGATCTCCGACTTCGTTGCAAGCAAGGACTCCTTTTCGCTAGAGAGCTGCTTGACCTTCTCCTGAAGATCATTAAGTTCTCTATTCGCGATCTGAGTCTTGTTCGAAGCCTCTAACGCCTGCTGCCTAAGCTGTTCCAATTTCAGCTCTATTTCTGTACTCTTCTCCTGAGCTTTCGTGGTATTACTCGCGAGAGCATCCAACTGCTGGCGACCCTGGCGCAGTTGGCGTTGCTGATCTTGCAGCAACTCCTCGTTGAGTCCCCTGCCACTGTCAATACTTCCTTGTATCGACACGGGCGAGGGACCCTCGAAGGACCAACTGCCAAGGCCCATTGGAGTTCCCACGGGCGAGGCTGATTTTTCTACATAGGACAAACTCTGTGTCCTCAAGAAGTTCTCAGCCGCCGGAGAGAGTTGAGTCGATACTCGCCAATTGAGTAGTCGGCTCCTTTGATACAGGCACAACGGGTCAGACGATGGACCTAATATCAGGGTGTGGTTCAAACCACCACCGATTAGTGGATCATTTCTATCCACTAACGGGCCTGTAGTCACTTGATGTTGGTGATTGGGGTCATCACCTTCATCCAAGTGACCCTGCATGTCGAACTTAAGCTCGCAGTACCTATGCGGACTAAAGTTAACAACTGGTCACGGCACCAGTGTAGTGTTCTACCCCTCGATGTTATATCGAATCTTTCGATAAACAACGAAGAACAACTATTCAGGTTCCAGTTAAAACTTTATTGTCTAATAACACATAGGCATCAGCCGTTCTCGATCACAGTTACAGGTGGCAGAGTTTGAACTCTAAATCAGGTTTGACACTAGGCCTTCTAGTGTCTACAGTTGATATTCCACATACACCTCCTCTGTGCAGCAGCACAAAGGAGTACTAGAATATGGTAGCCGGGCAGCCGCCAACCATCGCTCACGATGGTCAGTCGGGGCTGGACTGACCCTGAGGAAGGCCGTACAACGGCCTTATATACACCGGAGTCGAGGGCCACGTGACCAAGTGGTGACGTGGCGCTGGACTCCAGCGCCCCCAGGCGTCGGGTAATAGAGGTGCTCTCGACGTCGCCCACGAGTACCACGAAGGTACCTCGAAGACGACGCGGGACCACCACAGCATAGTGTAGCAATGTTGGCAGAGGGGTCTGGGGACATGGCCATTTTTGTGGGAAAAATAGGGGGGGGGGACACGGGCCCCCTGTGTCCCCCTCTAAATCCGCCCCTGATGGGTTCCAAGATTTATGTGTCATAGCCTTTGGGGACAGAGGCAGTGACTATTACTGCAGAGGCAGTAGTAGTAGGCGGGCCCGTTGGGGGCGCCAAATCTTTAGTGGTAAGGTGTCCGACCTTGCTATGACTCAGCTTATGTTTGCTCACCATAGCGCAATGATTTGATAAATTTCTTTTGATGGTATCTTTATTCAATCTGACATTCTTGTATATTCCTGGATAGAGATGAACTGATGTTTATCAGTATCTATTCTTATGATCACAATTAATCACCACCTCTTATATAATGATGGTGTATAATACCCTAGCTTGATCTCATCAGTAACTCTACACTAATCAGAATATACATATACAGAGTATTCTATTCTAACTATAGGAGCCAAGTAATACAATGATGTGGATTACTCAACCAATTACCTTTACAAAGAGCATTACAAACACACACACACCAACCTACCCACACCCACCCCCCCCCACCCCCCCCCACACACACACACTACAGACAATCACACAAACACATGCACCTTCCACAATGGAGTTTGTAGCTAATGATATACTGATTAAACCCGCATCCACAATCTGTGTGTGTGGTCCATCAAAATGAGGTAAAACCCATTTTGTTTATAACTTCATAAAAAACTCATGTGAAATGTTCAAGAATGGAGAATCACCAAGAAAGATACTTTTTTGCTACAGTATTCATCAACCTCTGTATGATGACATACAGGAAATCTGTGGTGATAGAATAGAATTCATGGAGGGCGTTCCGGATATGGCTAATTTGCTGATGGGGATCACAACATGGTGGTTTTAGACGATATGATGCATCAAGTGGTTAAGGCTGAAAATATGGAAAAACTATTTACATTAGGTTCACACCATTTACATCTGACAGTTATTTTTATTTCCCAAAATCTGTTTCAACAGGGGAAACATGCACGTACCATAGCTCTTAACACAGAGTATTATATTCTTTATAAAAACCCCGCGATTCAGGACAAATTAACACACTTTCTAAACAACTTGGTAAGTCACTAGAGGGCGCTTTAAAGGCTGCTTACATTGATGCTGTTGGTATTACACCATATGGATATATTTTTCTTGATATGACTCAGCACTGCCCTGATAATCTGCGTATTAGGTCTGGTGTATTACGTGAAGAGCAAACAGTTGTTTATAAACCGCTAAAACGACTCCAGTGAACACTGTCATGTCGGGACTCGAAGAAAACATTCACTTTTTAAGATTACTCGCTACCACCCCTTCCTTAAAACAGAGACAAGTTTTGCTTAGGACTGTGACCAGACAACAAATCCTTTCACTTGGTGAAATCGTATTAAATATTCTCAGAGGCAAAGTTAACATTTCACCTGATACACGTAGGATTTTGAAGTCATACAAAAAGGCTCTTAGAAAGCTTGCAACAGAAGGGAAACGTGATATTACCTGGATAAAACGTCGTGATTCCGCAGTTAAAGCTGGTAAGGCTATATCAGCATTATTGAAAGACTTGAGTTTTATTTGGGAATAGTTTTACAGCATTACTGCTATGTCATATTTTGAGAAACTAGCAGTTGTTCCTTACCATCAGTATCTAAAGATGAAAAATGATTTAAAGCCACAAGATAATAAACATGGTATGAAAACACAACCTCAAAACACCACACAATCTGGAGGTTCCAATAAAGAAGGAAGTGAATACATGACAAACCACCCTGTTGATAAAAATATTGGATTAGCGAATACAAACAACCAACTTGAGAATATTGGAAATGATGATGATAAGGTTTATGAACATTCTACTGACATTGGTACTTCTTCTTCTGTATTTAGTAACACTAATGAGAGTAACTATAATGATTTCTCTGACATTCCAGATTTACCCATGAACCCTATTGACTATCTAAAATCACTGCATCTTGAGCACACAGATGATGATGATGATGATAACGAAGTAGCCTCATTCAAACCTGAGTGTGATAAATGTGTGCATGCAGATAGAACCACAAGGTGTTATCACTACCAAAGCCTTGATACCCCAGTAGTAAAACAACAGAGAGATCAATCACCTTTAAAAAGACTAATCAAGAAAATATATATGGAAAGTTTGTAGGTAATATAAAGGTAAAGCTACCTACAGACTGGATAAGTTTATCATAATAGATTAACTGTTCTTTCTAATCACAATCATTATGGAAAAATCAAACTCTACCGACATTATATCACTTGACAGGATATATGAAGAAGGCAATGGGCTATTAAATGTAGATAATGGGATTTACAATGGTGGGAGTGTTAGGAAAACTTATTTAGACCCTCTAAAAGCAGGTAGTTATAGTGGGATTTCAAAAGTCTATGATTGAGTTAACTCAGATCAAAACAATAATGATAAATTATCTAAAAAACACATTAAAAAAAGTCTTTAAGACTTACCATCTTACTACTTAAATACCCCACCAAAATCAAAATTCCAGCGTTCAAGAATTATATCTCCTAGAATGAACTACCATTTCGATGCTGATTTAATGAATTTGTACCTTTATTCACGTTACAATTCAGGGTATAAGTATATTTTGTTGGTTATTGATATTTTTAGTCGTTACATTATTACTCGACCTATAAAGTCCAAAGCAGCAATAGATATGGTCCCCGCTATGATATCTGTTTTTGAACAGAGAACCCCACATCAATTAAGAACTGATGCTGGTGGAGAGTTTGTGAGTCGTGAGATAAAGAAAGTCTATAATAATTACAATGTTAAACACTATTTAGCTTTCAATGATGGAAAAAGTAGTTTTGCAGAACGTGGAATTCGCACTATAAAAAACCGCTTATTAAGATTCATGGTTATTACCAATACATACAGATGGATAGATGTTTTAGAGGATATCACTAAGTCCTATAATAACACTAAACACTCAGTCATTGGATTGCCGCCATCACAGGTGTCGAAAGAAAATCAGGATAAAATATTTACGCAGCAATATTTAGATATAAGTAAGAAAACAATAAAAGAGGCCATAGAAAGATCAAAACACCTCAGACAGAGTAGTAATATCAAAGTTGGGGATTATGTTAGAATTTCAAGAGTGCCTAAAAGCTTTGAAAAAGACTACAGTCATAAATGGACACCAGAAATTTTTCAGGTGTTTAATATATTCATCCGTGACGGTATTAGATCATTTTATATAAGAGACTTGTCAGGAGAAGAGATAGAGGGAGGGTTTTCCACCAATAGCTACAAAAAGTATCTCGCCCATCACTTAAGGAATTATACAAGTACAAGGAGGTTCTACAGAGAAAAACAGTGAATGGTAAAAAATATTTCCTTATACGTTGGGCATATTTTCCTAACAAATTTGACCAGTGGGTAAATGAGGCAGAGTATAAACGTTTAGAAAAGGCTATAGTACTTTAAAATGTATATTCATTTAAAAAGTAGTGATAGTGTTAACTACTATCCTAAAAACGATATTTTATCATTCACTGTAAAACTACCAGAGCGCATTATTTTGAAAAACCCAGTTTCAAGAGGGGAATGGAAGTGTGCTCTTTTAGACCTCGAGATATCTAATATACCAGATTTTGTATTTTTTGGTACAAACATGAGCCCAAAAACACTATACATTGGTACAGACATTATAGAAACATCTTATACGGCTTTTGGTCGTGTTCAAATACTGCATAAGTTATCCATGAGTGGAGTGAAGTCAAAAAATGAAAGTCAGATGATGATGATGTCATCAACAAGCTTGCACAATGGAATGAGTCATTATTTACACTCAAGCATTCTACCTGAAAAGGATGATGTCACCCAGGTACACAAGTCATTACTTTCAAACCCTGCAGGCGAGTCAAGGTAAGAAGTAACTTTTACAAGAGAGTTTTATGGTAGATACATACCACTAAAAACAACATCGTTTTCTACTATTGAAGTTTTTCTTAGAGGTGATGATTGGAAAGTTCTATCAGTTTGTGAAAATAATCTTTTGAAGAAGGCAGAGTTGTATGTTGTTTTACTTATCACAAATAATTATAATGACTGAAGAGGGGAAGAAAATAGCATTGATAAGTAGTGAGAAAATAAAAACGGCATTAATAAACCAACCTAATATTCAGCCCTCTACTGTGTATGGAGGTTATCTCATTAAAACAAAAAAGAAAGGAAATGGGCATGATAGGTTATTTATTGTTAAAAAAGGGAAAAACATGAAAGAAAAGATCAAAACCCAAAAAGCTGAATCAGATGTTCATAATGCTATCAATCAAGCAAAATCTTCCATAAAGGTGGACGGTGGTGATATTTCAAATGTAAATCATGTGTCGTCACAAAAATCTGGACCAATCAGAGACGTAGTTGTAAGCACCATTTCTGTAACACCACCCTTCAGTATATTGATAGGGGTAAACTTCCACCAACCAACAGAAAGAGAAAACCTGGCAGAGTAAATACACATACAGCTAAAAGGAAAGTAAAAAAAAACAGACAAAATACCAAAAGGATATATTATCATAATGAGTGTTTCACAGAATATGGAGTATGATGGATCTGATTCACTCATTACCATCTCTTCATCTAAACAAGGCACAAGGAAATGTGTGAAGAGGAATTTGAAACAAGTTGTAAGACGGTTAATATGGTTCTGCAGGTGCTGTCATGGACAAACCCCTAAGACAAACATTTATGAGGAGATAATGGAGGGACCTTCCCAAACACCTCTTACATCAGAGTATGGTAATATATATGAAAACGTGACAGTGATTGGTCCTGATCTTCCTACAACTGGAGAAGCAGAAGCTTCTGGAAAGGGTATTACTCGCTCTCATTTGGTAAAGAGTCAGTTCTATAGGGCAATTGGATGGGGTAATAAAGCTGTCACTCATCAACTTGACTCGATTTTTGAGGACAACAACAGAGAGCATTCAACTGAATTCAAGGGAGGGGAAAAGGTGGATCTTGAAGAAGGTGAAATTTGCGAATGTACCCAGTGTACAAGACATCCTGACTCGGATTTAGAGGTCTGCATGTCATCATCCGACGAGTACGAATCCGGTCTTGATGAAGTTGACTAATTATTTATATTAAGATATATGTTTGATTACACATAAGAGTTAAAATGGCATATGAAATATCTTCAACAAATGAGCGTAATAGTTTAGGCATTGGTGAAAGCATGAACATATTTCAAATGCCCACAGTTGATGTTGGTGTTTCTAAGGTACGTTATGTTGATTTTCAACCTGTAAATCAATTGAAATGTGACTCTGGTATCGAATTTGTTATAACAAATCTAGGGAATCAGTATATTGATTTACGACGCACATATCTCAAACTAAAAGCCCGTATTATACAAGGTGATGGAACTACACTACCAAACCCTACACCCACCACTATTGGTATTCTATTGGAAGATACTGATACTCCAGGTACAAATCCTAATCCAAAACCCACCCCAAATCCTACTCCAGAAGCTTCCAAAGTCGGTCCAGTAAATAATTGGATGCACAGTCTTTTTTCTCAAATAGATGTGTATTTTCAAAACAAACTTGTTTCCTCATCTAATGACTGTTACCCTTATGAAGCAATGTTTGGTACACTGTTAAACTATGGTGAAGGTGCAAAAAGAACACACTTAGAATCACAAATGTATTCTAAAGATTTTGACCAAATGGATAATGCTAGCCCCTTTGGTCAAAATTATGGTTTAGTTGAACGGAGTTTGTACATACAGGAGAGTCGTGTAGTGGACATGATGGCCCCTCTTATGCTTGATGTATTCAGTATAAACAAGTACATATTGAATGCTGTAGAAATAAAAGTAAAGCTATGGCCTACAAATTCAGCTTTCCACTTAATGTCTGATGCCAATACCCCTAATTTTAAAGTTGATATTATTGAGGCATACCTGTCTGTATGTATTGCAACGCCAACGAGAGAAATGTTAATAAGTCATCAAGACATTTTAGAAAAGGATAAACTTATGGCTGGATATCAATTTATGAAAACTGATATAAAAAAGTATTCAATTGCTGCAGGTTTACTGCAATTTCGAGTTGACAATGTGTACCAAGGAAATGTACCAAACCGTTACATAATAGCAATGACATCCGAAGAGGGTGTAAATGGTAGCTATACACGGAACCCCTTTAACTTTAAACATTATCATGTTAGATGTATAAATGTATCTGTTGATAACGAGAGTGTACCCTCAGCACCATATCATTTTAAATTTGGTGATAATGCTCACACTAGTAACTGTATAGAGGGGTACCTCTCATTATATGGTCGTGAGCGAATGATGGAGGAAAAAAACGCAGGTTTATTCATAACAAGAAAGGATTATGTAAAAGGATACACATTTTTTGTATATGACCTAGAACCTGATATAAAAAATGAAGAAGATGGTAATGTGTGGCCTACTTTTAAAAGAGGTAACTTAAGAATTGAATTGAATTTTGAACAGAGGTTACCTGAAACAGTTTGCATTATAATGTTTGCTACTTTTCCACATATGTTAAAAATTGATCATGCCCGAGCAGTGTATGTTACATAAATGATTAAATAAAATTACTTTGGTATCTACTTGTATATGAGGATTTGTGTCTGTATCAATTATGCTGAGTTGTATAGAGTATGAAATAAAAAATTATATATCTAGAATATAACATAACGCTTTCTTACATTTATTCATTTATTACTATTCTAAGTACACATCATAGACAGGGCTATATGGTAAAATGCTCAACATTTTTATAATCATATTCAAATTTAACATACACATTCAAAATTACATTTAAACACATGGAATTAGCATCAATTAGTACACACTTATAACGATAACATCAACATGTTTCCTAATAACCATATGGTAAAGTACTACCATCAGTAAAAACAAGTCGTTTTCCATATACACACTTAAAAGTTTTCACGACCTGTCTGTTGAATATTTCGGTTGTTCTTTTATCCCTTATTATGTTTTCACCCGTATCTACTTTGAGAAAATCTTCTTCGGTTGTGTCAGATACAGTTGAATCATATATTTCCTTCATAGAATCAAAATTGAGAACTTTTGCAGCTCTGAAATTTAACCTAATACCCTTAACCTTACACACATCGGGTATATCAGGGTTGTTGACTTTGTATGCATAGCTTTTGGGTCCCGTAGATACAAATCATACTCGAGCTGTGTATGTTACATAAACAATAAAGAAAGTACTTTTATTTTGTATAAGAAATTCATGTTTGCATCAGTTATGTTCTTTCATATCATGAATTATGAAATAAAGGTCATATGTAAAAGTAAACCATAACATGTTGTGTGTGTTATATTTTATATCATTTTATTGTTACATCAAGTACATAGCAGAAATAGTATCCGTTAACCATTACAAATTTCAATACAATATTTCAGCATCATATCAAGTCATATCAATATAGAAACTATAGAAGTATGAAAACCTCTACAGATTAAAACAATAGTACACATGTAATCATTACAAATTTCAACATGTATATTTTAGCATCATATCATGTAACATTCGAATATTCAATAGAAGTATATGAAATACCTACGGGTTAAAACAATGTAACATCAAATATGTATAAAAAGCTCAGTACAAATAAACACCTACACACATACACCTTACTTAATCTTAATAACCATATGGTAGAGTACTCCCATCAGAAAAAACAAGTCGTTTCCCATATACACACTTAAATGTTTTTACAAGCTTTCTGTTGAATAATTTTGAATTCTTTTTATCCCTTGTAATGTGTTTCACCCGTATCCACCATGAGGAAATCATTCTCTGTTGTATCAGATACAGTTGAGTCATAGATTTCCTTCATAGATTCAAAATTGAGAACTTTAGCTGCTCTAAAGTTTAACCTAATACCCTTAACCTTACACACATCTCGTATATCAGGGTTGTTAACCTTGTATGCATAGCTTTTGGGTCCCGCAGATACAAATTCAGTTATATGTTATATGATGTGTACCCTGTGAAGTTGGTCCATGTTGTTTGTTTATGTGACTCCTCAAAAGTCTCGCAAAGGATTTTCCACATTTCTTACAAGTGAACAACTGTTCAATTAGATAAATTCCTGAAAGAGAACCATAAATGATGGGTAACTACTAATGTTTGCAGCCGATTCAAGGAACACCTCCTGTTCCAAGTCATTTAACCCATCCAGATAGTCAGGTTCTAACTCCTGCTTATAGAAATGCAAGCGGTTTTTCAATGATGAGTGTCTGACAAGGCACTCTTTTCTAACATCACACACCGCTGGAGAGAATGTGAAGAGTTGAGCAAGTTGTTTTGTTAACATTCTGAGTGAACGAACGTTTTCAACATGCTCATTTCCCCGTAGATACCACACTCATGTTCAAATTCCCTGTCTAGCATTTTTGCTAAGATTTGAGATTGTATGAACTTTAGAAACAATGCCTTAAGTTCAAGGTTAACGTCCTGCATGTATACACATGAATTGACAAGCTGTGGAATTGGAACATGTAAAATGTAGCGGTTCAAAAAATTCACACAGTCTTTGGTTCTGTATATCAACATTAATTGCTGAACATAATCGTGGTAGAAATGAGCATCAACACTCTCTCTATCATATGGGGTGGGATCAAAGGCGTATCGTAACAGTGTCACAATTTTGTAGATTTTGACCAAGATGGAACAAAAATTTTTGGAAAGTGTTTTTTCATCTTTGTCACTGATATTACAATTCACCCCATTTTTTAGGAAACCGCTGTAGAAATTAAATCCTTCTTTGTAGAAAAACATTCTCTCAATCATATTCAGCTTCCCATATAAATGAGGGGGGTTCACAACTTCATTGTAAATCAGGTTGCGCATCACATCATAGTCCGTTCCAAAATCTAAAACACCATCTCTGATTTGCGACCAAATAATTCTCTTCCAAAAGGTGGAATTTTTTTGAAGCAAAACATTTACAGGGTTTGTACTAGACTGAGCGTAAAGGTATGCCTTCATAAGGTTACAGAGATCTCTACCACTCTGACCAACATATTTACTTAAAATAAGGTCCAAGATATCTGTTGGTAGCTGGTGTAGCTCCATAACCCTTTACATTCAAAACGTAGCAAATACAATTAATAACCCTAACTCTCAAGTAGATACAGTTAATATCTACTTAGGTGTTGAATACATGTGGTCCAACATAACAATGTCTGTAGCTGAGGAACTCACCACAACTGACGGCGGTTCAGGGGCAGCAGTGGTTTTTGTGGCGCCCTCTGGAGAGGAAACTGTGACCTCTGAAGTAGTGGTTTCCTCTGTAGAAGCAGTGATGGTAGAAGTAGCAGTAGAGGGCGCAGCTGTCAGCAAGACCGGTGGTGCATCTTGAAGTGATGCATCAAGAAGTGGTTTTACCATGTGGTGTTCACGCTTCATAAGTTTCACTGCAGGCATGGAGTCTGTTCTTCTCAGAGGATGAGGATGGGGATCTGGTATTGGGACCCCAGTGTATATATCATGGTGAGCATAGGCATTACCTGTAGATGGTATAGGGGCTTGTGCTGAAAATGTTGGGTCAAAACCGTGTACCCTTAATGGATGGGGTGTTGGTACCCTGTTTGGAGTATTAGGGGGTGCTATTCTGCCCTCCCCAAATGGGGCAACACTGTGTCTGTCATTTAGAGTGTGAATTAGTGACAGTGGAACAGTGTTGGATCTTATCTTGTTGGGTAGGTTGGGTAAATAATGTGGGACTAGCATGTGGGTAGGGGGAGGTGTGGGCACCTGGTGTTGTTGAGGGGTGGAAGCTGTGACTGTGGTCAGTGGGGAATGTGAGGGCAGCGTTTGATGGGTTGAGCTGTTTGCAGATGTACCATGCATGAATTCGTTATATGAGGGTAGAGGTCTGAAGTTGTTATCTTCAAGGAGAACCATAAATACATTGTACAAATAGGGTGCATTACGAATCAGCCTCAAAAAAGCCTGTGGTTGAAGTGAAATTCCACTTCTTGACTGTGGTCAAAAGAAGTTGCCATTGGGCTCTAAGATTTCGTGTTTTAACAAGTTCACTCTAGGCTCACCATTAAACATACCCACTAAGACACCCTTTCTGTTTAAATAAAGAGAGAAAGAGAGAGAAAGAGAGAATTAGTGTATCAGAAATGCAATAAAAAATAAACATGCATCACATAACATGTAACTCAGGTATTAGCTCTATATTGTTAACTGACCTTAAACCAATTAAGGTCGTTCTTGCATTAATGCATTATGCTCATTAGTCATCATGGTGCAGCAATGAACTACTAACATTGTAGCCATAGGGTCAGCATGATGCTTAAATGCAGCCTTGATGAGTTACTCACCACTGTTGCATTCATACATTGTGACATCCACTAGGTTAATACATTAATGTATCTGTGACCCTTAAGGGTTTTTAATGCTTACCTCTGGCCATAATCAATTTGATTATTCACGACTTTAAAGTCTGATAAGAAGAGGGGGTAGCTGGTGCTCCTGTAGATTGTAGGTCTCTTCGTGCCATAGATTTTAGCACTGTTTGATAGAAAGATGAAAACTTATTAAACTATTACCAAGGGGGTAATATATTTAGCTGCAATACAGTCTAGAAAACTCAGGTAATATATTGATACTGTAACTAAAAGAGATGGGTTTTACATCAACATATTATGAATAATATAAATACACTAATAATTAAATCCATAAAAATTAAAAACCGACTAAAACAAAGCTCACCCAGGTTCATTTAGAGGCAACTCGACATAAGGTGGGTTTTGTGGAGCATACCCTCTTGGCTGGTAAGGCCCCTAATAAGGTGAATATCTGACCTTTGATCTGTGAGATAACCCTTGATCAGGATGGTGGCCCCCATTGCCATGCGGGTGCTCGTCCCTTGCACCATCATTTGTTGCAGTAGAATGATTGGGTGTTGATGAACCCTGTCTCTTCATCTGAAAATACCCATATACATAATGTAGTAATGAGTTATCCCATATGTTTGTAATATAAACTCTTAAACAGTAAATTCTTAACCATTTAAGGACTGCTGATGTATAAATACATTATACCCTATGGTCATCATGATGCATAAATGCAGTCCTAGCAAGTAACTCACTCGGGCTACATTCAAGCATCATGCCGACCCTATAACAAGGGTTAATACAAAAACTCCTGGAGGGTCGGCATGATGCATGAATGCAGTCCTAGCAAGTAACTCACTCGTGCTACATTCAAGCATCATGCCGACCCTATAAAAAGGGTTAATACAACAACTCCTGGAGGGCTGGTATAAAGTGATCTCACCAACTCTTCATTGATGGGTGTTATGATACAATATTAATGCATTCCTTGAAAAGAAATAGGAAGTGGTAAAGTAAAACCCGATTTCATTTAGCTCTATAGCAATCAAATCTAAAACAAGCAATTGGTACATTTTTAGGTTCTATCGTCACAGATGTATAATCACAAAAATCCCAACAAAAACAAAAGAAAAACAACAAGATTTCAAATTACACAATAGTGTCAAACTAGTACTCACCTTCAAGAGGTTAATGGTGTGGTAACCAGGTGTCTTATCTATGTGGTAGCTGTTCAGTGTTTGGTTGCACTGATGTGAATTGATAATGACTTTGGTAGCGCGTCCTCCCACAGGGTGTCAGAGAGATAACACTGGAGGTCTAGTGATAGTGGCGATGGGTGTGGTGATGGTGGCCAGGTGGTGACACTGGTGTAGGACGCTACCTTGGGGGGTATGTGTGTGGGGTGGGAGACTGACCCATTTTTTATACCCTAATACCACCTGCCCCCTAGTTAGAGAGGTTGGCTGGTGATGCTATATTAGCCGGTATTAAGTCTGTAACACTATAGACACCATTAACAATCTCTAATGGTTGTGTTTGAACGTTGTAAGTTGGTACCAGCAAGCTGGTCAAGACAAAATGCCGTGGTTAAGATGTAACAGACTAAGGAATTTATTCTCATAGCTCTCACATGTTAGCATCTGTTTGAAACATATGTAACGCATGTATGTATCTATAGTCATCATATGACGTACAATAATGTGTTACAATGAAAAAAGTATAATATCATCGTTAAAAGGGCGATAAACATTATTTTATCATCATAAAACCCTCTATTGTAATGTGCGCATCCCTACATCATGATATTTAATAAGGTGGGATACAATGAATATGATATTATCTGTAGGTGATAAAGTAAGGTCATACTTATCAAATGGTGTAATATTGTAATAAAAACGTGTACACTAAAACTACTTAACAGTAGTTTATTAGTGTATGATGTTAATCCTTTGTAGGAGTAGTAGTGTATATACATTCTTAAAGGGTTAGAGGAGCACCATGATAATCTATAATCATCTGACACTCCCCCCCCCATTCATAAATAATTATTATGATGATAAGAGTGATTATATATATCATATGGATCCTGTTTAGTGTCACAGTGTTCTACTGGAACTGTACCATGATGCATGTTGCTGTAGAGAGTATTTCATTCATGACTTTAGTCTTTGTAATCCTGACAGTACAAGTGAAATCTGAAAGCTGTGGGATTCCTATGCGTTTATGTTTTTTGTGGAAATGGAGAAATATATTGTTTTGGACAAAACATAAGGAGACTACCCCGATTTAGTGATGCTAGAAAAATCTCAACCCGCAGGATCTTCATACAGTCTACTGGAATAGAGAATCTTTATGCTTTAAATGTGTCGGAATGGTATAACCTAAGGTTATTATCAATACTGGATAATAAAAACCTAAAAAACTGTGACGCTACATTGAGAAGAATAAGAAGGAATGCCAAAAATCGTGGAATTTCAGTTATTGCTAAGTGTTACAAGAATTATAAACCAACAACTGTAGGATACACTAATGGTGTAGCTGAGGATGTCAGTGAGACAGATACTGTACTGATAACCTCCTCTGTCGATCTTGTGAATCAAACTGGTGTTCCTACTGTCACTGAAACTGGTAAAAACGAAATCCAATCTGTTAAAACAAAGCTGATATCAATACTAGTATCCATAGGCATTGTTGTGAGCATATGTTTTGGGGTAATGGGTTTTATTATACATAAAAAACGAGGGTCTGGTCAAGGTCAAATAAAAACCTAGGAAAACAAAACCATTTATTGTAAAACTGTAGAATTGATAAAATAAAACCATCTCTAGGGCAGATATAATTTAACAACAGGTTCATCTTAATCAATTGGATATGTCTTTAACTCAGTATCATTAGCAAGTCTAGCCTTTAAAACAGGGTTTAATTAGGGCACGACCTACTTGTCACAGCTACCCTACCCATGGGGGGGCTGTATGTGTGTGTGTGTGCATCTATGTTAGAGAGGGCGGTGATACTGTTGAGATTGACATTTCCACTGGTAATAAAGTGGCTATTGGTGATAATAAACTAGTTGGAAATATAGATATTGGTCAAGACAATATCAAGAGAGAGGAAAATATAAAGAAAGTATTTCCAGTTGAGAAAAAAAGCCAGCCACCACCCCTGGACGATGGCAAAATGCAGAAGGAAAAAACATTAACTGGGGTGGACGTGGTTGACAACAGAAATGGCAAAATGATGGTAATAGTGGTCAGTGCTGGTAGTGTTGGTGGTATTGGTGTGCTTATAACCGTCATTATCGGCATACTGGCTCATTTATACAAGCAGGGAACACTACACAAATGCTTTGATGTGTGCATAAAGCGTGTCACTTTTAAACTCTTAAAACAAGAAGCAGAATCGTCTACAACTTTACCTGAATATGTTTTTGATCACAAAGGGCGTAGATCAGAATTATTAAAAAGAGGCATTATAAAGAGACCTAATTATCCACCCCCACCACCACCAATTAGTGATACCATTGATCCATCACCAACTCAGGAGAGTGACACTAATCATGATGAGGTTTATGATGATGCTACATCAGGCGTGACACAAGCCATTGTTAAGAGTAGCAGTGTACACAGAGATCGTGTTACTGGGGGTTACATGGAGCCTCAGTGCAGTCATGCATGTGAAGGGATTAGCGTTGTATTGAATGCAATGAAGGAGCAGGAGGTTGTCTACATGGCGATTGATGAGATGTAAGTACAATCTTTATATAATCATTTGTGTATTAGGTGGGGGAAAATCACAGGTTTATATATATAGACTGCAAAAAAATGATCACTTACAACATGTAAGTTGGGTGAAAATCCCCTCTCTTACACAATATGAATTGTACTAGATTTGTACTACCTCATGAGTAAATATGTTCAAGAAAGGGGGTAAATTTCACCTCATTCCCATTATAAAACGAGCAATTTCACAACAGGGGGCTATGATGCACGGGAAAAAATCCACTCTATATTTTTTTATTGTGATGTCATAAAACATCTATATACCCTTTAATGTTAATTAGGTATGTGTTATTTGAAATCAAAATTTGACATTTTACAATAATGTAACACTGAAAGGGTTAACCATTAGGTAAAATGTATCCTGATGTAGCATTCAACAATTCAATATTGTGTTATGATTAAATCTATATAAAAATAGATCAAAACCATATTACCACTAGAATATACGATTACTGAGTTAATAGATACATTAAAAAATAAAACAATGTTGTACATTGTACTCGCAAGCATTAAATATCATTGGGAAATGTACAGCAAAACATTCATCAGAATGCAGCAAAGACTGGACACTTTATACCTGATATATCATGTAATGGAACACTTCACCGTGGTGGTGGTAATGTGAATGACCAAAATATGGTGTCCAGCCATGGTGAAACTCAAAATATGAACTCAACAATGTCTCTGTCTAATGATGCTGAACATGTGAAACATTCAACCTGTGACGTGAATTCGGTAAAATGATGGTGATAGTGGTCAGTGCTGGTAGTGTAGGCGGCATTGGTGTGCTAATAACTGTCATTATTGGAATAATAGCTCATTTATACAAACAAGGAGCGTTACAAAAGTGCTCTGATATGTGTATAAAGCACATCAATTATAGACTTTCAAAACCAGAAACAGAATCACCGACACCTTTATCTGAATATGTTTTTGATCACACTGGGGATAAATCAAAACTGTCAAAAAAACAAGCCATGAAAAGACCTAATTACCCACCCCCCACCACCACCAATTAATGAGACCCCAGACCCTACACTGACTGAGGAGTCTGATGAGTTCTATGATGATGGTACATCAGGCATGACACAAGCCATTGTTGAGAGTACCCCTGTACACAGAGACATTGTTACTGGGGGCTACATGGAGCCCCAGTGCAGTCATGCATGTGAAGGGCTTAACTCGGTCATGCATGCCATGCAAAAGCAGGAGGTGGTCTACATGGAAATTGATGAAATGTAAGTAAAATCGTTATATAACCATATTGATATAGGGAAAACCATTAGTTCAAAAACATAGAGGGGGAAAATTAACCACCTATATTGTGAAAATGGGGAAAATGTAGCTGTTTTAAAATGTGTGTTGTAATAGCTTTCTACTAGATATCTTAAAGGAGGGGAACCTTTATCCCATTCGCACTTTGAATAGGGTTGTTTCCAAATGTAAGATATGGTGTTGGGGAAAATTGTCTTCATCTCTTTTTGGTCTTGTGTAATTTAATATCACGATATGGTATTCCATTTACAGTAATGATGCCCCTGCTATATCTCATGGGAATCTACATCAGAGTACCCAGGAGAGTCCTATTGATCAAGATGTCGTGAACAGTGGACAGTTTATGCCAAATATATTGGATATTGATACTCCTAACCCTGGATTAAATAAAGGGAAAGGTATGGCCCATGATCTTGGTGTTACCACTGAAAATGGTCACCACACACTGTGTACAGATTCTGTGGGCATTGGAACCCCACAGTGTGGTAATACACAACCTATGGAATCACAAAACCTCACTGTCAATCCTGTTGAAATGAATCCACTGATTGTTTCTGTCCCACCTGTACATGGTATCAGCATACCATCTATAAACTGTGTGCCATCACTGTACAATAATGTATCTTTTATTGGACATAACCAAACAAGCAAGGTCGATGATGGTGGTTCTACCTCCTGTGGTAGTGATGTAGGTAGTCAAGGTGGTTTTAAAAGAGCAGTACATCAGACTGAATGGGGTGAGGAAAACTGTAATTCACCAAAGCAAAATAGAAATGGACTGTGGAAATGGTAATAATAGATCCTATCATTCACCAGTAAATATCTAAATAACACTCATGCAAATGAGAAAGAGAAAAAGAAAGTGACTCAGTGATGTGCAAAAGTATGATGATAAGCTATGTTGCTAATGTAACATTATGCATGTATATGTATTGTAGTAAAACGTATTGTGTGTAGTAAAGTATATGATATATGATGCCATATATATATATATATATATATATATATATATATATATATATATATATATATTTAGACCTATATTCCTTTCCTATATTAGTGGTAGAAAAGTGTGTAGTCTTAAAACCGTGTGCTCCTATAATACAGTATTACAAGTTTAAAATCACATAGTACCAATAATATTTCAGTTGTCCTTAAAGGGTTAACATCATTTAAAGGGTTATGAGTCATATTGTATTTGGTAAATAAGTACTGGTAGGTTATGCTGTATTTTTGTAGCATGATTAAAGTAATAAAACACTAGATAATTATAAAACTTGCCTCTATTCAATGTATGTATGAGTGTTCACATGTATGTATGTATGTATGTATGTATGTATGTATGTATGTATGTATGCGTAGACACATACAGGTGTATATACATACAGGTGTATATACATGTATACCCATGTGTATTGATGTGTGTGGTTACATGTGTGTGGGTGTCACTTTGAATATGTATATGAATATAGAGAACATGATGTATATTGTGACCATAATGGTGTAGATTTACCAATAAGAGCAATGGATACTATACATCTGTCTATTATATAATACTAACCTGATCAAAGTCATGATAGTAACCTGAATCAATCCTTGATCTGTGGGTGAGATCAAGCTAGGGTATTATACACTATCATTATATAAGAGGTGGTGATGAATTGTGATCATAAGAATAAATACTGATAAACAACCATTCATCTCTATCCAGGAATGTCAGATTGAATAAAGATATCATCAAAAGAAATTTATCAAATCATTGCGCTATGGTGAGCAAACATAAGCTGAGTCGTAGCAAGGTCGGACACCTTACCACTAAAGATTTGGCGCCCCCAACAGGCCTGCCTACTACTGGCAGTGGCTATTACTGCATTGTTTTTCTTTTTTGTCATTATTCCATTTAGGCTTTTTCAGTCAAAATTGACTGAAAAGGTTAATTATACCAAACTTTTTAGCAGACTGACGGTAAGTAGAAGCAGTTTTCCAATCAAAGTCAAACTTTTTCAGTGGTTAGTAGTATAGTATGTATCGGAACGGGACTATAGCTAACTACAGGATATTACCCACTTGGATGCAGCCAATCAGAGGCCTCATTTTGGTCATGTGACCCATTGCTATGACAACGTGACCTACTTAGGGGATTAGTGACCACCTCTCAGCCAATAAGAGGCCAGCATTCTGGTAACCATGGCCACGTGACGTACTTAGAGAATACCGACCGGTAACCATGGTAATGTGACCTACTTAGGGGATTAGCGACCACTGCTCAGCCAATCAGAGGCCAGCATTTTGGTAACCATGGTAACCATGGTAACATGACCTAATAAGGGGATTAGTCACGTGACTACACCATGTCTTGTTGTTTACAAACAAGGGGTCACGTGACCCCTTGTTTGTAAACAAAGGGGCGGGGCTAATTATGGAAATGAGATTTTTTTTACTCCTGAATTCTTTGCACGTGATGATGATGATGAGTTGACAAGTTTTAAATAAGATATGTATGAAATAAAACACAACAAAATAAGTCATTTTCATTTTTTTTATTTTCATCAATCATCTTTTTTTATCATTTTTAATCAATCATTTTTTCTTTCGTCTGAACAGTCGGCAAAGTCTCACTTTGTCAGTGTCTCAGTCACTGACTCTCTCTATCATACATTGCACTAATTTGGATAAATCCAGCTATTTCGGCCAGATATAGGACCTTTGTCTGCATGAATTGTAGACGCCTGCAGGAAATGTACGCAATAAGGTCCACAGGTGTCAGCAGTAGTGTCTTGGAGTTGAACATGGTTTCTTTGCCACTTGAATGGAGCAGAACGCTTCAGGAAAGATAAGAACTCTGCGCTCAGCGGAGGTAAACCGAATGAATCAAAGTAGTACACCTCTCCTGTCCTCGACACGTAAAACGCCACCCAATGTTGACCTGGTAAATGTTGAGGATCCGTGTTACTCATGAAACAAGTTTCCTTGATAGGATGCTTGGGGATAGTGTCACAAGAGAAAACACCTAGGAAATGGCGGGCCTCCCTAGCCCACTTAAAAGGGTCTATTTCTCCTCTTTCCTATCCCCTCAGGATGTGTGTGGTGCACATATGCGCGGACACTGACACATTCCTCTGTGAAATTGTGTAATGTAGTTCTCGCCATGAATATGACTTCAGCTGTTGAAATGGCGTTAAACATCTATTACTCACTCACTCCTAGGAAATGGTGTTTTGTGTGAATGTTATCCTTCAACACTTTGTCTATTTCAAGTGTGTTCATGCACTTTCTTGTCTTCAGTTCATGTGGTAGTCTGTGATGGGATGTCTACCCTCAGCTGACCCACTTTTATAAGGTTCACTCTACACCTGTTGTGCAATCTGTCCGGAGTTAAATCCAGGGGGAACAGTGTGTAACCGTTCAGAAAATCGTCGTAGGAAATGCCGCATGAGCGTGAACCCTAGTACATCCCTAGTTACCGTGTGTAGTACTGTGTGTTACCGTGTGTAGTACTAGGTACTCCCTCACCGCTTCCCTTTTGGTAAAGTCGGGGACGTAGGCGTCGTTCGGCACCTTCTGGTTGTTCACTATCACTTGAAGCAAGTTGACGTTGCAATGTTTCAGTTTGAACGGGTTCTTGGCGTAATTTCCGTTGAAGGCGTCATGGTCTAGGAAACAAATCATCATGGACTTGGGTAGTTGACCTGTGTTGGAGTGTATGTAGGTGTGATCTCTGTTGCCTGCAGGGATGGCGTAGGTCGTTACCTCCACTCTGTTCACTGGGTAGTCGAAGGGAGCCTGTTCTATCACAGCCTTTTCGTGCGTTTCTACCACAGAATCAGCTATGACCACTCGACGCACATAGAGCTTAGCTTTGTGGATTTTGAGTTTGAATGCGGTGGTGCCCGCGCTCATGAGATAGAAACCAGGGGCAGCTTGTTTCAGAGTGAGGTTGATTTCCGTCTCTCCAGCTATGAACTTTGGTTGATGAGTTAGGTCAAAGTGGAGTCTTGCCATCAGCACAAAAGCGACCATTGGAGATCAGTTTTTGGTGAGCCTTGAACCCTGGGTTGTCATTGGTTAAGGCGTCGAAGTGACCAGCCCTGTCTTGGTGCCAACCTTGGATGTTCTTGATGTTCTCCTTGACTCTATCGTAGTTGAGTAAACCTTCTAGGTAACCTCTGTAGGGGTAGGTCCGATGGAGACTTGGACATCCTTGAAGAGCGAGTCAGCCAATTTGTTCACCGGAGCCACCACATCGTTGTCGTCCAGAGCGTTTCAGCACCTCGCATTCTAGATGAAGGTAATTTTCATTTAGGTCCGTGTACTCTTGGACTTACTGATGGTGAAATTGATCTTGCTCCCGTCTCCCAAAGAGTTTTTTGTTTCTAGCCCCACAAAGGTCGACTTTAGGATAGTAGTTTGAGTTAGCGCTACGGCGTGCAGGTCGGGCTCAGAGAGCGCGCACTCGCTGCTGTTTTCGTGTACGTAAGCCATTGTGTTCCCATTTCATGTCGGTGATAGACTGACGCAGGTGACCTCTAGTCCTTTTATTTATAGGTCGCCTCCCTAGCTATGAAAAATGCCCCCCCTCCGTCTCTTGCAAGAACCGCTTCCCATTTACCTCCGACGTTTGGTCCCCGCTTTCTTGGGTGTCACTTTTGTTCCCTGGAGAGACTCTTCAAAGCACCTACTCCTCTGTATTTCACGCTGTTCTTGAAAGTACCTCCCTCCATCATATCCTTGGCCACACCCACGCCAGTGCGGAACAGAGTTTTTCCCACTGTCTTCAAAAGGGGTGTCGCCGAGCGCATGAGTCATAAGAAGGCGCCACCGAAACTGTGACCGTTCTGGAAAGATCGTCCGCTGTACATGTTGATACCGTTACCGAACTGAGCATTGTAGTAATCACTGTATCCTTGTCCGGTGGTACCCTTTGAAGAAAAGTACGGCGCTTGTTTACGTATCATGTTTGCACCTTTAACGTTCGATGGGTCTCAGATGAAGTGTCGCCATCACCTCTCCTGTCATGAATGGTATGGATCGGCGGGATCTGTTTCTTGAGTAGATGCCGACCTCGTCCAACCTTTTGGAAAATAATCCAAATATGGAAAACTGAGAGCTTGCTTCCTCCTTTTTCACTGTCCACTTCTGTCGACTGGGACGCAGCGTAACAGAGGTATGTACATGTCACCCACTCGTCTGTCTTGAATGGCGCCGGTGTATACTTACACAGAGTACACGTCTCCTAAGGGGTCCATGATGTAGACGCTGGTGGTCGTCGTCACGAAATGAGTCTTCACCCCGAATCCTAGAATGTGCGCCAGATGTTCGGTGACGAGGACGCAAGTGTGTCTGGGCACGTTGATGGTGACGCGTCTCGTCAGTGAGTCCTACGAGAAGACTGCCTCGAATTTTTCAGGAAGTTCTGACCTTCTAAATTATCTGTCAGGAGATGGTTCAAGCGCTCGATGAACTGAACGTTGTTTCCCTTGAAAATGGGTGGCATGGGGAATATGTTCGGCAGCAACGATCACACGAACGTTTTTCTCTCCATGTCTTGAACCATGACTGCTCATTTTTCGCCTCTTGTTGGATGTCATCAGGAATTGCTTGTATAGGGAAGAATTTTCTTGTGTCAATGTGACATACTTTGACTTCTTCCCAGGTTTCAATATCTGCTCCTCCAACTCTTTTTCTAACAGCTCTGGTGTCATTTCGCCGATAAAGTTCTCCTCCGTCCTATTCAGGGGACTAGTGCTTCTGATGATCTTCTGCAGGTTGATCACTCTGTCCACCGTCTTCCAGTCAACCTCGGGATTTTTGTTGAAGTTTTTTCTCTTGTTAAAAACTATTTTCCTCTCAGCCAGTGAGTTCTTTGTGCGCAAAGGAACAATCATGATCAAGTCGGCGTCTCGCATGTTGCTCCATTCTGTCGGGAGGATTTCACTGAGAGCCGCTTCGTGGTCCTCTGATAGAAGGAGGGGTGAGTCGAAGTGGGTTCAAAAAGAGGTCAGAGTGTTCTGAAGGAAATAGTCCATAGAACTGTTGCTAGGTAGGGTGATGTTCATAGTGTCCTACGAGATTTTCTTGACAGGAATCCACCTGTTGAACTTGTCGCGGTAACTTAACCAACGTACGAAAGCTAAGCGTTTACCCTTGACGGTCTTGTAGCGCAACAACTTGTCTATCAGGTAAGTCTTGCCGTAAGGACTCTTGGAGACCTTCTGAACCTCCTCCGGATAAAACACGCCCTTTATCTCCTCCCCGGTGTCATTTTTTAGCCTCGTAACCTTTGTCGAAGGGTCCTTTAGCTCTCAACATTCTCACTCACCTGAAGCGATGAAGTCGGTGTCAGAGCGTCGAGGGTCCATCTTTTTCCATATTTCCTCGATTTGTTTCTTATTAGGGAGGTTGTGTCTGTAGAAAATAGTTTTGCTGTTTTCTGCGCTGACGTCAGCAGGTGGCATTTTCAACGTCTTGTGGTGAGTGCGATTGTAAGAAGACACCACCTCATCCAGTACCTCTAGGTAGCGATATGTACACTTGTGTGTGAAATAGCGCCACAGCTTCTCCTTTGATTCAAAAGCTCCACTAGACTAGCTTTGATGTCGTCGTTTTCGCTAGTGAAAAACTCTATTTCTTTGCTCTTCAGGTGATCTTGGAAGGTCTTGTTATGAAATTCTTTCCCCTTGTCTGTTTGAACGGAGCGCGGGTGTCTCTCGGCAGTCATTTCCTCGAATGCCTCGGTGACAGCTGCGCCACCTGTGGATTTGATGAGAGCCGCCCACGCATACCTGAAAAAAAAACGTTGATGGCCATGACCACATACCGGAACCCGTCGTTGTGAGACGCTAAAGCTTGCATGTCCATCAGATCTAACTGCCACTGTTGATTGATCTCCCCGGTTATCGTCTTGTTCCTTGCAAATTTTCTCCGGATGGGTTTATGTTTATAGTAGGCGTCCAGAGATCCCAAGGCGTCTCGGATGAAAGCCAAGTTTTGGTCGCGGAAATGATGTTTCTGGAGTTTGGTGACGCTGGTGAAACTAGAGGGTGCTTTGACCTGGGTGTATTTAGCCACCACTCGTCTCTTTTCTTTTTCCTTCTTGGTCAGTTTCTTAGACCACACCATCTTGGTGAGTCGGAGTACACTTGGCGACTGCGTCCTTTCTTTGTCTTACTTTGATGACTTCTCATGACGGAGGAAGGACGAGGTGTAGCAGGGAATCTTCTGCTGGAAGTCGGAGTTTTGTAAACGTCATCCTCGTCGTCCTTAGGACGGGAAAAGAAGAGAGAGTAGTCAGCGGAGGTGGCAGCGCCGACGAGGCGAGTGGCATCCTCGTAGTAGTAGTCATCGTCGTCTTCCTCTTCCTCATTGGAATTCTTTTGTTTCCTCCCTCTGCCGGCAGGTATTATGTGCGAAGCTTTGTTAGGACCCCCTGCTTTATAGACTTGGTTTTCAATCAAGGAACCGGTGGGATCTTTTATGCTCACCACGAGCTTGAACGTCGTGTACCATTTAGGTCTCGATGCTATCTTCCTCAACCTGCTGGCGTTGTTCTGAGTCAATGAGTAGCCATTGCATTCTCTTTCTCTTTTTGTCTAGCGGAACGAACACAATCTGATCGTCTATGGTCGTCAGGGAGGAGCGTATTCTCAGGACGTCCGGTGTTGTCTGCTTGAAGTCCAGAAGCAGGTATGAGTGAGGATGCTTGAGTTCATGGGTAAATATACTGGAGAGAGCCGTCGCCTTGGAGGGAAACACCTAACGAGACAGAGCACCTGTTTGTCCAATGTCGCGAGGGTTCTTAAAAATGATCATGTAGTGAGCGTTCAGACTCATAGTTCGAAATTCGGGTGATTTCTGGAATAGGCTCTGAGTGATATATATGACGATCATGTTACAGTAATGGGAATATTTGCTTAAGATGTTGGCTACCACTTGCTGATTGGAACTGCTCATCAGATCGTACAATATCAGTAGAGTGTGTGGTCGAGGGGTAGTCAATTCTTCTTCTCCTGCTACGTCTTCTTTGCTGGGAAGACCTTCTCTGAATTCCACTCCGTAGTCTTTTTGCATTTTTTCAAAGAGGGGCTGCCACTCGCCGTAATGGTAAAAGATCGGCGGTGTGACCAAATTGTTAACGTTGCTCAGAAATCGATTCACCAAGCATGATTTTCCACAACCAGACAGACCGCTGATGATACAACTGAAGGGTCCTTGTAGTCGGGGATCGAAATCTATTTCGGTGAAGGATTTGATTTTACCACTCAACATTTTTCAACAGTCATTATGGGGTTGTAGTAGTAGTAGTAGTAGAAGTGGTGGTAACTACGGTCGTGGTGATGGTGATGTGTTTCTCAGTCGCACGCTTGGTGACGAGTGGTTGTCAGGAAAGAGTCGTAGCGAGTCTTATTCTATCTTGTTATGTTTCACGACACCCAATAACATCACCATCTCTCATATTTTTTTTTCTTCTTATGCAATATATTTTATTTTCACTCAATTTTACACATGTCATATATCCATAAATTTTTTTATCAGAAAAAAAAAATAAAATAAAGGGGGGACAATCAGGGGTAGCACCTAGCCTAATATGCGAGGTACTACGGTTCCTACCTACCTACCTACCTGTCTATGTATCACACGAAAATACCCCAGGGTGCGTGTCTGCCACTCTGTCTGTGACTACAAAGGCGCACGTGTGGTAAGCAGATTAAGTCCAACAAAATCAACAAGTTTGATGATCTAAGTTAAACCCTCCTTCAGTGAACGGTGGGTGACAAACAGACCCTACCGAGGGAGAATCTCTGTGACTATGGGATCAGATCCTTTAAGGCTTTTATCTTTTCGCTCTGGGACCAACCACACTTAATGATCTAAGGGATCTATGCCTACAGCGAACGGAAGGTGAAAATCAAAACAGACAGATACCCTACCGAGCAAAGTTCTCTGTGAAAATGGGATTAAATCTCTTTTAAGCCTTTGATTGATTTAAAACCACAGTTAAGAGGTTTATCTCGGACAGGTACATAAGGGAGAGTGAAATTTTGTTCCCTCACACTTTCTCTGCCACCTTCATCATGGAAACACCAACCTCTCTACAGACTATCAACTCTGAGAAACCAAAAACTACTACAGCATCACCATATTCCCCCACGCATATTGAGATCCTTGCTGATCTGTTCACAGGTGTCGCTAACGTCGGATTTTATATATCGATCCGTACGGATGGTTGGACGCTGCTGCTGCTGCTGGTGCTACTGCTTCTGCTGCTGTTGCTGCAGCTGCTGTTGCTGCCACCACTTGTCACACCTTAACCCATAGACATCACAGCTCTGGTTAAAGACGCTGAAGCGGGTAACCTCACCGGATATGGAGGTAAATATCTTGGATGCTGCTGCTGCTGCTGCTTCTACTAGTGCTGTACAAGATTGCACGTTATTACCACCACCACCCCCATCGCCTATGGATATAACTCTTCTGGCTGGAACCTCTAACGTTCAAGGTACTACCTTGCCTACTCATATATTGTTAAAGGAGAATAATATGTGTACTTGCAAACCGTTTTACACATGGGAAATAATCAATGCAACAGATGTGCTGTTCTTTAAAGCACCATTCTTAAAACAAAATGTTCATAAAGGACTCATTTCTAATCAGACATTTGATTCATTGAAAGAGTGTTTCAAAGATGTTTTCTGGAGAGGGACTGATGTCTTTGCAGACAGATCGATAGGACTATATCAATTTCACAATCAGAAAACCTGTCCTCTCATCAAAAGACGGTATACGTTAGAATCTATTAAAGCTTTAATATTTCTTCTCGAGAAAAACTCAGACTTTTTACAGGATATGTGTTGTCATAACTCAGAGAATATTCAACACCTTCTGTCAAGAGTGTTAAGATCGTGTGCTCTGTAGAGAGTTTCATTTTGAAAATATACAGAATGCTCTACTGAGAAGTGTCATGTCCACACAAACTGAATGGCATTCTTGGTATTATACTTCAGCGGATTTCTATTGTAATTTAGATGATATGTGGACAGGGGGTATGACTTACACCATTCCTTCATTTCAAAAGAACGCTTGCATGAAAACTGTATACAAAGATTACACTATGTACAGTCTGGATTATGATTAAAGATGAATGTATATACTTGTATTTATATTTTGATAAAATAAAATACAAAAAAAAAGTGAAATTTATTTGATATATCTCATTAACATAATTAACCTTGTCCACTTAGTCACGTGACCATCTATTTGCATAATTAGCCCCGCCCCTTTGTTTACAAACAAGGGGTCATGTGACTGCACTAATCCCCTAATTAGGTCATGTTACTATGGTTACCAGAATGCTGGGCTCTGATTGGCTGAGCGGTGATTGCTAATCCCCTAAGTCGGTCCTGCTGCCATGGTTACCAGAATGCTGGCCTTTGATTGGCTTAGAGGTGGTTACTAATCCCCTAAGTAGGTCAGGTTGCCATGGCAACGGGCCACATGACCAAATGGAGGTCTCTGGTTGGCTGCATCCCAAGTGAGTAATATCCTGTAGTTAGCTATAGTCCCATTCGGATACATTATATACTACTGGGGTTTGACCTTTCTCCAAAATCACTTTTTTTCAATATTTCAATAATTCAATTACTTTAGTCAGATTATGTATGAATTTTGAATTTTTCAGTTATGACAGAAAAAGTCAACTACTCATTCAGTCACACTTGTACAGTCAACTGATTTGAACTTATGCTTTTATTAACTGAAATGGCCTTATGTGACCCACAATCTATCTGGTTACAGTCATGGGTTTTCATGGCCTTGGCACTGTCCCTTCATGCCTTGAACAGCAGGATGGTGGGAATGTGCACCACACAGTGTTTGGGTGTATAAATGTTCTTAGTAACGGGTCAGCACATCCCCTGGTCGTTTCTTAAGGGCAGCAAACTAGAAGTCTAATTGCAGACAGGAGGACATTTCAAAATAGTTTAACACCACTTTTATAGAACCATCTGCTACAACCTACAACCAATCTTGTGATATATGATGGGATTAATGTTTGTAATGCCATTCCCTATCGGTCCTACTATGCCAAAGCATAGTAAAGTACTGGTACCTACCTGCAATGTCAGCCCGCAACAAGGGTTTTACAGTAAAGTGCTTCTATTTCTGGAATACAGTCTTTATAGCCCATTTACAATTGCAGTTGAGAGTGTGGGTAAGGCTGGGGTGGAAGGGGGTTGGGGGAACCAACTCAGACTGGTTAGGTTGCGTTACCCGTAATGCATCACATCTGACCATTTAATTGCCCCCACCCCAAAAAAAGAAAAAAAATCGTTCCCTAAGTAATATCACAATTAGAGTTTGTAAGAAGGGGTCAAATAAAAGTATTTTATCAAGCCAAAAGCATATTAATTCAATTATTTTGGACTACCTCTTAAGGCTTTCATATAGTCTATGCACACTAGTAGTATATACATGCAAAGTCAGCGCAATGCTTCAGCTACTAACTAGGTCATGACCTACTTGTAGACCGGAAGTGACCTAATTTCAGCCAATCAGAGGGCTGGATTTTACAGGAAGTGATGTCATAAGGTCATGACCTAGTTTTTTCGACCAATCAGAGAGCTGGATTCCGTGACCTGACCTAGTTGCATAAATTAAGAGAATTGCGCAATACCTAGGGTTGACCTACTTACAAACCGGAAGTGACCTACTAACCTACTTGCAAAAACGTATGACCTACGTATGAAGGTGTATTGCGCAATGTTTGTAAGAAATTGCACAATAGTTATGACTCATGTTCTGATGCAATATTTCTATGGATTTAAGCAATACTTATGACTCATTATTTTGATATGAGATTAAAATGCAACAAAAACACAACTCGGTTCTTTTTAAATTCAATCTTTTTTTATTCTTTCTGCGAATCAGAGTACATGCTAGGTATGAATCATTATAACCATATATGCTTGCAAGCAGAGTTCATGGATATCATATGGAAAATGAATTCTTGTTGCAGTACCAACTGCACCCAGTCTTAGCTGGAGTTGGACTTTGGCTACGATCCTCTAAGGCGCGCATTCTCTCCATCAAATCCTTCAGGCCTTTTCTTCCTATGTCATTCTCCTCCAGGGTTACCACTTTGTCCATTAACTCACCCATGATCATGAGAATCTTGTCTATTACTTCCGCCGTGCTCTGAAGCCCGTCTATCATGTCCAATTCACGTTTAACTTTCCCTTTACCAACAGGTTGCTTACGTCTTCTTTCACTGCTACTTCTTCTGGGCTCATTTCGAAGTCCATCTCCTCTTCTTTTCTCTTTTCCTCAGCAAGGGACTTACTATTTTGTCCATTAAGTTGAAGGGCACCTGAGAAAACCTTCTTACAGTGTGGTGTGGGTCCTTGGTCCGACATGTCTGTATAAGGTAGTTAATGCAGTGGGCTCCACACATTTTAGCGTAAAAGTTTTGTACTTGTTTTCTGCTGAACGACCCATGACCATCTGACGACTTCTGCATGAACCTCTGGTGATATATAGTTAATGGAGGTAAACCATAGGGATCAAAGTAGAACACATTCCCTTTATGAGAAATGTAAAAGGCCACCCAGTGCTGTCCAGGTTTAGAACTTGGATCTGTGTTACTGACGAAACGTGTAGAGGGAATTGTTTTTTTAGGACATTGATTACTGGCAAAAGTTCCAAGGTAGAAACGCCTTGAGTGTGGATGGTTTCCCAGAGCAGCTGTAATGTCTGAAGTTCTCATTCTTCTTAGTTCATGTGGTAGTCTGTGACAGGAAGACAGTCAGCTGTCAGTTGGATGTTGTTGTCGTAGAAGGAACACAAGACGGCAGATATGGCATGAGCAGTCGGGGCGGCAAACCTGAGGGAAATGCCCAGCTTTCCTTGCTTGATGAGATTTATATGACTGTCTTCAGGTGCTCTGTCTGGGGTGAGGTCGAAAACAAAGAAGGAATATCCACCTTTGAAATCTTCCAAAGTTATGCCACAGTCTTGCCCCAAAGCCGACAACCCACTGTCTGTGAACATTTGACTGTAGGCTCTGATGCAGTTGCCTGTTTCGAAGTCAGTCTTCAACTCAAACTTCTGATCGTCATATCTCACGCAAAGTTCCTTCACGTTGAAATGCCTGCAGTTGAAAGGATTTTCCGTCTTAGTCCCAGCAGCTGCTGTTTCCTTTATCATACACAAGACTATCCTGGTGGGGATTTGAGTAGTGTCAGGTTGAGTCCAACTGTAGTCTTGTGAGCCACCGTCCAAAGTGTGTTTAGTGACTTTACACCTGGCTATGTGATAGTTGAAAGGTCCCCATTGTGGGTTCCTCACACTGCTGACGTGAGTTTTCACCACCTCGTCGTCGACACTTTTTTGGAGAAGTGACATTTCAGCTTTGGTGATTTTGATCCAGTAGTTTTGATCGGCTGCTTGCATCATGTAGTAATTGGGTTGATTTTTTTCGAAGATGAACTTGATTTCACAGTTCGGAGGCAGTACCTTGCACTGTTTAATCAAATCCAGGTGGGGCCTCATGACTAAGGCGTGCTTGTTGCGGGCACTGAATTCTGCTCTCCGTGCCGTCCATCCTGCATTGGCGCCCCCTCTCGTCTCCATGTGTCCACAGGTGTCTTTCATGTACTTTTGACATCCTTTCAGCCGAGTCTCTTTGTCTTCTTTGTTGCAGCAAATTGTGTCCAAAATGTAGGCCTTGAGACCATAGTCTTCGTTGTTGCCGGTGACTTTCTCTCCGTTTATAAGCAACTGACAGGATGCAAAGAGAGCGTGTGCCAACTTGTTGACTGGAGCAGCTTCTATGTTGACGGCAAGGTGGGTTGTTCCGTCGGCCGCCACGGCTTCCAGTTCCATGTACATCTCAGTTTCTGAGAGGTCTGTGTACAGGTTGCTTGGTTCAAAGGTGAAGTCAAAAGTTTCAGTGTGTGGAGTGAGGGCATTGTTGGTAGTCTTGGTTATTACTTGACACTTTAAAATGTCCTTCTGAGTCACAGGTAAGGCGTGCAGATCTAGTTCTCCTACTGCACATACTTGACCCTTGGGATGAATGAGACTCATGACTAAAACAAGGTGTTCCCTCTGCCTTGAGCTCTACCTCTTCCTCTTTGCCCCTTACATCCTCCATGCTTGCCGGTTGCTCGTCGTTTGGCTGGAGAAGGTCCAGAAGTACCTTTTATGTATCCTTGAGCAGACGAAGCAGCCCTTTTAAGTAACTCCTTTCCTGTTGCTTTACTTCTCCTTACTACACTTTTCTTGAAACCTTTTCCTCCTACCACATCTGACAAGACTCCAGCTCCTGTAGTAAGCAAGGCTTTACCTGCAGATTTGGCAGCTGAGCGTCCTATAGTTTTCAAAAGGGGAACAGCCCCTCTCAGTAAACCACCGATTAAGGATCCCAGTCCATGGCCTCTTTGTCTCCCCCTTCCTCTGTATGCCGGTAATGCACCGTTCCCAAGCTGTGATTTTCTGTAGTATTCAGCATACTGACCCCTAGGGGCCAGGTAGGGAGGGGTTCCATAGTAGTGAAGCATGGTTGTATGCCCCTATCCTAGAAGAGGTCTGAAGGCAAGTACCACCGACACTGATCCGCTTTCAAATGGTATTGGTTCCCCGGTCTTGTCTCTTAAGTATATCCCTATCTGTCTGAAGGTGGTTTTAGTGACTGGCAGATATATCAAGTTCTGAAAACTTATGGTTTGCATGTCACCATTGTAGCGATTTATGTTGATTTGCCTCAGAAGGGGTGGTTTAGAATACCCCACAAGACTGTGCTTGACTATGTCAGAGTACATGAAAGCACAATGACTTTTGTACTGAAGGTCTACCACGTAGGGGCTTTGTGTTTTTCCACTTAGGATAACACTTCCGTCGAAACCTAATTGTTTCCCTAAGTTTTCTGGGAGTTGCATGACCACACCAGGAGGCAAGGAAACTACACTTTTCATTATATATTTGTTTTAGTGAAACACGGTGGCTTTGTTGTTTTTCCTGTAGTTTCTTAGTTTTCTTACCAACATGCTCTGTAGTTTATTTATGGTCCTGTTCAAGTATCCTATCAACTCTGAGTTGCTTTCCAGGTTCACACCTTCTAAGGCAAACATATTGTAGGTACTTCCTTCCTTGAAGTAATACTTAGAGAGGTATCTCCTTATTTCTTTGAAGCGTGTATATATTTTCACAGCCTGTAACTGACTGGGAGACAGAGGAGAAACATGAGCAGAGTCTGTGAAGACGGCATTTTCTTCGAAAAAAGAAACAGACCTTTTTCCCCTCTCATCCATAGACATCACTTCAGCCACAGCTGACGATATTTCCCTCTTCTCTCGGCCTGCCGTGCCAACTTCCCCCTTATCCTCCTCCTCTTCCTTCTCCTCCTTTTCTGGCGTTGGTTGGTTAGGAGTGAATCCTCCAGATGGCGTCTCAGTCGCAGCAGCAGGAGTTGGTGGACTTTCACTTTCAGGACCAGCAGGAGGAATGGTTTCAGTCGGTCCCACAGGGTCGACATGACGTAGGTTTTTTGTTATTTTTACTCCTCTCTTCAAAGCAGATTGGGCTGATAGATTCGATGTAGAGCTTGAAGATCTACTGAAGACACTATGGGCTCCTGGTTTTCCCAGAGGAAAAAATTCTCTTTTGCGTTTGTTTAATAAAGCTACTACAGTGCGGAGGTTGTTTTTCAGGTCGTTTTCTCCCTCTGCCAAGAGAATGGGTTCTTCTTTGACGTTGTACCACGTGGTAGGACAGGTTATTTCTTGAAGAGCACACTCTAACTGAGTAGGAGAGTTAATGTATTCTGCCAAAATTGTGTTGTAACTAGTTAAAGTGTTGTCAGGAAACACGTCCATAGACGAGTTACTAGGTAAAGTTAAGGTAAACGCCATTTGTCTATGTTCTTGACAGGTTCCCAAGAGTTAAACTTGTCTCCATATCCCTTCCACTTGATCAAGGCTTCTCTTTTCTTGCCTTTTCCTCTGTATTTTACTATTTTTTCTATGTTGTAGCGTATTCCGTGACGGACTTGCACCTTCTGAACTTCAGGTTCGTAGAAGCTTCCTTTTATCTCTTCTCCAAGGAGATCTTTGAGGTGGTACCCTTTGGGTGAAATGTCGTCGACTGTGTATATTTCCTCAGTCCAGTTAGGTTCGTACCCTCTGTTAAATGTTTTCTTTGTTTTCAACATTCACACTTGATTTTTTCTCTTCAACTGAAGGACAGGAACCTTTTTCTTTTGAGGTTGTTCGTACAACCTGTAAAACAAAACTTCTGAGTTGTCTTTATTTATGTCTGAAGGGGCAGCTCCTAAGGTTTTGTGGTAAGTTAGATTGTAGGACTTAACCAAGTCGGGTAGCAAGTCAACCCATTTGTAGTTATTGAAATGAGAGAAACATCTCCACATTTTTCCTTGTAAAGTAGAGTTGAACCTTTCGGCTAAGGCACACTTCACGTCGTCGTTCTCTCCTGTGAAAAATTTGATGTTTTGATCTTCACAGTATTTTTTGAAAATTTTGTTGACGAACTCTTTGCCCTCGTCAGTTTGAATTTGTTGAGGTTTTCTTTCTTTGCTCATTTTTTTGAAAGCCTCTGTGACGTCATCAGCTCTCTTACTTTTGACAGGTAGTCCAAAACCATACCTTGAAAACATGTCTATTCCCGCTAGAATGTACTGGTATCCTTTGTTTTCCTTTGAAAATTCTCGCATGTCTATGAGATCAAGTTGCCACTGTTTGTCTATGCCCCATGTTTGTGTTTTTCTTCTAGGAAATCTTCTCTTGTAAGGTTTGTGTCTGGTGTATGCATCTACATCTTCCAAAGCTTGTTCTGTGTTTTTTTTCTTTGTTTTCTTGAAGTGATGATGTTGAAGTTTAGATACACTGGTGAAACTTCCAGGTTGTTTAGGATCTGTGTAAAACCTGAGGACATCTTTCTTCAAAGCCTTGTGCGCCATATAAACTTACGTCCAGTTCCTTTTTGACTTACTTTCCTTTTCTTGATAGGGGATGCTCTCTTTAAGGGACTGGCAGCAAAAGAAGCACTGTGCCCTGCAAAATCCGACTTGTTTTTGAAAAATTTTAAGGTGGGGTTCAACCTTTTAACTGCTCTTATGAAGACCTGGCTTCCTTTAGGTTGGTCCTTTTTCAAAGACTTTGGTCTGGCAGCAAAAGCTAACAAATCTGTTATGTCAGTTCCAGGCACACGTTCCCCGTTGACATATATTTCTCCGTCTCTGTTCCAATTCAATATCTGACTTCTGTGACGAGATAATTCTCTGTAGAGATTTTTAGCAGTCGTTCTGTAAGTTGCGGGTATTCTTTCTTTTATGTCGGCATCCATACCCACTGTGTTGTCTCTTGCACGAGGTCCAGGACCTTCCCCCCCTTTGAATTCGTCTACACTCTCTCCGTCTGAATCGTCAGGAAGTTGTGGAACGTCTCTAGTCTCTGTGAAAGTGTCCTCATCGTCGTCGCCGTCGTCGGTTTCTTCTAAAGAACTGTTCACACCCCTAGCTGCCCCTGCTGCAGGTCCTTGTCCTACTGCTCGACCAGGATAGGGACCTTCCCTACGTTGTGCTAAGGCCTTGGCTTTTTTAGTTAAAATTCCCGACATTATCATAAGTTGATTGTACTGCCTTAACTTTTCCTTCAGTTTGAGGTTAGGAGAGTTAAGCACCTCGTGTGCTTTACTTTGAAGGTGGTTTAGGACTTGAACCAGGCTGGAATCAGGAGTTAAACCTTCTCTTAAAAGTTGAGTGCTGTAGTACTGGTCTTGAACACTAGGTCCAGGCTGGGGAGGAGAAGTAGGAGTAACAAAAGAAGGGTTTTTTTCTCGGGGAACAAGATCCGCCCTTACGAGGGCCATCCTTGAATAAGACATGATTCTTATCGACGTGCTCCTATGAGACCTGTAATCAGGGGTAAGGCTACACCCAAAATGGTTCCCAAGAATCCACCCTTTTGCTCAAAGGTTTTCCTTTTCTGCTTTATGGTAGCCTTGTGCCTTGTGACTGACTTCAGTTCTTTCTTGTAGGGTGATAAACGTTTAACTGCGTCTGACTCGTTACGCAACAGGTTTTTGTTCATCACGTTGACACAAATTTGACTCATCAACCTAATGAACTCATCGCTGAGACCTTTAATGATGTGGGAACACTCTGCCGAGGAACACTTGGATATGTGTTTTAACAAGTGGTAATGTTTCCTTAAAATTTTAAATTTTCCTCCAGAAGCAGATCTTTTGGTCACCATTCTATCTTTTTCTTTTCGAAGCTGAAGCTTGAGGAATGAAAACCAAGGTATTCCAAGGAGTTGTTATGCTGTTCCTTACCCTAAGCTCGTTAGGTGTGCTCTGCTTAAAGTCCAATAGGATGTATGAATGTTTATCTTTGGTTTCTGAGTTATATACCTCCGTCAAAAAGAATTTCTGTCCTGGAAGGGCCTGTTTGCTGATGTGTCCTATTTGACTCATGTCTCTAGGGTTTTTAAAAACAACTAGGTAGTGTGCATTTAAGCTCAACGTTCTGAAGGCAGGATTGTTGAAAAACAAGTTTTGAGTAATAAAAATTACACTTAAACTGCGATGGTGAGAGCCCACAGTGAAAAGCTTCATTATGGTGGGAACATACTCGGGATCCATAAGATCGTCTATTATGACCAGTCCATGTTTAGTCACGTCTCTTTTATCCTCAAACAAAAAGTCTTCTGAAAGAAGACCTTTATTGAACTTAACCCCCAACTTTACCATTTCGTCGAATCCATCTTGCCATTGACTGTAGCAGTAGTATATGTCGTGTATTTTTGGAGTTACAAGCTCGTCTACACCTTTAATCAACTTGAAAACAAGTTGACTTTTTCCACAAGAAGTAGGTCCAGCTATGATCATTGTGAAGGGGCTTTGTAAACGTGGGTCAAAAATGATCTCCTTTTCCTTGTGATCCATGTTGGATGAAATCTTAAACCAAAGTGACCAAAGGAGCCACCTCGGCCTCTTTTAAGTGAGAAGAGCCATCTCTTAATCCTTCCACGTAAAGAGCTACGTCAAAAAGCCCCATGTTGTTCAAACTAGCTATAAGACAACTTGGATGAGATATTTCTCTATGCTTCCACACCATAAGGACTTCGAAAACAGGATTTGTGACACCTTTTCTCCCTGGAACAGGGGAGGAAATGACATCAAGTTCGTGCTTGGTTAACCCCAGTTGTCTTCCCAGTTTCCTCCAGTCAAGCATCTTTAACTTGTCTGCCAGGTTCACGAGCAAAGTATCAACTTTCCACTCTTCTGGAGGTATTTCACTATGGTCCACTACGTCGAAATACTGCATGTACCATCTGCAATATTCAGAGAGATTGTAACGACCTATGTCACTTAACGCATGTCTTAACACCATCCACTTGCAACGCACGTTCTTTCTGTTCCATGATATAAGCATTTCTCTCCCCATAGAACGAAGAGATGGTGTTTCTTCCATGTAATCCATTAAACTTAGTCTGAGTCCTAGATAAATCCCTAATCGAGGGTAGTCTTTTTCCGATATTTTTTCACTGATCTTGAATAACATCTCGTCCGAAAGGTGAAACTCCATAGCAGCTAAAAAAAGGTGTCCAGGAAGTAAGGTAGGTAGGTAGGTAGGTAGGTTATGACAGGCTAGGAAGCATACAGTAAACTTATATAGGGTAGGGTAGGGTAGGGTAGGGTAGGTGGGTGGGTAGTTTAGGTGGGTTATTTGGGCGGCCAGCCCGGGCCAACAAGCCCCAAACCCCCCATACTTGAGGGGTGCCCCCACCCCCCCCACCCCATAGTTTTTAAGCCCACCCCAACCCATCCCTACCCTACCCTACCCTACCCTACCCTACCCCTACCCTATATTATCCTACCCTATTCTACCCTGTCCTATATTACTCTTCCTTTGCCTTCCCCCTCTTTAGGTCAGCCTGTTACATCGTTCTTCATTCGTTAAAATTTGTTATGATGTTGAGTGTAAAGCGAGCTGATTGTGGTGAAAACCGTGAGTAAGGGAGATAAGCTGGGTGCACCACATAGCCAGATAAAACCACACTTTTTGTTTCTCCTCCACACTGAAACGATCCAGGGACGATGATGGGATGTGAAATATGGGGCAGGAGGAAAACAAAGTTTTGGTTTCTAAGCACTCAGCTAGAAGGTCCAAAATAGACATGAAGAAATCAAGACGCTGGTTAAGTTGGCAGGGATTTTCTTCGGAGTGATGCTCTTCTGCCGCTTTCAATGCTTCCAAATGGAAAGGGTTTTTCAGTGGGCCCTTTCCCTTTCTGCCATGCTTCAGGGCATAACCCAAGGTTTCCACCACTGAAAATTTTGACAAGTTATGACTCAAAACCATTTTCCTCAAGGTTTTTCTGTCTTTGGATGTAAAACTTGATTCAACTGAAGAAAAAACTAAGTATAATTTTTTCCGGTGAAGAACAGTTTCTTTCAACTATTTGCACGCATACCTGAAACAGCTTGAAGAGCAACATATAATTTCCTTTCTTTCCCTGACGTACGTCAAAACTTGAGTGTCGTCGGGGTGACGTTGTTCTAATACACGCTGCAGGGAGTAACGCGACATGGTAGGGGCGAAGGTTGTTGTGTCAAATGATGGTTTAGTCCCGGTTTAACCTTTATAGGAAACCTGTCAGTCTTTCCTTATCGCACTTTCCTGAAATGATTTATTGCTCAAGGACGAAACAAACGTCAGGGTCAGTGCCTGAGCATGTTGAAAAGAGGGGAAAACATGTGGAAGGGTGGGTTCAGCCCAGGGGCCTTACCCGGAGGATCATCGTTTATTTCTTTTCAGTTTTATTAGGAGGACCAAAAATGAGATACGGGGTAGGCTGTTACCACCTTGAGCTGACCTTTTTCATGGGAGGCAGTTATTTCAGTTATAACTCTCACAACATGACAGCACCCATGGTAATTGTGTCCAATCTCTGTCCTGAATCCTCTTTCATAGAAAATTTTTGAACCTAGAGAGTGTGTAATTTTGTCTGGGTGAATTAAAGTGGCTTTTATTAAAACCTTCACAATAGTAGAATCGATGAAAACTGAATTACCAGGGCCTCCCCCCAAAGGTTGATCCCTGAGAAAAAAGGGTTTTTGTCTGTCTAAGATGAATTTTTTTGAATTTCCAGAGGAAATGGAATGCCTCGACATCAAGTGTACCATGGCACCATGTCCCAAAAGAACACCTGAAAAAAAACTTTCCCCATTTTCTGAGATAAGTTTTTTCACAGAGGGTCCACTAGGAACCAATGCAGTGGTTTGGTTGTGCAAGAAGCATTGTTTGAAGTTACAGTTAGGAGGGATGTAAAGATCCCTGTTGAAATTTTCAGGACAGAATTTCCACACAGCCCACACCTTACCTTCTTCTACGCCCCTCCTGATGTCTGAAATAAACACCTCCTGACGCCTTTTGTGACCTACGGTCAAAGACAAAGGCAAAGGCAAAGGATTCGTCTTACACGCCTCACCCTGAACGTTGACTGAGCGTTATCACGGTTTTTTATTTGAGTTTAGCTTTTTACTTTTTTCCAAAACAACGCTGTCTGAGCGTAAAACATACTATGAATGGAAAAGCACGGTTATCTATGACTCATGGACGTGGTTGTACGTTATCTGAACGACAAGGGAACTTCCCAGGATCGTATCAGGATAGTTACTATAAAGAAGGTTTGAGCTGCTCGATCTTCATCAAACCTTTTCTGACATTTGTCTGCTGTTCGCCGTCCTGCTCCTGCACCTTCCAGCCCTGCCACCCTTTCATCTTCAAGGAGAACAATGCCTGGTCGCATGAAGACGGGACTTAGTGTCAGGAGAGTAGCAGCTAAAAAACTGGCTCCACTGACTGTTCCCACACCTAAACAGACAGTGGATAAGACGTCGGGCGTCGCCCCTCCTCCTACCTCTCCAGCCTCAGCTGATAAACCACCTGCAACTCCTGCTCGGCTTCCGACTGAAGTGCCTGATGCAGGAGAACAGGAAGCCGCTCTTGCAGCTCTTCATGGCGAAATCACTGATTTCCTGGATCGCATGCGGGATCGCACTCCTCAGGAAGCTGGCGACGCCGATTTTGACATCAGGGAATTCATCAATCCCCCGGCACCTTTGAACTACCAACCCCCCACTGAAGCACCTACGTCCGCCACTTACTCGCCAGTGACTCCGGAGGAACCTTCTCCCCAGGTCAGTCCAATAGAGGTCATAGACCTCACATCGTCGTCATCACCAGCAGTCAACCCCATTGAAGTGGTGGATTTAACACAAGGGACACCTTCACCTGCTCACCGAGGGGGGTATTCACAGGTAGAGGTCATAGATCTGACTGGCCCTTCTCCTCTATACTCTCTCCCGGTTCCGGTAGAGGAGCTCCTTAAAACCCCGCCGGAGAAAAGAAACTGTCCCGGTCAGAGTAAAGGGGAGCCTAAGAAGAAAAGACAGAAACGCGCCTACAACAAGAAAACCCCTGTCTCTGCCCCTGCTTCAGTTTCCTCAGCAACTTCTTCCTACGGTGCCGAGCCAATTGGTTCTCCCCCAGGTATTCCTTCTTCTAAAGACAAGTCACACAGGCAAAAGTTTGGGGAGGGCAATGCCCCCAGTTCTTCCAGCAAGCTTGTGGGCTTCAGGTCAGTGCCTTTGGTGGTAAAGAAATGGCCTGCTCGATTTGTTTTTCAAGAGAAGTCACCTGCCCCCGACCAAGTTTTTTATCCGGAAGGGGATAAAAACGCCTGCATAGAAATATACAGGGAACCTAGCATCAGGGGAGTATGCTTGAGGACATCCCTGGACAAACCTTACGAGCGGTGCTTAAACCTAGAGGTGCGTGAGTTCAGGAACTTAGTGGACCAGATAGAGTGCATCCTTGGAAAGTACAAGGAGTTACACCGCCTAGCTGCCCTTGGAGAGAGGAAGGTGGACAATCTTTTGTTGTTCCTTGAACCAAGACTGCACTGACCCCAGTGGAGGACGGGCTATGATTTTGGTGAACTTGTACAAGGGAACTCCTAAAGTTCATATAGGAACAACCAGCTATGTCGAGGAGATGAACGCCTCGGTGTCTTCCAGCTACAGGATGCCCCCCTCAGCCACACACTGTGGACACACTGTGTCCCCCTTCATTCTGGAGGACATAAAATCATGTGTTGGCCCGTTCCTAGACGAGACGACCGATTTCTACTCTGGGTAAGTGGTCAACTTTGTATAGTGTCTGGTCAACAGCTCCTTGTTCAGTGCTTTCACATTATGATGTATATTAGCTCATTCGTAGTTAGATTTAAATGTACTCCATGTTCAGTCGACGTAGCCCAGCGTAGGTTTAAGTTCTTAAGTCAAACCTAAATGTACTCCATGTATAGTTAGGTCAGGTTTTAGTTATAAGTTGTATATTGAATATAAGTGAAACTAGAAAAAGAAACCTAAAAAAAATGCCTCCTTAAAAGGTAAAACAACTTTTCACCGTCAACTGTCCAATGTGTAACACCCCTAGACCTCCACGTTTGGTTACTGTAGAAAACAGTGGAAAAACTCTATGTAAGTCAGATTCTTGTAAGAGAGAAACTTTTTCCGACAGCTTAGAAATTCCAAAAGAAATAGAAATAAATTTTTTTGCATAAAAGCAGTTACCGTGACAACTTCAAGTCCATAGCTTCAGGTTAGGCTGTGCTTGGTAAGCTTCAGTCCATTTTCAACGTCAGAATGACAAGTTTTAACAAAGACTTGGGAGCCAAACAGGTAATAGAAGCTCTTACCTCTATTCATAGAAATCAAGTTATGGCTTACAAAGTGGCTGTCTCTTTTGGAAGGTTGTTGTCTTCCTCTAAGGAGGAAGAAGAAGAGAAAGTAATGTACTTCCATGCTTCTGCCAACAATTCGTCTTTGTTCTATGAAAGTGAAAGTCATAGAGACCCTTACATTTTCATAAGGGACGACAAAGACTACAAGATGGCCGAGGAGTAAACACGCGTCCAAGGGAGCTCCGCATATTTCCCTCACTCACTACACGCACGGTTGCCAGAACGGCCTTCAATCCTCACGAAAATCATCATAAATGTCCTAATTCAAAGTGGACCACAGGTTGGTGCCTATTTTCTGGTTCTTGGTTGTGTTTTTCGGTCTAAACTGTGTCTGACTTGACGGGTATGCCACTACATTCAAATCTGACTAGGAACAAATCTGACTAGGAACAAACCTCAGCTAGAAAACGCTCTCTCACCTCACCTACTAAAGGTCTAAACACCAAAAAACCTAGGTCTAAAACAATTACTAGGAAAACCAGCAAATCCACTATCATTACTACAGAAATGGATTCATTGTCTGCCCAGTCACCATGGCCGTCCCGCTCCCCCCCTCCCATGAGTGCCGCCATGTCTGGTCAGGGGCCGCCTTTCGGGCAGTTTATCACTGACAATAATGTACAATACACACAACAAAATGTACAAGTCAACCCAACACAAGGTTTTCAATCGGGCACCCCTCAATACAATTACAATGCCAATGCCAATTTAAACTCACTTCCACACCCACAACAACAACAACAACAATGGGCATATGCAAGTAATGCTCAGTTGATTAACAATGTAAATCAACAACCAGTTAGTACTGCACACAGCGCTATTTCCTCCCCTGATCTGGGAGCTATTTTAAAGGGCATCCAACAAAGTCAGTTACAAATTGAGAATACCCTTAGTGGTTTAGCCACAACACAACAATTATTAAATATGCAGCGTGAGATAGAAACCAAGTGTGGGGCTATGCAAAATGCATTAACTACTGACATCAATGATGTCAGTAGTTAATGCATCATCAATGGATGCTAGAACATCCATTAATGTTTTAGCATCCATTAATGCTAGAAATGGATGCCAGAACATCCACCAAAATGGATGCTAGAACAACGCTTGAAGATAAGCGTCATGCTGAAAATGAAAAATTTAAGCATGAAATTCAAGACACTCTAAAGTCGCATAAACAGCTGATTGATTCGAACTCAACCGTGACTCAGAAACAGTGGCCCCGTTTAGGCCTGCAGCCTGCAGCCACTAATGACCTCAACAATGTGCCCCTATCTGAAGATGTGGACCTTGTAAGGCCAACCCCTGCTAAAAATAGAAACATGATTGTCTCTGGGTTAGAGGAAGAACCCGATGAAGACTTGATGAATAAGTTACTATCCACAATTGCCAGGCGCAGCGGCAATATATCCGCAAATGAAATTATTCGTACAAATAGACTGCGTCCTTCTGACGCCCCACCTATAGAGGGTAGAATAACTAAGGTGATAGTCTCTTTCAACACTATACGTGCACTTGAGCACTGTCTAAGTCTCCCACTTGAGATATCCCAGGATGGCAAGAGAAGCTCTGTTTTCTTTAACAGAGATGAACCTCATCATGTGAGAAGCATGAGATGGAAATTCAGAGAAATCGCCCGCCACCATAGAGAAAAACGCTCTTTTTCTGTTATACCAAATGATGAGGGGATGAACGTTGAAGGTATACAATACAATCACAACCAATGGGATGAATTGCCAGCACATATCCTAACCGATGAGATCAGATCCTATCTTGAGGACCAAGAACGAATCTCAAGGGAATCAATGACTACTAGGCCCAAACCTGGCCCCGAAAAGATGAAGGTTACTCCTTGTGGTCTAGTTTTCAATGGCCCGCGTGCACCTTTCTCCAACATGTACAACGCCAAAATCAAATACAGCCCATTATTAAACAATGGCTATGAAGGACAAAAACGAGAATATTGGTGTAATGAACAGGCTTTCGCCCACAACAAAGCGCTTTATGGAGACTATGAAGAATATGCTGACAAAATTCTGCAAGAGTCCTGCCTATTTGAAATTAAAAAATTGGCCAAAAAATGCTATTTCTCAACCGGACACCGCTGGTGGACGATTAGATATGACATAATGAAGAAAATCATAGCCTGCAAGTTTGAACAAAACCCTGAACTCGCAGACAAACTTGTAGAATACGATATGGACTATGTAGAGAGGTCTCGTGATTTTTATTGGGGTGCTGGGGTCCTATATAATGAAGATGCAAAATGGAACTCAGGTTCATATTTTGGCTTGAACAAATGTGGAGTTATTCTCCAAGAAAGACGTGCAATTATCAGAGCGCAGCGTAAATTCAAAGCCAACCTAGTGGAAATGCAGGCCAAGCTGCAATCACAAGGCTCGGGCAAGAACCTACCGGAGCGTAACACTACAACCATGGACTCCGAAAACTCACAGTCAGCACTGTCCTCCGACCTGACTGCCCCGGACTCAACCTCGGTCACCCCAATACCTGGTCCACCAGGCAACGACGCCCTGCTGGGAGCTATGGCAGAACAACCTGGCCTCCCCCCTGCACCTGCTGCCACACACGTCGAGCTCACAACCCCTATATCGACTGCTGAAGGAAGACCTACTTATATGACCTTACAGTCAGCTCTTGTTCCGTAAAATGGCACGCAGACTGAATCACAGGCAGCTCCGCCTCAGACTACCCACCTGCTTGTGAATCATACCCTGGTAAGTTATAGCTAGGTTCTGACCGAATCTGACCATTAACCTGTAAATATTGCACCTTTTATGATCATACCTGTGCTTGTGACGATGTGAGATACATCTATAAGCTTGCTGTTTTACCCTACAATACACCTGCTAATGACTTGTCCCACCTGTAATACCTGCAGCAGACTACCCTACTGTGACGTCACCTCCCGCGATGTGCCACAAGCGTCTACCGACAGTGTGAGCTGCTCATCGACCCTGATCTTCTGCCTTAGTGGTGATCTAGGCACCAACTAACCAACTATCTGCCCACCGACAGGTTGCTCAATATCTGTTCCTGTGACTGGTAATATCATCACCTTCAGGTAGGACCCACCCACACTGACTTCTATATTGTCTAAGGTGCCCTTCCAGGGTCTTACACCCACGCTAAGCTCCACTGAGCTCCTGCTGACTCAGTACTGGTGATTGAAGCATCCTGTGTGGTAGCTGAATGCAGTTACGATGAACACCTCTCCAAGAACACTACACAGACCGTTGTATTGCTAACTGAGTTGTAGTTGCAACCTGTCTATTACACCCTATGTGACACTACTTACAGATATGATACATGAATATCTTGAATCTAGGTGTAAGACAGGGTCATTGCTGTATGTCTCCTGGTTGTCCCCTTATAAATGCTATTTAGTGCTTCTACACCCTATGATGTTGTGAGGCTGTGGAGCCCTTGCACCACTTATAGAGACTCACTACCCCCTCCCCATTGGGCATTGTCTTAGGTCGAGTTCTCTCCCTCGGCCACTGTCTATTATACCCCTGGTAACACAACTCGGGGTATATCTCCCTCACAAATGAATCAGGACAAGAAACAGAAGTTAGTCAATGTGCAAAGTTTCATAAATAATCTGAAAGGCATTACCATAGCTGCATGTAATGCACAAAGTCTAAGTAAGAAAAAACTACTTGACATTAAATTGAGTTTGGACTGCGATATACTATGTATCTGCGAGTCTTGGGGAGACACTACAAAAGACAATTCCTTCTTCTTCTGGGAGGGCAAAAGTATTTACAGGAATGACCGTACGGCTAGAACAGGGGGTGGATTATTGACCTTTGTGGGTGAATTCTTTAGTCCATATTGCAGTGTAAGACAGGACCTAGAAATAATGCATGAATGCATTGAAGTACAAGCCCTGCAGTTTAAGAAACCCACTTATAGGAATATAATGTTACTTAATGTGCATAGGGCTCCAAACAAAGATGTAAATGTATTTATTGATAAGCTCAGAGATATATTGAACCGTATCGATAGAGTCAAGTTTGAACTGTGGCTAGTTGGCGACATGAATATTAACACGCGAGACAGAAACTGTCATGCTTCCAGGGAACTGTTTGACTTCTGCAGGGAGTTTAGTATTAAGCGCCAGTCTGATGACATTACTAGACCCAATGAGATAACTGGCATCGGCGGCACTTGTATAGACCACATAATCACTAATTGTGATGTTATTAGTTATTGTAAGCCACTTAACTGTTTAATTGCTGATCATTATCCTGTGCTTGCATGTCGGAAAAAGCCTAAAGAATGTAATGAAGCGAACACATTTACCGGCCGCTCATACAGAAATTACGACAAATCTGACTTATATGAATATCTATGTGACATTGACTGGTCAGATTTCCACAATGTCACTAACCCTAGCGCACAATGGGACTTTATTTATAATGCCCTAATCAAGTATCTGGATCAAAGTTGCCCTGTCAAAACTTTTAGTATAAAAAAGAAAAGAAAACCCTGGGTCCCTGATGAGACAACCGAATTAATTAATGACCGCCAGCTCTTGCTTTCGGAATATAAAATAACCGAGAATTCTGATCTCCTACAATCTGCCCGGCGCATGCGCAATAGAATACAGCGTCTATTGGAAAATGGGGAATCTGCCTTTGTCCTAAATATGTTGGAGCAAGCCAAAGGTGACCCAATAAAATTCTGGCGGGAGATCAATGAACTAGTCAATCCGCAGACTAAAAATCTCAATATTCAGCTGGAAAATGAGCATACTGGTGAAATAATCCAAGTGGATCAAACTGCCAAATTTATCAATGACTATTTTGCGAATATTGGCAACGATCTGTTCAGTAAACTGCCTGTGAACGGTACTGATATACCCGATCCTAATTTGGGCCCAGTTGATGATGAAGATGATTTAGACATTGCCTCCTTCATCGATGCTGATGCTGTGACTAGCCTTATAAAAGCTATAAATATTGATAAGTCCAGTGGCCTTCAGGGTATAAATAGCAAAATTCTCAAAGATGCACTTCTATTCCTAAACAATGAAATAACCATAGTCTTTCGCAACTCCATTAATGAGGGTGTCTTCCCTACCGCATGGTCAGCTGGTACTCTCATCCCGATCCCCAAAAAAGGTAATCTCAGAAACATTAAAAATTGGCGCCCGATTACTTTGCTACCCTTGCCAGGGAAGCTACTTGAAAAACTGGTACATAAAGTCTTATCTGGGCACTTAGAAGAAAATGTGGTCCTGTGCAAAACGCAGTATGGGTTTCGTCCTGGAATGGGGACTAGTGACGCGGTTTTCAATGTTGTTAAAGACTTATATGATGCTAGGGATGATGGTCTAGTTACAGCCGCCTGATTTTTAGATTATTGCAAGGCTTTTGATTCCGTCCACCACCCGACCCTGGTACACAAAATTTGTCAACTCGACATCCATCATAAATTGAAAAAATGGTTGATGGAATACCTCGCCCATAGGTCGCACGGCACCATGGCCAATGGTGAACTCTCCTCTCAAGCACCAGTTACATTTGGAGTGCCTCAAGGCTCAGTTATTGGCCCGCTCCTTTTTATCTTGTTTATTAATGACCTCCCTGATTGTATAAAACAGTGCCAGTATACAATGTACGCGGATGATGTCATAATTTACATTTCGCATGAAGACCATGTAGAAGCGGAACGTCTCCTACAAGAAGACATGACTAGGGTCGGGTCCTGGTGTAATCAAAACTACATGACCGTCAATACTGATAAAAGTATGACTATGTTCTTCGGTTCTAAACCTAGATTACGTGACCTGAATGTCCTCAATATCGTGTTAAATGGTAGCAGGCTCCCAAGCTGCCATAGTTACTCGTATCTCGGTGTGGAACTGGACTGCCACCTTAGTCTAAGTCTACATATGGCCAAAGTGAAGAAATCAATGGGTAATAAGCTATATAAGTTGTGTAAGTTGCGAAGAAGCATGACTAAAGACATTAGCCTACGAGTTTATAAAGTCATGATTGTACCCAGCATCGAATATTGCTCCTTCTATCTGGGAAGCGCACATGGTTATGAACTACCTAAGACTCCAAAAGACTGCAGAGACTCCAAAACCATGCACTACGTGTCTGCCTAGGAGTGAGGATTAGGCAGATAACCACCATTGAGCTACACAAACAATGCTCGATAGACTCATTAGAATTCAGAAGGAATCTGCAACTATTACTAATTATGTGGAAAAAATCAGTAAACGGCAAGGCTGTTGCTGAAAGGGAAGTGAGAACGCGTGGGGATAGGAAAGTCAAGTTTGCCAAGAGACGGGCCAAAACTATTTTTTACCAGAAATCCCCATACTATCGTGCTGTGTCCCTTTGGGACAGTCTAGATAATGAAACACAACGCTTGAATTCTAGGCTACATTTTAAAAATGCAGCTGACAAATTCCTGCGTAAGTAGTTATGATTTAGACAACCTAGATTATTAAATCAGCTTGACGTTCAGCTGATGCCCTGTTTTTTTTATTATACCCATTCACTATTGTTTGTTTGATTAATGTTCATCAATGTCTTGTACTCATATATCAATGTACTGGAATTGTCCTGCTCCACCTGAACATGCCTCATCCCTGAGCAACTCTAATGTAACAGATGAGTGCGCCGAAAAACGTCCCATCGGGATGATTCCGTGCAATAAAAATTCAAATTCATTCAAAGACTTTGCAGAGTGTTTAGATTTAATTGAAAACAACATTAAAGAAGACACTCAAAGACCCTCTACTAAATGGAGAGTAATAGGCAACGTGAACGCCAACATTACCCTCATAAGGGCTACCAGAGGAGAATATCTCTTAGGTAAAATGAACACTGTTCCATCAGGTTTAAGGCAAAGAGGAATGCAACACTTTCACAGAGACCCTAAAAAGGGGATACAAGGACAACTTGTGTTTCTTTAGATGTCTGTCTTTCTTCCTGTATGGATCTTTAGAAAAAACTCAAGAGCTTTTCCTTGAAGCCTATCCAGAAGTGAACAAGGAGACTTTTGAGGGCGTTGACATAAAAGATTTAGACAGGTTAGAAAAGATGTTTAAAGTTAACATAAGAATTTTTTACCTTCCCTCTTTTGGTAAAAAAAAGGGGCGACCTAAAATTATAAGGTCAAACATGTGTTCATCCAAAAAAATCATGAACTTGAACTTACATAGGAACCATGTAAGTTTAATAACTAACATGGGACTGTATGGTAAAATGTACCCCTGTGAAAAGTGTCATAAAGTTTTCACTCGTAGTTTCCTTTTGAAACAACACAATGGGGTGAAAAAAGATTGCACCAAAGTCAGCTTCAGGTACAAAGGTGGAGCTTACAATCCATCCAAAACAGTTTTTCTAGTTTTAGAGGAACTGGGAATAGTTTGTCCACCTGAGAAAAAAATATATCCCTATAAAATTGTTTTTGACTTTGAAAGCTACTTCGTCCAAGGTGAAAATTCGTCCCCAGAAAATGCTAACACTGTGATGGAAAAAACTCACATACCCCTTTTTGTACAGCGTTCACCCAAAAGTGAACGCTGTACAAAGTGTTGCTTCATATAATCAAGCTTCTTCTATAACACCTGACAATGATATAAGTTCTGTAGCATGTGGATGTTCAGAGAATTTCTTTTGGGAAATAATACCTGCAGAAAACATTGGTTATTTTAGAGGAGCTGAACCAGACACTGTTGACCACTGTATAACTAGTGTTAAAATGTACAAATATTTCTCTTCAGCTTTTTGGGACGCCTACAGAAACTGCATGTACTATTGTCGAGTGAAAAAAGTTAACTTGATATCGCATGATTGGTGTATAGGAGTATATCAATTGCACACTGAACCTGGCTGGCCAAGACACTACACAAGGTACACTTTAGGAAGTGTAAGAAAGTTTGCTGTTACTTTCCAAGAGTTAGAATGTAATCCCATAGTAGGAGTGTTTTGTCAGTGTAACTGTAAACTGGAAGTATCTGCTATTGCTAAAACTATTTGTTTCACATGTCTGCAGGTCTCACTGGAACTTCACGCCTTAAGTATACCTGGAGTGAGAAATCATTTCTCTTTCGAGGTAAACTTTAAGGATGGCTTTTTATCTGGTCTTTTACCTGGACCCAAAAACAGTCAAACTTACTTCCTGGCCCAGGCTTTGTTCGAGCATGCTATATGTAACATAGCCAAACTTAACAGTTATTGTTTCCACAACACATGGAAAACTAGTCTCACTGGTCAAAGCTGGTATCAAGCAAGTAAATTCACACACAACAAATGTTTCTGTTGTATATGTGCACGCCCCGGAAATGGAAAATCTGTCTTCATCTGTAAATATTGTGTCTAATAAAAATATAATCTGTTATGTGAAATGAATGAGTTGTGTTTTATTTTAATGAATGAAATGAAGAGAGATAACAAAATGAGTCATAAGTATTGCGTAAATCCATAGAAATATTGCATAAGAACATGAGTCATAACTATTGTGCAATTTCTTACAAACATTGCGCAATACACCTTCATACGTAGGTCATACGTTTTTGCAAGTAAGTTAGTAGGTCACTTCTGGTTTGTAAGTAGGTCAACCCTAGGTATTGCGCAATTCTCTTAATTTATGCAACTAGGTCAGGTAACGGAATCCAGCTCTCTGATTGGTCGAAAAAACTAGGTCATGACCTTATGACGTCACTTCCTGTGAAATCCAGCCCTCTGATTGGCTGAAATTAGGTCACTTCCGGTCTACAAGTAGGTCATGACCTAGTTAGTAGCTGAAGCATTGCGCTGACTTTGCATGTATATACTACTCACACTGAGGATATTTATACAATTGATAAATGTATTTGCATGCATAATGTTTGTTTGAGTGGTGTGCCATGCGTGTAAGGCGCACACTCACCTTAAGAGAAAGCTATAAGACACATCTGGGGCTAGATTTTGAGCACATTTGTATGGTTCTATAGTATAACGATGAGACACTCGCATAAAATTTGCTGATGCTATGATTAAGCTATAAAAGGGGGTTATTTGCACTTATTCCACGATTTCTGGGTTATTGGGTGCTTTTTGGTGGCTATTCCCATCCACATATCTGTCGATATTGCACACCCTGTAGGCTGTAACATCAATTTTGTAAGGCGTGCGGTTATCCATGGATAATCTGTGCCCGGTGTGGGTTATCCATGGATAACCGCACACCTCTCATGTCCCTCCATGTCATATGTAACATGTTAAAACCCACGAAATATTCCAGGCCAGGGTAGGGATCGAACCTGCCGTCTCACATCCCAAATCCAACTCCCTATGCACTGCGCCACAGCGACTGACAAGAAACGCTCGGTTCGAACCAAGTCTGGATATGATACAAAGCCGTGTGCGCTGTAGCTCTCCGCTGCCGGGCGACGAGGTGTATTATGCACAAAACTAACCGCGAGACGCGTTGAAAGGAGGAGACGTGGTGGTCTAGCGGTTAGCGCATTGCCAATACCTTTGAAAGGTTCCTTGTTCAATATACCCCTTGGCCTATAAATGAGGAGTTATGGTAATTTTGAGGATACAGTTTTGCGAAGGTAAATACCAGATGCATTTTATCCAAATTGATAAACTCATAATTAAACCAGCATAAGGGCTGTGTAAGGTGTCCATGCTGTCGATGTGACCGTACAGCTGCCAGACCTGTTTTGAGCATTCTTAAATGCTAGTTACAAAGTTGAGTCTGAAAATGTGTTATCCACACCGATATACTAAAAAGGATAAGAAATTGTAAAAGCCCTTTGCCACCCTCTCTCATATATCCATTGATTATGGAGGTGAAGGGGGACTTTGCCAAAGTGTCCTTTCACCTCTGTAATCAGGAAATAGTTAAATGGGTATCTGACAGAGGGCAGCACAGGGCCCTTAGTACCTTACCTTTCTTATTGCATATAGATAAAACGTACACAGACCCAACTTTGTAATAAGTCCATGTATATATGTATTTGGGGAACTACTGTATGTCCTCCCTTCAGAACAGACGTCCCAAACGAGTGCCAGTCTTGTTTTTCGAATGCTGTCTGACAAGATCTTAAATGATGTCCTGTAGAGATATGGGTATTTCCCTTGAATTGAAATTTAAGTGTTATTCAAATGGTGAACTTTCAGAGCATATCACAGTAATTGTAATATCATTATAACAAATTCCACCCAGCCGAACCAGTCAGGACAAATCTCTTGAGATTGGCCTGTATGTAATTGTCTCTTACAAAGGTGCAATGTGAGTCATTCACTGTAGATAATACAGTGTTAATTCCCAAGAGTGTCTTATATGAGTATGGAGACATTTCAGCATAAATAACTTTTTATCTCATATGTTTAGTACTTATACAAGCACACTGATTTCTTTTTTTCCGATAATATCGGTTGTTTACAAAGTCTCATTTATAAACGAGTATGCATCTATGTAGATTTTCAACAGTAGGCATCCATTTAGAATTGATAGCCATATACCACATTTTTATTGTGGTTATGTCTCACCGATAAGGTGCAATTCTGAATGTGAAGGCTCCTGACTGGGAGGTTTCTAACCAGTCTTGGACAGGGCATTAAGTTGCAGGAAATGGGTGAATTCCATAAGGAATTGACAGGACAGTTATTCCTGCACATGTTTCAAGGAAAAATCAATCTTAAATATCCTCTATGAGGGTACAATTAGCTTTTTTCTGTCCAGAAATGAAGGTTTCTGACAAGAGGTTCCTTAGTGGGTCTCAGGATGAAACACATGTATGCAGGTGGGCTAATTTAGGCTGCTACAGTGACCAGTATTGTCATGGAATAGAAGTAGTATATATAGGGGCAAACTCAGCGCATAGGAACACCTATTGAAATTGATTTGACCTACCTAAGAACCGGAAGTGACCTATTTTTGAGACCAGAAATGACCATATTTGGGCATGTGACCTACTTTCTACTTGATTGGTTGAGAGATAATTTATGCAAATTTTAGACCACGCCCATGACCATATGTGGGCATGTGACCTAATTTTTCTCTCAAGCAGTTTGGTTGCTATAGCAACACCACAGTAGCAATGAACTCTCGTGGCACTGTAGTTGGGGCGTGTTTATTTCAACAACAGGGGTGGTGGGTAGGTAGGTAGGGAGGTAGGTAGGTAAGTAAATAAAATAGGTAGGTAGGGGTAGGTAGGGGGGTAAGTAGAGTTTGCGTATGGTATACACACACAAAAGTGTGTGTTTTCCCCCCTCCCCCTTATTACTTAAGGGGTGCCCCCCAACCCATAGCCTACCCTACCCTACCTTACCCTTCCCTACCTTACCCTACCTAGCTTATTCTATTCTAACCAGTAACCAGCATGTTTTTTGTCCCCCTACATTCTCCCACTGCAACATAAAAAATAAATGACCCCTATCAACATGTTCCAATTAACCTTTTACGTGCTGCACCCTACCATAGCACACATACCCTTATCATAACAATTTCACACCACCGCCATGCACCCATTACTGCTCACTAGTTATTGGATGAATCTTGAAACCTTTTTTGTTTTTGCAAATTTACTCACAAAATAACCTTTAACCTGTGTATTTTTTTTTTTACAAAATGTAAAAATGTGACATTTACCAAAATGTTATAAAGGTTTTCCAAATTTACCTAAATCTTCTGTGTAAAATGTTACAAAAATTTTGCTTTTACACACAAGATTATTTGCTATGAACAACACTGAATCTGTGTTGAAAAACAGTTTTTATCTATGTATTTTTTCACAAAATGAAAGAAATGTGACATTTCACTAAAATGTTGCAAAACTTTTTTGTAAAATTTTACAAAATTTACCAAAATGTTATGGAAATCATTACAAAAAATCCACTTTTACACACAAGATTTCACTATGTACAACAAGAAAAAAAGAGAAAGAGATATTTTTTCCTAAAATATATAACCTCAATATGAGTCAACCTTCGTTGCACCATTAAGTATCAGGGTTACAAGGAAAACATAAGTGAGGGACATCAACTTGTTGATGGACTTTAGATAAGTGACACAACCTAACTGTAGCCGCTCCCCTCTTTAGGGTGGAGGGCAGGAGAAAGGGGTAAAACCTGGGTACAGGGGTTCACTCTCACAGTGCCCACACACTTACTCAGTGTCCAGCGTGGGTCGGCAGCAGCAGGAGCAACTTTGAGGAGCTCAGCTCACCATGAGTTAGCAAGGGGATGATAACCAAGAAGGGGAGCAAGCCCCCTTCCATTTCACTGACTGGGGGAAAGAAGTTGGTCTTCAGAAGAAGTCCATGGATTTATTTAGAAAGCAAGACATGGATTCTGAGCAGGTTTTGACTACAATCCTTATACACTCCTGATATAGCAGAACTGGACACAACTTTAGGTAGCGTAGCAATGGCAGTGTGAAGACGTGTTTGACAACTCGCTCCACAGAAAATCTATTTTGAAGAAGTTCTATGGCATTTGGAAAGTTTTTTTTCGCAGGTGGGTTCACAAAGGAGGATTTAGAGCCCTTGTATACACTGTATTTCAAAAGTTGTGCTCTTATTTTTTCAAATTTAGCGAAATTGTTCCAGTTACCTTGAGCGACAGGACCGTGAATCGACTAAATGCCCCGTTATCGCTCACTCACTCGTGACCTTCCTCGGTCCTCGTGCAAGTGGCCGAGTAATAATTAGACCCTTTCTTGAATTTTGGCTAGTTTATAACCCTTTCTATCGTCATCTACAGGATGGATTTGGTCTATTTGGCGAATATCGCAGAGAAATAAAAATTTTGCAGCATCCCTATCTATACTAACGGTTGACGACAGTTTTACGACACCCTAGAGCTGTTAGAACCGATTTTTGGCAAGGTGTACTTAGAGTAGTACCTTAGATGCAGACCTAAAGTAGACCCACCATGAACATTGTTTGAGGTCGGCGCAGTGTGTACTTGGAGTAGACCTATTTTATAACATTGGTTGTCCTGCTCTGGGTATGCGCATTACCGAGGGGCAGCTCCAACTAACACACAGCCAAGGCAGGACTGTGCCTGTCTGTCTGGTGTGTTTTTGGTGATGGGACTAGGCTGTTAGAGTGGAATTTTGGCAGTTAAACCCCACAACTGTTCTGATATTGGTAAATTGTTTGCTGGGGTCTATCTATCATCAATAAATGAAGGCAATTATTGAAATGATACACATATAGGTAGAATATTTGGAGGTCTCAACAATATAGTACAATACATAATCCTAGATTTTATATTTTAACATTTGAGGTTCAAATGAGCATAAAGACAATTAAAGACTTCTTTGCACCAAAGGCCAATATGGCGGGTGCTACCCAAGATGGTTCCACAAACATGAGTAATGACAAGAAAAGAAATAGGAGTTCTGATGCTTTCAACATAGGATCTCTTGAATCTCGTGCTCCTGATTCTAAAAAATGCATCAATCAAATATAGTTCATGTTAGTAGTTCTAGTGATGAGAGTGTCTTTGACTCACCAGATTGCAAGTAAAGGGACATGGGGAAGCCCCTGGAGACATCAGCTCTGATGTCACCAGGAGGCTCCCCCCTCTGGGAACCACAATGAGGAGTCCCATGGGTTTGTAAACTAAAATACTGTGAAGGACAAGGACAATGAGTGTATAAATACAATAACGAGGATGAATTTGAAATCTCAACACAGGACTGTCAGAATATGTTAAATGACACTGGTACATCTCTAGGTAGTCAATTGTTACCTTGGTTGATATTGACTTGACTGATATTGTAGACAGGACAAATGTCACAGTATATGAAAAACTGACGGACAGTGTTGACAGAACACAAGGAAGTAAAATTATAGACCATTGTCCTGTGGTTACAGTTTCAAAATCATTATCTCCAATGTTGAACTCCGCAGCTAATGAAGCTGTAAATGAAAATGTAAGGGAACCGTCACCTGCTCTGGACCTTGATGACCAAGGACAGTCAGTATTAAAAAGGGAGGACTCTAACCTAAAGCAAGGGGATAACACAAACCTATTGACAGTAGCTACACAAAAACAACTGATGACTGAGTTTCAAGCCTCAATAATTACTCAAATAGGGCCACTGATGGAAGCCCAGAAGTCTAACTTTTATGGTAGGATGGAAGCCCTAGAGCAACGTGTGACTGGTATTGAGGGTAAAATCACAACTTTGAGTAGTGAAAGCACCACTGTAACCAAACATAGAGTAGACTTGAGAAGTGAGTTGGAGAGAATTGAGAGGGATCAAATTTCTGAGTTTACATCATTGTCATCTAGAATGACAGAGTTAGAAGAGCTAGAAGAACAGATTCACCTTGAATACCTAGCTATGTTAAAAAAATAGAGGATCTCTTCAATGATCAATCGAGTAAGACTGAAGAAAGATTTCAGGATGTATATTCTGATATTAGCAAGATATCAGAGAAGAAGGTTAGTGACAGTGCATCTGAAATTCATGGCAGAGTAACATCAATAGAGTCTGAAATCTACACAAAGATAAGGAGTGAGAGACTTGAGTATAAGGAGGATCTTAAAAAATTGTGTGAAGATTATGAGGGTAGACTTACTAGTACTAAGAATAGGCTTAAACAACAAATGTCAGAAAACCAACAAAAGACAGACAACAAGGTGACTGAAATAAACACTAAAGTAGACAATCTCCCTACCGGTGCTGTTTGTCAACATGATGGGAGAAGCTATACAGAGGTTGTGTCAAGTCTTAGGACTGTTAAGCATTGCTCTAAATTAAAAGACAGAAATCTAGTGATTTATGGTATTGAATCTTCCCAAGGAGAAGTGCTTAAACATGTATTTGATACTCTGTGTAAGCACTTGGAAGTAAGGTATGACTTCAAAAATGATGTGATTGACATGACTACACTGAAAAACCAATAACCTTGAAACAGGGTCAGAAAGGTAAGAGAAAAGGTTTCTATCCTAGTTAGCTTTATATTATAGTTATCAGGTCAATCATCATGTCAAGAAGATGGATGCTTGGTAAGTGGGATCAAGATGAGGTGAAAAAGATTGGTGTGCAGCCAGAAGAGGCTAAGGAAATCCAAGATTCAAAGAAGGCGGGTAGGAAGATTGTAAAGCAGGTTGTGGGAATGGGTAAAGAAGCCAAAGTGGAAAAAAACATAGTGATAGAGGGTAGAAAAATTCCTTACTCACAACTTGACTTAGTACCCCCAGAGCTCAGAGAAGGTATTGACATCAACTTTGCAGAAGGTGCAGGGTCAGAGATAAAACCCGGTGAAAACCCAGATGGACAACATGCTGCTGAAAACAGCAGTTCTGCAAAGGGAAAGTCTAAACAAACATCCAAACAACAACAACGTCAACTGCGTGGAGCAGGGCTATTTCTTTGTCAGACTCTCAGAACTGGGATAACCGGGTGAGGCTGCAAAAATCATGAAAATGACTGCACCCAAGAAGATGAAACGAAATGGTGACAAGAAGCATGTCCCCAAAAAACATGCATTTTCTGGCAAAGAGTATGACTTGATGCTGAAATTAAACTGTGCCAAATTCTTTCAGAATAAATCAGAGGGAGAGAAGTTAAAGAATACCACCGGTCCACTGATTGAAGCTACCTCAAGCAAACATTGGGCTTTGGGATGGCCATGGGGGGACCGAATTTATGATGAGGAAGGAATACCTGGAGAAAATTGGCAAGAAAAGATTCTCCAAACAGTAAGGGGTGAGGTTCTAGCTAAAAACTAAGCTAACTACTGTGTAAATGTACACAGTACAGGTTCCTATTGATTGATGGACTAATCAATTAGATCGATTTATCTCACCTCCGGACGTCTTTGGTACTACTGTCTTTTAATGTAAATTTAATCTTTTGTACAGTTATGTACACTTGTATATTGTAAATTTATATATTTTACATTTGTGACATGGACTGCAAGAAGGGGTCTTAGAACCCTTTGCACTAAGACCCCTTTTTGCAGATCATGTCACATTTGTATTTTTAAGCCTATGTGCTTATTCCCACTTCTGATTTGTTTATATTGATAGATTACCATAACTATAAAATAAAAATTTCTTGAATTGTTCCTTGTATGTATTCTGGAACTGTTTCTATATCTTAACATTATTAACCAGTTAAAGGGTTGAAATGGCTGATAACCAAAGTGTTATTAAGGCTCTACTTTCTGGAGACGCCAGGGCTGAGGGTATGGGCCCTGAGGTTCAAGCTGTCTTGAATGATGACCTACATTATTGGATTACTGACATAGGTAAGTCCGGTTCTAACATTGCCAAAATAACTGACAATGTAAAAAACAAAATGGCCCACAAAATTGCTCTCGATGGCAAAGGCTATGATTGTGTAGTTTTTGTAGCAGGTCTGTGTGACATAACAAAATGCACCTATCCGAATGGGACACATGAAATATTTTTCCAGCATGCTGATGTACCCACATGCAGGGCTGTGGTATCTGTGAGACCCTGTAACATGGTCAATGAACTGAAGAAATTGTATCCTGATTGCAAAAATATCCTCTCCACAATCTATGGTATAAATCTGGCGACATTCAACAAATTCCCTGCTGACCCTGCTAAGCAGGAAATGATTACTCAAAGTATTAAACTGCTAAAAGGGGATTTAGTATATATCAATGCCCTGAATAATGTCCCCAATTGTAGACTCCACTTCCTCTTCCACAACACAAGGTGGAATAAGGGGAGAAAGGGTCGCCGGGTTGGGAACAAATTAAGCTTTGTGGGCCTTTACGGCCCGGCTCGCATGAGGGATGGTTGTCACCCTAATTATACATATAAAGTTAAGGTTGCAGAGAAAATAGCCAACACCATCAAAAGGGCTTGCCCTGTGGAAGAAGAGGCTGTGTGTTATGAAGACCGAGACTCGGACCGAGATGACAAAGATGATGATATGGATGAATACAATGAGGTGAGAGGACTAATAAAACAGCGGTGCGAGGCAAAAATCTGAGTATGTACAGGTATCTATGCTGTGAGCATGCTATGTGACTAGATGATTATAGTGGATTATTATTTACATTCAATGTAATTTATAAAATGGTGAACTGATTTGATAAATAGATTTGAATAGAAATCTTCTTGAGTTTACTAAAACTTAGCAGTATTACCATGCCGAAAGCAGCTTTGTTTAGTGTTATTGATAATAACATCTTATGACATGTGGAATTAGCCTCTCAGACTGTGTGTACCTAATCCAGACTTCAGTTTCAGTCTTCGTTGTATGAGTAAGGGATCTGCTTGATCATCTCTCTACTTCGAGAACTGTGGGAGACATGCTTATGGTCATCTATAGCATTGTCTAATGTGGCAAGATTTGAACTTCACTTAAACACGCTCTTAGTGGTGTGAGGGTCAGTGTGCATATCGTGATGGATCCTGGTGCTGACCGGTCGGAGGAGCCTGATGCCATCATCATGTGTACCTCCAAGGAAATCCAGTGTTTACTAATGGATATGCCTTATTCAACTTGAAGAGCTTACAGGTTTAGAGGCACCTCTTGGTTGTAGAGGGCATCTCTGGTTTGACTGGTTTGAAACGAAATTCTGAGTCCTGCAACACTTTCTATAGTGTGTGACTTGGATGTATGTAAATATCGAATACTAAATATGTAAACGTATTACTGACATGTCATTGATGTTGTCTAAAAACAAACAAATTCACTAAACCTGTGGTTAGATGCTTTTTCTCTTGTATGAATTTCTTGAAAAAATAAATGTATGTTCTGTATGGAGTAAGTCTTTAATTAGTAGGTTTCTGATCTTTTAAGGAACACTCTACCACTGCTGTTGCTCGCTCTACATTATGTAATTAATAGTCCCTAGGGAATATTAGGTTGGTATCTCCCTAGGGGCTCTATCTAGGGCCCTGAGTCATTACTTGGGGCCTAAACATTTTTTTTTGTTTTTTTTTGTTTTTTTTTGTCTGTGTTTGTGTATCTGAGCTCATGAAATGTCTACCATGTTAGGGATTCAAAATGGTGCATCTTAACACTCGCAGCATGTACAAAAAAAAGGATGATATTTTTATGAAATTGAATGGTTGTGATATTGTCTTTTATGACTGAAACCTGGCTTCATGATGATGTAGATAATGATCTGGTATTATGGCCGGGTATGAAATTGTTCCGACAAGATAGGAGAACTGGAAAAAAGGGTGGAGGCATTGTAGTATATATCAGACATGAGATAGCTGCCTATACAATGAAGGTAAACCTGTTGTGTGTTAGCACAAAAGATATAGAATGTTTTGTTTTGGATATTGCTATCCCTTCACAACCTGTTATAAGATTAGTAACCTTGTATCGGCCACCTTCTGGTAATAGGGCTGATTTCATGTTTCATCTAAAAAAAGGTGTGTAAAACTGTCGACTCTGACAAAGTTGAGCTCTGGTGTCTTGGTGATATTAATATAAATACATTATCGGCTAAGCTTCGTGGTACGCTATAACTAGCAGATTTGTGTCAATCATATGGGTTACATAAATTGATAGACCAATGTACTAGACCGTATAAGAAACGTGTATCGTGTTTGGATAATATCCTAACCAGCTATGGAGATGATGTAATATCCGGGACTCTAAATCTTTTCGTCAGTGATCACCTGCCTGTATTTTGTGTCAAAACTAAACAGCCAAGTGTAATTACAACAAAAGTGGTGACTATGAGACAGTATAGGAATTTTGATAAAGAGCTATTCCTGGATTGGCTATTGGAGGCTGACTGGGATGAGTTCTATGCTTTTGAAGTACCTAATTATGCTTGGTTATTTATTGAAAATCTTATGACCACCTTTTTGGATAGCATTTGTCCTATGATTACAAGGAAGTTCCGAGATAATGGGCGTAAATGAATGGTGACATATCAAGCCTTATACGCGAACGGGATATTTGTGTGAACTTGTTCCTAAGAACTAGGGACGGAAAATACCTTGATAGAGCACATAGGTTAAGCTGTAGAATAAATCTCAGTTGCAATTTTGGCTGGCGACCTGCCTCTATGTTGGGGACATCATTGAGGCAGGCCATGTCTAAGAAGTTACCAGTCAATCATCCCCTGTTTTAACCCTTACTCACAAGAGGGCACCATAACACCCCAATGGTCAAACTGTCTCTCCTATACAGATGTTTGGATATAGTTTGTGGTTTGAGAATACAAATACTCCCATCTAGTGGAGACCAAGAGTACTTCTCCCCATGATCTGGGGAGAATGTCATCAGACATGGCCAGCGGGTATCTAGCCCTCAAATACCTGCGGGGACCAGCGTAAGTTGCAATTATGCCAAGGAGGCTTATTGTAAACAGGAGTTAAAGGAGAATGAGAAGGATCCAAAGAAATTCTGGCTTAATATAAATGCTATTATCAAGCCTTCTCCTGACCCTAGCCCCCCCATGTTAATTGGAGACGATGGTGAAATTAAAGCAAACCAGCAATCAGAAATGTAGCCCAATATAGAGTGTCTTCGTGACCCCTGAAGCTGCAAATCTCAGGAGAATACATGTTAATTATGCCTTAGCTTGTGACTGCTTACCATATTGATTAGAAACGAGTGTCGTTTTGTCCACCTTCCTGTTTCTCAATCGTGAGTCTAGATTGTTTACAGCATCTAAAGTGTCCAAGAAAAGCTCTCTGTCATGCAGTACAATATAAAGTTGATGCTGTGATTTACATGGTCAAGAGTAAATGCAATTGACAGATACGTGTTATAATTGGTGCGGATTTCTAGATACTCTGATATTGTACGTAAGGCAAGAATAACCTGCATGGGTACAGTTGTTATAGTAAAGACAAAACAAACAGCAAGCATAGTAATGGTCAATGTCAGGCTTCCCTAGCCCACTTAAAAGGGTCTATATCTTCTCTTTGCTATCCCCTCAGGATATGTGTGGTGCACATATGCGTGGGCACTGGCACATTCCTCTGTGAAAATGTAGTAATGTTATTCTCGCCATGAATGTGACCTTAGCTGTCGAAATGGCGTTAAAAGTCTATTACTCACTCACTCACCAATGGTCAATGTAGTGAACATACTGGCAGACTTCATGGTTTCAGTCTGGTGTTCAGCTTTAAATTTCCTCTTCTTGTAAATCCTCTTTTGCACAAATGCATTCAAGATAGAAATGACACAGTTTGGAATAAAATAGTAGAAAAAAGCAACTGAAATTGAGAAAATAAGTCAAAGATCCAGACCCAAAATAATGACAGAATTATACTACATTCATCAAAATAACATGACCAGTAAAAAGAAGTGGGATGTCAAAAATCATCATTGTAATGATTATAATCAAAATCAAAACTGCAGGTTTTCTTCTTATACAATAGATGTGTACTTTAATTGGATAAAAAAACATCAAAGGTGCGCTCAACTGAAATTAATACTATTACCCAGAAAGAGATATATGAACAAGTGTTAAATTATACGGCACAGCCAAATTGAGAAGCAAAAATTGGAGAAGACTGTATATTTGCAATTTATCCTCCACAAGAAAACACACAAAAGAGAGAGAAATTGTCAAAAACAGCCAGAACCAATAGCAAGCCCAAAAGGACAGAGGTCTTCAAGAGAGAACCATTAGCTATCACTATAATTTTTAAAGTATTGAATATCACTCCTATTCCACAGATAGTTGCAATAGCAAAGTAGTTGAATGATCCAGACCATGGGTGCTCCTGATAACTTACCTTTGAATCAGTGCCATTTGTAGTGCATGATAACACATTGTCAAAGTAGACCTACATTATTAGATATTGTTAAGCATTGGTTTCACAGCCATACAATCGGTCGGAATAGCCCTAATCCGACGATTTATAATATATCAAAAGTATAGAAAAAAATCGGTCGGATTAGTGCTAATCCGACCGATTTAGGTCTGTGGAACTAGCGCTTTAGGTTATCCATTGTCTTCTGGAATGATAGTGGTATTTAATTATTTTCAACTCAAACCTCGCTACTGTCCAATTTATTATAGCACAATGACATGTCCAGAAATTGATGCTGTTGCTTCTTCAAAAGCTGAACTGCGATAACAACTGGGACTAGAGGTTTAAATGAGGAAGTTATAGATTAGAATGCATTAGGTCGATAGGCACCACTTGTCGTCATTTGGGCTGGATTGTACCCAAAAATAAATATGACAGCATCTGTAAAAGATTTTATGGGTGCATACTACAATGGTTGGGACATAACATCCATATATAGAGGTAGGTTGAATACGAAAACTCAAGGTACAGCTCACGGGCAATGATGCACTCTAAAAGGAGGAGAGGGAGATTTGTCTCACGCCCTACCATTGTTTACAATGGCACCCCTTTATATCATGCAACGTTAAATTTACTTTCAATTTTGTGAATGGTAATTAAAATAGTCATGTTACCCTATAATATGAGCTATAGAACACCTAAATTGGCTCATAATTCCTTTATTTTCTAGACTGAGAGAAATAGTTATGATTTTGTGCAGTGCATGAGATGAATCTTTCGGGTGTGAGACGAATCTCCCAGGCGTGAGACGATTCTTCTCCCACTATATTAGTTATATCTATTGCCAAGGTCATAGTAGGAAAATGACATTCATATATATCTTATTGCTTTATTATATAGGTAGTTAAGCATCATAAAGAGGATTATTAAATATGATGGTCTGCTAGTTATATATGCCTTTGTAGAGGTCGGCAGAAAATGTCCTGGAGAAACCGGGAGTCGAACCCTGGACCAGCAGGCGGAAGCTCTACAATTGAGCTACTTCCCCATCTGACATTCTCTACCTTCCATCTATGCCTAGATCAGTATGATACACACTAGTGGGCAGATTACCCAGTGACACGCCCCTGTGAGTAAGCCTAATGGGTACGGGGAGAAATCCGGTCCCCTACACTATCCCCAACCAGCTTTAATGGACCACACTAGGTCAATACCAGTACTGAGTTGTCCACAAGCCATGGTCGGCCCCTGTTCCCAGGAGCTCTTGAGGGCGCCACCTGTTTTCAAGTCTCCCAGTACCAGCAGGTTGAAGTGTATCCGTATCATACCAGCCCAGGCACCGAGTTCTATGGTCTCCACATGGGGGCAGGACCACTCAGTTTCTCCACCAATGTAGAGGTCAGTGGAAAATGTCATGGAGAAACCGGGACCTTCCAACCAGCAGGCAGAAGTTCTACTGTTGAGCTACTTCCCCATTTGACATTCTCTACCTTCCATTTACACCTGGATCGGTATGATACACACTAGGGGGTGGATTACCTGGTGACCCACCCCTGTGAGAAAGCCTACCTGGTATAGGGAGAAATCTGGTCCCCTACACCTTGATGATATACAGGGCGTGAGATGAATCTCATGGGCGTGTGACGATTCCCCATCCTATTATATAGAGTTATATCTCTGGCCAAGGTGGTAGTAGAAAAATGCCATTCACATGTCATATTCCTTTCATATATAGGTACTTAGGGATGATAAGAAGGATACTTAAATTTATAAACCCTGACAGTTATATGTGCATATATACTCAGAGAGGGAGTGAGATGAATCTTCCTTGAAACTACTCCACCATATATCGATCCATCTGACATGCTCTGTGTTGGACCCAGGCTCCCAATTCTTTTATGCATATACAGGTAGAGGTTAAGGATGACAATACTATATTTCATTAGTCCATAAAGCATATTGATATCATAGATAGAGACCAATCTTTGGGCGTGAGACGAATCTCCTCGAAAATTATTCAAATACATTTTTGCTTACAGCATAATAATAAAGTAGTCTATACATGTCCAAATGGTCTTAAGAAATGCCTGCTAAGCATACCTAGAAATCTATATCTGCCCTCCTACTTTTCATTTCTTTTCTATTCCTCTTCTTATGTGCACTTTCAGATTTTATTGATAAAAAAACGAGTCTTTTGGGGTGGTTTAAGGTCCCTCACTCCCAATATTCCTTGGATATATATGTAAAACCAGGGCTCCCTGCCTAGCTCTAACTCAGTCCTATCAGAATATATAACACATATGTTTAATTCTGAATGAACTATTTAGCACAGAAGTCAGAACAGTCAAATGAGAACAAGTGGTGTCAATCGACCATTTACACATGACAATAGATCAAGCGCATTAGTGCTGTGTATTTAGTTTCACCTTGTTACCTTGAAAGATCAGTGGTCTATATCAATAGCTAGGGTAAGTCACTAATATAAAGACAACCTCAAATGTTGCTTGTGCATACCTTGAGTCACCTGTTCAGCAATACTCTCCCTTTTCATCGCATACAATGTGTAATCAGTTGGGCCCATTAACAACCATGGGAAGACTTGCATTACCCTTAAAAGCACGCCACACCCATATATGGAATACCATGAGAGTTGGTGGTCAGTCGGGAGTAGTTTTGAGAAGATCGGAAATAAGAGATAAGATAAGGTTTCAATTGAGGCCCTCTACCCCTGGCTCCTGGTTTACAAATATCTCTATTTTTCTTAAAAAGGAAATATCTATTACTAAATATGCTGATTTTTTTCTATATATTTCCTCAACTCATTTCCTGATTTGTTTTAGATTTTCTGTAAATATTTCTTATAACTTATGAATGATTTTGTGAATTTGGGTAATAGAAAATGGGAGAGATATTTCTCCGAGGTTTAGAGCCCCAATGCCACTGCCCGCATCACCCTCCCGGCTGGGGAGGTTTCAGATACGACTAAACTAGGCCTGATGACTGGTTATTTTCATCTCTAGACAGTCATGTAATTCAGGTACCAACCACCCAATTAATAAAGCATTTTAGATATTGATAAGTAGATGAGATGGTTTATAACATGCGTTGGCATACTAACATGATCCCTTGACCTTTAATTGTATAGCAACCATGTTATGGTGTCAGCGAGGTCTGCCATCTTTACGGTTGGTATAACTTTTTTTTTTTGTTTTACATATACAACCGATTTACTGTCTCCATGTGTTATCAATTGAACAGGTTTACTTTGGGGTTTCAATCAACACAAATGAAAGATGGATTCAATTGAAGCCACAGCATGTATGTATACATTCATCAGTGACTTACGTGAATTCAAATCTAGTATAGAACATTATCCACCTTGATTTATGTAATATATTTAAAATTGATAAGTCAACTGGCATATAATATCATCCTCATCTCATTTAATCACTATACCTAATGTACTACAGAAGTAGTTAAGGTGTACCCTATACCTTCCAGACAGAATTGTTACCATTACATCTTCATTGATAGTGCAGTTATATTGCTCCTAGTCAAACTGAGGGAATATGGAGACCAGTGAGTCTAACAGTAGAATGTGACTTGGTATTCCTGTCAGATATGTACTTTATGTGGATAGAATATAGTGAAGACGTGTTCCACTGAAATCAATACAAAAAGCCATGAAGAGACATTAGAACTTGTGTTAGAACTGAACAAGCGTATACCACAGAATACAAACAAAAATATGGTGAATCCCCTTAGAAAACTGCGGAGAATCCTCGTACACTGAACATTAGGAGGGTGAACACTATTATTATAGGTGAAATCACCATTCTTTTAAATCACGGTAAATCACTGCAAAATCTTACGTAGTTTCCATGCTAAATTTAGGTAATAATTTTTAACAGTGCAATAACCGGACCATAAAGACAGAGGTCCTCAAGAGAGAACCATACAATGTCATTAGGACTATAATGATGAGAGTGTTAGATGTTATTCTTATTCCGCAAATAGCTACAATAGCAAAATAGTTGAATGATCCCAACCATGGTTGCTCCTGGTTTATTGCCTTTGGATCAATACCCGGTACCATTTGGTGTGTACCATAGAACATTGCCAGATACATTGCCCATTAGCAGTTTAGTGATTAGTGTTTGGTTAAATCCACGCCCGCTCCTAGAAATGACAAATCTTACTGTTAAAACTCTTTAGCACTTGCATGTTAAATGTCCCTCTGTTCAGCAGCTGATGATGTTGGTCCTTAATGTGAAGAACTTCAACGTACGGTAACTGAGGAATACAGGCAGAAATGTGGAAATCCTTACAATTATTAATGACAACTGTAAATTGATAATATTTGTCTATACCTCCCCCCCAAGAACATACACATCTTATAGGAGTCACATTTAGAATGACTCAATAACAATATAGCAAGAGTAGTAACATGCAATGGCATGAGAACTTCATTGCTATACTGTGCTCTAAATTGCCCCCATCAGTTTTATAAGCAGTAAAGTATGTAGGCTATACTCATGAACTGAATGAAGACAGCGCTACAAGGTCTATACTTATGAACTGACGAATTTATAGTGCAAAATATAGAACTTAATAACATCTACAGTCTACTTAAAATGAAGTATAACCAGCCTGAATATATTATTCACTAAGTAAAATCAAATATGTATTGGCTGTAGATATGTATTTGCAATTTATGTATATTGACATAACACTGGTAAAGAAACTCAATAAGCAGCCATGAGGTATTATTACGGCACCATTATTTAAGTTTAGATATATATTAAGCAACATACAGATATCACTCGTTAAGTAAAATTAAATATGCATTGGTTGTAGATATGTATTTGCAATTTATGTATATCGACATAACATTGGTAAAGAAACTCTATAAGTAGCTCTGAGATATTATTACTACACCTTTATTTAAGCTTAGACATTTATTAAGCAACATAGAACCACATACAATTTAGTTTCATGTATATAATCTATGTTTTTCCTTGCAGTTTTCTATATGATGTATATGCATATTCATGACTAATCTCTAACTCTTACTTTTAAGACGGGGATTACTTCCTCACAAGTAGCGCTGGGACTACCACATATCCTTCTGATGAACTGTATTTCCAGCAAATAGATGCGCTATCCCCCAACTCTGCTCATCCTGTTAACAAAACCATCTCATTTAACAAGACTACGGTAGGACCTTCTTATCTATTATTTTTTGGTTAAAATCCTAGATTTGTACATCTCCCTGACAAAACTCACCACAAAATCATGCTCCTCAAGCAGCATAGAATGCCAATGCTTGTGCTGAGTTTATTCGGGAAAACCAAACATCAGATTAAATTATGCAACCGCTCCCACATGAAGTGTGGGGTTGATGATCATGAAATAATATTAACTGTGGAGAATTATTCATTTACATTGTATGCTGTGCATCCTCTCACCAGCCAAGCTTTTGATGTCGGATGATTTTGTGTTCTTGTCCAAGGGCCTACACATGGCACATTGGAATGCTCATAGTCTCCCAGCCAATATAAGTGACCTGAGACTAGCTATGGAAGACAATGGTCTTCACTGCTTAACCATCTCAGAGACCTGGCTGAGTGAAAAATTACAATCAAACCAAGTTGCAATTGACCACTATCATCTATTAAGGTTGGATAGACAACGTATTGAAAATGGCAAAATTAAAAAAGGGGGTGGTGTGGCCATTTTTGTGCATGAGAGTGTGACAGTATCAGAGACAAATGTCTTTCACTTGAATACCAGCAATGCTGACATTGAAATTATGTGGGCCACACTTTCAAAACCAAACCTGAAACCTGTTGTAATTGCTTCAGTATACAGACCTCCTGATGGAAACTTTCATAACTTCAGTGAGACATTATCAAAAGCAATGAGAAACCTGGGCCCTTTAAAGGACAATGAGGTTTTCATTATGGGTGACATGAATACCAACATGCTACATAGAAATGATCCACAAGTCAAGGCACTCACACACCTTTTTAATTTTCTCGGAATAAAACAGATAATCAAAAAACCAACCTATTTTAATCCAAACTATGAATTTTCACTTCTGGACCTAATATCCACCAATTCAGACCACATCAAAAGTTGCGGAAATTGTTTTATTAATATTAGTGATCATGAACCAGTATACATCACGAGAAAATATATTCCCCCCCCTAAAGAAAAGTTATCATTTTTTGGTCGCTCATATAAGCATTATGTAAAGGAGAACTTCGTACTTGGTCTTAAAAATAGTGATTGGAATGCCTTCTGGGACACAGAGGACCCAGAGGAAGCCTGGCAACTTTTTATTAATCAGGTTGAATTTCTATTGAACATTACATGCCCAATTAGACAGTCAAATTTTAAACAATCCAAAAAACCATGGATTACGAGGGAACTATTGGATCTTATAAATGAAAAGAACACTGCCATGAAACATGCCAGGAAAACAAAAAAATATTGATGACATGAGGATTGCAGAATTTCTTAAGAGGCGCTCAAAAGCATTAAACCGCACAGCAAAAAATGCATTCCATAAAAACAAAATCAATGCAAGCCTTGAAAACCCCCGACAATATTGGAAAGAAATTAACAATGTTATTAACCCCAAATCCAATGTAGCAAACATTAATATTACTGATTCCGAAGGGGTACAAGTGGATCATAATCAAACGGCAGAATACATAAATCAATATTTTTCAAACATAGGGGCAAATCTAGCAAAAAACATGACTGAACCCTGGGTATATACACAGAATGTACTTCCCCCACATTTTAACTTTCGACTACCCACAGATGAAGAAGTTATCAAGGTCATAAAAAATATAAATATAAATAAACCCTCTGGCATACCATACATATCTACTACAGTGTTAAAAGATGCACTAACTACGCTTCCACTTCACTTTAAGCACATCATTGACAACACTATCAAAAAATCAAGCTTCCCTGATTTATGGAAAAATGCTACAGTAACCCCTATCCCTAAAGAAGGTGATAAGACTCAAGTCAATAATTATAGACCTATCTCCATCCTTCCACTCCCCTCAAAGCTTACTGAAAAAATATTGCATACTCAATTGTCTGCACATCTAAAAGATAATGATATATTAACAGAGGATCAAAATGGTTTTAGAGAAGAGCGTTCCACTGTCCACAGCCTTGCAAAATTCACTGATCACATTTACAAAGCATTAAACAAAAACTCTGTGACATCCTGTCTATTTATTGATTTTCGGAAAGCATTTGACACTCTAGATCATAAAATCATGTTAAAAAAACTAGAAAAAATTGGTCTCAGCCAAAATGCAAAAAAACTATTAGAATCCTATCTTACAAACAGAACCCAATGTACTAGAGCCAATAACACCACATCAGAACCACATAAAATTTCTCATGGGGTACCCCAAGGTTCCACGTTAGGGCCCTTACTTTTTATCATTTATATAAACGATCTTGCTTCCTGTCTAAACCACATGAAGTCACAGCACTATGCGGATGACACTGCTATTTTTATATCCTATAAAGAACAAACTCCTGAGATTATTCAACACATCACAAATGACACATTTAACTTAGTAAGATGGTGTGAGGCAAACAAACTTTCACTGAATATTGGTAAAACTAAACTAATGACATTCGGTACCAAGACAATGCTCAATAAACATCCAAAAATCAATTTGCAGGTTCAAAACCAAGAAATTAAATACGTCCCCACGTATAAATATCTAGGTGTTACGCTGGATAGTCAGTTAACTTTCAATAAACACATGCAAGTCTTGTCTAAAAATGTATCTCACAAGATTTACTTGTTACGCAAAGTAAGAAAGCAACTTACAGAAAAAGCAGCCCTAGACGTTGTAACAAAAATGATAATCCCATACATTGATTATGGCGATATCATCTATAGTGCAGCCCCAAAAGGCAAACTTGATGAAATGCAACTACATTTAAACAGATGCTTACGCATCTGCAACAGATTCCCTCCCTTCTTAGACAAATTACAATTACATCAAAAATACAAGGTATTACCACTCTGGTTAAGAAGGGAACAACACTTTCTAAAATTTGCATTTAAAAGAAGTCTGGATAAAAAATATGTGGACAATAGACAACTTAGTACACGAGCACATTGTCATACTAGTAATTGGCATGATCAAGTTGTCATATGAGAAATATCATAAGACTAGTGGTATATAGTGTAAATACATCAGGCTCATATAAAATAGTGTTATTTCCAGTTGTCACTGGTTTATTCAGCTTTAGGCAACATGTAAGAAATATCAATCATACAGTAGTTAGTATGTAGGTAGTTTGCACATACAGTAAACATACAGTAATTTATAAGGTACAATGTTCAGTTCCACTCCACCTGTGAGGTATTAATAATACAGTGTCCAGCATACTTCTAGGTGGGTTCCCACACCTAGCTCCTGACCTGCTGCTTAGAGGAATAATGTAATAATGGATAACTTTACCCTCTGGTGGAAGTCTTGAAGAAGATAGCCTCTGGCCACTAATGGTAGGAAACCAATGCCTGTCTAGCATAGTTTCACCATAGTGCAGTGGTATAGCAGGTAGCAGGAGATGACTGGAGATGTTACCTCTAGAGCGGTTCTTGGTGATGTGTCTTCCTGGAGGTGCAGACAGGCTATTTGTAGCAAATCTTGGAAAAGCACCTCCAGACTGACTAGAGCCAGCAGCATCTGCCTAACTCTACAATTGTTTAAGGGGACCCTTTCAAGTGTCACAGGGGGACAAAGGACCCCCATGGACGCCGCTATGGCCCCCATTGTCTTGGTCGGTTCTGCATCTTTAGACCCTCATATCTCGGCCGTTTATGCTTGTATAACCGCCATTTTGGGCATGCGCGGAGCTGAATGTGCCAAGATTATAATGCCCGCTGGATAGGCGCGTAACTCCCGCCGGTTTGTCTGTAGCTCACTCGGAGGTCGATTCAGTCTCCATGGCGTAACTTCCTTAATACTGGGAGTTCCGCCTTGATCTTGGGCTCATTCTGACCGTCTACTTATGGGCTTTCCAGAGAATTTTTGATATTTGACCTAGGTCGCTCAGGAGCGACGCTAGAGCGACCGGAAGGTTATGGCGTCGTGCTTATGTAACCCATTGTTCAGTCCTTAGAGTGCTCAGACACTCATGACGGCGTCAGCGGTGCTCAGGCACCCGTGACGGCCGGTTGCATTCACTTACAAGTTATTAATTTGTGCATTGAACCATGAGGTCGCACACTGAGACCCTCATTTTTATTATATTGTGCAGTGAACCATTAGGTCGGAGCCTTTGATGTCAGAGAGTGTATGTAACTGACCTGGCTGGTGTGCAGTGGGGCATGAACGCTCTTATGTAAAGTTTGAGCGCTCTTATAGCTCTTAGAACCAGCCTATGTATTAATTTCATAGATATTTCTTTGATTAATACAAAATATGTTAGAATTTATGGAACAATAAAATGGTATATCATAGAATACTCCCTCTCCCCCGAAAGAATGCGAAACTCCGTCATTTCGCCGAGGGAATGTACAATTTATACAATTTTTACCTTATTTTGGAGTTGTATACTGTTTTGTAAGAGGATTTGAAGTAATGGGGAGTGCTTCAAATGCAATTTTTGTGGTAGAGCTTTGTCAGTATAAACAATTTTCTCCTGGGTATAAGTACATTTCCGAGTTTCTATATCTTACCATACCATAGCTTATTTGCTTATGTAACATCAATTTTGGGTACAATTTTCCATTTTTATGTACAACATACAATTTGGCAAATAGTGTGCAATTTTGGCATTTAATGTTCAATTTAGCGTGCAAATTGAACATAAATGACAATTTTAGTGTGCAAATTTACAATTTCGCATGTAATTGCGTTCAATTGACAATTTCAGTATGCAAATATATAATTTTTGCGTACATTTGGCAATTTGAGTGTGCAAATATATAATTTTCGCGTATATTTGGCAATTTTAGTGTGCAAATATATAATTTTTGCGTATATTTGGCAAATTTAGTGTGCAAATATATAATTTCGCGTACATTTGGCAATTTTTAGTGTGCAAATATATAATTTCGCGTGCATTTGGCAATTTTAGTATGCCAATGTATAATTTTGCGTTCAATTGATAGTTTCTGTATGTACAAATATAATTCTGCGTACAGCTTGGATACACATAGCAATGTTGATTTTCTAAAAAAAATCTGACTTCAGTGTATGAATTGGGTACAGACATACAGTATAATGTGCAACATATAATTCAAATGTAAATTGGATGCAACTTACAATCTAGTGTGCAAACATACAATTTTAGTGTGCAAATTGGGTACGAGCGTACAATCTGGTGTGCAACATACAATTTTAGTGTGCAAATTGGGTACAAGCGTACAATCTGGATTACACTATTCAATTTATGGGATTTGAGACAAATTTTTCCGAGGGCCGGAAAAACAAAGTACTTCATGTACAATAGGCTTGTTTGTCTCTGAGTTACTCATTGATTTTGCTATATGGGTGTATTAATTGGCAAATTTCGGCAGTGGGCCGCTGCTTAATTGACTTTTCCCCTAGCCTTATGAGTATGTCCCTGAAAGAGATTTATTTGGTGAGTATCTTAAGTAAACATGTTTTATGTCAACAATTTTCTCAACAAAATTTTTTTTTTTTTTTTTTTCATTCATTTTTCCAACAATTTTCTTGGATACCTAAAGTGTGTTACTTTAAGTAAACCTTGGCATAGTATACAAGTGCTAGTGGGTACAAAAACTGTCTTAGTTATCTACCTGCATTCATGTATATTAATGTTAGATTTGTACAATTTTACAATTTGTAATTTGCAATTTTGCAATTTTGCGCGTATATGCGCGCATTAATCATCGATTTTGTGAGAATACCATAGATTTTCATATTATACATCAACAAGTGGCTGTGTATATAAATTTTTTTTTTTTTTTTCTAATACTTTGATAATTTCATTGACAGTGGAGGTGTGTCAGGAGTGAGATGTGAGTCTCCTCCCTGGTGTGCTCATGCAGTGGTGGCACTTGAGGTGTTAGGTGCCAGATTCTGGCATGTGTCTGTGGCAGTGCCTAGCTTGGTGTCAGTGGACAGTTCAGGGTGGGGGGGGGGGTGTGTGTGTCCATTTAAGGAGTGTGTGGCTGGTATTGGAGCATCAGTTCCTCTTTGGAAGTCACTGCTGTAGTACCATGGCCCACCTACAAGCTCTCTTTGCTCTGCCTGTCCCCCAGGTGATGGAGGTGGGGAGTCCAGCTAGGGCCCTGGTTGAGTCTAACCAGACCATCCATTATGGGTACATAGTGAGTAATTTCAAAGAGATCATTGAGCATGGTGATGTGATGGTCTGTAATTACTCCTGCCATTATTTCCTGGGCTCAGCCTTGCGTCGGGGGGCCACTGTGGCCCTTCTGACTAGGGCCTTGGGCAATATGGGTTTCTGGCCCATGGATTATAACCTAGGGCCGCGGGAGCGAGTGCTATGGGATTATTTGTTGGCGGCATCCCTCCTCGATCTTGCGGCATCCGGGAATCCATCCACGGCTGCCGAGTATGGACTGGGGATGCTGGAGGCCCGGCTCGCTGAGTGGGAGCAGGATCACGGCCATATGTATGGCTCGGACTCGGCCCCGGACTCTCCCATTGATGTTGAACCCGAGGATCTGTGGTAGGATCCCGACTGACTGAAACCTAGGGTGTAAAAACCCGCCATCCCAAAAGGCCCTTTTCAGGGCCGGCAAATTGTCCGAAAAGTTCTGAATACTGTCTCTGATGTGTTGTCTCCTGGTGGTGGACTGGGGGCAGCCTAGGCTGTGGGCAGTCTAGGCTGTTTCCACAGTCACCGGGGAGGGCTGGTGGTTTAGAAAATTAGCGATAGTCTGCATGTTTGACCTTGCGGTCTCCTCCTGTTGTTCGTCAATAATTATATCTGTTGTATTTTCCAGTGCTGTCATGGTCACCGGGCTGGTGCCACAATCATTCTGGAGAAGCATGGAGTAGTACAGTCCTTTGTTTTTAAGGGCTGGTATAGTGCTGAACCTAGTGCGCCAAGGTAGGTGTATCACCTGAGGGAGGTGATAAGCAAATTCTCCTCTCTGTGTTGTTATAACTGCTGGTCCATTCCAGGTAAATATAGCCTTAGGTAGTGGGAAGGTTTTAACCACTATATCCTTATAGGTAGGGGCAGCTGCTGATTTAATCTCATCAAATTCATGTGGTATTGGCCTCAAGGGTAGCGCGAAGTTTGAGTCTCCACAATATATTTTAAAATATATTGTGGGGTTTGTGCGCTTGGCCACATTTTTCTTGCCACAGTGTGTCTGTGCAAATTTCTTAAGGTACTTCATTATTCTGTAGGCTGAGTAGATGGTCAGGGTGAATAATATAGCAATTATCAGGGTGTGGGTTTCCTGAATTGTGAGGAAGGGGGTGTGGGTTTCCTCTGTAGGGGTTAATTTGGTAGGATTCTTATCTGGGAGCAATTTGTGTAGGGGCAGCTCGGTGACTAGTCTGAATGCTTTGGCTGTAGGCAGGTAGGCTACAGTCCCTCCTAGTCTGTATAATTTGAGTAGTATGTATACTAAAAAATGTGAGCTGATATCCCTAGGATGAGTGCTAAGCTTTGGAAGATTGGATGCTCTGTAACTCGACGTAGGTATGATTCCTCGTAGCGCGTTTCCATTTCCTTATTAAGGTTGGAGGCATCTTTTAATACTGTTTTGGCAAATGGCTCTAAATTTAGTTGAGTAATATCATCCATGATTGGATTTTCCTGTAGTTTTTCTAAGGTTCTAGAAAGGTTTACTACTGGGAAATTTGGAAGATTCTCTCTTTCATCTGGTTTGGTTTCAGAAATTTTGTTAAGTGCTGCCATGAATGGTAAATTAATTGTCTTGAGAATGTAATGAAATGATAAGGTTGAGTTACAGGGCAACCTTGTGTTTGGAAAAGAAAATTCTCCTACACTGATCGTGCACCCACAGGGTACACCTATGATTGAGTAGGACTGGGCCTTCCGAGTTTCAGACGTTTTACCATGGCAGTTGATAAAGTAATGGGGTTCATTAGTAGTGACCAGATACTCATCTTCAGAAATGGAAATAGCATGGGTGGTAGGTGCTTGCAGTGGTGAAACTGTAAACTTGCAATGTTCCTTAATCTGTTGAGCCTGGTTAGTAAAAATGGCTACATGGCATGTAGGCCTGTGTTTATAAATTCTACCATTTACATCTCTGCATACCTTTACTGTAGTACCTTCACATGCCTGCATATCTGCTGAGTCCAATTCGATGAATAATGATTCGTCGTAAGATACTGCTAGAAACTCAGTCGTGGTTTGTAGTTTGGTGACTCCTCTGGTGGGGGTCTCCTGTGTGTCTATAGGCATGGGTGATGTAATCATTTGGTACAGTTTGAAGGTTGAGGTGGTAGATTGAATTATAATGTCCAGATGAATATATATATGGTGAGCTGAGTAAGTGTATGAGGTCAGCTTCTGTGAATAATAGAAATCTAAGTCATTAATTGCGACTTGTGCTCCAGGGTGTGTAATCCTAAGTTTGTTATTAATGTCAATTAGGTATCTAGCAAGGTCTGAGGGTGGCACTATATCAGGGGTTAGGATCCCTGATGATAGCATCCTCAGGGCTGCATTTGTCCTTTGCAGTGATTGAACTGTATTCATTCTTGCTGCTATGATAATTAGTGCATCATTTAATACTTGCATTTTTTCCCTTTGAGTTTTCTCGTGCCTTGAATATGAGTCAAGTGACCTGGACATGTTAGAGGCCCACAGGTTGACGGTGTCACCTATGGTGTTGATTGTGCTGTCCAGTACCTTCTTATCTTGGATGTATGCTTTAACAAACTTATCTTGTCTGTCTGTGATCTTTTCAATGAGATTAGCTGCTTCCTGATCCTGTTTAGCAAATTTTCTTAGTATTTCATCTATGTTCTTGAGCTGTCCCATTACTTGGTTTACATCTTCTACTGTGGCTAGACCTAGCACACCGCGAAACAGGGGTGCTAGAAAACCCAGTATGGCCTCTCTTTTGGCCTTGTCCAATGTGTTTATGGGGTTGGATAAGAACAATTTGATGGAGGCTAGTGTTTCATTTATCTCCTTGTCTGTAGTTTCCAGCAAGGTGTCTAGCTCCTTAGCTTGTTGGATAATTTGGCCAGAGGTATGATCTTGTAGAGTAGGAGTGGTCAAATGGAGTATTCTATCCCTTATGGATCCTTGGGTAACGGGTGCCCGAGGTATCTTGTAGGGAATAGCTAACAACAGTGTTGTGGTTGTATGTCCATTGACCAATGGTTGAGGGCTAGGTTTGAATACTACTCCTATGTTTTGTCTCACCACAGGTGTATAGCCTGCAGTAAGTGGTTTTATAGTATATAATAACAGCATAGTTAGCAGTATGGGTGAAACTCTCAGTCTCCCCATGGTGCTTGTGTAAAGCAAGTTTGCTGTTTAAAGTCTTGTCAAATTTGTAGTGATTTGGTGCTGGTAAAGTCTAAGTGTATGGTGTAACACTTTAAATGAAGTGGTTCAAACTGTACCTTTGCAAGATTGAGCTGTCTTGGCAATATGTCCGGTGAGTCTATAGAGGTTGACCAGTAATGGTAAGGTCAGGTTGAAGGTGAAGTAGGTGTGTTCTTTATCCTAGTGCAGTCTCTCCTAATGGAGAAGTGGGCTGGCTAATTCCCAAGTGGGGTCCTGTAGACTTGTGTTCCAGACTGCAGCTGGATGAAGACTGATGGTGGGCTATGGTCCACAGTGCTTCTTATGTAGCCTACCCTACCCACATCCATTGTGGGCCTGGTATTGTTTCTCTGGAGACAATGCATTAATCTCCAGTGTCTGCTAACTGTGGGGTCTATTGTGTAGTCTGTGTACTGGTGATTAGCTCCTCCTGTCATCCAGGACAGCCATTCATGACCGTCTAGACAGTTGTCTGAGGGAAGCTTATAAGGTCAATTGATCTCTATAGACTGCTGTGTTGGCATAGCGCGCTCTTTCATGTGGGGATTAGGCTTTAGACACTCCATTGTGTTACCCTTACTCTTCTTAGACTTCATGTCTGCTTTACTTGGGGGGTCCCAGTCTTTGACCCTTTCAGAGGCAATAACCTACTGATATATTTACAAATTTGATTGGCTTTATATACATAGTAATTCATTATCAGTCACACATGTCTTATGTGTGGATGAAGAGAATTTGTAATACATTTTGAAAATCTTATGACTTTTGGTATCTCAATCTTGTTTCTAATTTCTTGAAACTGCACCACACCTAGATGTCTTTCTTAGTATGTGGTGTGCAGGCCTAGGCTTGATAGGGCCTATGCCTGTGGTTTCTCTTGTAAGGGTGATATCATTTTTGTTCCTTACAATTTTGCTGTAGTATTTGGCCTCATGTGGAATAAGCCTGTGTGCAAATTCATTATTTCTGACAGCCACAACCTTTTTCAGTCTGTCTATGTGCACTGGTCTGGCCACCAATAGATTGGTGTCCAAGTTTTTGAGTTTGGCACTTGTCAAACTAGGTCTATCTACTACAACATATGGTCCCATAAAAAGGGGTTGAAGTTTCTTACACTCTGTATTGGTCAGGATTCTTGGTATGTTTAGGTACACCATGTCGGTGACCTTGATTTCCTGTGGTGTAAGTTTCTTATCATATCTATCCTTTCTTTCCTTTTGTAGCTTGGCGACCCTTTCTATAGCTTTCCTCCTAGAGGTATCTTGATTTGTTATCATGTTAGCTACATGGTCTGCTACTGTGGATATGTCTTCCTGTATTCCCAGCCCTAAGTCCATTGGGGTGGCTGGGTTTCTTCCATGGAGTAGGAAGAAAGGGGTGAATCCTGTGGTTTGGGATTCAGTGTTGTTTAATGCAAAGGTTATGGGTTCAATAAATGAATCCCAATTGTTTTGGTGCTTTGAGCAGAATGCTCTGAGTGCTGTGCCTATGCTAGCATTGAATCTCTCTACAAGCCCATTTGATTGTGGCCTGTATGGTGAGGAGAATTTATGTTTGATCTTGAGGTGTTTAGTTAACTTTGTGAACTTTGCACCTGTATAACATGTCCCATTGTCTGTTTGAAGAGTGGCTGGTGTTCCATGATGACAAATTATATTCTTGTAGAACTCTGCTGCTGTTGTCTCAGCTTTTAAGTCAGTAGTAGCCCAAGCTGTTGCATATCTGGTAGCATAATCTATGCAGACTTGTATATGTTTGTTTCCCCTGGCAGTTGTGGGAAGTGGTCCCACCGCGTCTAGGTTTAGGAACTTCATTGGTGAAGTCATGTACTCTCTCACTGTCATTGGTGTTTTGTGTGAGTGTACTTGCCTTTTTGCTGTGAGGCATGTGTGGCAGGTGGAAACATATTTTGTTGTGTCTGCTAGCATAGACTTCCAATATACCCTAGGTCGGAGTGCTGACAGCATCCTACTTGAACCAAGATGGCCGCCAGTAGGTGAGTCATGGAAATACTGTAGTGTACTTGTTACCCATTGCTGTGGTATAACAATTTGAAGTGGTACAGTATTGGTTTTTCTCCAATTTATGGGGCATATATGGACTAATGTACCATTTACCAAGGTGTATGTCTGGCCTTGGTTGATGATTCTATTTCCTTGTGCTTTTGGTGCAGGCAAGGTCCCATCCTCAAGATACTGTATGAGGGGTAATAGGTCCTTGTCTTTCCTTTGTTCCAAGCCAAGGTTTGTACCTGAGATGGATGTGTCGGGAATCTGATCCAGTAGTTGATTTATATCTAGCACATGTTGTTTTATTCTGTCTCTTTCTTTTTCTTTTTCATCGACTATTGGCCTATCTTGTGCCTTTTGTTGGGGTGTGTCACTCTTGTTATGGTGTGTAGGCTCCTTTGGAGGGCCTATTCTCGCCTTAATGGGAGTGGCAACCTTTTTCTTTAAAGGCACAATTTGCTTTTTGTCATTCTTCTTTGTCTCAGAGTTCTTTGACTTAGTAGATGCAGTGTCTTTTGTGACATTTTTCCTGGCAGGTGGGGTTTTGGTAGGTTTGTTTCCTGTGACCTTTTTCTCATTTTGAATAGTTTGTGATTGTGTGGGGGGTTTTGGTGTGCCCTCCTGAATCATTTCTCTAGTCTTTGAGCGTGTGGTCATAGGACACAAATGGTTTGATGTTTCCTCTCCCTGCATAGGTTCAAAGAATCTGACTGATTTAGAAGTTGCTTGAGTAATAGCATATATCGTGTCTTCTGGATCTTCATCATCTGAGTCAGGTGGGGTGAAGGGTGGCTCCTTAGGAGTTGCCTTCACTATCTGATTGAGTGATGAGAATTCAATAGGCTCGAAGTCATTATCTGGAAAGAGTTGTGAGTATTCTCTCTCACAGTGGCAAAACACATAGTGTGTAGATTGCTTCAAGATACCCCTAATGGGTGTCTCTGGCCTTTCAATGGTGTTGGGTGGATCATCCCTTTTGAATGGTACTTTCTTTGTTACTTTTGCAAACTTGGTTCTACTGGCTGCTCTAACTCTCCTTGGTGGGGGTGGAGGGTTAGTCATGGGTCCAGAGTCTGGGTATTCTCTTCTAGACATAGCATCTGGTGGTGTGTTATCATCACCTTTCACGTGTTGGATGGTGAATGAAAATTGTTGTATGTCTAGAGCCCATCTGGCCCATCTATGTGTGAGTCCTGTATTGGTTAATAGTGGGATTAGGGCTGCATGGTCTGTGTATAGTTGGAAGTGTCTGGTCTCTAGATAGTGTCTGAAGTGTAATACTCCATACACTACTCCCAGTAGTTCTCTCTCTGTGGTATTGTAATTTCTCTCATGTTTGGAGAGGGTTCTACCTGCAAAGGCTACTGGTCTGAGCACTCCTTCATTATCTCTCTGTGAGAGTACAGCTCCTAAACTCACATTAGAAGCATCAGTTGCCAAACTGAACTCTTTCTCATAGTTTGGATATCTGAGAAGAGCATTGGTACAGAGGGCATGCTTTAATGTTTTGAAAGCATTATCTGCCTCTTCTGTCCAGACAAATGCTCTGAGATGTGTCTGTAGATCATACAATGGTCTAGCAATTTGGGCATAACCTTTGATAAACTTCTTGAAGTATTGGCATAGGCCTGTGAAGGATCGGACATTTTTGACTGATTTTGGTGTTGGGAAGGTTTTGATTGACTCCACCTTTGTGGGAGATGGTTGCAGTCCCATGGGTGTGACTCTCATTCCCAAGAAGTCTATTCTGTCTATGAAGTATTCACATTTTGATTTCTTCAGTTTGAGTTTACCAACTCTTAGGCTGTTGAACACGTCTTCCAGGTCATGGAAGTGTTGTTCGATTGATGGTGATAATACCAATATGTCATCTAGGTATGGTAGGGCACATTTGTACTTGAGTTTGTTCAGAATTAATGTGACTAGATGGCAGAATCCCGCCGGTGCCGTCGCTAAACCCATCGGCATCCTTTCATAGACATATTTTTTGTCATTTGCTATGAATGCGGTTTTATGCTGATCCTCCTGTCTTATAGGAATTTGAAAAAATCCCTGTTGGGCATCTAGCTTACTGAATACTCTTGGTCTGAGTGACCCTATCATGTCTAGAGTGTCATCGGCCCGGGGTGTAGACAAGGCTTGATTTATCGTGTTCTGGTTCAAATAACGAAAATCTGTGACGAGCCGATGGCCTCCCGATGATTTTTGTACTAAAAAGGATCTGGAGGCCCAGGGGCCCTCGGCACATTCTCTCAGAATGCCCTGTTGTACTAGCCTTTCACACTCTTCCCCTATTGCGGCCTGTTTTTCTGGTGTTTGTCTATATGGTAGGAAATGACATGGTACTGCCTCAGGTTTTACATGTATTGAGTGTGTATACAGGTGTGTGGCACCAATGTCTCCATCTTTTCCTACGAATACATCATCATACTTGGTCAGCAGTGATTTTAATCTATCATGCTGATCTTTGGATGTGAGCACAGATTTTGGTGGAACATTCTCTTCCAATTCTGGCTCGAGGTCATGTGCCTCACTATGTATAGCAGCTATTTCAGAGAGTCTGATTGAGTTGGGTTCAGGGTCAGCATATGTGGACTCACAGTCTGAGTCTGTGTCACTGAATTGAGTTACATCCTCAGGCCGTATGGCTGAGATGGATTGATCAGTGTGTGGGGTTGTGTCTGACACCTGTTGGGGTCTTTCTAAATCAGATTCCTTGACTTCCTGAAATAGAGCTATGATGGCACCCTTTTTGATTTTATGTGGGCGCCTGCTGGTGTTGAGTAACACTAGGGGATGTTTGTTATTTTCCCTGGGGGTTACTGCTGCCCTTTGAACTAGATATGGGGCATTGTTGTTTCTTTGGAGGTTATCTACTACTCCAGTTTTGCCTTGCAGTGATTGAGTAGATGTGACCTTACCCAATACTGCAAGTTCAGAGAATGGAGGGATGGTAAAATCCCTCACTGCCCTAATGGGTTTGAGAATTTGTTCAGGATCAACATTAAATTCAATTTGAGATTTTGTAGTGCTTAAGAAATCTGTGCCGAGTACAATGGGCTGTGTGAGGTTGGGTATTACAGCAAATTGGTATTGGAATCTGACACCTTGGATTCTAAAGTTCAGCATAGCTGAATGTCTAACATGACACACCGATCCATCTGCCAAGTGGATGTTGATTTTAGATTTCCTCAGTTGGATATGGAATCTCTTTTGGAGATCCATGAGGAATGATTGTCTGACACAGGTGATAGTAGCACCTGTATCAACCAAACATTGTACATCTGAAACATCATATAGATTTGCATTGATACAGCCATTTTGAAGAAGTACAATAGAAAGCTTGGTACTCTCACCTGTATCCTTTGATGATGAATCTGGTGGGGTGATGTGTATCACTGATGGACGTCTCTGTCTGTTAGATGGTAGATTGGCACTAGCAATTGTCTCTGGTTGGATCTTTGTTAATCCTGATTGATTGTTTGTATTTGGGGTGTCACAGTGCACTGGCCCATCGGCACTGTGACATCCTAGTTTTCCTGGTTCTGTGGGGTGGTTGAGATGCTTGCCACCAGGAGTTTGGAGATTTGATCCATCACATGAGGTGGTATTTGGGGGTTACTTTGTTGGTTCCCCTGGTAACCTCTTGTGTCAGGTTTGTAATCCTCCTGGCGTGGGTTGGAACCCTGGTTATATTGACCAGAGTTGCTGTATTGACCGGAGTTGTTGGATCTCTGATTGTTGTAGGCGCCATTGTTGTTGTAGGATCCACTGTTGTAGTTCCTATGTGGACTCTGGCCCCTACTGTTGGATCCTTGACTATAGGATCCAGAGTTGTTTGAACCCTGGCTGTTGTTGTAGGATCCAGAGTTGTTGTAGGATCCAGAGTTGTAGTTCCTATGTGGACTCTGGCTCCTACTGTTGGATCCTTGATTATTATAGGATCTGCCATTACTTGGGGTTCTGTCTCTCCTATCACTGTATGAAGAGTTACCATTGTTGGAGTTGGAAGAGCTGTTGTCTTTCCTACTGTTGTGACCCCCCCGGTTGTTGTTGTTGCCCCCTCTACCTCTACCTCTATTGGATTGGTAGTTGGGGTCATAGTTATTTCCTCTGTATCTACCGGTAGGGTCTCTTGATGCAACCTTAGCTTCCTGTTGCCTTACATGGGCACTAGACATTAGGTTAACATCTTCATCTGAACTAGTGCTGATTTCCTGGACCTTTTTCTTAGTAGGCTGTGGGTTGGTTTCTGCATCCCTTACCTTCCTAGATCTCTCTTGGGTCTCAACCTCTAGGGCTAGGTCTAGGGCTTGGTCAAAAGAGTCTATTTTCTTGTTCTCAAGAGCTATAGAGATCCAGGGCCTCATGCCTTGGGTAAATGCCTTGCTTAGGGTTTCATCGTTTTGGCGTTGGGCATTACACACTTTCCTGAGATGGCATGCATAGTCTAGAACAGGTTCATCTATCTTTTGTGCACGGAGTGCAGTCCTTGAGATTATATTGTCTCGAGTAGCAAAATACTCTTTTAATTTATTCACTACATTGGTCCATGTCAACATATCAGGTGTGGCACTCTCCCTGAAGGATTCAAACCAAGCTAGTGCTTGTCCTTCGAGGTACTTGGGTAAATATGTTACCATGGTGTCACTGTCTGTCACTTTGTACTTATCCTTCAGATATTCTGGGAATTTGTGATCAATGAATAATGCTGTTGACATGAGTGGTGATGGGTGTGAAAAGGTTTTGGGTTTTGTTACCTCATGTATCCTGATCTTTCTGTCGTCCTGCTGTTTATTGTCTATGAGCTTGGTCATGTTGGACACCATGGAGATTATGATGTCATCTTTGGATCCAGAGGCAGATGGTGTGACAACAGGTGTGATGGCAGGTGTGGGAGGCTGTGGGGTCTGGGATGATACCATTTTCATGAGATCTGCTATCTGTTGTTGTTGTCTCTCTAGGGACTTCCGCTGATCTTCCATGGCCTTCTGTTGAGCATCTATTGCTGCATTCCTCTCTGCCAGTTGTTGGTTGAGGATCCTCTCCCTTTCCTCCTGCTGGGACTTGTTGGTCTCTAGGGCAGTAACTGCATCTTGGATGGCCTTCTCATAGGCCCTTATCTTCTCAGCTGTCTGATTAGGTTGGGGGCCTTCATCGGTGTCCATGATGGAGGGTGTGGGGGAGGTGTCTCTGGAGGAGTGGCTGTCAAAGGCTGGAGCTGGGGTGGAGGATCTAGATGAGGGTGTGGATCCACCCCCTGAGGCAGATCCTTCTTCCCCTGAGGTAGATAGCGTGAGTTGGGCGTCCTGTAGAGATCCCTGGGAAATGTTGGATCCCTGAGAACTGGTTGTTCCCTGAGTAGACAGGGTGGGAGGTGTGGGGTCTACTGAGTGTGGGACTGTTGTATTGGAGGCTGGTTTGCCTCCTGTGGGCCTCCTAGATCTAGGTGGGAGGGAGACCTCTTCAACAGGCCCCTGACTACGTAAGGTCTTTGTGTGTTGTTCTGCCAGCTTGACTGATAAGACCTTGATGTGTGGGGTGGACCTCACTGACGTGTGGGAGACCTCACTGACGTGTGGGAGACCTCACTGACGTGTGGGAGACCTCACTGACGTGTGGGAGACCTCACTGACGTGTGGGAGATCTCATTGATGTGTGGGAGATCTCACTGGTGTGTGGGAGATCTCACTGATGTGTGGGAGATCTCACTGGTGACCTTGGTGGGTATGGTGTCAAGGTCAAGGTCACTGGGTGGGTGGAGTGGGTCTTACTGTGTGTATGCGGTACCAGCTTTAATTTACTGTGTGCATGATTGTTCCCAGTTGCGGTACCAGCTTTAACTTACTGTGTGCATGATTGTTTTTAGTTGTGTTACCAGCTTTAAATTTTATGAGCCTGTGAGGTATGGGATCTTAGTAGGATGTTCTCCACCACTTTGTCATACTAGTAATTGGCATGATCAAGTTGTCATATGAGAAATATCATAAGACTAGTGGTATATAGTGTAAATACATCAGGCTCATATAAAATAGTGTTATTTCCAGTTGTCACTGGTTTATTCAGCTTTAGGCAACATGTAAGAAATATCAATCATACAGTAGTTAGTATGTAGGTAGTTTGCACATACAGTAAACATACAGTAATTTATAAGGTACAATGTTCAGTTCCACTCCACCTGTGAGGTATTAATAATACAGTGTCCAGCATACTTCTAGGTGGGTTCCCACACCTAGCTCCTGACCTGCTGCTTAGAGGAATAATGTAATAATGGATAACTTTACCCTCTGGTGGAAGTCTTGAAGAAGATAGCCTCTGGCCACTAATGGTAGGAAACCAATGCCTGTCTAGCATAGTTTCACCATAGTGCAGTGGTATAGCAGGTAGCAGGAGATGACTGGAGATGTTACCTCTAGAGCGGTTCTTGGTGATGTGTCTTCCTGGAGGTGCAGACAGGCTATTTGTAGCAAATCTTGGAAAAGCACCTCCAGACTGACTGGAGCCAGCAGCATCTGCCTAACTCTACAATTGTTTGAGGGGACCCTTTCAAGTGTCACAGGGGGACAAAGGACCCCCATGGACGCCGCTATGGCCCCCATTGTCTTGGTCGGTTCTGCATCTTTAGACCCTCATATCTCGGCCGTTTATGCTTGTATAACCGCCATTTTGGGCATGCGCGGAGCTGAATGTGCCAAGATTATAATGCCCGCTGGATAGGCGCGTAACTCCCGCCGGTTTGTCTGTAGCTCACTCGGAGGTCGATTCAGTCTCCATGGCGTAACTTCCTTAATACTGGGAGTTCCGCCTTGATCTTGGGCTCATTCTGACCGTCTACTTATGGGCTTTCCAGAGAATTTTTGATATTTGACCTAGGTCGCTCAGGAGCGACGCTAGAGCGACCGGAAGGTTATGGCGTCGTGCTTATGTAACCCATTGTTCAGTCCTTAGAGTGCTCAGACACTCATGACGGCGTCAGCGGTGCTCAGGCACCCGTGACGGCCGGTTGCATTCACTTACAAGTTATTAATTTGTGCATTGAACCATGAGGTCGCACACTGAGACCCTCATTTTTATTATATTGTGCAGTGAACCATTAGGTCGGAGCCTTTGATGTCAGAGAGTGTATGTAACTGACCTGGCTGGTGTGCAGTGGGGCATGAACGCTCTTATGTAAAGTTTGAGCGCTCTTATAGCTCTTAGAACCAACCTATGTATTAATTTCATAGATATTTCTTTGATTAATACAAAATATGTTAGAATTTATGGAACAATAAAATGGTATATCATAACATGATAACAGGCTGTTAAAAACCTTCTTTACCCGCAGAGTCAAAGTTCAAAAAGGAGTAGAATATAAATGTGCTGCATTGTGGAATTCCCTTGGAAATGAATACAGAGAAATTGAAGAATATTCAAGGTTTGGTGATAGGCTGAGAGTGATGTATGATAAGACACTTAGGGAGCTGGATGATATCCAGCCTCCATAAATACTATAATAATTCTCCACATACTTTACACCATCAAAACAAATTCTAAAGTGGAATAGATAATAAACCTACTGAATTCATGCTCTTTCATTTACTAACCACATTTATTTATGGTACAGGCCATCAAACACCATTTAAATTGTGCAAAGAAGTTACTAACAACTAGTGATCTATATTTAACACATGTTATTGTACTTCAACTAAAGAAATATCTGGATTTAGAGACATTTATTGTCCACTGGATGAAAAACAGGCATGACCTAAGGGTGCATAGCCTATCCTATGTACAATCAAAACTGAATAAACATATATATATATATATATACATATATATATATATATATATATATATATATATATATATATATATATCAGTGTTTATACATGGCAATGTCTATAGACCATGTGCATTAGTGGAGATTCAAGAATGAGGCCTTAAAAGGGTGGGTTGCCCAGCAATCAACCACTTTGGTGGCCCCCAAGGGGTAAAAAACGACATGGCGACTTTTGGCCATTTTTTGGCGACATTTCGACTTTGTACCCTTTTAAAAGTGACATGTGACATTTCCAATCTTTAAGAAAGTGACATTTGATCTGAGACCTTAAATTTTGAGATTATAAGACATGTTTTTTCCCCCTAAAAAAGTGACATGTGACCTGAAACCTTACATTTTTGGCAACATTGTGACCTCAGGGGGGGTCCCCTTGGGGGCCCCACTTTGAGTGTCGGGTATCTATACCGTCTAACACCCAAACTAGCCTTATTTTGATCCCACACAATGAGCTATTACACGAAGCCTATCAATGACCATGGGAGGAATTTGCCTTCTTATTAACGTTCTTTACTGGAAGGTTTCTGCAATTTAGCAATCTTTTGCAATCTAGTGCTCTCCATGAGGACTAGGGTACAAATCAAGATCACAATATCGAGATACTTTTTTTATTACATCATTGAAATCATTATGCAATTTACCATATTCTATTACCCAATCCAGAAATTGTGATGAAATCTTGGACATGTATAAATGCTGGTTAGGAGGGTGAACACTGTTATCTGTGATCTAACCCTTACCATAGGCTGCAATGTCTGCATAGATCATCATAAATGTTAGGAATACATAGTACACTGAAAACATGGAACATCTGAAGCTAGTCAGTGGTGATGACTTTAGGTCCTCAGGTTGACAATACCTAAAACAGCAACTTTAGGTGGTCAAAATGACGACTTTAGAGTTTCATCCCGATGACTTAAGTCATCAGTATGATGACTCTGTATTGTCAGTATTTAGGTCATCATCTTGACGACCTAGTCTTGTCAACCTGAGGACCTAAAGTAGTCACCACTGCACAGAAAAAAAATCCATGTTAGTCAGTCTAACTTAACTTAGTCACATTGACTACCCAAATCAGTTTCTTTCTCCAACCACAATCTTGAATAAGGTATCTGCTGGGAGTTTCAGGCAAGCTAACTTATCTTAGTCACTGTCACTTAGTCACTTTGACTAAGATCTCTTAGTGACTTTGACTAAGCTATATTGGCATAGTATTGCCTTTACACACCAGGTGGCAGCATGGTTTGAAACAGGATTTTTCTGGTGGCTGTGTACCATAAACTATTCGATGGATGTCAAAATGATGGTGATTTTCAGGCACTGTATAATTTTGATGCATTCACAATTCAACATAACATCAAGCTTGGCAAAATATGTCAAATAGTTTAGTGAATTGTTAAATAAACTAGGTAGACAGATAATTACACCTTTTCTGTGGGAATCTAGATAAGTAAAATATCCACAGATGTATCTGCTTCTTTGTGGGAAACCCAGAGTAATTGACTCTGGGGCTCTAATGAAAATGATGTGAGGCATTTCACATGTATGCTTCCTAAATGATAGGATAATTATTTGTGGGATGTGGATCCTATACAGAGCTTACACTCACCATAATTAGATTGCATACTTGGTCAAAACCACTGAGGAATCTTAGTCAAAATCAGGCAAGCCAAGGCAAGTTGGGCACTTTGACTAATGGTTAGTCGTATTTGACCAAGAAAAACTTGGACACTTAGGCACGTGCTTTTGACTAGGTATTGTTAAAAAGTTAGCCTTTTTGACTAACATCTGACTAAGATTTTGAACATTATTATTTTCTGCGTGACTAGTTTCAGATCTTCCAAGTTTTCAGTGTAGGCATAGAGTCTATATAACTGAGTTCCATGGTATTCAATACTACCCTATTTTTTTATAAGAGACAGGAGTCGGAGAAACTCTAAGTGTATGAGGAGTGGGATAGTAGCACGATATGTTGGCAAATGATAGTAATAAACACTAGCAGTCAAATAGGCGCATGTGATATATACAAAGGTATTCTAAATTTGAGACTTAAGTGGTGCTACTATTACTTGCAGGTAGTATAGAGTAATTTCACTAATCTTGACCTCGAGCATAAGACACAACCTGTTGAATGCTGCAATTTAGTTACTTTTTTAACTTAAACTTTTGTGGGTGTTCAGGTTCAGGTACCTCTACCAAAGCTTTTGTGATTTTTAAGGGATTATGGTTTTTCATTACGACAGTCTTTGTTTACTTGAGCACTTACCTTGGACTCTCAATTTAATCAATCAGTCTACAGTCACAATCCAATTCTTTAGGTTCACGAGAGTCAGACCTCAATCTCAGAAGGTGACACTAGTGCTGCTGCAGAGTAGTGCAGGAAATGCTCACAAGGGGGTGTTACATGTTGGCACTGAGACCGCTGTTCATCTAAGCAAAGTTGTAAAGTTGTGAAGAATTGTTCGGTCTGCTTGGAGAACCCAGTCCGAGAGGTGCTCAAATATAGTGTAATGCCTCCAATTGTGCACTGCACATGTACGGGAATGTCTTATACAATGAATGCCTCCCTATAAGGCACCCTTGAGCTTATAGGGATTGTATTAACAACCAGTGAGCACAGAACGTTAGGTCAATTTTGAGGTAACCAAATAGTTGATCAAGCATGATGTTTAATGTTAATTCAACATTGATTCAACATTCTGTGCCCATTGGTAAGGCACACCAGGGGTCAGAGTAGAAGCCGTGGCGTAAAGACTGATAACTGCAAGGTTTTATGGTACTTTGTATGATGTAGGGTCTAGCCCCATCTGCGTAGTGGACATCTTGATGTTAATCAGTGTGATTTCCTTTGTGATGAACTGTGGACGATTCATATTGGCAAAGGTAGATCAAACAGTTAGATAGTTTCTTTTGAAAATATAATCAGCTCCAATTACTGAAAACACAGACCTACAGACAACGTGGTAGTTGGGAATGTTTAGAAAATATTGTCTAGGTGGAGATATAGGATTGCTAAAATGAAAAAAGGGAAGGAAGGAAGGTAGGAAGGAAGGAAGGAAGGAAAGAAGGAAGGAAGGAAGGAAGGAAGGAAGGAAGGAAGGAAGGAAGGAAGGAAGGAAGGAAAGATAATGCCTTAAGGCATTTCTGAACAGTCTGATGCTAATCAACTGTAAATGCCATACTAGCTAGAAGGCACACCCGGACTTTGGGACGGCATTTACACTGTGCCTTATACCTCTATACACGGGACCACGGGCGTGGACTGGTTACCAGGTTAAGTCTGTGTAGTAGGTGTTATCCATATGCTATAGAAGGGTGAGAAACTAAAGGGAACAGTGCTGCCTCTGCCTCTGGTGCTTTTATTTGCTATGCACAGACCTTGATTACAGAGGTGAGGGGTTTCTTTGGCAAAGTCAACATGGAGCTAGAAATAAATTGCAGTGGTCTGTTTTTTTTTGTTTTTTTTTTGTATGGCAAGCATTCCGTACCCAGTAGATGTATACAGTTTGTGGATTTCCACTTAGTCCCTTTCATTTTGGGATGATTTTCCATTTCAAAATAAGAAGAATAAAAATCGTTGAATGTCCTAAGGTCGTTAGATTGACGATACCCAAGCCTACAACATTAGGACATAAGATTGATTACCCAGGGTCGTCAGAATGATGAACCGTAATATGTCACCACACTACCCAAGGTAGTCAAACTGATAACATGATACTGCTCAATTGACAAACCTGGTGGTGACTAGCTTGGTTCCTAAAACTGACTACTTACAGTTGTAGACTTCTTTTTGGTTATTGTCAACTTGAGCACATAAGGTCCTCAGCAGTGATGACTTTCAATTCTCACCTGAAACGTTATCATAAAATATTTGGCCAATTAAACCCACAGTCCATTATGCTTCTGCCACCCACTTGAGCAATGCAAATATATAAAATCTGCGACAGATGTCTAGTGGACTATGGGTATTAGTTGCACATACCTGCCACCTTGTAAGCATGCACTGCTGTCATTTAGAGGAACGGAGGGATTTCAATCCCTGTAAAGTGCCGCAGAGGACCTTAGGTTGCCGACCTGATAGGGTAGATTAACCTGAAGACGACCACATACCTAGAGTCGTCCACCTGTCAGCTTGTTTATTCTCACTTTTACATGTATTCTGTTGGTTTTAATGAGCTATTAATGTATTGATAACCTAGGACGAGGTGAGGTTTGCTGGAAATATTTGCAGCTAACCTCACCGAGTCCTAGGTTATCAATGCATTAATGCGTTTATCGCACTTATTCATCCGTTATGTATGAATTTCTTACCTTTTAACCCTGTATTTAATAGGAGAAGACTTTTTGTTAGTGCATTCGATCGGCACATTTTGCCAAGCCGTCGTGGCCAAGTTGTCACTCTGCCCGACATACCTCCACCTTCACACACATTTTTCGGGTAGAATCCAAGTATGTCAAGTCCTGTACTTCTAGCACTGACAAATATACTATCTCTAGTTGGTGTTCACCTACATTTTGTCTCCATTTTCTTCAAAATAAATAAGAATCCAATGATTTTACAAAGCAATATGTTTCGCCACCCACCTCCACCATGATCGGCTTCATGTTAACAGTGTGGGAAGGTCCTGTATGTAGGTCAACCTGCCACAGGACGACGGGGCAGGTGCCAAGATGTATAGCTATGGAAAATCAATGGATTCTTATTTATTTCAAACAAAATGGAGAAATTAGGCATGGCATGTTCATTTAGGATATCTAAGGAAGTTTTCCTGTTAATAACTTCACCTGGCACTATTGGATTCTATGCTAACGAGGTGTGTAAACATCAGGTATGTCGAAAAACTTATTCAAATCCTTCATGTACATTGGTTTATAGTACCGGTCGGCTTTGTATGGTGGACAGCAAGTTTGCCTCCTGCCACAGCGGCCGGGGATCAAACCCCATAGAGCCCTGAACGGTTTTAACTGGAAATGTATGGCGAGGGTGACTTTGTATCCTTCTCCAATTTATAAACATGTCCAGGTTGAAACTAGCACCTTCTTGAAGAATAACAAAATGTCTCAGAGTGTGGTTAAACCCCAATAACGGAACGGGGTTATGACCAAAAAAGCATGCTGATGGCCCTGAATCGTAAAATCATTGAAATATAGAGGTGTTATAGTACCCCACACTGAAAGCCCCAAGGTCGTCAGACTGATGATGCCCAAATCTACAACCTAGGTCATCAGATTGAGCACCCAGGGTAGTCAACCTGATGGGTTTAGGTCAACACACTCATCCAAGGTAGTCAAACTGATTACAAAATGTTGTTAGAGTGACAACCTTGATGCTGACTACCTTGGGTCCTCAATATGACTACCCAAAGCTGTAGTTTTGGGTATCGTCAACTTGAGCACCTAAAGTCCTCAGCGGTGAAGACCTTCAGCTGAAAACTGAAGGCCTAATCATCAAACATGAGTGGCACACACCTGCCACCTTGTGTATTTGTTACATATTGTCAACAGAATGCCATAGACTCATACTGGGGAGATGTAGACTAAGGGATTTCACTCCCTGTAAGGTGCTGCCCTCTCTCTGTACCTCTTCTGATGACCATAGGTCCTCAATCTGACGAGTTCAAAGATCTGAGGGGTTTTCAGTGCATAGAATGAGGTCCTGGTATATATGAAGTAATTGTCATTGTATAATTATGTATTGAAGTCCCCATGCTTGAATGGTTTTTATCATGGCCAACTGGTCATTTCATCAGAATTCTCCAACTTTGGTTGCATAATTTGTACATTACAAGTGCTCACACATACTGCATTTTGACCCTATATAGGTATAGATAAATATCATTGCTAAATGATAGCATAAGGAAAAGTACAGAAATGTTAAATACTTTCTGCATTTCCTAGAACATACCAATTTCACCTTGAGACAACCACCATTTCACCTTGAGACACCTATTTGTGCTTTTAATTGAATAGAAACCATTCATTATGTAGGATTACATAAGAAGATTCATGGCCAGAATAGTTTGGGATAGAGAGATTTTCACTGGTTTATGCTCTGATGCATACATTTCAATCTTTACTCTAATGCTACTGTTATTATTATGTACAGGAACTATTTGATACCAAGAATGTGATAATAAACTTAAGGAGTGGATTATTATAGTCCATATTGAAGGTCTATTAAAGTGCATTAAAAAACCTCATCAATGCAGATTTTGGAATAGCACCTCTATTTTCATGGGATTTACAGTATCTGTGGGCATAATGCTGTCTAAGATTATCATTCAAATTAAGCCATAATAAAACATACATTTTCTATATCATGCAGTAGTTTTAATGTTGTCATTCTATTGTATGTTCATATGGGGCACTTACCTTTTAAATGAGGGTTTGATCAAAATAGCTCAATCAAAAGAGCGCATATCAAGTGGACGTCTCAAGGTGCAAAGTGGAACTCTCATGGTCAAAATGGACCCATTGAGATGTTCTCAGAAATGTTGAAAAATAAAATATCAGAATTTTACATGGATTTCAGAATTTCAGTGCAAGAAGCATAATTTCCTCGGGAAAAAATTACAAAAGATTTATGAACAACAACTGTACATTTACTATGGAGCTGAAGCACCTGTAAAGAAAAAGGATTATAAAATCAATCATTTATAAAACAAGAATAATCACCTGTGTAGGGTTAACCATCGCCTGACTTGCTCCTGGCCCATAAAAACCGCCATCATTTAACCTCAGAACGAGCTGCTCTGAGCAGACCACCCAGGGGGTCGGTAAATCAACGTCATCCTCCAACTAACGGTACCTAGCATAAATGAATGCCCCTCTCCCCGCCTTTCACTCCCTGACTACTCGCCTCCCGCCCAATTTTCCACATGACTTGGCCCACCAACGATTCCTCCGTCCCCAAGGCTCTGAATGTACTACTCCTGACTCGCCCATCCCATAGTTTCTGATAGACACCCATTTTCTGCTTTTATCCCCGTTATCTGCTAATACCTGGGCCATAACGTGAGTTCACGTGAGTCTACACTCTCCATCCAATGAATGCATGTTATTGCATTGGGGGGTGGGTGAATGGAGAACAGTCCCGAACATCTGGTGAAGAATGAGTAAAGGACCCATGAATGCGGGGGAAGGGTGATGGAGGAAACGAGGATGCAAGGAATGTCCCAATGTCGCCAAAATTCAAGTCTTCATGTCACATGTCACCTTTTTAAAGAATGGACATGTCACATGTCACTTTTTTCTTCTAACTGAAAGGTACAGCCTATGCTGGCACTTGTGTAGGCTAGAGTTGCAGGGGTCCAGGATTCTGAGAAGGGGGTGGGGGTGCTACCCAACATGGCCACGGGGATGTGGCTGAAGATATCAGTCACAAGTGCAGTTTATTCACAATCAGTCAAGTAATTATCATATGGGGGTCTGGGGGCATACCCCACAGGCCAATTTTTGATTTTAAGGGGCACATGGGGCATTTTGGTGCACCTAGAGCACTATAGGCCTAAGTACTTCGTAATAAAATATTTTTCATTGACACCCCCTCTCCTTTATCAAGGCACCAACATAATCCATTATTTCGAAAAAAGTTATGCAACTTTTAAAATTCAAAAGTTATAATATCTGGAAGGGAACTAGAACCAAAGATTTTGATCAGATATTGAATGAGAGACAAATCTTAAAATGTCTAGTGGGTAACTGGTTTGTGTGAATGTGGAAGATGGTTTGGAGCCATTTTCCTGAGAAAAAGTTGAAAATTTCTATGTCAAAACATGTATTCTGGCCAAATGTCGCCATGTCCCTTTTTACCCCTTGGGGGCCACAGGAATCTCTGAGAACATGTGAACATAAGAGTTGAGGTTCCCTAAATGAAAAATAATTTGAATGAAAAGGAATAGTGAAAATGAAGCAGTTTCTTATCAAAGTATTCTATTATCAGGATGTAATAGGTATACCTTTCCTAACTATCAAATTTCTCTTGAACAGCCATGACAACAAAACACGCATACTGGGTTTGATATTGTTACAAATACTTTTAAAGTTATGGTGCGTAGTCATAATGCTGTATGCTGGCCCCAAGTGGCATCTGGTGAAAGACTCCAGAGAAGATTGTGCTGGAGGCATGGTGGGCCGGACCATGTTTGGAATCAGGCCTCCCATCATATGTTGTGGTGTAAAAGCTAAACAAGCATGGCCGAAAATGTTTATTAAAAAAGTTGGCATAAATATGGCAAATAAATTCATACAAGGGTTGAAAAAAAACAATTATAAACATTCTGTCACTTCAGAATTTTTAAATACATGTCTGAATCAAAGTTTGTTGACATTTTCTGGCCGAGTTTGTTGATGTGTTTCGGCCGAGTCACTCAGGTACCAGTGGGTGTTGGTCGTATTGGAGTGACAGTCACAGTGTCACTGTCACTCAGGTAGGGCCTACCAGTAGGTGTTGGTCGTGTTGGAGTCACAGTCTGAGTTCTACTCACTCCCCACACCCTACGTCTCACTTTTACACACTCCCCCCACCACACGTCTCAGTTCTACACACTCCCCACACCCTGCGTCTTACACTTGTACCTAGTGCCATATATAGGCACTAGTGACAATGTCCCTGAACTTGGCACTCTTCAATGCTATGTTTCAGACTAGAAAAATGAAACCTATGCTTGAAAAGTGAGCAGTATTTCCAGTTCCTGCCTACTTATGAGTCAGGCATAGTGGGAATGAAATTAGTGTTCGCCCACCAGACCTTTCTGCTTCCTATACTGCTTTCTGCTTCCTATACTGCTTCCTGTATGGTGGTTCCCTGAGGGTTTATACCTCAGGGCACCAGGAGGCTGTTGCGAAAAGATTTGGAATTCAATTCTCACTGTAACTAATGCATCTTCCAGTTCCTCCCGATTCCCCACCCAGGGAGACCAATTCCCACCTTATACTGTGATGGAATTGACTTACTCTGAATTAGACTGCATTGCAAAAAGTTGAGGAACTGGTTCCATGATTAATTCCACCTGAATGCTTCCCATAGTCAAAAGGCCAGAGAATTGGAGAAAGGAACTGGCTGGGAATTGGTTCACGATTAGGAAGCATTCACCAGTTCCTGACCACTCCTAAACTACTTCTATGACCAATTATCTTTTGGCAACCCAACAGGGAAACGATTCCCTGAGGTCAGTCAGTTCCATTTTGGGAATACCACCTCCGACAAAATCGTTTCCAAATCTTTTTGCAACAGCCTGCAGAGTACCTGCGTCTCAGTTCTACACACTCCCTGCACCCTGGGTCTTAGTTCTATAAAGAAAGCGCTGGTTGGCATAATAAAAAGCAGCCTTATGATGCATTAAACCATGTCTCATACGAGATCTCATGGTACGCTTGTGCACCACACGGGACGCTGGGAAAGCTTGCCGCCACAGACAAAGGGGCATGTAGAATTAAAAGCACATTATGTTACCATAGCAACTGCCTGACACCTAGAGATCTAAGTGACACTTGTGACAGCTCGGTAAATGGGTGGCTGCCTGTGTTGTGACAGGAGCTGTGACAGCTGACTACACTCTCCACAACCACAGGCATTATTTCCTAATCAGTTTTACCTTGCTCCTATAAATCTGCACTAACCTGCTATTTATTGTAAAGGTTTGGCTTGTTCCAAGGGCTTAGTATCTTAATATAAAGTGGGCAACCTCCCCTGAAAGAAGAGACAGAGGAACAGCTACAGTGTAAGGTTATTCTGTAATTTGTAATTGGATTCTAAAGGTTCAAGCCTAGGATGCGCCATTCACAGAGATAAAAAAGTAGAGTCATATCAAAAGGAATAGAGTCAAGGAAGGATCAATAGTCAAAGGACCTGGGCCCTAGTGGGCCTCCTGTTTTTACATCAGATCTACAGTGACTATGACTCCTCTACCGGACTACTGAGTAATGTTTAAGGAGTCGTTGCAGCCATAGCCTGGCAGACTCGAATGTGGATTCAGACACCCAGTCTAGAGTGGGGTATACTCATGCAGTTCTATCGTTCTTTCGCACCACTAGCCCCTGTACACTCCGGGAGGCTGTTGCTCCTATTGTAAAACGAGCTGTGAGTATGTGCCCTATTTTCTAAACAAGTCGTGCACTGCTTCACCTAAGTACTTGCACTCACCACATTTGTCTGAAAAGTCACCTGCCTTGTTTAAAATAGAGAGAGCTGCACTACCAGGTACCTACTCATATCACACACTCTATAGTTTATTATACTGACTGACTTCTCCCAACTAGGTACCTACTCAAATCCCCCTTTTTTAAGCACCATACTTGAATGACCACTTGAGAGCAACAAAACGGACAAGTTATAGCTACATGAAAAGAAAGGACTGGAAACAAGGGCATTTTAGCCAGCTCTTCCTTTTACTATAGGAGCAACACCCTCCAGAGCAGTACACAGACAGAGAGAAGGTGTCGCTAGAATAGAAGCCTCTGCTTGCAGAGTGTGGTCCTGATGAATGCGCTCCCCAATGCACTAAACTTACCCTTCATGGTGACATGCACGTGTTGCCATCACTACCTGAATTGGTGACTTTTTTTTCTTAAGCTTTATATAGATAACCCATTCACCAACGTTCGAGATTCGTTCTAGATGACTGAATCATCACGAATCTATGCGATATTGAAATATAGTGTCCCCCAACCTTTCCCCAAGAATGACTATCAGCAATGACCTGATAATAGAGATGTCCCCCGCATATATGGAATGTCCTCAGTATAGCCCCCATGCCAACTGGACCCCTATTATTCTACCACACTTATCAACCTCCCCATTTAGCACATAGACCAGCTTAAGCTGGTAACTGGCTTTGATTTGATCATAACTTCACTGGTGCCAGGTGTGTGAGGGACGTAATGCAAGTAACCAATCCATCTCCTTCGCATCAAGCTACCCATGTTCTCACATGCTGGTGTCCTTCATTCCTTTTCTGCAAGGCATTAAGGTGCAGCTCATAATTGATCTATCACATCTTACACTCATATTTCCACTCCAGAAAGGCTCAGGTATTATAGAAGTTGCTATCAATAAAGGCGATACCATATAACTTAGTCTGTACTTATAATTTGCAGCTTGACTATCCGGTGCTTTCATGAAGTCAACATTATCTAAGTACCTACAGTGTCTGTTCCTTTTCAAAGACCAATGCTGCTCCATTCAAATTTAGGTCTTCAAAGAATGTTGGGACGAATTTCTATTCCTTTGGGATTAATCTTCATTTTCAAGAACCAGGTGGCGTGGTATTTTGAAGTGTGATTTAGGCCTCTTTGAAACAAACCGAGCACTTTTATGCGTGGAAAGTCTCCCGATTCAAAAGGAGATAATGCCATCACCATTGATTCCCTTCAGCATGCAAACCTCAAACCCACAAGCAATCATTATTCCAGTCCATTTACAACAGCAGGTGGTTCTGGATCTCCTCAACAGGTGGCCATGCTCACTCCATATTAGGGCATTTAACCCTGCCCTGCCCCCTTGCCGACCACAACAACCCACAACCACGTGGCTAAAGTCTGGGTCACCCCAAGGTCATTTTAAGGGCAGCTCTACTCAGGGTCAAATTCAGTTTTAATCCACTACTCATTCTTTATGTAAGTCCACTGCTGGGCCTATATGTCTATAAGACTGAATTTATATATTTTGTTAAGCCCTCTGGGTCAATCCACTCCCAGTGGGTTAGCATGTAATTTAAATCGAACCCTGACAAGTATTCTAGAGTCACATCGGGGTTGCATTTAACCAGTTGTGAACGTCTTTAATGCAGTCCCTGACCTTTAAAGGGTTACACCCTCCTCTTGGGGTCACGTGGCCACTCAAGGACGATTGTCACAGAGATCCGGGGTCGCCTTTTCATCTGCAGGGAGTCTTGGCTTGGCGGCCATCATGGCAGGGGCATGACAGGTGACCGGAAACGGATCTGCTTTAAAGATGGCAGCTGGACGTCAGAGGAGGATCATCCTGGTGGTCCCAAAAGGACGCTGCCACAGACTATTTGGGCAGTTAGAAGGGCACCACCTGAGTGGCCCTGAAAGAGAACTCCCCTTTCGAGAAGTTCTAGTAGCATAACTTCGCAACATTTCAAGTAATTTAAAGAGGATTCTATGCCTGTCAGCTTCTAGTCATCAGATCGGGACACATACTGAATGTTTTGGGTCATATTGGAAAACAGGGAGCGAGAATGTATATATGCCTCTTTGAGAGAAGTTCACTATTTTCGAACTTTCAAAATTCTTTCCCATGATTGTGAAACTGGACAGAGGCTTAAGTTTTGTTTCACAACACTACCACATTTGGTTGTAATCTTTCTGACAAAATAAGGATGCATTCAGCTTTTGGCAATACAGTCCCAATCAATATATAACGATTTCTACAATAGCCATAATTATACATGTAGCAATTCAAAATGCTACCTTGATAATGCAATGTACATGACCCTATGACACACAATGTAGGTGTGATATTCGAGGCTGGGGTAGGAAGATTGAGGAGGTTCCATCCCCTAGGATCCTCAGTCTATCTAAGGATTATTTCTCACCTTGGTTTCCTCCTTGGTGGGATGAGTCATGCATCCTCCTGCCTGTCAACCCCCCCTCTCACACATGCAGTGATATTACCCTGGATGCTCTCAAGCACTCAAGGTATTTATAGGATCACACCGTATGACCGTGAGTTCAATGGAGGTCATGATATGGTCAGGATGGTTTGGTTTTAATCATCATAATATTTACAACAATGTTTAAAAGATAAATACGGATATGCTATATTCATAAAATATTTATCAAATTCAATTAACTTTCATAGCTTCACTTTGCCAGTTGTTAGCAATTTTGCAAATTTTCTCTTACTTACAGTCTGCTTGCTCATTCTTTATCTTACTCTTTTTGGTTTCCATGCCAGTCAATTTCCATTTCTCATTTTCATTGTTAGTTCCAATTCTCCTGCCATATCTCTCTTCCCTCTACTATCCCTCCAGCTCGATGACCTCACTCCGCCGTGCTGCCATCCAATTTACTTTCTTTCCTATACATCTTCCTTTAATCAGACCAAAGTCCTCTTATACCCTCCTTCTTGCCCTCCTATATATGCTTAGCCCTTGCCTTTACCTACTTTTTCCAATCCTTTCCTAATTTTCCTTGCACCTTCACATCCTCTCCCATCCTTTATGTGCCCTCTCCTCCTCCCTCCGATTCTCATTCTTCTACCTTTTTTGCCCCTTCTCAAACGATCATTCATTTATTTCTCATTTGTATGCCTCATCAACAATACATGATTGTCACAGTGAAGGCAAGGAGAGTAAGATTTCGGGAATAAGCTTGGGCCATGTTTCCATAGCAACCTGTTCCATAATTTCCTAATATGGCAATAATAACTGTACAGTATGATAGCCCAGCATCTTGATTAAAGCCCTTAAAATAAAAAAGCTCTTGCTGCATGGAACTTGGAAGCCCCATTTTTATGGCCTCTAAATGTAGTTTCCTTGTCTGAAAGCAGAAATATGCTTACCACAGTAACCACCAGCTGACAATACCTCCTGGTGTGGTGCAGTATGCTGCCCTGTATACACATGTGTTATTACCATAAACTGGAGGGACATCCTCCCATTGATCTACACTGTCTGCAAGCGTAAGGGACTGTGCATTTAAAGCCATCGTGCATTGTATACCTATATTTATCAGAACATTCCATGTAATTTGTAATTTACTGGTGCCGGTTTGATTTATAGTATCACTGCTATTGTCATTCGCCATGAAAATGAGGGACTCAAGACAGGGTGCATTGAGACACCATTCGACATCAGCTTTGACCTCAGATGCTTGAAGAAAGGTGACGCTCTGTAAGAGCCGTTGAGTCTTATCATTAATATACATGGTCTGCATATCCATTAATATACATAATACATTATCTGCATTAATCAATTAAAGAAAAAAAAAGAGTTCAGTAAGTCTTTGTGTAAGCCCAGGTAGCAAGGATACATTGGGCCAATGTTGGCTTATATTGGGCCAATACTCCATTGCTGATTGGGATAGCATCACTTCTTTCACGTAACAGAGCCTCGCGTAGGAAGGCGTAGGAAGCAAATCTTCATTGGGGGGGGGGGGCCCAGCGAGGGCCCCATCGCGACCACCTTGAATTGTCAGCTGAAGCGCAATGACATCTATACATACGTATATAGAATTTGTATAGAAAAGTAATTTTGGTGAATTTTGTATCTAACTTTAGGCTCAGACCCCCATTTTCCCTATCCCATCACCATATTAATCTAATTTGAGATGCAAATTCTTAGCTTCTTTTCCATTTTGTTTATGAGTTCTTTGGGGGGGGGCCAGACATAATCAGGCCCCACCTGCTTCATGATTGGGGGGGGCCAGGCCCCCCTGGCCCCCCCTTTTCCTACGCCCCTGTACTTGAAATGTCCCAGCTGCATTACCATTGCATACTCAAGGCACCATCAGGAGCCTTATCTCTTTGTGATAGTGCCCCAAACACATGGCTGTCATTACCATAGCGGCTCCACAATAGGCAGCAATTGGGCGGATTTGCAGACTGAGACCTGGAGAGGAATACAGAGTGTGGCCACACCCTGGAGGACTGGGTGCTTCCTGCCTGGAGGATTACTGCTGGGGTTGATGTAGAGGTCAATAGTTCTGTATGTAGGGGGAGGAACAGGCATGGAGTTGATGGGAGGTGTAGTGTGGAACCCTGCTTGCTATATACTACTTAAATAAGCCATTGTAATACGATTCATATAAAACACTGTTACTCAATGCAATACATGGTCTAGGGCTACAGTGATTAGGATGGAGAGTTAGATAATTAGGGGGTGAGTGTATATGCCTAAATGGATTGTTGTATATGAGGTTAATGTCCAAATTGTATATAGGTCTGGTGTGGATTGTGTGTTTTCTTGTCTGGTGATTGTGTGGTATCCTCAAGCTTCCTCATGTAGCCATAACAACACTATTTATAGATTGTGATTTCTTTTAGGTTTTTCATAAATAAGTACAAACGAGACATGTGGCTTTTGTGAGAATTTATGAGTAATTTCAATTTCCATTGCAGTGTTCCATCACTCTACAATATCACAATACGGGCAAATAGAATTAATCCCTAGTAGTATGTAAATCCGGACTATTATAGATGGGGTACACAATAAGGTGAAGATGCAATGATACTACGTTTATTTCATGTGATATATGCCTGAACAATACCAGCGTAATACCTCACAAATAAGGCGCACTCCAATCATAAGGCACACCCTGATTTGAAGGAAAAGCTGTAAGCTGATAAGGCGCATCTCGGACTTCATCCTGACAAGTTTAGTAGGCCAATTTATTTATAGTAAATAACATCAAGTATACGTATATTACCTAGAAATGCATATCCTACGAAGGTACACTAGGGGTCTATCTTCGTGCATTTACAAACCGAGCCTTGCACGTGATGTATTACTTTTTTACTTGTTTACTTTTGGCAGAAAAGAGTACGCTCACCCTCATGCCCCTTGTCCAAATCTGTCCCTGATTGTCCGAAACCAAACCTATCAGAGAGGTTGTCTGTGTGTGTGTGTGGGGGGGCTACATGGCATACCCCACGGGAAAGTTTTGGAAGGAGACAAGTGAATGTAACCAAGGGAATGCTGTGAGTGAGAGGAAAGTCGTAAATGGAGAGTACAACAAACCTCGTTATCAATGTCACCAGACCAGAAAAATCACACATAACGACCGCAGCAATGGCCGCCATTTCAACTCACTCTTGTGATTCATGGAACCCAAACTACAACATCCTGCTGCCCTGACTACGCATGCGCCGACAATTTGCGCTCTGATCCCCATAGGTGGCGCTCCGAAATCCCCACCCCCTCTGTCAAAGACGATCAAGGCCCTATTTGGAACCCTTCATGCTGGTAGAAATTTAGCTTTCTATGGGGAAGGATTTCGGGATGTAGTGGGGATGTGGGAGTGGTGCGCTTTGATGTAGAAATTAAGGAATCACAGTTGATTTGACCCTCAAATGACCTTTAGATAATAAGTGAAGCAGCTCGCTGAGGTCTCGTCACGGTCTCCTATTCCCGAGAGAACTTGTGGCTCGTCATGTGATATTGGCGGAGACGAGAAGAGAAAGCATCTGAGTGGGCTGGGCGGGTTAGGAGGAGTGGTTAATTCTTTGAGGGGCGCTAATTCATTAATGCACCATACCCATTGGTCCTCACAATGCATGAATGCAGCCCTGGTGTTTCAACTCACAAGGGCTGCATTCATGCATCATGCCAACCAGATGAGGTCGATGCACCCCTGGAAGGTAGACAAGATGCACCAGTGAAGACCAATTGGCATGATGCACGCCTGCATCAGCGTTTCTTAAAGGGTTAATTGAGAGTGTGGGTGGGGAGGGGGCGGGGGAAGCAGGTTATTGACTGGATGACTAAGAAAGCAGTCCGGATCTGAAGAGCCCTGGCCAGGCTACTGTAAAGTAAAGATACAAGTTGTGTCCTCTTGATACAATCGTCCTCCTGTCTCCCAGGCTTATCTCAACCCAGACTCGGTCAGTCCCGGCTCAGGGGGATCCAGCCACTTGGAGATCTGGGGCTGAAGAGGGTGAGGGGGATGGTCTGTTGTGGGAGGGGGGGGGGGTCGGAAAGAACAGAAGAAGATGCACATGTAAAAATGGAAATGTAGAAACTCACAGCGGAAATGGATAGGAAAGGGCTGAGAACAAAAGGAAGAGGGAACTGGATGGTAAATGGTTGAAGTTGAACATGGTATACCGTATAGTAACGTGTAACCAATGAAAATGCGTTATCTCACAGATAAACTGACAGATATAAAATTCGTTCAGAAAGGGTAATCGAAATGATAATATTTTATTAAGGTGTAGATAGAGGTCACAGATTTAGAGAGTCACATTGGCTTTACAGTGCACGGTGATTAGTTTTTTTCCCCTCCCTACTTGCTTATTTTCCCCACTTTCACCATTGAATTTACACTTTGGTTTGTGATACCTTAGTGATTCCTCAGCCATGCCCAAATTCATTGTTCTCCTCTGGACTAAGTACCAGAAACATTTCTCTGCTCATTCTAATATGAAATACGTCTCTTTAGCCGTCATACCGGAAGTGATCGGTGCTTGACATGCGCACACATGACCTGGTGCGTATTTCCGGCTAGCTGCGTTTCTACAAGTGTCGGCAACGAGGTGCCGACGTCTACCCTATCATCAAGCCGCTTCATGGGTGTTGGAATCGAAGAGGGGGCCTGCCCACTGTAACTCTATAGCATTACACAACTAGGTATGGGTCTTTAAGGTGTTGTTGCCATTGCTAAGATTCTGAAAAAAAAATGCTCTTAGCAAAATAAGATTATTTAAATATGGTTGTAATATGATGGAACTCGATGCCATAAAAGAGCTTTATACAGGAAGCACATGAACCTCTGCATTAATCCCATATACGCCAAAAAAGGTTAGTTTTGTTCAAAGAGAAAAAGCTGTATGGCACGACAATGTCTTCTCTTTTTGCAAGTCTGTGTGTGGCCAGAAGGTGAAGCTTCTTATAATTTCTTATGTGAAAGTAGCCAGCCTGAGATGCCATCATTTGGTGAAATGGCTAGAAATGGATATTCCCAAGGTAGAAATCATCGTTAATTGCTAAATAATTATGTGTTTTGTTTTCATGTGCATAAGTGCCAGACAAACAACTAGCAAGGGATTTCCCTGTGAAGAATATTCTCTGTTTGGTTGTACAAATTGCAAGGGAATGCTTTCAGTAGTCTTCTGTGTAGAACCATGCAGGTATCTTCAGTATTTCATAAAATGGCTGATTTAATTCTAGTCCCTATATGATTACAGCAAGACTGGGATGGCAAAAGCGGAATTCTAGTCTGTTGTAACCCCTCCCAGGCAGGCCACTGCAATAAAGGTCAATTTGTGGCCACTTCCTTGACACATTCCATTCCTTCCACTTCCGTCGACGATCCAACTTTTCCTTTGATCACTGCCGAAGCGTGATTAGCCCCTCCCCTCTCCTCCCACAAACAACCCCAACCATGAATTGTCGATTTTCTGATTACCCCATGACGTTTTAAGAGCCTCGCCAGTCATCCCCTCCTCCTGCGTTTTCCTAAATACTAATTTGAGGCAGTTTGGGCCGGGTGGAGAAGGGCAGTTGATCAAGTTTTGCAAACGGACACTTGTCTCCTGCAGTGCTACCTGCATACTAATGAGCCTCGTTTTCAAGGGTCGTCATGGTAACATGGGAGTGGCGCACAGAGGTCAGCGGCCGAGTAGGCGCTACAATAGAACATCAGGTGATCAATTTCTGCCTCGTTTCAGTTCTATCCGGTTGCGCATACGTGAAGAGCCTGTTGGACCTCATGTTCAGAGTATTTCAGTTAGAGAGAGTGGAAAGTTGAAATGGATGAAATGGATGAAATGGATGAAAGTAGTGAGTGAACTGAAGTAAATGACTGACAAAGAGTATGTAGCAACGAGAATGGAAAATTAAATCCTAATAATTTATCTGAGCATGGTACTTAACCTGGTAGAGCTTGACATGGGAAATATGATGCAACTTGAATTTTTCAAAAATTCCAAATATCTCTTGAGTTATTTAACATTTTGATGATTATATTTACAATAGAGATATGTCAAAATGGAGCAGGTTGTCTATGGAGCTACAGCATTGGAGGCATACAGGCAGATGGACTATGAAAATATACCTCTCCTGGAGTGGTGTCCTCCAGGGGGGAGGGGATTACAGCATGGCCACGGCCTTCCCCTCCACACCCTCAGTCACACTGCTTGACCAGAGCCCTGCTCCCTTACTTTTAAACAGAAATCAATGACTTCCATCCACAAAACCATGCTTGCCATGTTTATTTTTTGTTTCTAGACCACTAGAAAATTAGATTTAAAATCTATACCCTTTTCCTGTTATCACTGACTTCAGGCACCTTTCCTAACTCTGATACTGTGCTGATGCCACTACATATTATAATTTACCTTTGATTTTCTACAACTTCTACTTATAGCACAGAGATTGTCTATATACTGACATGTAGGGTAAACCCCCATCTATGTAACTGGCCATAAGCCTATTAGCTAATCCCCTTTCCTAGCCCAGCACTTGTTGCTAAAGACCCAGGGGTTGTGATGATAGTGGTCCTAGCTGGTGACAGGGGAGTCCCACTATTATATACACAAACTTTGGGTTCCCTACCCTTATACATAGAGTAAAGTGTACCACATGTCTAAATAAGTTATACCCAGTGGTAGTATAGCAGGTTAGCATTAAGACAGTGTTTACAGAAAGAGAATCCATCTATTATTCACTGAGTTATGAGGAAATTAGCACAGGAAGGTATAGGCTGCATGGATGCAGGCCGCTCACAGTGAAAACATTCGCCCGTGTACGCTCGGCCCACTCGCGTAGCTAGAGTATGATGTAAAAGAGTCTGAGTGATAATGGGGAGAAAAGAGAATGGGAAAGTGACTAGAGAGGGATGAACATTCTGCGAATTAAGGGAGAGAGTGAGCAACAGTGCACCAGAGGGAATTATGTCTGTGAATTGAGGATTGAGGGACATGGCAGGCAGAGCAAGAGGGACAGGCAGGAGATGGAAAGGGGATAGGTCAGGGTCATTGGGAGTTCGTTTGAAGGTCACACGTGAGAGGTTGTTGTAAAGTCACGTGAGTGTATCGGGCGTCCCATTAGTGACGGGAGGATGCGGTAGGGGGCGTGACGGGCGGGTATTATTTGACTCATCATGGCGGGGCTCAGTGGACCACGTGACTCTTTGATGATGGACACATGGCGGCCTGCAAATAAACCAACAAATCGACCTGCAGCCTGTCTCCACAGCAGGGCCTCCCTCCCCACCGCTCCTCTCTTCTCCCCCAGCCTCCACTGCATTCCAAGCAATGTCTGGGTCTACCTCTTTCCCCTTCCGTCTACCTCATCTCCCTCTTCTGCCTTCTCCCCTCTTTTAATAATACTCTTAATTTACTCAACTTATTTACGTTTAGGATAGAAACATAATCTTTTGTTTTTAAAGTTTTTGGTGGGGTTGTGTGGTGGTCATCTACCTGAGCCTACAACAAGCGCTTATGCATGCTGTCGTGTACATGTATGCATGCCTGTAGAGTGTGTATAATGGAAATTGGTCTTTAATTAGTCCTTTTTATTAGTTCTGTCTTTTGGCTCAGGGTTTAGTCAACGTTTTCTATCCAATCCCTTTATTGATGTGAGAGAGCAACTTCGGAATCTCGTGTACCGTATTTCATTATAAAACACTGGCAATGTTTCTTTTCTGTCTTCTGTTGCTATTGATATTTCTCTTTTTGGTGAGGTCTGATATACCACCTCTACATAACTGTCCTGTCCTGCCCAAGTACCCCCTACCAAACCCTCCCATGCACCCTTCCCCACCTCCTCCTCAGTTGACCTGCCATGCCACTCACACTTACTTCCCTCCCTCCCCCTCCTATCATCATCCCCTGTCATCAGGTCCTTCACTTCACACCTCCCAGTGAATAGAGAACTGAGAACTGTCAAAATTACAAGCACTAGTGACCTTGAAACATGCCCTAGCTGAAAAGGGAAGAATTGCATGTTTCTCTCCCTTTAGTTATTTCTCATTCAAAAAGTGACTGGAATTGTTTGACATTTGCTCCCTTTTTATCATAGATTTTATGAGAGAAGAATGACAGATTCACAACCATCCAGAAAATTCAACCTAATTTGAAGTTGCATTTCATTCTTAGTTAAAAGTTTTCAAAGCAAATCTACTTCTTAGCTACTCACAGACCATGAATAAAAATGAAAGGGAGAAGTAAAAACCCATTCATTCCAGAATCCATATTTACAGTCTGCTATGAAAGAACTCTCAAGACAGAGAAACCCTTTTATAATGCAATCCCCCAAGGATAAAGCCTTTTCAAAATATAAAACTACTAAAGTACATCTCAATTAAGTTACTGACTCCATGAGTAATTAGGCAGGCAATGAAATCAGAGAACAAACTGCTCCCCTGGACTGGGTTTTATTTGCATGTGGGGTCCCTGCAGAACTTGTGTTTTCATTAATCTAGATTCAGGTTTGCTCTTAGCAAACCTCCTTTATGTACATTCCTACCCTTAGTTATGGCTCCCTTGAATTCCTATCAAACTTCTAGTGGGAGTAAGTAGTGGTGAGGGGGTGATCTTATGGAGAGGGCTGGTGCATGGTCGTTGCAGTGTTTGCCTTGGGAACCCCTGGGTAGGGAAGATAACCTAAGGAGAGGGGTGGGGTGTGGGCTCAACAGGCTGGTGGGGGTGGTCATGATGTGACATGCACACAATTAGTATTATTAATAAATCATCCCTCTCCTGTCCCCAGTTCCCATCTGACATCCAGCAGTGCTCACAGAATGTCCCAATTCTGATTCACATGATATATGCTATACACTGCAAAAAATGGTGTTTAAATCCTAAACACAATTCTAAACATATTCTTGTCCCGTTTTTCTAATCACTTTAAGTTCCTAAATATGTTTAGCCAAACAATGTGTTTAGCTCAAGTGTTTAGAAATCTAGGTGTTTAGGTTTAACATTTTGTGTTTAGATATCTATAAAATTTTGTGTTTAGGTGTCTAAATGATATGATGGAAATTTAGGGGTTGCAGATAATTGCATTAAAAAAATAAAGGATTATATTACTTGTCTCATTTATATGTGGGGGAAATCAGCTATCAATAAGTCTCCAAAGGTGTCAGCCATGTGTATTTTTTTTTTTTTTGAACAACTTTAAACTTTATTGACCAAAAATAAGTAAATGATACAAAGCTTGTAAATAACCAATACCTAAGAAGGTAAACATGTTACCGGTCAATTTAGTTAATGGTGCCACCTTCTTACACTAAATATATAATCGATGGTAACTGAATAGGAACGATACAATATATATATATATATATATATATATATATATATATATATATATGTGTGTGTGTATATATATATATATATATATATATATACCCTAATCAGGGTCTGGTAATACAATCAATTAGCCATTTTGAGGAAGTGGTACAGTAATAAAAATGATATCGATGTTAATAATAATGATTACAATTGTAGTACTGATGTTGACTTAGTGACCTGGTGCGGTGACTACACCTAGGTCTAAAAAGAAGAATCTGTCATTATTATTCATTATTTTTTTCATTCTACCTCTGGAATTTTTTTATATCATTTCAGTCTTGGATTTTTGTTTGAACGCATGCTTTTCAGTGATACTTCTGGTTTCTACATCAAGATTATTCCAAATTTTTCCTGATAAGACTTTAGGACAATATTCATATGCCCGACATCTAGGGAAGGGATAATGTAATACTGGTACCACATTGAAACGTGTTTGTCTAACAGTCTGTTTAACATAATCGTCCTGGAGGCTTCTGTTATAAGCAAATACTCTAAGATGATGATCTCGTCTATACCCTAGCTTAGGTAATTTTGCTTCTGCGTGAACTCTATCTGTAGGAGTTAATATATGGTAAGACATGAAAGTTCTGAAGTCTTTGGAGCTCTCCCAAATAATCATCTTTAGAGCTAATGTACAAATTATCACAGTAATATATTATTGGCACAATATGAGACTTGTATGTACTCGTAGTCTGGTTTGTTCAGACATATATTTTCTAGTGGCATACAAAAGGTATGACCTAAATCTAACATTTTTAATAACATTTTTAAGGTACATATTAAAGTTTAGTTCTTGATCAAGGATAACGCTTAGATGAAATGACACACTTTAGTAACACATTATTCAAGTATAACTTAGGCTTTGGTAATTTTTTCAATTTCTTTGATGATGCAAAACCCATTACTTTAGTCTTACTTTCATTTACAGTCAACTTATTTATTGAAGACCAAGTAAAGAAATTATTGCTAGCTCCATTCAAAATATTAGAAATGTCTGGTACATTTTTGCTGTGAGCATATAGTACCGAGTCATCAGCATACAACATGGTAGAATGAACATCATGGTGTGATATACAATCATTAATATATAGAGGAAAAAATAAAGGTCCTAATATCGAACCTTGTAGGACACCACAGGTTAGACCACACTAGGTGGAAGCCAGCTTCATACAAATGCAAATTTCTTGTGCCTAAGAGAGCATAGTTACACTGTGGATCCCTGAATTTGGATCTAGAAACACTGAACATTACTCCTTCAGCAGTCTTAGCCCATTCAACAGAATGCGATTGTATGCATTTTATAGTCGTTAGAGGAGGCCGGCCCACAGTGGCCCAGCACCCAAAATGTCCCTTGTAGTATGGTAATGCTATTGGTTGCCATTACCGATGATATTTGAATTACCTTTGGTGCAATGCTTCTTCTCTACATTATTAATTCCAGCTTGTCGGCAGTATCCATTAGGCTACTTTATTGGTAGAGTTTGTTTATGGGGTTTAAAGAATTAAGTTAGGTGATCTATTAGGCAGGGTCGTACTGTAGTGTAGAGATGCATCCTTCAAGCGCAGGGTCTTTGTATCCTTATACACGGTCTGGGGGGACCCATCACCATCTTTGATTTTCTGTTAATGACCTGATGTGTACTTTTGTATTGTAAATAAACTGGAATTGAGAAATGAACAAATAATTGAACGACACTAGGGTTCTGCAGGGGACCCCATTTCTAAAGTGCAATGTTAGTCCAGGTCCTTCTGCTTATATATGTCTGAGTAGGAGGTTACGGTCCTCTTCATTTCTCATCGGAGGTAATTGAATTAAAGTTAGATAATTTCTAACTTCGATATGGCATGTAGCTAGCTTCATGGCTCTCATTTTATGGCTAGAGTTTGTAGTGATTCACTAGCTGACAACTTTATAGGTCAGGTTATAAAATGTACATAGAACAGTATGAACGCTTCAAAAATCAATCACCCACTAGCTGCACCCTATTAGGTGAGCTTCAGTCAAGGGTGTGCCTCATAGTTATACGAGGTGCGCCTTGCACGTAGGCCACCACAGTATATCTGTGAAAAACAAGCCCTTGCCCTGCTTAATTACGCCGACTCCCGTGTGTACCATACCATATGCCCCATTCCCATGTACTACTATCAGACTATGTAGGGCGGCCTGGAGGCCCGTTCCCATGTACCACAATGTACTATGTAGGACGGCCTGGAGGCATGTTACAGCTGTGGTAGTGGTACTGGAGGGTGTAAGTAGTACAGGGTAAGTGCAGTTTGCATGTGGCAAACCTGTGTGACCGGTCCCACAATAGGCCACTCTACATTTGACTGGTGCAGATGAATGTGCATGTATGCATGCGTTGAGCGTACACATACCCTGGAAAAAAACTGGCCCTGTTGTTTGTGTAAGGTAAATTACGGTGCTGATTTATTGAGAGGAGAGAAATAGCTTCATAAATTATATCTGATAGGGATGAGCTTCTATCACTGCAGACTTTCTTTACATTATCTTTCCTTACCTCATTTGACATGCCAGTGAATATAGAAACAACAAAAATGTACTAAACTTAATGATTCTTACAACTACAGTCAGTCATTGCTTCCTCAGATATGGAAAATGTAAGGAAAAAGTCTGAGGAAGCAAATGATCTGCGGAGTTAAGTCCAAATATAATAGAAAACATAGAGGTAGTTCCAGATTTTCTGTCTGGGGTAATAAGAAATCTGAGGAAAGGGTCAAGAAAGTGAGGGTTGACTGTAGTGCAAATGTACTGCAGTATCATTCTCACTTCATTCTATGCTGTCTTTATTCAATCACCATTTTATCATTTCCTTAATGTGTTGGATACAGGCTTTAAGCCTACTTGTTAAACTGTATGGGAGAGACTCCCATTGCCTTTATGGGGCATGCATGCATGTACTAATCATGAATGCAGCCCCGTAATGCAGTTAGGTCGGGTTTATAGGAATACCGCTGATAAGATGTCAGCATTGATGTTTCTAAATCAATTTAGCTGTGCTGCTTGTGCCAAAACTGATTACTGTCCGCATTAAAGATAATACAAAAATCACCTTTATTCATTATCTTGTTCAGCCTTCAATGTGCATGAATAAACCCATATGTGCCATCTTACTCAATTTAGGTTTGATGGTTGAAAGTCTATAAAAGTGACATGTTTTAGTTTGGCCTGCAGTGTTCCTTAGATTTATCAGGCAGTTAAGATTCAAATGGCATAGAATGGGATAAATGCTCTACAATAACTTTGCATACAATAGTGCGGCCCTATTGACAAGCTTGTGCATAGGCTATATATAGTACATTGGAAAAATATATCAGGGGCACAGGAAGCAAATTTTTATTGGGGGGCAGGGGTCTCGGTTGGGGGCCCGCTATATTTTTATATCGGCTTATATAGGGAACCTCTTCATTATTGGGGGGGCCCGGGCCCCCCTTGCCCCCACTTTTCCTACGCCCCTGTATATATAGCGCATTAGGAGCTATGTGCTTTCTTCACAGCAACACCTAATCAGCGCCAAACAAGGTTCTCTCTTATTCTTGTCTCTATGCTTGCCTGCATTTGCATTTTTCTTCTCTAATTTATATTTTCTCTCTCTCTATGTTCCACATACCCTCACTTTCCCTGCCCACCCCCTTTATGTTTATTGTTCACAATCAGATTTAGAGAATTCCCTGAACAGACAAGACATTTCATGATAGATCAGGAAGCGCCCCTAAACCCTGACCCAAACCCAGAAGGACCCTTCCCCCCCCCCTCAAACTACCACTCTCTTCACTAACAAGCAGTTCCCCCAGGAAGCGATGAGTCATCATGGCGGACACGGCCTGGCCTAGTTCATGTCAGTCCCGCTTGGCGTCGCTCTGATCTGCATATCAATCAGGCCAAATCAAACAGGTGCCGGAAACCAGCGCACAGTTCAGGAACGCAGCCACGGACGCCACCCCAGTGATAATAGGTGAATTAAAGTGAACATTCTGTCAAGGAAGGAGCCCTTTTGTAAAGGTTTCCACTAAAGTAGTATGAGAAATAAAAAGGAATAATTGCATGTTTCCGTGTCTACACATTTTAAATTCTACAGTGTATGCCCAATGTGATAATATGAAAAAGAATCATTACAAATAATTTAGACTCATTCCTGCTTAATATGCCATGACCTGTGAATGAGGATTCTGACTGAATCTTTAGTGCCGGTGTGCATGGTATTTGATAAGCCTAAATCTAGTAGCCCTATACAAACTGATATTCTCCTATCTTTATGGAATATTTTAAAGCAAAATACTGACCATCGACCAGAGCAGAGAGGAACCTGATGATGTTTGAAAGCAAAGTATTAACAGTGTTTGACTGGCAGCAGGGGGCTGTTGGTGGGTGAACAGGGGGCTAGGAGAAGGCGCTGGGGTTAAGGGTATGGAGGGTGGGAGGGTGGTGGGTAGAAGGGGGTATTAACCATCTAAGTTCCCTATAGTGCATCAAAGCATTACCTATGGCCATTTGTCATGATGCATTTAAATTCAGCCCTTGATAGAACAGCTCTATCACCAGGGCTGCATTCAGGTTTCATGTTGACTCTGAGACACTCCTGGAAGGTATGGTGATGCACCAATCCCATGCAAGCAAGTAGACTCAACATTGGCCACTATATTGAAACATCATGAAGACCAAAGAATATGAACCACCTAGAGGCATTATGTGACCTTAAGGGGGTTATTAAGGGTGTAAGAGGCCGGGAGCTGCTGGAGGAGGAGGTAGGGGGTGAAGGGGTGAAGGGGTGGAGCCCACTGACAATATGAAAGCAGATCCATCAGGGGCCCTTTCTGCACAGGGAACCGCCATTTTATATAGAGCTGCATCTTGAGGTGTTCCTTATAAAAGCATTTGTCGTTGCTTTTTTTTTTGCAAAACTACATTTTCATGAGGAAGGAAAAGTAGCTATCAAAAGACAAAAAAAGAGAAATAAAGAAGAAGTATTTCAGAAAAAAAAAAATCATTTATCGTGGGACAAAGATATTTTTAATGAAGGATCCAATGATAATAGTCAAGTTGTTTATCAAGGGGGTGACGATCAGGGGTGTTGAGGTTGTGAAGCCATGTTTCAGGAGATTTCTTACGTTCAAGTTGGAGAAAATCCACTACCCCTTGTGCACTAAAAAATGGTTACTTCTGTCAACAGTGTTTGGCGGTGTAGGTCGGAGGCTGTGCAGGAATGCTGAAGGGTGCACTAGGTTCTGGTACAAGTGCTATGAGAAAGATAATAAAAAAATCACATGTAAAATCTGTAGCTGTCATGTTATCTAGGTACACATATCTATTTAATAGAAGTTCCACTGTCACATCTTTACAGGATTTTTCTCTCTCCCTCCGTTCTCTCTGCTCTCTCCCTCTCAATTTCTAATTAGGTATGGATGTCTTTCATGACCTCTTTAACTCATCTATGTTTCCTGCATCACTGTATCTGTCTCTGCCCCTCTTTTTGTCTGTCTGTCTGTCTCTTTCTGTCCCTGTCTCTCTCTCTCTCTCTCTCTGCATGTCTAGAGCTGTCGCTTCCTCCTGCCCTCCCTCTCTCCCTCTTTTTTCCTCTCTCCATTTCCTTCATCTCGCTATCCCCTTAACTTTCTATATTATCCCCTCTCTTTTTGACCTACACTGTGAAGCACTAGAACAGAACGTTGAATTGATTAGTGTTGCAAGTTGGTTGATGAACATTGATCACCCAGTTCCCAACATTGATACAACATTCTGTGCCCAAAGGGAAATAGGAATTCTTACTAAAACGACGCCTATTTATGCCGGCTCTGTACCTTAGAAAGAATTCTACACAGTTGCATAACTGCTCAAGTCTCCATCATGATTCAGTAATCTTCATTTCTTACCCCTATCCAAATAACGCAGAATTTACTAAATGTAAAATAAAATCTGAAATAAAAACAAGAAGCTATCCCTGATCCTTCTGTACTTAGGCCCCATTTGATACCAGGTGGCATGTCGATGGAGGCTTAAACCTCTGAGGGATACAAAATGCTTTAATGCATCGTGTGCATTGGTCGTCTTGATACATGAATGCAGCCCTGGTGAGTCTACTCGCCAGAGCTGGATTCATGCATCATGCCGACCCTTTGGGGCCTCACCAATCTGTAGAGACAGCATGATGTGTGGATGCAGAGCTGGTGCGTAGAGTCGGTGGAGCTGCATGTATGTGTCAGTACTACTAAAGGGTATGATGCCTTAACATACTATCCTATCCTTAAAGTCTTACCATGTGAGGCAGCATGTGAAGGGAGGCCTGATGGAGGACCTGGAGCCTGCAGCATTAATCATCACTACTGCTGACAGCCAGGATTAGTACTAAGCCATGGCAGATAAGAAATGGAAGATTCAATTCCCAAACACCCTGGGATCACAGCAAGTAGGTGCCGATATCAGATATCTGGGGACTGGGTGGAAGGGGGATTCTCAAACATAGGCCTGGTCAGAGGAAATGTCTCTTGTGGTTCTAGACTCAGTCTCTGAATAGGAATTCCTATGGATAAGAAATCCCTGTCAGTAGTTACTAACGGGTATGCTTGAGAGTCTATGCACTGGGCTCCATAGTTTCTAATGTTTAAGAACGCTCTCCTTGGAAATATTACATCAATTTGTTCTAAGAATGGTCATGCTTATAACAGTGTTGCAAATTTTAAAATTTCTATTCTAATCGAATTACTTTATGGATTTGTATGATGAGATTGTGATATATATCACATTTCAAGTTTCTCATGTTGAGAGTCGGAGATTTCAACACCCTCTATCTTTTTTTTCTCTATGATCCTTGCTTTATCATGATCAGATCTTCAACGGTTCTGAAATGACACCAAGGTTTTTTGTCTTACAGATTCGCATAGTTCGTACTTCTTATTTAAAGAACTTCAGTTCACCCCCAATAACCATGCCAACCCGTTTGTCATAATACACAGTGGTGAGTCAGGCGGTCATTTCACCCCCCCCCCCTCTACCACTGACCAGAACCAGTAATGGTGGTGGTAGTAGTAGAGAAATGGGGCATTTCCCCTGGAGCATCATTGAGAGGTTTACTGAGGGCTTTATGGGAAGGAGCCCGCCATGTATCTTATACAGACAGTGGGAGAAGACTGATGGACATCCTTGAGCAGTGGGAGAGGGTATGGAGGGAGGAGGGAGGAGGAGAGGGAGGGGCGAGGGACTGAGGAGGGGCTTGATAGAGGAGAAATGGAGAAGTAGGCTAAGTGTTGAGGAAGTGTAGAAGTAGGGTCAGATAACAATGCCAAAAGATGGATCCTGAGGGATAAGGGCTTAAGGGAGTATGGTGTCTTTGCTACTTTGGTTTGGAATTTTATGGCATCCTTACTTTCTTGTGGAAAGATGAGTGAGATGGGGAATGGAAGTACCGGAAGATTTACTTCAGCGATGGTAAAAAAGATAACGCGTGAGATGTCCAATAACCATGAAGAGAACAAGCCTAATGACCTCTATAAGTCGGGTTTTTCGGCCATTGGGTTTATACCTTGGTGTCATCCTGTCACTCCCTGACAGTGACAGCAGGGTAGAACATAATCCTGCATGCTTACCGACATGACAGCTGGGACATCCAGCACCCAAATGTAATATTAAATAACAATTTACCTTGGTGCTGCTGCTGTCTTGTACAGTGTGTATGTATGCAGTGCCATCGTGTGCCTCCTTAATGTCTACCACACGCATGTGCCTACGATTTGCATGATGGAAGCTATATATTTCTGTAAATTATTTTACTGTACTTCAAGTGTGTGTCAAAGGACCTTTCTCTTTCTCCCCATTGCTGCCCCCACCCCTGCATTGATAGGAAGCCTATGGTTATCTGAGTTCCTTTCTCTAAAGGTTGGTCGTTACTCCTTAGCTAAAGTCATCAGAAAATCTTCATTTTTGGTCCAGTTTAAAGGATATAGGATTTTATGATGTAAAGAAAAATGGGGGTCCCGAGCTACGTTTAAAATACAGAATTTAAAAAAAAATAAAAGTATTTAATTTATTTTCTCTAAAACGAGAAAAATAGTGAAAACTTTCTTGATTTTAATTAAAATCAACCATCAGTCACAGATATCTGACACCTGGCACGTAGAAAGCCCTTTATTGAAGAAAATGACAAAAGTATTTTTTTAGCCATATGACAAGGCATTGTGGGTAAAATCGTGCTGTGTTAGGAAAAAGTGAGGTTAACTTGGCATAATCTTGTGATATCTTTGCATGAAAACAGTACTGAAAGTCATTAGAATTTTTGTTATACTTTCCCCGAAAATACCTTACATAAATATATTTCTCATGAAGATAATTGTGACATATGGTCCCATGAATAATTTTACTGTTTCAGACCCTTGAAATAAAAAGGTTTCCCAAAACTGAACATAATTTTATATTTGGGGTAAAATGGCAACAATCCTGATACAAAATTGTTTCTGGTTAGACTCTTAGGTATTCTGAGCATTATGATAACCTATAAAGTTATGTTTAGAACATTTGGGTGCTATAAATGGAAGGTATAAGAGATAGTCGGATAAGGCTAAAATAAATCTACATGTAAATAAACCAAAATTTCAGAGTGTAATAAAATACTCAATTATTATCAAAATGACCCCAAATTTCTTTTGCATATTAAGGGCCTATGTGGGTATCTGCCTACCAAAGAAAATGGTGTAATTCGGATGAATATAACCCACATGCGCAGGGACCTGCGAAATGGGTTCGTATTTAAAAAGTAGCGACCAACCTTAAATAGACAAAGATAATTGAAAGACTATACTATTTCTGCCGAGAACTCACTCCAGTAATACACCGGGGTCTCCTGGAACTTACTTCTAAAATTCAGGGATGAAGTTAAGTATTTGAGTCTTTTCACCCAGTGTGTGCCTATTTAGCCAGGGATTAGGTTACCAGAATAAGGCCCATTATTTTCTTTATTTCTGCCATTCTCCAATATGATATATGTTTTATCATAGAAACCTACCAGTCTGCCTTTATTTTCTTTTTTTTTTCATGTATTTCATTCCTTATACATAAAATAGAAAAAAAGACACTTCAGTATTTCCTGACATTGATGAATACAAGATATGAGCATTCTATTCATAGAACCACAGTGCAAGTATATATCAAAAAGATGCGATGTTCAACTATAGACGTAGTATAGGCACAGAGATAGATACACCAAACCCCTTGTTTTATGCCTATAGGCAGTGATAGAAACATCAAACCACTCTCCAATCCCCTAACTACAACTGCACGCCCTTGTAAATATGTACATACTTGTCTAGCCACTGCCCTAGGGGAGCCTGTCCCTGGCCTCTGTGAGATATGATTTGGGTCCAATCTCTCTGGGCCCTCACATAATGGCTGTATAAACACCACAGTGGCGCCCTCTACTATCAGCCCACTGACCCTTCCCACTCACACCCCTGTGTCCCTCCGCCGGGCGCGGATGGGTACAACCCCTGCCTTATCAGCCCTACAGATCAGCTGCTCTACTCCAACCAGGGTGAAATCCATCACACTGAGTCAATCTTGTGTTGGGGCTCAATTGTGAACTCTGTGGCTTTTTGAAGTGGGTCCTTTACTCCACATGGTTTATATAGGATACGATTGAATTGAACCTCTTAAACCCCTATGTTTGAGACATTACCGAACCTGATAGGTCATCTTTTGTATTGCTTTAGCTATGAGTTGTGGGGATCCGCTCATTGCACAGTTGTCTGGCCAACTGGGGATTGCTTCAAATTGTGGCCCTCCCTTAAGGCTCACTGCGACTTATCACTAACACAACTTACATTTCTAAGGGATCACTCAGAATGTACCAATTTATCACACTCATTTGCTAGGAAGCTAGCTGAGGTTTGATAGAAATTTTGCTCAAAAGTAATGGTCGCTAAAACATTGTGTTACATTGAAGTAATGGTGACGCTACAACACAGTCTTTATACAACCCAGTAAAAACTATGATGTCACCTTGTGTTTACAATACATTATTCTAGAACTATGCTGCCCTGTACCCAATGCTGAAGTTGCTGAGGGTGCATCTGGGGAGTGGATGTTCTGTAGCAACAGGAAGGGATCCATGGGTTCCCATTCTAATCCCAAAATTTACTGTCCCCATACCCAAAGAATAATAGATATAGACAAGACAATGTCAGTAATCAGAATTCTTTTACGCATTGTCCATGCTTATTTCATAATTACTAGGGGCGTCTAACTAATGTACATGAAAAATAATAATGTTCTAGCTCCGCCTTCTACTCAAGACTGCAACCAAGCATACATTCCACATGCTGAATATGTATCATACTTATTCATATTTTCACCATTATAGAAAATATGTCCGGTACTACAGTGGCCCAGGAGGGTCAAAATATGAATTGAAATTTGAAATCAACTTTCTAAAATGAAATGCAAAATGAAAATCCAAAAGTGATTATCAATGTAAAAATAGGTGCTGTCAATCGTCAACCCATGCAAAACAACTTGTGACTGACATCTTTCAACATGGAGTTTGGAAATTTACACAGTTCAAGTCAAAAGTGATTTACAACTTGATGTTGTCAAACTGTCAATTTGTCAACTCATGCAAAAGACCTTTGACAGATATCTTTTACCATTGGTTCTGACATATTCCATGTAGCATTTGTGGAGGATGTGTAAGATGGGGGGATTAGGGGTCAGGGTAAGAGAAAAACACATTGTATGAAGTATCAAACTCCAATTTTCGAAAAATGGTCAGGTTAGCTAAAAAAAATACACATTGCAACTTTTCAAAAATCAAAATTTTAGAAAATTGTTAGGTTAGCTAAAACACACCCCAGCAAATTGTCATTATCTGTCGCCATGATTGGTCATCAATGGTGACTCCTTTTTGAGTGATAACTCACTGCGTCATCTTTCGCCACTGTGTGTCAGTCTCACATGGCATGGCAATTTATCACAACAGTCACCAACATGATCTCACTCACTGGGTGAGTATCTGCCACCCCTTGTCATCCCTCACAAAGCATGGTGACTTATCACCACCATCGCCAACATGGATCTAACTCACTGCGTGAGTATGTGCCACTGCCTGTCAACTCTCACTCAGAATGGCGGCTTATCACAAGCATCGCCAACATGGATCTGACTCACTGTGTGATTATGTACCACTCCCGGTCAGCTTTCACTCAGAATGGCAGCTTATCACCACCATCTCCAACATGGATCTTACTCACTCCGTCAATATGTGCCACTGCCTGTCAACTCTCACTCAGAATGGCGGCTTATCACAAGCATCGCCAACATGGATCTGACTCACTGTGTGATTATTTACCACTCCCGTGCCACTGGCATTAACTCTCACACAAAATGGTGAATTATCACTACCATTGCCAACATTGGTCTCACTCAATGCGTGAACTTGTGTCACTCCATGTCAATGCTCTCTGAGGATTGCATCATCTGTCACTCACTCTCACTCAGAATGGCAACTTATCACCACCATTGCCAGCCTTTGTCTCACTCAATGCGTGAATTTGTGTCACTCCAAGTCAATGCTCTCTGAGGATTGCATCATCTGTCACTCACTCTCACTCAGAATGGCAACTTATCACCACCATTGCCAAAGTTGTTGAGACAGCACCACTGTTAAACATGTAGCCTATCTAGGAAGTGTGGGCATGAAGTATAAGTCCCATACTTATCAAATGTGCTTTGTTGCACACTGATTTCCATGTAATACTTCAGGGTTGAATCAAACAAGATTATATAGAGAAAATATCAATTGAATTTAGATAGAGGTATCTCTAAAATAAAAGCAACTATCCATAAACACCTTTTCTCTGGTTACAGGAAAAATACATAAGGAAGTATCTACATGAACACCTTGTCTGTGGTTAGAGGGAAGATACATATATATGGCAATACCTTCTCTGGCAAAACATACATTGATCTGGCAGATGTGAGGCTGCATGATTACCAATGTCGATGATCATGAGCTTTTCATCTAACAAGATGAGTGATCACCAGCATCGCCATCACTGGTGAGTCTGAGTGATCACCACTCTCGCCATCCATGGTGAACCTGCGCTATGACGTGGTGCGCATTTCATCTAGCGAGGTGAGTGATCAACTGCCTTGCCATCCCTGGTGAGTGTGAGTCATCACGATCCTTGCCATCTGTGGTGAACGTGCGTTATGACGTGATGTGCGTCTCATCTAGCAAAGTGAGTGATCACTCATGTGGCCATCCCTGGTGAGGATGAGTGATCACTCATGTCGCCATCCCTGGTGAGGGTGAGTGATCACTCATGTCGCCATCCCTGGTGAGGATGAGTGATCACGATCCTCGCCATCTCTGGTGAACATGCACTATGACGAGGTGCGTGTTTCACCTGCGTCGCCATCCCTGGTGAGTCTAAGTGATCACCATCCTCGCCATCTGAGGTGAGGTCATGTGATCACCACCATTGCTATTCCTAGTGATCTTGTGCTATAGCGACGTCATGTTCCATCTAGAGACATGTGTGAGCCACTTCACACAGGTTGACGAGGAGTCACGACAATTTGCTGGGACATTTTGACGATTCGACATATAAAAATTTCAAAAGTGTTCAAGTTAGCAAAAAAACTCAAAATACAATTAGAGTAGGGTTAGGTTAGCAGAAAGACACACGTTATAACAAATCAAAAACTAAAAATTTCGAAAAATGGTCAGGTTAGCAGAAAAACACATATTGTAACTTTTCAAACTTAGAATTAAAAAAAAAAATCTGCTAACCTGACCCTTTTCTGAAATTTTGAGTTTGAAAAGTTAAAAAGTGTGTTTTTCTGCTAACCTGACCATTTTCCAAAATTTTGAGTTTTTTTGCTAACCTGACGAAATTTCGAGTTTGATATGTTATAAAGTGTGTTTTTCTGCTAACCTGACCCTACTCTGAAATGTTGAGTTTGAAAAGTCAAGATATGTGTTTTTCTGCTAACCTGACCACTTTGAAATATTTATACGTCAAAAAGTCAAGATGTCTGTTTTTCTGCTAACCTGACCATATTTTTAATTTTTTTAATTAGACCTATTTGCTAAACTGACCCTTCCTGAAATTCCCAGTTTGAAAAGTCCCATATTTGTGTTTTCCTGCTAACCTGACCACTTTTTTGAAATTTCAAGGTTGATACATAATAAGGTGTGTTTTTCTTTCAACATGACCCCTTCCATCCCCAATCTGAATTAATTTGAAACCAAGCCAAAATACGCATTTTCCAACAATGTGGCATTTTCTGAGAAACTGACCATTCTTACAAATTTTGAAATTGCACAATTTTTGATAACCTGACCCCTAATCCCCTTTCTCACATATATCCTCAACCAATGCTACATGAAATACATCAGTCCCAATGATAAAAGATACCTGTCAAAGATCTTGCACATGAGTTGACAGATTGACAGTTTGACAGCATCACATTGAAAATCACTTTTGACTTAGTATTTTCTCTTGAAATGTGCACATTCACCAATTTTATGTTAAAGGATGTCAGTCACAAGTTGTTTTGCATGAGTTGACAGATTGACAGCACCTATTTTTAAATTAAAAATCACATTTGGATTTTCATTTTACATTTCATTTTTGAAAGTTGATTTCAATTTTTAATTCACATTTTGACCCTCCTGGGCCACTGTACGCAACACAGTATTGTCCATTATGCTTTGGGAAAATATATAACTCGAAACATTAACTGCTCTATCCCTAAAGATTTACCAACCTCTTCTTTAAAGTTTGCCTTTAGTCCCAATCCCACCCCTCCACCCGCCAGCTCACTCCATACCTCCACATTTAAAACGTCCTTTCCCCGTCCTCCAGCTCCCACCCAGTTACACACCACCCCATGACCCACATCCCCACTCCAGGCTGTGTCACCCCCATGCAGGCTGACCCATCTCCAGGGTTCGCATAGCCTGCTTATCAATGCATAGAGTGGGGCCGCTGAACAGTTATTATACATTATATCCCATGTATGGCTAGCTATTCGTGGCTCTGAGTATTCTGCATTCATACCAATGTGCTTTTGTGGTTGAGGATCTATACCATGTGTGGCTATCAAGTTTGGACATAAATAATATCCAGAATCACACCCACAGTACTGCTAAACACAATATAGCAGAGATAGTATAATTATGATGAGTGGCAGGAGGTTATGCAAAGAATGACGAGAATTGTGGTATAGGACCAAACCACTAGAGTAAAGGGTCATACATTTTGGGTGCACAGCTGACTCTTTGAGCTCGTCTTAATTGATCCATGAGTTTAATATCTAGCCATGCACTACCGTTCAGGGTTATCTAGCCACATATATGCCAGATCATCAGAACATGCACATTTTTGCATTGCTGAATAGATTCTCATAAACTAACAATTCCAAAAGGGCTTTCTCCGTGCATTCTGCCCTGCAATTCTCTGTCGCTATCTATGAGATTGAACATGAACATTTCCCTCGTTTTCTGTGCACCAGACACACAGTGACAGTTCTTTGTACTACTTACCCAGATAATATGAGTTTGTAACATACAAGATCGTACACAGAAGTCATATCTAGGACAGTTTTAGAAGGATCCTTATTGCAGCTAATCAGTGGCGGATCCAGGATTTGGAAAAGGGGGGGGGGGGCGCGGTCCAAAAGGAGGGGGCGCACCCCTTAGATTTTAGCATTTTGTGGGTACAAAATATTCAAATGAACTCTCAAGTACAGCCAAAAAGGAGAGGAATGTGCGCCCCCACGCCCCCCTCTTAATGCGCCACTGCTGAGGTCCCTTTTAGGAGATCCTCCCACAGATTCTAGTCACAGATGAGGAGGAAAGAAACAAATTAAACACACTTGGAAACCAGTAGCAAAAGCATACTGCAAGTTCAAATGGCAAAATTGGTAGGTGCCAAAGCCACTTTGTATAGCTTGTAAAACAGTACCAGACACTCTTACAGTATCTCATAGTTCGGCAAAGCACTAATTTTACTCTTGCAAGCTATGCAAGCAATTATTTTTCTTGCTTCCTACGGCCAGAATACAGAGCGGAGTGAGGCCTGTCTAATCTCATACAGAGGTAGGGAAGTTAGGCGAATATTAACTTATGGAAAAAAGACCCAATACAATTGGTCTGGAGGGTGTTGCTCCTATAGTAAAAGGAAGAGCTGGCTAAAAATGCCCTTGTTTCCAGTCCTTTCTTTTTACGTAGCTATAACTTGTCCCTTTTGTTGCTCACAAGTGGTCATTCAAGTATGGTACTAAAAAAGGGGGTTTTGAGTAGGTACCTAGTTGGGAGAAGTCAGTCAGTATAATAAACTACAGCGCGTGTGACATGAGTAGGTACCTGGTAGTGCAGCTCTCTCTATTTTAAACAAGGCAGGTGACTTTTCAGACTAATGTGGTGAGTGCAAGTACTTTGGTGAAGCAGTGCACGACTTGTTTAGAAAAGAGGGCACATACTCACAGCTCTTTTTACAATAGGAGCAACACCCTCCAGGTGCAAAGGGGAGAGTCTGAGAAGTCTATTGCAAGAATCTGAATAAAGATATATTATCTCTTTGAGGAGATAGAACACTTTAAACACTGAAATCCAGTGACTATTTTCCCCTAAACTTCTTAGTACATTCTAGTTTAGCCAGTGGCACCTGGTCATCCCCCCTGGAAATCTTGCTCAGCCGAAACATGCATTCTGATGCATTTCAAGGACCTGTTAAAAACGTGTTATGAGAGTAAGACCTCCTCATCATATAGACCTTAGGCCTAATTAAGGACCTAATTGACAAAACCTCAGATAAAGGGCATGTACCCTTAAAAAATATTTGGAAGGCTTACATTAAGTCCGGCATGAGCTTCTTCATGTAATTCCTGGCATTTTGAAAATTTGAAGGGAGAACAGATCATTCTTGTGGTTTGTACAGATCAATCCGATGAGGAAATATTTTGATATCAATATGGGGGTGTCATATATTTTGGTAGGTATCCACCCATACAATTTCCAATACCACCCATTACTTCAGATCCACTGTTCTGAAAAGTCAAAAGTTTTCTAGGCACATAGATTTATATGCTATATTGGGTCTGGGAGGATGGTGGCTAAAAAAAACAATATTCCCTGGAAGCCAAATTTGGAATTTAAAAAAATCCCATTAAGTGATCTTTGATCATAATTCGTTCCATAAAGCCACAATTGGCACTATTGTTACAAATGTGACACAATCTGCAAAAAGGGGCCATAGATAGTGCAGAGGGGCCTAACACCCCTTCTACCAGTGTATGCCAAAGATAGCTGTTTCCTACTTTGGGTCATTGTGGTCACTTTGATTTGTAAATGTTTATTTTTGGTTACTCTTTGTTATTTTTGGTTATGTCCTCCTTGCAGTGGTTGGCGGAGATAGACTAAAAGTAGCTAGATTTTTGCCATATTCTCAACGGAGTTCCAAAATGATATGTACTTTTCATATATGCAAAAAAATAGGGGGGTCCATACATATTTCTGAGGTACAAGACCCTCAACTCTATTATATAGAAATTTGGCACATAACTCCCCAGTTTCATATCTAAAACAGGTTGGCCATAAAGCTGAGAAGAAAACCCAGACTTGGAGCATGCCCTGTGCCCAAAAGTCTCAACATGGATACAACTGTAGGCAGCATTAGAAGTATACCCAGTGCCATTTCTGCCTCTGCTCTACCCCCATGATCACTGAAGCATGACCATGTCATGAGTGTAGACAGTGGGGGGAAACAATAAGTTCAAGTTCAAGTTTAAAGGGTTTCATTGATTCATACACACAAGTGATCTTACATAATCAATTCAGAAGACAGCGTATCTTCTTATTATAGGATTTAAGGATCAGATATCCAGGAATAAAATACATAAATGTAGCTTTACCAAGAGGCCATTGGGTTTACACAACCCCATTAGACATCATATATGTTATGTATCAAAGATACTTATACGACACTTGTAATCTACATTTTTCATAAGCTAATGATCAGCCATAACAGGGCAAATAAGGAATTAGATAGCCATCCTCTTAAGTGACGTACCCAAAAAGACATATATTTCCATATAAAATCACAAAATCATCAATTCAAACAAGTCACAATACAAGTTTCAGTGCATCCCTGAAAACCCACTTGAGTGTGTAAGGGCCGTTTTCCACCACACGATATGAGTGCTCTATCGGGCGATAGCTGCCCCACACAACCACCTCGGCCGACAGGGCTGCCATAGGGTTCAATGGTGAGGCATGGTCTCTGTCGGCCGAAAATAGCATCTACTATGGGTCTAGCGGCTGTTAGAGGGTCCATATCGGGTGGTGGAAAATGGCCCTAAGGGTCAGAGCGACCAGCCCTAAGCTACATAGGTTTTATCATCACAATGATTTGTCCCCTGCTCAAGAGTGGGTAACTTTCAACTTAGTATGTGTATACATGTGTTGAGAACAGAGAATAATGCCAATGTACCGGAGATAGTTATGTATATACACTTTATTTTTGGAAGAGTGGGTAGTCCCGATGGAATAAGTGGGGTAACTGGTGGATGGGTGGCTAAGTAGGGAAATGGGAAAAGAAGAAGGGGGGGGGCTGGTGAATAGGTACTGAGAAATCAGAGAACCATCCAGTAGGGGGTGACACTGGGGCATCAAGAATTTGTGGGGGTATGACAACCAGTGGGGGGAGGGAGTCTGGGGGGAAGGTAGAGGAGGAGTCCATATAAGTAGGCACTGAAGTATCAGTGAACCAACAGACTGGGTTTATTGTGAATGTAGACTAGTCTAAAACTAATCTCTTAAGTGGGTCCAGAAGTTTAACTAGATTTTTAAAAGTCTTTTTGTCTTTAGCAGATGTGTCTCAACCGGGAGAGTATCCCAGGTGCATGTGCCCCTAAACCATGGGCTTTTCTCTGTACTGGCATATGCGTGTACACCTCTCTTGAACCTGACCTTGTGGTCATTTCTGGTGCATATTTTCTCCAAAGGTCTCACTTCACCTTTCTCTTTGGATTGCTTATACATTACAGTAAGCAGCTGTGCAAAGCGTCTTTGGTCAAGGAATTTATCATCAAAATAATCATGTAATTCAGTGGCAGAAGATCTAGTATACATATTGTTAAATTTACACACTCTTAAGGCTCTATTTTCAACTTTTTGTAATTATTTGACCAAATCCTCAGTGGTACATTCAATCAGAAAACTGGCATAGTCAAAAAAGGGTAGTAACATTTGTTTATATATTAAAAAGATTTGTTTCTCATCCATGTATTTTCTTATTCTACCCAACATATAAACTTTATGATTTGTTGACCTAATCAAACCAGTGACATGAGGTTTAAAGTTAAATCTATTGTCTAGAGTAACCCCTAGATATCTGTATGTTTCTACATTTTCCAGTGGTGTATCGAAGATATTAATATTTAGAGGGGGAACGTCACCCTTAAAACTGTTTTTTTGTGATTCTCATGACTTTGTTTTTTTTTCTGTTAATGGTCAGGCAGTTCTTGTTACACCAGTTAACCTTATTTTTAATGCCCTGCTTAAGTTTAAACTCAGACTTTTCAAATGTTTTGCCCAAGGCAACCAAAACAATGTCGTCGGCATACATATATGTTTTATAATGGCCAACACATCTAGGAAAATCATTAATAAAGAGCAAAAACATCAAAGGGCCCAAGGTACTGCGCTGGGGGTCTCCAAAATCAACATTGTGCTTGGTGGAAGTGACTCCATTTAATGTGGTAATTTGTCTTCTATTTTTCAAGTAAGATGACAACCATTTAAGGGTATCTTCATCTAATTTCATTAAAAGGAGGGAGTGATTCACAGAATCAAAGGCTTTGGAGCTATCTACAAAGCATGTGCTAACCTTGGAGCCTTTATCCAGTTCATAATATGTATGATTGACTATTTCAAAAATGGCACCTGTCGTACCTAGACCGGGTCTGAATCCATATTGAGATTGGCTGAGTAAATTATTTGATGCGACATGCTTCATAATATGTGAATGTACAAGTTTCTCTATAAGCCTTCCTGGAACAGGCAATAAATTTATAGGCCTCCAGTTAGGAGGTGTGAGTTTTGTAGGGGAGCAGGGGAGGGGGTGGGGGCTGCAGCATCCGCACACTGTAGGTGTAAGGCTAGCCAGCCCAGGTTATATGTATATCTTTGCAATAATTGCAATACTGACGTATGGACATAAAAAAACTAGAAAATTAACTATCAACATATCAGATGAGAGGGCAGATAGGTTGAGACTTCAAGAGAATTCCACAAGCACTGACTCCATAGTACAGTGGTTGTATGTTTGCCTCGCATGCAAGAGGTCCCAATTTCGAATCCCACCCATTCCACCCACGTGTTGTTTTATTATAGCATTCTGTACATTGGTAACCAAAACACCCCCTGGTGTTAAATGGAAGGTTTACATTCAGTATCTGCGCACTAAACTGCGTACTAAGCCAGTATATCAAACCCGCCAGCCACCTTAACCAGCCTTATCAAATGCTAGTGTCTAGAATGCCTTCACATTCATTTCCAAACTTACCAATCTGAAATAAAAAAAAAAGATCCTAAAAAGAGTCTTTGGTAGGATGGTGTAAAAAAATTTGCATGTTTACTCGTTTGCATCAGTTTTATTTATCAAGTACCCCCTACAAGTGACAAAGTCAAATTTTTGGTTCTTATGAACCACCCTACAGCAGAGTGAAATGAAATATTTCAATTCCCAGAGCAAACCAAGGGATATTTCCATTATCTTAAGGGCTCATATGGTACCTTACAAATAGCAAATTATGAAACTTGTGAAGCGGATTGTGAAACTCATGTCTTTGTTGTGCAGGTGAAGGTCACCAATTTTCTTTTTGCCCTATAATCTCTCCACCTTAACCTATCCAATCTGGTGCAGGGCAAAATGTCCACAGGCCATGTATGATTGTCCCAACGACTTATAGACAGGTAGATAAGCCCTTAGTTTCTCTGGAAATGAATTTGAAATAACCCTCTCAGTGCATATGTACTCACAGAGTGGTGTCCACAGGCAGCCTATTTGTTATGTTTGAGTACTTGGGACCGGGCAATCTGTAATGGACCCCCCTAACAGAGGGGAGGAGTAAAATACAAGAGGTTTCCTCCATATAAAAGATGCATACTAAGGGAGTGCTCATTTTTATAACAACGTGGGGGTGGTGGGAATTTCAACCCCTTAAAGGGAGGTGGGTGGGGGGGGGGCAAAAAAAGTTGCCACCTGTAAGGAATGAGTAGCGCAATAAAAGAAAACAATAAACGTTCTTCTTTAACTAAGAGGGTCATGAATTATATACAACACAATATAGGGTCAACCATGAGCAAATTTCGGTCTCTGTGCTGCGGACGTGCCATAGGAATTCAAGGGGGAGGGGGGCAGCTAAAAACCTTATATAAAAGTGTCCTAGGAACCCCCCCCCCGGTCAATTGTTATAGAATGACCACTCCATACGAGGCTAGATGCCATCCAGCCACACAGACTCAGAGACAAATGGCAGGGTCCAATTTCACAGTGCAATCTCCTGTGATATTTTCAGTCAACCCCTCCCCTAGTCTACCTCATGTTTACATAGATAGAACTGCCGACTCTATGAGATGGCAGAGCTCCATAGTAAAAGGGAGGAACATAACTGTCTATATAGTAACAGCTGAGTAGAAATACAAATGTGGGGTTAACCCTTTAAGGGAATGTTGATGTGTCAATGTATCATGCCCATTCAGAGGTTGCTCTTGTGGTATTGTATCATGCCCATTGGTCGTCATGATGCATTTGTAAATTCAACCCTTGCAGCCTTTATGCCTGAACTGCATTTGTGCACAATTCCGACCCTACAGGGTGGATAAAGATAGTCCAGCAGGGTCAACATGGTGTATGAATGTAGCCCTGGTGGTTAAATCACATCCATGCATCATGCCGACCAATGAATAGTATGAATGAGCTTCCTTTGAATAGTTGATTATTGAAGGGTCTCTAGTGCAGGAGTGCATCAAGCCCATTGGTTGGCATGTTGCACAAATGAAGTGATGGCGAGTCTGCTTTCCAGCACTTTATTGGAGCATGCATCACGTCGACCTTCCGGGACTGTATCAATCCCATAGGGTCGGCATGATGCATTAATGTAGCCCGGATGAGTAACTTGGCAGGGTTGCATTCATGCATCATGACGACCAATTGGAATGATGCATTAAAGCATGTGCAGCCCTTAAAGTGTTGAAACGAGCTACTGCTGACTGCAGTGCCTCATAAAAGAATCACAGGCAACATTATATCGTTGCCATTAAAAGCGCTTTGCCTGGGCTGAGGACTCCTTAAATTAGAGGAAATGCGACCTCATCCTATAATAATGTTTGGATGGATGACGAATAAAAGCATTACAAGCCAACTATATTGATTGATGTATATGACACCAATATATTGTTATCCATGCTAATTCTAATGGGGCCACAGCGAGTCATTTGTCAACTGTCTCTCTATCTGATCTTATGGTAAAATATAGCCTCTTATCAGTTCTATCGACCCTGTTTTCATATTTATCATTGATTTTGTTACTTTTTATCTCTGTACACTGCAAAACTGGTGTTTAGATTTTAAAGACTTCTAAATGTCCCCAAATTCTTATATTGATCTTGGTGTCATTTCATACAATGTCAAGAGAAACGACAATAAAGAAATGACTGAATTCACCTTTCACCACCATCATTGGTATAAGATAATCAATAGGTTTTATGACTGACACCTATTTTATGTTATTTTGTAAAGGCCAAAGCAATGTCCCTCCTGCCTAACTGTTGTACTTTCCACAAGCTAAGTGAGAAAACAAATAATTTCTTAATGCAAACATCTGCAACCCCTACATTTCCATCAAATTATTTAGACATCTAAACACGAAATTTCATAGATATCTAAACACAAAATTTCAAACCTAAACACCTAGATTTCTAAACACTTGAGCTAAACACATTGTTTGGCTTAACATGTTTAGGAACTTAACGTGATTAGAAAAACGTGACAAGAATATGTTTAGAATTGTGTTTAGGATCTAAACACCATTTTTTTGCAGTGTATCCTGTACATACGAGGTAATCTATGGGGTAGTCATCAATATGTATCGACAATGTCAGTTATGACTGTCAGGGCCTTAGTCTGATTTGTCAGCATATAATAATACATTCCCTGCAGTGGATGATGCACATTTTATTAAGTGCATCAATCATGAGTACAGCATGAGTGAGTTGATTGCTGGCTACAGAGAGTTGTCAATAGGCATCAATGCATCATTCATGACCATTCGTCGTCATGATGCACCAATGAAGGGCTGGCGAGACTGCTCGCCAGCACTTCACTGGAGCAGCATGCCGACCCTACAGGGTTGGTACATGTACTCCCGGAGGGTCGTCATGATGCACCAATGAAGTGCTGGCGAGCAGTCTCGCCAGCCCTTCATTGGTGCCTCATGACAACCAATGGTCATGAATGATGCACCCCTGCATCAGGGGATTTTAAAGGGGTAAAAGAACAGAATAGTCCCATCTCCACATGGGTTATCTGTATTAAGTTATTGGGTTAAGAGCTCCATAGATTCATAATTAATATTTCCCTTTATTGTTGTTCATTGGCAAATTAGGTTACCGGTAAATACCAGTATTGAACCATTAATTATTTTCCCCAACGCTGGGGCAAATAATAAATGGTTCAACACCAGTATTTACTGGTAACCTAATTTGACAATGAACAACAGTAAAGGGAAATATCAATTGTAAATTGATTTGACTCTAACCTAAATTTCTATATTGAGAATGAACAGGTAAATAGTTCCTACCCAGTAGGTTTCAGCATCTAGACAGTGCTGCCCCCCTGATTATAGCATAGACATTAATAAGTCCTAGTAACTAGGTCACAGATTCCTTATAACTATTTTCTAGTTTGAAAGTAAATCACTAGGCAGAATTATTAAATAATTCTAAAATAAGGAAGATATTATCTCCTTTATGTCTACCTGATGAATCTTGGAAAAGATGAAACACCAGATCTCTCTACCCATGATCCACCTACCCTCACCATGGCAACCTAGGAATGCACCAAGTGTCATATGTAAACATAGAATTATTTTATTTGCAATCAGTGAATAAATAATCCTTCCTCAAGGAACAAACATGATCCAATGGATTCCTAAAAAGAATTGAGAATCCAGTGGAAAATGTTACTCTATGAACTCACTTGTGAGTGAGACTTGCCTTGTTGTTTGACCTAACAACAGCATGTCAGCCAATGGGAGTGTAGGAAAAGCGGTCAGGGTTACCTGCTATGCATAATTACATCAGTGGACTTTGAAAAACGACCTACCTGTTCAGGCCTGAGTGTAGTAGCGGAGAACACACAACCCCGTCTCACCTACAGTTCCATAGATTTATGTCTTTTTTTTTTTGGTTTGAATTTACTTTATTTGACTAAATATATATCGAGCATAGTTTATAACAGTACAGAGATCAAGTTTTACATCGACATCTCAGATATGTTTGGAATATGCTATTTTAACATGAAAAAGTACAATGTTTACTTGAAGAACTGCACAGAATTTCCATGTATTACGATCGTTAGCATAAGTCAAACAGAAGGTAGAGGACCTCATCCCCACTTAACAGTGTTAGGTTGATAATTCTGGTCCTACCTATCTTCCCAAAATAAATACGAAAACTTTGGCACATAATTTAATAAAGTAATAATGAAATATACATATAAGGTGTCATAGAGATAATTCAGCTGTCCATGTCACACATTGGAAGAGAGATTAACAATAAGATTGATATTATTGTATCAATTTTCAAAATGTACTATGCATTTACATACGGAATAAGAGACCTTAATGATTTTTTGGATTCATTTTTGAATTGATTCAGGTTAGTAGCAAGTCTCCTTTCAGTAGGTAACGCATTCCATATGAAGGCTCCATAATATTCTACGCTCTTAGCATATGCTATGCCATTTGGGGTTATAATCTTCAACGTAGGTGCATCATGTAATCTAGTAACAATTCTTCGATCGTCTTTATAAATATCATCTTGTGCTCTATTATACATGTAGTTTAATAAATGAATATGTCTTCTATCACCAATTTTGTTAATTTTTGTTACATTGTGTATATAGTTGGTATTTGTCAAATGGGGCACACCAAGACATATTTTTATACAACGATTCTGAGCATATTGGAGTGGATCCAGATATTTATCAAACGTGGAAGCAAAACAGATATCGGCATATTCCATATACGGGAGGATAGTACTTTTATATATTCTTATGGCTAAATTCACATCAAGATATCTTCTTAGTTGACATAATTTATAGGTTTTATATGCAATGGTTTTTACTTGGTTAGCTAAGTGTAGATTATAGTACAGTAAAGGGTCAAGGGTAACCCCAAGGTATTTATAACTTGGTACTACTTGCAATAGCTGATCGCCTAAATGTATCTCAGCTTTAAGTGTATTGAGTTTTTTAGTACTTGAGGAGATGTCTTAAATCTCAGTTTTAAATGAATGAGTATTATGAGTCATGAATGCGATACTGGACCAGTAAACTTGTCAGGGCTGCATTCAAGTACCATCGTGAGAAAATAACATAATACATATAAGTGTAATATGACGCTTAAAGGGTTAAAAGTGGGTATCTATACAGAGGTAATACCAGACTAATACCAGCATCCTCCATCACCCACCAGACGGCGCACTAACCCTCACCTGTCCCACCACGACAACCCTCCAGGGCATCCAGGGCATCAAGGGGCAAGGGCTAATCTCACCCTGTCAGGGCCTTAAGGAGGAACAGCGGGTAGAGGAGAGGAGGGGGGGGGGTATGGAAGAGGTACCAAGGGTAGGGGATTGAGGATAGGGAATGGGTTTGGTACTCTGTATCGTATTTGCCATAAACCGCCGGGAGCTCTGTTTGGGGTAGACCTACTTGGAAAAAAAGCAGGTTCAAATAAGGTTGTGTTTTGTTTTTCGTTTGAGGGACATTGAAATAGATCTGGCACTATTTCTGGTGTTCAATAAGTGTTATAATTATGTGCATTATAGGTCTAAGTTAATAAGTTGCTAGTCAGGTGGCCAGTACAGTATATGTAGAACAAGGGTATGGCTGACAGGAGGAATATATATAGCCTTTTTCCTTCTTTTTTTTTTCTTTTTTTTTTTTTTTGGGGGGGGGGTTAGGGATAAAGTCGACACAGGGGTAGGGGCAGGTCAAGTGAAGTGATAATTTAGTGTCTGTGACTGCTGACCTACAAAATTCACACCAACCTGAGTTATACTCACCAGCGCTGCATTTGGTGCGCTATTATGAAAAGAAGGATTTGGATCTCGAGGCATCATGTGACCCTTTACGGACTAAGGCATGGGTGAAGGCTGGAGAGGGTGGAATGTATAAGTAGAACCGATGGTGAAGGGGTTAAACAGGGGCTAAGACCGCACCAGGGACGCTGCTGAGGTCTTCTAACCACTAAAAGCCTCTCATTCTAGATGCTATCAGCTGAGAGGGCAGCTCGCGGGTAACCAGCTCTGACCCTGCCCTATTATAGCCTATAGCAGCCCGGTCCTACACGATGGGTACCGGTTGCATTGACTGCAGCCTGCAGGCCGCCAATTGCAGTTGGCTTGTTCCTGCAGGGCAGGGATTTCACGCCTCCCAGGTTTGGGTACTTGGCCGCATGATGATATCACTGGGTGGGTGGGAAGGGAACCTACATTGCCAAGACCCTTATACTGAACAGTTGGTATATATCAGTAGGTCTTTGGATATGGAAAAGCCTCAGATATTTTCCCCAACTATAAATTGGTAAGGTTTTTATTTAGGTGTCATCCCTACCTCTTGCCCTACATCGATAACATTTTATGTCAACCACTCTTCAAAGGAGTGCACCGTTAACGATGTCTTATAGTAGACATTGGATTATGACCTTGGATACCCCGCCCTATCATGCCCCTTTTTCATAACCTAATGTTTTATTTTTTTTTTAGATTATCGACAGAGAACTGGTAAAATTTCTAAACCCTTTCTGAGCCGCCGATGTATTAATGTATCATGCCCATTGGTCATCATAATGGTTAAATGCAGTCCACACTGTTTACCTTTATTAGGAAACCTGGTAGATTCAACAGTTATTTTTCACAGTGTGCCACTTCCATTTTCCTCCTTCCGATCCCTCAACCTAGTCCCTCCACCCCTCTCCTCCTGCATCAATCCCCCCTTTCCCTACCCCTCTCATGTACCCTCTGCACACACCTCCCCTAGGCGTGCTAAACACCATATTCCCTCCACGTGCATGGCCAGGGGGGTGTGTGGTGGAGTAGAGGAGGGTGTGTGTGCCTATTGATTCAGACCCCTCTGGAGGAGGTCAACACACACGCCTGGAGGATGGGGTGTGGACGGGAGGACGGCCTGACCAGCGGCCGCCATCAAGCCAAGTCTACCATGTGTTTGTGGTGTATGCATTACCTTCTATGTGCAGCAATGTTACAGAAATATTGTATAGGGGAAAATATAATCCTTGAATCATTGTTAGTAATACTGTTGATATTGGTGAGATACGGATGATTTCCAATGTGTTCTGGATGTTGGGTTGCATAACTTAATATTGAACTTACATTTGTTCCACTTCAGTGGGATGATTTTGACTAGGCACATGCAGCCGTGGACAGTTATTGAGGTTTTGGTAAGATATACTACATTTTGTATTTCAGCATTTGACAACGTGGTTGCTAATGGCAAGGTGACTTTATTGTCTTTTGTCAATATGAATGAGAGCAACGTCATGTTGGAATTCTTCAACCTTGTTTCAATTAGTCATGACTAGTTGGTGTTATTTCAACGTTGTTTTAAAAGTATATTCACAGTGATGTATTTACATGGCTCTGCTAGAATTCATGTTGAGGGGGCGCTGACTGAGTAGGGAAATGTGTGGTAAGTTGGTGAGGCAATAGTGCCTGCCTTAAGGTCCACCTCCTGGGGTTATACACATGGTGTTTTGGTTTCTGGAGACTGCTGGTCTGTTTATAGGTCACCCAACAGTTCTTTATGGTGGCTACGTCACAAGGTGTCCCTTTATCATACTGTGACCATTTCACACTGACTAAGAGCTTTTAACAGGAGTGAGTGAGGGTCTTGTCTGCAGCTCAGATACACTGTAATTACAGTCAAAAATGCTTTTTAGATAATACTAACAAAAAGTTGAAATAACTGGCTTAAGGTTGATTTTCTGAAGACTGGTTATTCATCATATCCACTATTAGTCGCTTCAATGTAGTATGCGCATCTCTGGCTGTGTACACATGATGAGAAGGCCCATTGTTTGTTGTTCACGTGAGCAACACAATTGCTGAACCTAGACTGTATGATGTGATCGTACACCAAGCCATTTATATGTACATGTGGTGATTTGAGAAATGAGAAGGGGGATTAGGGTTAATTCTGTTCTCAGAAAGAAAATTGTATGCACGAGATATTCCTATAAGTACCTGGATACATGTAATGATCATCAATAATGACCAGTATCCTCACAACCACTTCCTTAACATGGCCTTGTCATGTATACAATCCATCACATACTACAGCCAACTATAAATAGTATCGCCACCTGTGCTGGCCTACAATCCAGAACCACCCACACCACAACACTAGAGCCCCTGTGATCACAACTTCACTACCACACATCCTATACTAAAGGTTCTACTACCCCTACAGCTACGTGGCCTACTGCCTGAAAATAAAGGCCTGTCCCTACCTCTGCCACCCCTACCCCAGCACATCCATGTGAACACTGCTCAGTCACTGTACACCACCCCCGCCCACAATCACACAGCCTCCAGAGGATGAGAGCAACAACAGACGTGGACAGCAACCCCTTGTTATTGGCAGCTCCTCCAGATAGGCTTCAAAGCGGGGTAAGGATATGAGAATTGGCACCTAAGCTATGCACCATGTCCTACAGGTGGTAATGTATAGCTCTGTGAGTTACATTCCCTCCTGTATATATATATATATATATATATATATATATATATATATATATATATGTATATATATATGTATATATATATATATATATATTTATGTATGTATGCATGCATGCATGCATGCATGCATGCATGTATGTATGTATGTATGTATGTATATATATATATATACATATATATATACATATATATATATATACATATATATATATACATATATATATATATATATATATATATCATCTATTCAGCCAGTTCAGTATGGAGTGCCTCAGGGTTCTGTTCTAGGGCCGTTGTTGTTTATCTTATATGTCAATGACATTGGGTCTGTAATCACTGATTGTAAATATATTATGTACGCGGATGATTTAGTATTTTATACTTCCAGTAACAAATCAACCCTAGCCCATAAACGTCTGCAATCTGATATTGATAATGTTTACAAATGGTGTTTAGAAAAGCGTCTAACAGTTAATGTCGAGAAAACAAAAACACTATGGTTTGGCTCTAGGAGGAAGTTACCTAAACTTGTGTTGGGTACTTTCAAAATGGCAGAGACCGATTTGGAAACTGTACATGACTATACTTACCTGGGCCTACACTTGGATAATTACCTAACCATGGAATTGGCAATGAAAAATGTTTTCCAAAGGGTTAACAACAGGTTGTTCAGATTAGCTAAATTGCGTCATTTACTGACACTTAAAGTTGCAATATTGGTGTATAAAACGACTATACTAAGTTTGTTTGATTACTGCAGCTTTGTTTATGCAGGTTGTAGTAATGAAGATAATCTTGTCAAAGCTCAAAGACTTCAGAATAGAGGTCTAAGAACGTGTTATAGGTATAACAGGGAATATCTCTCTGTTGAGGAACTCCATACAAGGAGCAAGGTTCCATATTTGGATAGAAGACATGATGAAAAGTTATTAGTATTGATGTATAAGTACTCCAGATGTAATGATATGTTGGATCATCACAGAGGTGACAGAGTCACTAGGTCAGATAAAAAAATTAAATTTTTGGTTAAACAGCCTAGATTAAATACATATAAAAGGTCACCCCTTTACCGCGGTGCAGAACTGTGGTCGCTATTAGGAACCTGGTATCAACATACTGAAACAAAACTGAAGTTTAAGCAGAGAATCAGACATATTGAAAATCTAGGAGTACCAAATGATGGTCCTGGCGATGATGGGGACGAGGATGATGATGATGACGACAACTCCATTAATGAAGTCGGGAGCTTGATATTGACCAGTGATGATGGTTTGGACTCTGATTCTGATCCTGGAATAGGCTAGGCAAGCATTTAAGCATTCATTAAGCATTTACTGATTTATTATTTCTTAGTATTTTGTACTTTGTACTTTGTACTTTTTGACCTTGCATTAGTTGTAGTGGTAATCTGATTGGTTATAACAGAAGTGCTGTTTTCTTTCTTTCTTACTTTATCCTTACATGATCCTACTTGTTTTGAGCATGATATAGTTGAGCCTAGAATTTTGTACAATGCTAGCCCTCCTTGATAGAAGCTTTTAAGTTTGGTGTATGGTGCGAGTCGCAATTTCAACAATCCTGTACATTTCTCTGCCTTAGCCTGTGTTACTTTTGTTCTTGTTTGTCTGGGTCTGTTTTGTCTATCATTATTTATCATTATTACATAGATTTCTCATGATTCATTGTTGTGTCTATAATTGTTTGTATTTTTATAAAATTGATATGGTGTACAATTTGATATGGTATCTAATTTACCATATGAATATGATTTGTAGCTTTTTTTCTTGATTGTATGATTGTGTTTGACTTACTGATAGATGTTTGACTATAATTCCAGTTGTGCTTCAATTACCACGATTCTGTAAATTGTGAGAGGCTCAATAAACTTTATTTTCAATTAAAAAAAGTAACCATATATATATATATATATATATATATATATATATATATATATATATATATATATGTGTGTGTGTGTGTGTGTGTGTGTGTGTGTGTGTGTGTTTGTGTGTGTGATCATTGGGTGACTGCATGGGCTGCAATTACAGTACTGGTGAATAAGAATCCATTTCTAGATAGACTACGCTATAGCGTCCCCCACGCATACATCATACCCTAGGTATACTAAGGAAGTCGCATTTACCCAACTTTAGAATTTAGTTACAACCCACAGATAGAACCCTGTAGGTGGCCTATTGAAGGTGCAACCACAATGCAAGTGTCTGAATAACCAATCTCTTAGTCTTAGTTGGCCTGACCATGTCTGTCTAGAAACTTCTACTTTGTGTATAGCCATAATAGGCCCACTAGCCACTGGCCTAGATAGGATTACCTTGTTCTCAAACTGCACTGGATACTTGTACAGGAGGTATAGCGCAAAATAGGGCAGGAGAGCCATCTCGGACATCTTTCAATATGACCCAATTTCTTTTTTGGGCATTTAGGCATAAAGGGTGTCCATCGGAATTAGTTCTCTATACTACCTGCAACAATCACATTCAACAATCAATGACAATCAATGGCATTACCAAGGAGAGTTCAACATAGGCATTGTGACATGCAGGAGCATAACTCTTCCAAATGTCCATTTGGATATACCCACTATACATAAAACACAAAATTCCCATGCTTTACCAAGTATCGCTAGCCACACCCCTCACCCACTGAGTGCCTATATCCTACTAACCAGTGACAGAGTACCTCCACCCCTGGTGTTGAGTGTAAGAAGTGAGCACCACCACCCCACTGACTATGGTGGTGGTTGCTGCCCAGACCCAGGCCCGCCCAGACATTGCTGCCGAGGCGGAGAGCAGCTCTTAGTGGCCAGTCAGTGTTGTGTGAGCGGCTCATACGGCAAGGGGAGCAGCTCAGCTGTTGGTAGGAGGCACCAGCCACAAAGCGGCAGGAGCTGCTACACACCACCAGGAGGTGGGGGAGGCTGTGTCAGCAAGAGGAGAAGGACCATATAGGGTGTGTGAGACTAGGAGTAGGAGGGGCGGCTTGTTGAAAAGGGGACACATGCTGGATTCTGGCTCTCTGAGAGGGAGGGTGATTTGACTGTGGAGGATTGACAAGGCCACATTTGACACTGGTCTTGCTGTAATTGCTATATAGCAGTTATTTTGGACTATTACAGCACTTGCACCACTGCTTCGACTAATGCCAGTACTGCCTCGACTACTGCTTCTACCACTACTACATTTACTATCTTGTTTCATTCATTTATAATATTTCTGCCACTACTAGTTACAAATTCTACTACTACTACTACTACTACTACTACTACTACTACTGCCATTACTACAACTATCACTACTACTACTGATTTCCTTAATGCCACTAGAATCAATGCACACCATTAGCCCACTGTGAGTGTGAGTATTAGGGCACACCTGTGGAGTCAGACTACACGCCCTATCACCAGCTCCACACATGTGACATAGATACTACTACCACCCCTAGAATAGTCCCCTTACCAACTAACAGCCATCTACTATACCTCTACAGGTTGTCCAGCTTGGGTTCAATGAACCATATTGTGGGTAGCGACCTACGATAACTGGATAACTGCACACCAGACACTACCACTAATAATGCTATAAAAAAACCAAAGCACCACTTCAGGGTGTGTGAAGCCAGGGGCAGGTGGCCATACTGCTATACTACTAGTTTTACTAAAGGTTAACACATGAACAGGGTGTTCATGTCATAGTACCATTAGTGCTGGACCTGTGCAGGTATAGGTGCACCATATATACAAAGTCAGGACTCTGTGCTACTGGAGCATTATTCAAAGGGTTCAAATTGCTAGCTATACCAGGATGACTGCCCTAACATTTGCTGAACCAATTTACTGTTGTGAATGCCCTCTGAAAGTACTATAAGAGTCCCAACCATTGCTGCTTAACTGTTGCATATGTCACTACTTCTATTACCATAAACAAAACTACAAAAGGGAATTTTTCCTGCAAATCTGTTCCTAACTACTTGTGTGAATGACACCTATGGCTGCTATTGATATACTTATTCTACCAAGTGCACCTAGCACTACCGACCTTTGAAGCCATCAACAGGTTCCGAACTGGTAGTGCTACTACTACTAGAGCCTATACTACCACCACTATCTTGCCCACACAGCTGGGCTATTCTCACATACAATACTGTATACCCATAGAGAGAAGCTTGGAGCAGCTCCGAGACCCTGGTCTAGGGCAGTGAGCCGCTCATGCTGTTGTCAAGGTGTCAGGCTCATCTGACAGGCCAGGGCCAGGGTGTTTAACCTATATTTAGAGCAGCTCATATTCAGAACTATACTAAGACATAGCTTGTCTATGCCTATACATGGCTGTTAGAGTGTTACCTTTTGCTGACACTTTTGCTGAGTTCAGCATATATGTGAGCTCTCAGCCCTGATATATGCACCTGGTAGTGTTGACTTGTTTTGATATATGGGCCCTAGATACTGTCTTAAAGGCGCCTATATATAATACCATTTCCTTGTGACGTGTGTTGGCAACTAGCCTTTTCATAGAAAACTTCACCAGGTGTAAGCTATCAACTGGATTTATGTCACATAATCTTACCTGAATCCTGCAGAGTCACACTGTTAAGGGTTGCACACCTACTGCTAATGGCATCCCTAAGTAGGTGCAATAAAAGCCTTTGATGCACCATATACCTGAACAATTGTCTTCCCAATATACCCCTACCCTGAAGGTTGAATCAACCTCGCATGGCATATTTATAACACCATCTAGGTTGATCAGTATTACTCTTGTTAACTACCAATAGCTGGGTTGACTATATGTACATGGGCCATAACTGCCTCTTCTGACTACCACTTCCTGGATTGACTACTACCATGTTTATAGACTACCACTGCTTCAGGTAAAAAACCACTACCCGAGTTAACTACCACTACTTGGGCTAACCCCTGATACTGGAATTGACCACCACTGCCTAGGTTGACTGTCACTACCTGGGATATCTATGAATACTGACTAGCACTACCTGTTCTGACTCTTAGTATCTTGATTGTCTATTCAGTACCTAGATTAACTACTAGTACTTGGATCGACTACTATTACCTGCGTTGACTACCACAACCTAGGGTTGACTACCATTCTCTAGGCTAACTAGCATTACCTGCTTTGACTACCAGTACCTAGGCTAACTACCATTACAGGTTTAGCTTGACTACCATTACCTAGGTTGACTACCAGTACCCAATCCTACCTGGGATATACCTGTAGAGGACTGCTGCAGCTACAAAGAATTTAGGTGCCATTCACCAGGTGAGTTATGTTACTGTAAAGGTGTATCAGATGCCGCCCACCTGGGCATCACCCCAGGTACTTAATGCTTCCCTTAATTAATGCCCTGGAGCCTGCTGGTGGTATTCAAACTGTGATCTGTATACTTTCTACAGGAGGGATGACAGTAGGTTGGCTTTATGAGTGTAATATATAATGTATTGTCGAATGATTAAACCAAATTTCCATATCTCATCTGATAAACACTGTTTGGACAGTCCACTTGAGAGATGCTAAGTTTAGTATCCAGCACTTAAGTGGGTCTTGAACTGAAACTATTCTTGACACTGAAAACTATCTGTCGGTTATTATTGTAATCTACTCATACCTTTAGAGAAATAACTATGTCTGGTTGCTTAACTTTTTGAGGAATGATTCAACTGTAGGCAGGTGTGATTATATGAAGAATTAGGATTGTGTAGGGCCTATATAGCGTACACGTAGTATTTTTCAATTCAAACTAAGGGTTGCGTTCCCGAAATGGTGTCCCCTTTTTTAGGATGCCTACAGGTAATTGCAGCTATATGACTTCATGCACATTGTGAACAGGGTTTCACTTAGTTCGACAGCCTGCCTATGACTTCTGGAACTAATGTGCTTGAAAGACAGTTCTGTACAATTGCAATAACTATACTTTTATAATTTATGTCCAGAACTTTACATTTTGAGTCAGCATTATCAAATTACAATAAATGAACATGTGTATGATTATATGCCAGCGTCTTTATGATAACTAAGCGTGTTTTCATGACAGAGCAATCCTTACATGGATTCTATATGATAGGAAAGGCCTTATTCTCTCCTATATGAGGCAGCTAGCTCTATGCCATACATCATCCAAATGGGAGCATATATATATATATATATATATATATATATATATATATATATATATATAAGAAGGGAAGTACCTGTGTGTGTGTGTGTGTGTATGAGACGTTAGGAATAAAAAATGTATTCAGATAACAGGTCGACACTATTCTAAACAGGCAATAAGTCTCTTGGTCAATAACATTTAGATGCAGTTAAATCTGATTTAAATTTGATTATACAAAAATTACCTTCTCTCATACATGATACCAGTACATGCGGTAAGTTGGAGCGAAATTTGCTCATTACCAGTAGTCCTCTGAGTGGAAGTCATGTGTTGGGTGAGGGTCAGTAATAAATATATCCAAACTGCTCCCCATCCGGCCACTCCAGGCCTTCTGAGATCGGTGTGCTTGATTGAATCAATAAGCCCTTGGTACTTCCCTTCTTTATTTATTTTTGTTAAAAGAGGCTTGGTGTTTTAAAGGGGCTTTCAGTATGGTGGGCTGAATATCATTAGTTAAACCCTTGAAGGGCAGAAGGATCATATACAATTATGATGCATTTATGCCTTTAGGTGGTATGATGCAGGATTGACACAACAGCAATTAACTCACCCACATGTCCTTTGCTGCACCATGCATCACGCCAATAAGGCTGATACAAATCTTTTTGCTGACAAGTCTGTATGATGCGGTAATCTAGTGCTGCATAGGTGCATCAAGAAGACATAAGAGCATGGCTGATGAATAGATAATGAACCCACCACGGCTGTATTCATCAAACAGCCCAGTCCTATGCACTGATACAGCACTCACTGCCTTTAATTCTAAATTGGTTGATAAAGTTGAAATTGCTCAAAACAGAATCCTTCTGAAGTCAGTGGCGGAATTACAAGGGGTTGTGAAGGTGCACACCCCCTGCTTTTGGTCAAGAGTTTGCCTGTATAGTAGTTAAGAGCCCCTTTTAATTCTGAGAGAAGGGATGCGCCCCATCCTTTTCTAAATCCTGGATCCGTCACTGCTTCTTCACTTGTATGATGTGTACTTAAAAGGAATTCTAAAGTTTCATAACCTGCTGTTACTACATAGACACAGGGCAGAGATGTTTCTAAAGGCCCTTGATATGCAGTACATTGCTCTCTGAGGTGTGTCAGTGTCTAGTACACTACACAGAAGGTACCACGTCAGATGGCATGCCCTTCTCCCTACCACCAGGAGATAGACTGGCCCTCCTCGTGCATGGTTAGCTTTAACTAACACTGAGAGAAGCCAGCCACAAATTGCCCTTTTTATATACCTCTGCCTCTCGTAGTAGTAGTAGGAGTATTACACTTTCTATTCTTGCTATTGTACAATGTATTTTTATAAGCAGTGCCCATGCTCAGTGAGGTGAAAAGTCAGAAGTTTGGTTGTTAAAGGTTGAATAACCATATTACTATAGAAATAAGTTATACAGACATATTTATATAGCCTTTGAATATCAATTTTGGCACCTGCAGTGGAGGTAATGAAAGATTTCCCAACCCCCTTCACTGTACATAAGAAAGGGCAAATTATCAATGGTAAGGTAAGTAGATACTGATGATAACAAAGACTGAAAAAGGTGTATGTTAACCATATGGGCTGCGATTCCAGAAATGGTATGTCACAATAGTACCTCCAGGATGCCAGTCTATATAGGTGCAAGAACAGCTCTATATAGCATTAAGGGTGTTTGGCAAATGACCTTCTCTGCTTCCCACACACTTCCCACAGGTAGGTCTAAGCTGACTGCTAACAGGATTGTCTCACCTTGGGGCACCTGCTGATGTAGGGGCCAGACACCACGTTAACCATCTACACCCCATTGCCCACCATAAGACCTACCATACTGGAGCCCCCCACAACCAGTTGCCTACCACAAGGCCTACCTTACTGTTGCCCTCTACCTATCACTGCCATTATTATCATATCTCTATTATGTAACTCTACTTTAATTTCAAAGTTAACCCTTTAACTCCCTGTACTGCATATATGCAGTACTATAGCACTGTATTTGGGAAACACAGGGACAGGAAGGGTTAAAGAAAGGTGTAAAAACAGAAATAAAGAGGAGATATATAGGAATAGTGCAACAGCTATTTGACCTAGGTTAAGTTATTACCCTTAGTGACAGGTGTCGACTTTAATGTTTGATAGCCGTTTAATATATTATAATAGATTTGTATAGTATGACATACAAAGTAGTGATAGCTTTGCCTGATATATCATGATTTTCCAGAGTCATACAAGAGCATGCATACAATATCAGCATAGCATATACAGAAGCTTCACATATTCAGTATGGCAGCCATTTGTTGGACAAAGTTTGCATTAGCCATTTCAGTAATGTATAACAAAATAAAATAGAAAGAGAAAATTGCAAATTTTGAAATAACAGCCAGAGTGCATCTTCTCTATCTACCAATTAGTTTGTGTTCAGAGCTGTGATTTATGTTAAGAAACGTCTTCATTCATTATTGATAGATTAGATAGTTAACAGTTGACAGCGTGGACTAGGCCACTTCAAGGTGTTGAGTTGGGAGGGTTAAATTGTTGTTCATAGCACTGTGAGCCTTAACTGAGCTGCTCCATCATACCTACACACACCAAGGGGAGGAGCTCACTATAAGAGCAACACACTCTCTGTACATGTACCACCATTACACTCTCTGTACAAGTACCACATAACATATGCCACTCTGTCTCTGCCCCATCACACCAACACACACCAAGGGGAAGAGCTCACTATTACAGCACACGGAACATGGACCACCCACCACACTCTGTGTCTCTGCTCCAAAACACACCAAGGGGAGGAGCTCACTATAAGAGCAACATACTCTCTACATGTACCACCCTCCACACCACACACTGTGTCTCTACTCCAAAACACACCAAGGGGAAGAGCTCACTATTACAGCAACACATTCTCTGCACATGTATGTACCACCTACCCCGCACTGTGTCTCTGCTCTACCATACTAACACATAATTTAATACCGGCACTACATTAAATGTTGAGGAGTTCTACAACATGCTTATTCATTCTTGCTAATTATCAGCAGCTAAGGCAGGTTGTGGCAGAGATAAAGTATATAGGAACAGGTGTTTGTCTAATTAAGAAATAAAGTTACGCCGATCATTTACCATATTGAGGGAAATAGGTAGCCATGGAGACCTACTTAGGGAGTGTTCAACAATTACGTCACGGCTTAGGGGGTGGGGGGGGTCTTTGGGTTCCTCTATATGTTCCATACAAAAACAGTGACAAGGGGGGTGGGTGGGTCCTGAAAAATGCCTCTATACCGGTGACATAATTGTTGAACGTCCCCTTATAAAATTCTATACAAACGTATTTAGAGGTGGCTGAACATAATTAGGTGTACAGGTTATTCTTATTTAGACCTAACAGTTTTGTTGGGTTTTCTTTGGTAAACAGAGTGTCCCAACAACACAATCCAAGTGTTAACTACTGAGTGGAAATACATCACCATTAGCATTTATAAGTTCATTAAAGACCCACCACCATTAAAGATGCTGAAACTCATAAATAGCAATAAGTATGTCTTCAGTGCATATAGATGGGCAAAATGAATAATTAAAGTTTGTAATGTAATGCTTCAGGCCTCATCTTTATTGTCCCTGTCCACTTGAGTGGTCAAGGACTTTTAGGAGGCATGGAAATTTGCAGAGTATGAAATCACAATGGATAAACTCCATGTATAGTCTGGGTCACTAGCTTACCATACTATATGTATGCTTTGAGTTGTGATTCAAGAGTGAGACAGTCAGGCTACATAGGCAGACAGCTAGACCACCACCTATTATCTTGCTGTGGCTCTATTGAACACTGGCTCTTGGGGTGCCGATTACTAATCCCTGTGTTTGGCCTAGCTGTGAATATAGCCTCTCACCTTGCAGTAGGCTCTCTCCCCCCTCCCTACACTGTAAAAATGTGTGTTGAACTTACACTGTCTAGCTTCTCTCTCACCACCCTCCCTACACTGTAAATAAATGTATGTTTAACTTACACTGTCTTGCTTCCCCCCCTTCCCTACACTGTAAAAAATGTGTGTTGAACTTACACTCTCTACCTTCTCTCTATCACCACCTTCCAAACACTGTAAAATATGTGTGCTGAACTTACACTGACTAGCGTCTCCCCACTTCCTACACTGTAAAAAATGTGTGGTGAACATACACTGTCTAGCTTCTCTCCACCACCACCCTCCCTACACTGTAAAAAATGTGTGTTGAACTTACACTGTCTAGCTTCTCTCCCACCACCCTCCCTACATTGTAAATAAATGTATGTTGAACTTACACTGTCTTGCTTCTCCCCTCCTCTCTACACTGTAAAAAATGTGTGTTGAAATTACACTGTCTAGCTTCTCTCCCCCCTCCCTGAAAATGAGCAAAAACCCAAAACTGAGTGACCTGTCAGTGAGTCAGAGGGTCGCGATGATGATAATAGTTACTCACTATTTGTCAGCAGTTAATCAATATATGTTAGTAATTACTCACTATTTGTTAGCAATTAGTCAAAATATGTCAATATCTACTCACAATTTGTCATAATCTTAAACCTTTGAGGCCAACTGACATTACTCATTTGACATAGTGATGAGCAAATTGTCATAAAGGACAGGGACTTAGCACTCAGTGCTACGACTGTGACATTTTTTTGCCAACACATTGACTTTGCTGCACTGCTTGGCAGGGTACTGAATGGCACTGAATCTAAAACATCCTAACGATCATTTAGGTATAAACCCAGTTTGTTGTCAATTTGTCACTGCAGCAGTGGCAAAAGTGTAAGCATTCCTGTATTTATATTAAAAATGCATAGTATGATAGTTGGTAATACATGTATGTACCTATACATAATTGAATATAAGGACAGAACTGCCAGTAATAATTAAGGAGGGAGAGGGGCTGTCTAGGAACAAATACATTGCAAAAGGAGTACAGATTTCAGAGATGGAGAGACAAACATAGGCAAACTCAAAGAGAGATGGAGAAGAGTAAGGGGGGGGGGATATTGGGAGCCTACATATATGTAATTGCAATGGGACACATTCTAGAGTTAAGACATCGTGAGTAGACCTGTGATATGGGTGACTCTGATGATGAGGGCATCAGCAGGAGTGGAGGTAGCTGGTGCAAGAGCAGGAAGTGGTGGGGGTGTACACCTACTATCTGTGTAAAGAGCCACTTTCTGTAGCACAACAGGTTGACTATCAAACCACTGTCTGTGTAAAAATAACCACTATATGCAACAACATCCAACCATTTGATGGCTACTATTGATATACTTATTCTCCAAGTGCATCTACCACTACCAAGCTTTAAAGCCATCAACAGGTTCCCAACTGGTAGTGCTACTAGTACCAGGGCCTATACTACTACCGTCACTTTCTCACCCACACAGCTTGGCTGTTCTCACATACAACACCACATAGCCCTAGAGAGAAGCTTGGAGCAGCTAAGATAGCCTGGTCCAGGACAGTGAGCAGCTCATGATATTGTCAAGGTGTCAGGCTCCTGGGGTAGGCCAGGGACCAAGGTGTTAAACCTATATTTAGAGCAGCTCATATTCAACACTATACTAAGACATATAGCTTGTCTATACCTGTGTACAGCTGTTACAGTGTTACCTTTTGCTGAGTTCAGCATATATATCAGCTCTCAGCTTTGACTTATGATGATATATGGGACCTATACACTGTCTCAAAGGTGACTATAGATGATACCATTCTGTTGTAACATGTGTTGTCAACTAGCCTTTTCATAGAAAACTTTACCAGGTGTAAGCTATCAACTGGATTTAGGTCACAGAATCTTACCTGAATACTGCAGAGTCACACTGATAAGGGTTGCACACCAACTGCTAATGGCATCCCTAAGTAGGTGCAATAAAAGCCTTTGATGCACCATATACCTGAACAATTGGGCTTCTAAATATGCTCCTGCCCTGAAGGTTGTATCGACTTTGGATGGCATGTAACACTATCTAGGTTGATCAGTCTTACTTTTGTTAATCTTATAATTATACAAGCCTTACCTCTCTCCTAAGTTAAAGTAGAATTAACTGGGTTGACTATCTGTACATGGGCTATTATTGCCTCTTCTGACTATCACTACCTGGATTGGCAACTACAATTTGAATTGACTACAACTGCTTTGGTTGAGAACCACTACTTGAGTTGACCACCACTAGCTGGTCTAACACCTGATACCAGGTTTGACTATCAGTATCTGGATCATCTACCAGCACATAGGTTAACTACTAGTACTTGAATTGACTATCATTACCTGGGTTGACTGTCAGTACCTAGGTTGACTACCAGTACCTAGGTTGACGACCAGGACCCCATCCTACCTGGGACATACCTGTGTATAACTGCTGCAGCTACAAAGGCTTTAGGTGTCATTCCCCAGGTGAGTTATGTTACTATAAAGGTGTATCAGATGCCAGCCACATGGGCATCACCCAAGGTACTTACTGCTCACCTTAATGTCCTGGGGCCTGCTGGTCTTGATAAGAGTAGTATTCCAACTGTGGAAGTCATGTGTTGGGCCAAGGTCAGTTATAAATACATCCAAACTGCTCCCCATCCGGCCACTCCGGGCCTTCCGCGATCGGTCCGCTTGATTGAATCAATAAGCCCTTGGCAGTTCTCTTCTTTATTTATTTTTTGTTGAAAGGTGCTTGGTGTCTTAAAGGGGCTTTCAGTATGGTGGGCTGAATGTTGTAAGTTTAACCCTTGAAGGACAGAAGGATGATAAAATTGTGATGTGTTGATGCCTTTAGGCGATATAATGCAGGAATGAAGCAACAGCGATTAACTCACATGTGCTTTGCTGCATCCATGCATCATGCCAATACGGCTGGGGCATTCCTTGCTAACAAGTCAGCATGAGATGCAGTAATTCAGTGCTGGATAAGTGCATCAAGAAGCCATATGAACATGGATTGATGAATAGGCAATGAACCCACCTGTGTTGCATTCATCCTGAAACTTAATCTTCTGCGCCAGCATAGCAAATTTTATTTGGAATGGTTAAGAAAGTTGAAATTGCCTAAACCAGAATCCTTCTATATTAAAAAGGATTGATGTGTACCTAGAATTAATTCTAATCCTCCATAAATTGCTGTTTCTATATAGACACAATGCACAGCTGTTTCTTAATAAAGGACCTTAACATATAGTACATTGTTCCCTGAGGTGTGTCAGCATCTAGCACAGAAGGTACCACGTCAGATGGCATGGCCCCCTCCCTACCTACTAGGAGATGGACTGGCCCTCCCCATGCATGGTTAGCATTAACCAGTGCTGAGAGAAGCCAGCCACAAGTTGCCTTTTTATATACCTCTGCCTCTAGTAGTAAGGGGAGTATTACCCTTTCTATTCCTGCTATTATGCAATGTATTTTAAAAGCAGTGTCTAGTCTTAGTGAGGTGAAACGTCTGTATGGGTCATGCTGAGGTTTGGTTGTTAAAGCTTGAATAATCATATTAGTATACAAATAAGTTATATGTATTTATATAGCCCTTGAATACCAGCTTTGGCACCTGCAGTGGAGGTAATGGAAGATTTCCTATCATCTTTAGTGTATACAAAAAGACAAAATATCAATGAAGGGCAAGTAGGCACCGATACTGTGCATACTGATGGTACACATAGGGATATCATAGACTGAAAAAAAGAATCAAGTGTATGTGAACCATATTGGGCTGCTATTAATGCTATGTCACAATAGTACCTTCAATAGGATCCAATGCTGTTTCAATTGAATATAATTAATTATCATGGTTATATGAAGCCCATCATATCAGTCTAATTGAAAGGGGAGGTGGCCATGACTCCCTAACTCTCAGGGCCTCAAGGATGATCTTTCTATAAGTTAAACAACAATACTTTGAGTTATGTGACTATTGGGAAATAGGCTTTGCCACTCCCCTTATAATATACACAAGTCAGCATCTCAGACTATTATATATTCCACCCTACCTATATATAGGTGGGGTGGAATAGCTCTATATAGCATCAGCAGTGTTTGGCAGTGGGCCATATGACCTTCTCCACTTCCCACACGTAGGTCATAAAGCGCTCTAAGTTGACTGCTTACAGGATTGTCTCACCTCGGGGCACCTGCTGATGTAGGGGTCAGACGCTACTGTAACCATCTACACCCCACTGACTACCTCACTGTAACCCTCTATGTCCCACTGCCCGCCATAAGGCCTACCACACTCGAGCCCTCCACAACCAATTGCCTGCTACCAGGCATACCTTACTATAAGCCTCTATCCCCCATTGCCCACTTCACACCACCACCAGGCCTACCTCACTGTAACCCTCTACCTCGCATTGCCCCCTTCACACCATCACCAGGCCTACCTTACTGTAGGACTCTACCTCCCATTGTCCTCCTCCTACCATCAGACCTACCTCACTGTAACCCTCTACCTCTCATTGCTCACTTCACACCACCACCAGGCTTACCTTACTTTAACCCTCTACCTCTCATTGCTCACTTCACACCACCACCAGGCCTACCTCACTGTAACCCTCTACCTCGCATTGCCCCCTTCACACCATCACCAGGCCTACCTTACTGTACCACTCTGCCTCCCATTGTCCTCCTCCCACCATCAGACCTACCTCACTGTAACCATCTAGCCGCCATTGCCCTCCTCCCATCACCAGGCCTACCTCACTGTAACCCTCTACCTCCCATTGCCCACTTCACACCACCACCAGGCATACTTTACTCTTACCCTCTACCTCTCATTGCCCCCTTCACACCATCACCAGGCCTACCTTACTGTACGACTCTACCTCCCATTGTCCTCCTCCTACCATCAGACCTACCTCACTGTAACCCTTTACCTCTCATTGCCCTCCTCCCACCACCAGGCCTACCTCACTGTAACCCTCTAACTCTCATTGCTCACTTCACACCACCACCAGGCTTACCTTACTTTAACCCTCTACCTCTCATTGCCCCCTTCACACCATCACCAGGCCTACCTTACTCTACGACTCTACCTCCCATTGTCCTCCTCCTACCATCAGACCTACCTCACTGTAACCCTTTACCTCTCATTGCCCTCCTCCCACCACCAGGCCTACCTCACTGTAACCCTCTACCTCTCATTGCTCACTTCACACCACCACCAGGCTTACTTTACTTTAACCCTCTACCTCTCATTGCCCCCTTCACACCATCACCAGGCCTACCTCACTTTAACACTCTGTGTCTCATTGCCCACTTCACACCACCATCGGGTCTACCTCACTTTAACCCTCTGCATCTCATAGCCCACTTAACACCACCACCAGGCCTACTTCACTTTAACCCTCTACCTCTTGCTGCCCACTACCCACTACCACCAGGCCTACCTCACTGTAACCCCCCCCCCTCTCGCAGCCATTGTAATCATTTCTCATTATGTAACCCCTATCAGAATTTCAAAGTTAAACAAAGGTATATAAACAAAAATAAGAGAAGATATATAGGAAAAGTGCAACAATTTTAGACCTAGCTCGACCTAGGTTAGGTTATTCCCCTTTACTCTATATTGCTATAGTATGGCATAGAAAGTAGTTCAGCCCCATTGATAGCTTTGCCTGATATATCATGATGTTCCAGAGTCATACAAGAACATGCATACAATATCAGTATAAAAATAGGAAAAGATTGCAAACTCTAAAATAACAGCCAGAGTCTATCTTCTCCATCTACCAATTAATGTGTGTTCAGAGCAGCGATAGTGCAATTTATGTTAAGAAAGGTCTACATTCATCATGGATAGATTAGATAGTTAACACAGGCCTGGGATGAACTAAGTGCTGACCTACAACATCTTGAAACGATATATCAGTTTAAGTCTAAAATTACTAGCTGTATCAAATAATTGATATACCTGCTGATGAATGCTCCCTCCATGTTTATTTTGAGGACATTAAAAATGCTGACCCTGATATAAGATTGGACTGTGTACAGCTGACTTTATTGTTTGATGTTCTTTTTCAGAATGTATTATATATTGTGCTTTACAGAATAATCAAAAGTAAGTTTAGCAAATTTATTGGTACAAAATCAGATATGATATGACATCTAAAAAGTGTGATAATTAATACGCCTACAACTGATGGTTGACACCAACCTGTATGAGAAGTGGATGATAACAATTGAAATTATTGGGACCACCCATATCTAGTATAATGTCATACTGAACAATATACCCATACACTGGACTTATACTAAGATGTTCAACTGCTAATTAAACTAAATCAGTGATTGAATTGTTTTATGTGTCTTTCTTCGTTTTCTGTTCTGACTGAGGCGGTAGAACGTGTTCCGTCTACATGAGCTTTGGTCAAACTTGTTAAAAAACAACAGTTTACAGCGTGGACTAGGCCAGTTCAAGGTGTTGAGTTGGGAGAGTTAAGTTGTTGTTCACGGTGCTGTAAGCCTTGACTGAGCTGCTTTATCATACCAACACACACAAAGGGGAGGAGTTCACTAAAAGAGCAACACACTCTCGGTACATGTACTACCACTATATATGTCTCTGCTCCATCATACCAACACACACCAAGGGGAGGGGCTCACTATTAGAATAACACACTCTCTGTACATGAACCACCCACCACACACTGTGTCTCTGCTCCAAAAGACACCAAGGGGAGGAGCTAAACACTCTCTGTACAAGTAACACATGCCACTGTGTCTCTGCTCCATCATACCAACACACACCAAGGGAGGGGCGCACTATCAAAGCAACACACTTTCTGCATGTGTATGTACCACCTATCCCACACTGTGTCTCTGATCTACTATACTAACACATGATTTGCTAATTATCAGCTGCTAAGGCAGGTTGTGGCAGAGATAAAGTTTATAGAAACAGATGCTTTTTCTATGGAGAAATAATGAAACGCCGATCATTTACCATATTGAGGGAAATAGGAGACCATGACAATTATGTGTACAGATTATCAGTTTATTCTGGTTATTCCTATTTAGATCTAAAAGTTTTGTTGAGTTTTCTTTGGTAAACAGAGTGTCACCACAACAGGATCCAAGTGCTAACTTCAATATTTCACAACACAATGTAATCTTCATCGTTCTGAGTGGCAATACATCACCATTAGCATTGCACCACCATGAAAGACACCGAAACTCATAAATAGCAACAATTATGTCTCCAGTGCATCTGGTTTTGAATCAATTTGGATGGCAAAATGAATAATTAAGGTTTGTGATGTAATGCTTCAGGCCTCATCTTTATTTGTCAGTACATTTACTTTGCTGCACTGCTCAGCAGGGTACTGAATGGCTCTGCATCTATGACATGATACCAATAATATAGGCATCAACCCTATGTTGTTGTCAATTTTTCCATCTTTGGCGAAACTGTAAGCAGTCCTGTATTCATACCAGTAATGCATAGTATAATAGTTGTTAATACATGTACGTACCTAAACATAGTTGAATATCAGGGACTCTGAGTAATGAGGAAGGGGCTGTCTAGGAACAAATGCTGGCTCACAAAGGGTGAAACTGCAAATGGTAAGAGAAGTAAGGGTTTAAGAGGCGGAGACACACAAACTCAAAGAGAGATAGGGAAGAGTGAGGGTTTCTGTTGTTGTTTTTTTATTTTGTTGTTGTTTTTTGTTTGATTTTTTTGTTGTTGTTTTTATTGGTTTGTTGGGTCTTTTTTAGGGGGGTATCAGGAGCATAAATACATGTAATTGCAATGGGACACAGTCTAGAGGCATTATGAGTAGGCCTGTGATGTGGGTGACTCTGGTGATGGGGGCATCAGCAGGAATAGAGGTAGGAGGTGCAGGAGGAGGAGGAGGTGGTGGGGTGCACAACCACTAACTGTGTAAAAAGCCATTATCTGTCATACTGCAGACCATCCAACAAAATTTAATATTTGTGTAAAGATGACCACAATGTGCAACAACCATACAACCACTATTTTGTAAATATGATCACTATCTGTAGTAATCATCCACCCACTATCTGTGTAAATTGAGGTTATCTGTAAAAACTTGTATCTGTATTAAAATCAGTGTGACAAAAACCTGTTATCAGTTTAAAGACGCATTATATTCTTCTTTACATTGAGTGTATAAACATTATTCATGCATGTGAGCCAGCAAGCAGAAAGGACAGTTCCTACGGGATTTAGTACCAGATTTAGCCACCAGGGGGCACCACTATGGGCTAGAATAGGAAAAAATATGCCTAAAACTGTTGTAGAGGTTGGTGAAAACATCTCTGGAGACACCGGGATTCGAACCCGGGTCTCTCGCTTGCAAGTCGAGCGCTCTACCACTGAGCTACATCCCCTGGCCTGACATACCCTGTCACCAACACGGCCCCACTGACATTTCCACCTTCCACCTACCTCTGGATCGGTATGGTATACATAGGGGGAGTGACCACCAAGTGAGCTGGCCTCTGGAGGCTCAAAGCACCTGGGGAGGGAACGAACCCCTACACTCGTCCCAACCAGCTTCGACCGTATCTGCCCAGAACTGGTCCTCCAGTCCAGTCTGAACAGTACCACATGTACCCATACTGAGTCAAGCACAACCCGTATAGGCTCCTGTTCCCAGGAACGGCTGTGTGTGCCACCTGTTTCCAAGTTCCTCAGCACTAGCAGGTCGAAGTGCTTGTCTATACCATACCGGACCAGGTCCCAAGCATCTTAGTCCCTCTTGCAGGGCAGGACCACTTGGTGTCTCCACCAGTGTAGAGGTCAGCGAAAACATCTCTGGAGACACTGGGATTCGAACCCGGGTCTCCCGCTTGCAAGTTGAGCGCTCTACCGCTGAGCTACATCCCCTGGCCTGACATACCCTGTCAACAACACGGCCCCACTGACATTTCCACCTTCCACCTACCTCTGGATCGGTATGGTATACATAGGGGAAGTGACCACCAAGTTAGCTGGCCTCTGGAGGCTCAACGCACCCGGGGAGGGAACGAACCCCTACACTGTTATAGGCCACTTTTTTATGGAGAATTCAATGGTTTTCGATAAAACATTCTATTTTGGGTGGAACGGTTCCAAATTTGGCATGTCAAAAGAATGTTTTTGGGCCAAAATAGGCATTTTCATTGATTTCTGTTGACCATCGAACCATGATTTTCATTCTAAATAGGAAAATCAATGATCCTATTTGAAGGAACATTCCACAAGGTTTACTATGGTGAAAACTAAATGAAAATACCATTTCTAGATCAAAAGAATAAAAATTTATGCTAATTTAGCTAGTTAGCATAAATTATGCTAATTACCTACCATAATCTCCCGCGTATAAGGCGCGTCTTATACGCGAGGTTTTAGTACTTCCTGGATCCGAAAGGGGGACACCAAGAGCTTTCTTTTGATATGTTACACTCCCCTTACCTCAAAAAAATGACAGAGGGGGTTTCAAGGGGGTGCGGGGGACCCTAGCTACACATAGTTTTTTGAATTTTGAAAATCCATTCAGTAGAACCAAAGTTATGATTTTTTGATTTTGTTGACAATATTCTTCAACTCTAGGTGCGCCTTATACGCGAGATGCGCCTGATACGCGGGAGATTACAGTATATCTCTCATGACCAATTAGATGTAGAGCTTATTGACATTCATGAAATGGTCACACCTACCCATATTTAGCAAGCCATTCCTCCAAAACTAACAGGAGTATCTTCTCATGCAATATATCACTATAAAGCTAGTGATTTGAATTTTGAAGTTGACTTTTAGCACGGAGCACCCTTTTTCCTTGCCTCTACACGCATGTGCCTTACCATGTCAATGGAAAAGTGTGTTTTTTTTTCAGATTGCGGTAATTTACACAGATAGTGGTGATTTTTACACAGATAGTGGTTGGATGGTCAAACTCAGAGCCCTCTATATGCAGTGCAATACTTCAAATAGAGGTCGTTTACACAGATAGTGGTTGTACAGGGATGATATACTGCCTATTTACTGGGGGCTCCATGGTGGAGGCGGTACAGGCCAAATGGGGATGTGATTGGGAGTCTTTAGGGGCAGGGAGAGAGATGGCGGAGGGGCTCCTTTTGGGTGCTTTACTGGCCAGGGTACCAGGCTACCATGCTACCCCACACCACCATGTAAGGCCTTTACCTCAGCAGTTCATCTCAAGGCCTGCATTAACTTTGTGGTCTCTACTGGAGTCCAGACATATATGATGTAGAGCACCATGGGGGTACACATTACAAAGCTGGGGGTGGTGGGGAACTATTCTACTATGGACTATAGGTCTATGTTACGTGCTGCTAGTATAGCATCCTACTGGGGGAAATTTGCCCCCCCCCCCCAAAGTGGTAGGCCCTATGCATTAATATTGGAAATGCTGCTGAATAGCAGGCATGATCTAGAATGGTGGGTAAGGAGTCTGCACATATCTGGTAGGGGATGGGGAATTTTGTGACTTTAAGTCTGGAAGAGAGGTGTATGACATGTGCTGGTTCTTGATTTTCACATATATTTATGGTCTCATTTATATAGGAGCAATTGCTTCTTTCATCTGGTCAAATTGGGGTGTCAGCTCACTTTATTTTAACCGCAAACATTACCGCACCCACGAGAGCATAAGAAGTAGCACTAAAGTGTACCTAGATACATTGCAATTGATGCATGCCTTAGTGACATGTGAGCCAGCAAGCAGAAATGGGGGTTCCTGCGGGATTTAGTACCTGTTTTAGCCACCAGGGAGCATCACTATGGCCTAGAATAGGAAAAAATATGCCTAAAACTGTTTTAGGGTACTTTTTCATGGACAATTCAATGATTTTTGATAAAACGTTCTAATTTTAGTGGAAAGATTCCAAACATGGCATGTAAAAAGAATGTTTTTGGGCCTAAATAGGCATTTTTGTTGATTTCTATTGCCATAGAAACATGATTTTCATTCTAAATAGGAAAATCAATGATCTCATTTGAAGGTATGTTTCACCAGGTTTACTATGGTGAAAACAGAATGAAAATACCATTTCTAGTTCAAAAGTTATGGGCAAAAGAATTAAAAAGTTATGCTAATTTTGCTAATTAGCATAAATTATGCTAATTTTTCATGTATCTCATGACCAATTAGATGTAGAGCTTATTGCCATTCAGGAAATGGTCATAACTACCCATATTTAGCAAGCCATTCTTCCAAGACTATCTTCTCTTGCAGTATATCACTGAAAAGCTAGTGATCTCAATTTTAAAGTTGACTTTTAGCACGTAGCACCCTTTCTCCTTGCCTCTACACACATGTTCTGAACAAAGGTACATCAACTTCATTGTGCCATTTGCAAAGGTCTAACGGTCTTTTATAGGTATTGTGTTTTGAGGAAGACCGTGGAAGATGGCCTTTTGTGGTTATAGTACAGGTAGTGGATTATATAGGGAAGGCTGTGGGGAATATAATATAAGGGAAAAGAGGGTAATTGCCCCATAGGTCAGCTGTGTGGTATAGCCTGGGCACCAACGGACGTGATGGGGAGACTTAACCCTTTTTAACCCATTGAGGGCTAGCATCAACTATAGTCGACACCATGGTAGGCCTAGCATCGACTATAGTCGACATGTGCACCATGGCAGGCCTAGCGTCGACTATAGTCGATGCCAGTTATATAGGATTAGTATAGGAATTGAAAATAGGCTCCTCCTCTAGGAACTATACTTTTTTCAGAGGCCGTCCCCATGGCCAGGGCAACAATTTTTGCTCTGCCCTTTAAGGGTTAAGGAGGCATAGTACTTTAATGCATAATGGTCCTATGAGGTAGCAATGAAACCCTTGTGGATCTTCTCAGAAGGGATACATTCATGCACCATACCAAGCGCATGGGAATGATACACTGGCAACAGGTCGGCATGATACACCAATGCCGTGCGATGAGTAGACAACAGCACTGAATCCGTGCATCATGACGACAAGGAACCTGAATTTTAGGCAATATGTGATTTTTAACCATTTACGGGCAACTGATACAGGAGTGTATCATGCACATTGGTTGTCCTGATGCACCAATGAAGTGCCAGTGAGACTGCTCACCAAAACTTTATTGGCGCATCATGCCAACCCTCCAGGAGTTTGTGTATCAACCCCATAGGGTCAGAATGATTCATGAATGTAGCCCTGGCGAGTTACTCGTCAGGGCTGAATTCATGCATCATGCTGACCAGTGGTCCTTAAAGGGTTAAAGGTTTCAGTCGGCAGTGCCCCTTGCACCACAGCACCAGGGGAGACATGGCCGAGGAGCGGATCGCATGATTGACCATCGCTGGTCTACATAGCAACATAGGGGGATCACCTATAGATGTCCCCACAGAACAAAGTATGTACAAGGCTAGTAAAACAATTAGTGTGAATTATTAATTGGACAAAGACTAATTACATAGTGAACTATTGCATGTATAAGGTAGTGTGTGTGTGAATTATGTATGCTAATGGGGAGAATTTGTGATTCTTGGTATATGCCCAATACAACAAGTGGTGGATGATTAATGGTTTTAAATAGATAAACATCCTTTAAAGTTGTTAAACTTGTCCAAGGCCACATAATAGCAACTGCAAGAACTGATGTTAATCTCCAGGCTGACCTGCTATAGCAGCCCTCCTACTACTGATTTACATATTACAACATCGAATATAAGATTGGCATAGGCTTTGATGTATGGCCTTGATATAAAATAGAGCCACTTTAAAACATTAGATTAATCAATTTGGGTGTATTATGTAAGTGTCAATATTGAATTGAATCTTTGCCCCTCTGTATAACTCGGGAAATATCCTTACATATTTAGATGTTATGTAAGTAATGTATGGATATCCTGCTCTACAGGCATGAGTCAGTTGATATCCATACCTTTCTTATTTTATTACATGATTTATCAATGACTTGTCAAAAGATAATCAATATAGTATCAACAGTCAACACAGCCGCCGTAGCATTCTCTCTATAGATGCAAAAAGGTGGACCAGGAGGGTCTTGGCAAAAGATACACGTGAATCAAAAATGAAAACGTGCACGTTTTTGTGTTGCTAAAAGATAGTTTGGATAATCGTTTAGATAAAACGTGCACGTTTTTTCACATCTCCAAAAGAGTTTTCCCATGCATTATGCTGTAATTCTTTTTGTCAATATCATAGAAACGATTTAGGCTATACATGTTTACTTCAGCACTATTTGAAAAGATTTACACACACACTTCCTCGTTTTCTTTTGGCAAGACCCTCCAGGCCGTGACACAAACGCCTGTACCAAACCATAGGCGCAACGTGCTATCTATGTGGCCATAGGGCTTGGTGGTGATGTGAACGCGTCCAGCAGTACAGCTTTATCATGGCTGTCGCGGTTATGGGAGAGGCTATATACATTCATCGCGGAGGGGGGGGGGGGTCACAACCAAAACTGCAGAATATTTTCACACATTGAATGTATACTAGTTATCTGATTGACTAGACGTCAATCAGATATTTACTTCATCCAAAACCTAGCATGGTTTTGCCGATACAATGTCTCCATGAACATTGCAAAGCTGTTACATCACAAGACAGTGTCCAGAGCATGTATAAATCTATAGTGAAGACAGGCTGTATTAGGGGGGCTGACAGCAGGTTATTTAGCCATGGGCATAGAGTACAGCCTCAGCCAGCGGCTATTTAATACCAGTTTAATCGGGCTGGATGGGGCGAGCCTGCATAGAGTATTGATGTTATCACACCTCCCAGTAATCCTTAACCGTTTAACAGGCCACCTACATATGTACAACTACACATAGGCCTTATTACCATAAGTCTGCTATGATGCATTAATTTACTTTGTGTTCCTTAAAGGGTTAGTGACTTCTCACCTTGAAACAAACAGATTAGTCTTTTAGCCTGTCTGCACCAGTAACCATTAACCCTGTAAGGGGCACTTACATATAAGTTATAGCCATGGTACAAGGAAATCAATCAGAATTTGTGCCTATGGCACAGACTAGACATTTTTAAATATAAGTGGCCTCCCCAGGCTTTGTATCATATCATTAACTTGTACAGACCTGGATCTAACCAACCGTTTCTCGTCAGCCCGTGTGGTGCAGTCCATAGCGAGCTGGCATTTAAATCAGAAGCATACGTGTCGACCCCCACCTTTGGCAATGAATTTCTATTCAGTTTTAACCCCTTCCACCCCATAAAGCAGGATTTGCATGCAAATCCCATAGAGTGACAGAAATTCAGGGGTGAAAGTGTTAACATGTGACATATGACATGAGACATGTCTCAAATGGTCCTGATACCCACCCCAAACAGTGCCTGATATCCACTTCAGATTTGCTCACATGGTGCATACAATATCGACAGGTATCAGAATGAGAATATCCAGGAAAGGCACCGTGAGTCACAGAAATCGTGTGATAAATAGATATATCATCCCTTCTATCTCAAGATGCAAGATGCACGACCATAACTGGACTGCATTACTGGACTCAATACACCGAGAAGGCATTGAAGCAAAGGGAAGCCCTTCAATGGTTTATGTCAACATTATGCCATGCTTAGAATCCACACAACATTGTAAAAGACGATGTAGAATACTGGTATGAAATAATGATAGTGTGGAACAACCAGTACAATGTTTGCTTATCTAGGTTAGGCTCCGGTGTAACACACATTACATGGTGCCAGTGCCGAACTTATATTCAATCAAATTTCCGATTTGTGCAATACTAGCCCTCGGTTTCAAAGCTAATAGACACATCAGAGAACTAAGTACATAGTTGCTGAATGAATGACAAGGTAAGTTATGGAAGTACAAACACATCAGTCCAATAGTGCGTGTGGTAAGGTGTGTGTATAGGCCATAGCACGGATCTTAGTAAGTATTCGGGTCCATGGCCATAGGCACAGTGCAGAAGGTAGTAGGGTAACTGGCAGTAACCCAATCCAACATGGCGAATCCTAGTTTAGTATAGAGAACTAAAAGGGGACATGACACAGTATTTCCATTGATTTGGGCAATGTTAAATTGTTGAGGTGTGGTGTACAACATGTACAATCATCCGAACTAATAACTGCAGGCTGACCTTATGCAGAACAGCAGTATACAAATGTTTTAAATTTGTCAGTACTAGGGTAACTGAGTTTGTTTACAATAACTAGTACTAGGGTAACTTCATTTAGAGTTACCCCAGTACTCAACTTTCAGTTTTGGCTGATTCCTATATAATCGAGGTAATGTAGTAACTTCAGGTCCTGTCTGAATAAGTATCCATGCCCCAGATAAGATTCTGTAACACTATTATGAAATAGAATAGCGTATCTACAGCATAGAATGAGTAAAAGAGTTCACACTAGTTTTGTATAAGATCCTTCATGTTGGATAGGGTAACTGCCAGTTACCCTAGTACCTTCTGCACTGTGATAGGGGAAGGGCTATGGCAGTTACTCCGTAGACACTCTGAGGGAACCTCAGAGACCAAGTGTGTCTGTTGTAGTCTGTTTGGTCAGCCAATCTGGCAGAGTGGCCATTTCTCACAGAAGTACTTACTGTCAGGTCCAATGCTTCCAACAACACTTCCCTCAATGTATATCCAAAGATTCACAATACACAAAGCACTTGAAATACTTGTGATAATTAATAATCCAGTTGATTTTCAAATCTCCCTCCCTAACTCCAAATCATTGTCGGCCATCTTGAAGCCAGGTGTAGCCACCTAGTGCCAAAAAGACTATACTATTCTTGGTTGGTTAGCCCTTTGTTTCAAAAGGAAGCTAACACCAGGTAGCACCCCTAGCATGTTGACAATGGAGGCCATTGAGGTAGTGATATCTAAGCTCAAGATAAACATGCCAGATTTATTTGATATATCTCATGTTTCAGTCAATATAAGCTGATGTGCATGAAAACTACATGTTTGTGAATAGGAGGGACAATTTCCAGGAGCTGAAAGTGAGTACTTAGTTCAGACTAGCCATGTGTTTGTGCCACTATAGACTTGTATACATCTTGGATCCTGCCTGTGAGCAGGCAGGTATTTCAGCCTAATGGCAGTTGGTATACGAGGAGGAAGGGATATAAGGGGGGGGGGGGCTGATGTGCAGGAGGGAGGGAGAAGGGGCAGAAGAAAAGGAAATAGGAAAAGTTGGAGGAAGGAAAGGAAGGAAGGAAGGAAGGAAGGAAGGAAGGAAGGAAGGAAGGAAGGAAGGAGGGAGGGAGGAAGGAAGGAAGGAAGGAAGGAAGGAAAAGGAGGAATAGGAAGGAAACTAAAGGTAGAGAGAAATAGAGAGGGGGTAGAATAGTACTACTAGCTATGTGCTCAAGTTTGGAAAGTGTTGGGATGCCTGAAATGCACCTCACTCCCCACACGTCCACACACACAACATGGCTGGACCGAGGTGTGTTAAAAGGAGACACGTAAAAAGGTCTCCACCCTCACCACCGGGTAGTACCACGTGATTAATCACCCTCTGTCACGTGACATGTGCGCGTTCCCACAGAGGCACTGCTGGTATCTCCGCTGACAAATGTTTAGGCACTGGTACCTGGGGTACGGCAGGTCCTCATGTATGTCCTGGCTCCCATACTACCCCTACACTCTACCCTATAACAAAATTTTCCCTCTGACACGATAGCATATATGGGTCTGTCATGGTCATTATTTTCTCCAGAGCGTCAGGTCTCCCTTACCTCCTTGCCTTTTCATGATTAGCATGACTATATGACTTTCCTTCAATTATTACAGCCCTCTGTCATAACTGGGCCTTTAGCCCAGCACTTTTAGCCTGGAAATATATGGCCCTTAAATCAGAAAATTGTCTATTTTCAATCTCATCGAGCTAATCTCCTATGGAGACATTGGCCCACAGACTTTTGCCCTTTAAGTTTTTAAGAAGTGCCATGACTTTTGGTTTTACTGACGATCTGGCCAGGCCAACACGAATTGAACGGTGTTTATCTTTTGGAATAATTCCCTGGTCATTCATTTTGGGCTTTGGGCCCACTCTCTCTACATATTCCACAGTTTCCAAAGTCCAAAATCTGCCTCAATGTCTATGAAAATCTAGGCAACTCTACCTTTAATGTCAGTGACTACTTCATTAACACCCTTTATTATGAGGATTTTAGCTTTGACATCCTTTTCCATGGCTGTGAATTTGTTACAGTGTTCAGTAAGGAGTTTAGTCTGGGCCATAGATACTAACTGATGTGACTTCATGGCGGCCTCTGTGGTCGTCATAGAGTCAATTAGACGGGTGAGAGTATTCTGGATGGATGTTATCGATGTTCTAATGCCGTCAAGGGCCCCAGCCGTATTTTCACAAGAAGTTTTAACATTACCAAGAGTGTCCTAAACGTTTTCCAAGGTCTCTAGTATGTCGGCTGTTTTGTTTTCACATTTTGTCATGCGAAGACCTATGGCATTGACAGCTAAAATTACCTCCTGTATTGACGCACTGTCAGGTAGTTCACCCTTGCGCGACTTTCTGGTTGCCGGTCCACTCCCTCGATGAGACCTTGTGGATTTTAAGCAATATTAGGCAATATTAGATCAATATTTGTAGCAGTACAGGTCCAGGTAAGTCTTAAATTGAAGTTTTTTCATCAACAGTCCAAGTCTAGGTAGGTTGACTACAGTTTAAACCCAATAATGCACCTCCATTCCCATTTGCACGTCTAGTCGGAAGACGCCATGACACTTCCTGTGTACATAATGTCTTTGATTCTAATATCATATTATATCACTTATCAGACCATTCACCTTTCTATGTGTTGTTAAAGTGTCAAAGGACAAAAATTATCAAAAAGCAGGTCCTAGCCAGGACATATCGTCAATATGATTTTAATATGCATAAGAATCTACTTAGTCAATATGACTGGACAGATATAGTAAATATTCAGGATCCAAATAGAATGTGGCGAGCTGTTTTAAAGGTCATGAAAAATGCTTTAAATACTATGTGCCCCATAAAAAAGATTTTTGTACCGGTATATACCCCTGAATGGTTGACAAAAGATATTATTGAAGGAATGCATGTCAGAGACTCTCTGTATAGGAAAGCAAAAAGGTCTTAGATGACTGGCATATAGCCAATTTTCATTTTTATTGTAATTTACTTGTAAATTGGGGTCGCCATACCTGTATTATTAGAAATAGTCAAATTAATGCATGTAAGGGGGGCTAGCGGAAGGACTGCAACGCACAGAGGCTAGCATTGCTTGATACATACACTTGTTATTACCCTATATGTAAAAAGGCATTAGTTCGTCGCTGGTTCCCACCCAATTAAAATAAGCTTGAGTGCTTGTCAGGAACAGATAAACCAAAAGAGGCTACCTAGAAATATGTACTTTTCTCAAAGTTAACTCAATTTTTCACTAAGTTTTCAAGGATTTTAATATTTTGAGGTATTAGTATACAATTAAACTTCTCCTTATAGACCAAATCGTAGGATTTGAAAAGGAAATATCCTTTAAAACAATATTCTCCACCCTCAAATTCGTCATAGCTATATTTTTCCTGCAGTGTCCTTCAGTGACCTTTAATTTGATAGGTCATATGTTAAGATGTGATGAACAGAGATATGTTCCTAAAACTCAAACCTCCAAGAGTATCTGCTGGGAGAGTGTAGAATTGTTTGTGCTTGCTATGTTACGCACTGTTGCTACGTTACACGCTGCTAAGTTACGCGCTTCCAATGTAAGACACTAGGGGGTTGCACTGGGGCTTACTTGGTGCAGGCTTCAGAAATTAGAACTACGCAGGTATTGATGTTATTTGCCCTAAACTGCAGTGAAATACACTGGAAACTACGCAGGTATTGATGTTATTTACCCTAAACTGCGGTGAATGCAGATATTGATGGTATTTGCCTAAACTGCAGTGAAATACACTGGACAAAAAAGAAATAGTTTGGCTACCCCCCTAGTGCCAAAGGCACTAGTATTGTATTAAGAACCCAATAAAATACTTTAAAAAAATAACAGAAAGATCCGTGTCCCAAAGTTGCTAGAGATCCTTGTTATTTTCATAAAGATCCCCTGTACCACATACTGCTATCTGGGGCTTCATTTTTAGGAGGATCCCTGGTAGATTTAATAGTTAAACTTGTTCGTTTTATTTTAAAGTTGTCAACAAGAAGGGCAGGGTTGAACATGTTGATATTCATGTACATGTATGCACCTCACTCCCAACACGTCCACAATGTTAAAAAAAATTCTGTAGATTTTACAGAGAATCATTGTGAAATTTTACAGGGTTCTACCATTATTTCTATTACTATGAAACACCCTTTACATAAAGTGATTTTACTGTGAATCTGTGTAATACTGTAAAGTACCGTTATTTATATATACAGTGAATCTTTGTCTTTTTGGAAGTTTCGTATCTTCCAACTAAGTGGATTCGGGGCTCACTTTGAGACTTTCTTCAATGTCCTAGACCCTAAACAGATCAAATTGTTGCAAAATTCAAAAAGCATACACTTTGGTTTATGTACCATGTTATCAAAATGCAAGTCTGCATTGTAGTTTCATAGATTTCAGATATACAAAAAAATAATCCATCTTTGTATAGCGAAGGAGAGTAACAGGGATATCATAAACACCCATTATGTGGTAATAGAAAAAAGAATGCATAGACATACCACTGCAGTTTTTAATTCATCACAATTCTGAGGTACTCTATGTTATTAGATTGTTACTCTAAAGTTATGAAGGGCATAATGTGCCTCTCAAGGACTCATTTATAATCATAATGGTTATGATGTCCTCTGACTAGGATGTTTATATGAACTACATATGCAACCAAACCATACATAAAGACCACATCCATTTTCTGCTCACTTAAAAAGCCCTACCAACCTCATAGGCCTATCGTGTGTGTTTTTTTTTGTTTTTTTTTTGTTTATATTTTTTTGGTGAAATCAGGAAGGTTGGGCAGAGGTAGGAGTAACAGACTTAGCTGAGAGTGTCGCTGGTTGCTAGGTCTGACGAGCATTTAGTCGCTGGTACCCACATGCCACATGCCATCAGCCAATCAGGAGGGAGCACTACCGGATGTTACTGGTCGGCAGGGTAACATGGGATGCAATTGCCTCTGGAAAAAAACAAAAAAACAAGAAAATGGAAAAGAAAAGGGAAAATAGGACTCCTCAAATAATCATGGCTGGAATACCATAACAACAATGCCATTCCAGGCTGCACTTTCGATGGAAACCAGTGATTGCCGACAATAACAGGGAATGTGCAGTAAATCTACCTAATTGCATATAGAGCTGATTCCATTTAAGTATGAACAGTGCCATATGAGCATAAAGTTCTGTGAGCTTCCTTTATTCAATTGAAAAATCTAAGTTTCTTCTAGTGTAAATGTAGGACCATGTTAATTGGCTTGTATTAGATCACGTGACAGCGCCTAAACTCGAAACATAACCATTGTTATCTTTACTGATTCTGGCAAAATCAAAGACTTCATTGCTAATTATGTATAAACTAATTATAATGGACCAACTGTTGAAAAATAGAAATCGATTTACCATCTGTGTTTGATTAAAAATAATGCACAATTCACTTGTCATACCTAAACCAACCCTTCTCTCCGGTTTCTATTATAAATATAAAGGCTGATTCCACCTTCCCCCTGACTCCCGTCCATCCACCTTCTCCTATCAACCCACAAACATGATATAACCAGCCCAGGGCACCCCAGACTGCAGCTGGGAAGGGAAAAAAGAAACAGCACAAATCGACACTTGCGCATTTTGACACCTCATGTGGTGATATCACGTATTTGTCTAATCGGCCCAAATCCCTGACTCACTCAGCTCGCAGCTCTATCATGATTTATTCTATGTGTGATTTGATATTTTGGCTTTCAAAGGTCGCGCCGCAACCATTTCTCTTATATTTTGCTTGTCATGAGGTCTTAAATAATATGGTTACTTGTTCAGCAATGCTAAAAATAGTGAATTATGATTAACTCTTGTAAATAACATTTTGTTGCGGACTTCATGCCACTTCATGATAGACTCAAATCGACCTATCTGCAGTCTAGATATCAGTAGTACTAGTGCCACTCCCTTTAAGGGCCTTATTTGGCTCACCCCTTCCTAAACGATTGATCCTGCAGGCCGGAAACTGAACACGCATGCGCGGGTACTAAATCAGGACCAGCATGCACCGCGGCATGCAGACTGACAGGGGCTGGCAGCTGGGTGTGTCAAGAGGTGGCAGGGAGAAAAGGGGACCTGGGACCAACTCTTAGCTTTTGTAAATAAAAAGATCAAGCAGCGTTCAAATTAAGTGATCCTGCTCGATTTACGAGTTGACAGTAAACAGCGGCAATCCGGCCTGCTGGGAATACTGCTGTGCATGTAGGCCTAGTCTATCTAGGCTGAATTAGGGAAGATTGAGAAATAGCCCTCATCTAAGCCTATGATAGACAGAGGCAGTCCATAGGACGATCCAATATCACTGCTCTAGGCTGATTTATGGTGAGCTTGATTCTACTATAGATCTTCACCTCATTGGGGCATCCTAGTTTGTCCCTACAGGTCTCTGCCAGCGCCTTACCACGGGTCCCTTAAAGACAGTTTAAAGCTCTAGTGTCCAATGCCCTTTTGCTGGAATTACTGTAAATGAAAAATGGTGCATTAACGTGCTGCATCCATGCATCATGCTGCATCCATGCATCATGCTGCATCCATGCATCATGCTGCGTCCATGCATCATGCTGCATCCATGCACCATGCTGCGTCCATGCACCATGCTGCGTCCATGCATCATGCTGCGTCCATGCATCATGCTGCATCCATGCACCATGCTGCATCCATGCATCATCCTGCATCCATGCATCATGACCGTCCTACAACCTACACAGAGGCGTAGGAATCAAATCTTCATTGGGGGAGGCAGTGGGGGCCCCACTTCTACCACATTGAATTGGTGGCTCAAGCGCACTAGCACCTATACATACCTATACAAAATTTGTGTGGAAAAGTAATTTCTGATGAATTTTAGATCTGATTTTAGGCCCAGGCCCCAATTTTCTCTATCCCATTACTATATCAATCTAATTTAAGATACAACTTTTTAGCTTCTAGCTCAAATTATTATGAATTCTTGGCAAAGTTTGCGGGCCCAGACATACTCAGGCCCCACCTCCTTTGTGATTGGGGGGGGCGGGCCCCCCTGGCTCCCCCTTTTCCTACACCCCTGGCCTACAGGGTTGATTAACTCATGATGCACAAATGCATCTACAGTGAGTTACTCACCAGCAAGCCGTTGACGATTGATGATAGTTTATATTCATGGTTACAAAGAAATAGATATAGATGATATATTTTTGTCCTGTAATTGCAAAAACAAGGTCCTAACTGCCCTCTACAGCCTGGTGAAAGTCAATAATACAGTGATCTAGATGTATGTTAAATTGGATATCAGATGATGGACGGGAACATAATACTACTCCCTTCATACCAATACACATCAGACTCTGTATTTACAGGCAGTTATAGATTTACACTGCCATAGTCTCCTCCAGCTACAGCATCCAGGCCTAAAAATGAACCAATAACCTCTCCATGGGGTCATGATTTATTGTCTGCTTGATCTGTAATGAAAACTCCACTCCCACTGATAGCCCGGGTGGTTGAAGCTTGATCCTTTTATCTCTCCATCATTATTTTTCTTATCAGTTCACGCTGGTGTAATCGTGTTTGTAATGGAGGCTGTGGGTAAACAAACCAGTCATTAGGAAACAATCCCCCCTGCAAGCTCCAACACTCACCAGCTCTCACCCACCCACCTCCTCACCAAGCCCTGGAGGGACTTGCCAGAAAGGAAACGAGAACCAGAGATCAAAACGTGCACGTTACTGTCTGGTCAAATGTCTGTTCAGCAAGTTGAAACGTGCATGGACGGTTAAACTAAACATGTGCTGCATGAAGGTATCTAAATAAGCTGTATTGACGATTTTTAAAAGTTGGACCAGCCATCAAAATGAGACATGAGCTTATGTAGGCCACTAGGGTAACCTGTGAAATAACAAGTTAAAGGGCTTTCTGAAGGGTCCAGACTCATTCTCCTTTGGCATGATTGGTCAGCAATGACGCAGTAATGCAGTGCATTAGGGCATTATGCCGACCCGTCAGCAGAGCGTCAACCCCACGCGCGCCAACTTGAGTCAGTCTCCATGCAGAGGTAGTGGGGAGTAGGGTAAGAAAGTGTCAGTCACTGTAGTTCCATGTCTGCTTTGAGCCCATAGGGTTTGCACTGTGTCTCACGCGCGCCAAACTTGCGTCAGTCTCCATGCAGAGGTAGTGGGGGGGGGGGATAGGGTAAGAAAGTGTCAGTCACTGTAGTTCCATGTCTGCTTTGAGCCCATAGGGTTTGCACTGTGTCTCATGCGCGCCAACTTGAGTCAGTCTCCATGCAGAGGTAGTGGGGAGTAGGGTAAGAAAGTGTCAGTCACTGTAGTTCCATGTCTGCTTTGAGCCCATAGGGTTTGCACTGTGTCTCATGCGCGCCAACTTGAGTCAGTCTCCATGCAGAGATAGTGGGGGGTAGGGTAAGAAAGTGTCAGTCACTGTAGTTCCATGTCTGCTTTGAGCCCATAGGGTTTGCACTGTGTCTCACGTGCACCAACTTGAGTCAGTCTCCATGCAGAGGTAGTGGGGAGTAGGGTAAGAAAGTGTCAGTCACTGTAGTTCCATATCTGCTTTGAGCCCATAGGGTTTGCACTGTGTCTCCTCTGAGCCTACTGTCAAGCAAAGGGTAGCAATATGGTGGCCCTTCAGAGTGCCTGATGCTATTACTATATATATATATATATATATATATATATATATATATATATATATATATATATATATAGCTTCACTCCTCTACCCGAGTCCTAGATCCAGTTCTGGCCCTTGGTCAACTCTGTAAGTGTAAGTAAAGCATGATGCATGAATGCACATCGGCCCACCAGTGCTACACTTATGCATTTCGGCATAATTCAATCTTTGATAAAATAAACCCCGGCAAAATTTGATGCTTCCCTAAAGTTTATATTGGTGTTATTTTACCTCACTTCTGCCCCATCAGATGATTATCTAATGTTCGGATAGTTCATCACTCTGATTGCCTAAGTGGGGAGTCATGAATTATCAAACAAAATCAATCCAGTTAATCCCTCAAAGAGAAATAAAAACTTAGTGGTTAAAACAATACTAAGATGATGATACGGTTAATTTCTGTCAGTGGCCTTAATTAATCTTATTAATGATGTCAGCAAACCAGTGGCCGTTGGAACAGTGAATTTTAAAACATATATTACTTCCCTGCCAATATTTATAATGACTTGTGCTTGTTAAACTCACCTTTAAAAGTAGCTCATATGAATGGTAAGTGACTTGCATTCCCTAGAATTCAAGCAGGCCCCCTAGGTTGTATATTGTATCTGGAACACTAGGACGAGGAACAAGGACAAGTTCATAGACTTTGGTGTCAAACCATAATCCTAGGACCATGATCATAGGGCTTCTCCGGGGGTCTTCTACTGAACATGGGCGCTAAAATGCTAAACTCTAAACTGTGAGCCCAGTGACCCGGGTTTACAGTGGAAAGCTTATTATTGGGCACTGCAGGGGGAATTGATGTAAGTACAAACCCATTGAATTGATTCTAGTTATACTGTAGGTGCTACGGCGGTATCTACTGCATATTTACAATTCGGGCTAAGAGTGTATAGATACGCTGGGTGCCTATAGAGAACTAGGGTTGCTGAAACTGAGGTAGCCCTTGTACTATCTGTAACGTAAGTGAGTCATTGAAGGTAAAATAGTCAATCAGAGTTGGAATCTGACATAAACTGAGTCAAATTATATTAGTAAGTGAGTCAGACTATGTTTGACTCGTCCTACAGAGCCATTCTGCAGCTTACCTTTCTCTGTGCAGTGTCGCTACTTAATCATGCAACTGTATAAAACACAGTTTAAATGGGGTTGTTTTATTTCATTTTTTATATACCTTGAATACTGGACGACGTATAACTATGGAGTTAGCCTCTTAATCTGAGGAGAAACCATCTGTATTCTGCTCATACCTCACCCAGGTCCTTTACACCCTAAGATGTATAGGATCACAGAGACGGAGTAAGGTATAGCACAGAGCCTGCTCCATCAGCAAGTCATCTGTCCCCAATCCTCTCCTTGTGCAGCCAGTCACACCTTCCCCTGGCCTTGAGACAGGATTGAATGGTTGGAAATGTTGCCGAACTGTGAAATCTCTGGTATTAGAAGGGGTTTACTAATGTAAGTTGTCTAGCTCATAGGACTAAAAGTTGGCTTCAGTAGAGTCACCGAAATGTTTTCATACTGAAGATGTTCAGGGAGCAAAGCAAGCATACCAAGTCACCTCTGCTTAGCCTACATGTGGGGGACGTGATACATGCTCTACTACTTGTCAACCAAATATGTGATGCTTGGTTCCATAACCTCGAAGACATGTCTAGCCGTTTGTTATTAAAGTACCCCCAAACAACCACTCCAATATGTCCCATCTGTCGAACCAGATTTTCGAGATGAAATAGGGTTCGGAGAAGTCCCCTCAACGAGGTATGGTTTCAGTAATAAAAGTATGATGGTTGCACACATTTCTGATTTTGTTCCAGAGAAAAATATTGATAGCAGGCAGCGATATACACAGCAAAGATTTCATTGTACACCTCAAATGCCATAATTGACCTGACTCTAGAAAATGGAAAGCGTGATAATGAATACGATGGTGTTTAAGATGCATGTTGTGTAGAGTCAAGTAATGAAGATACGAATATAAATGTACATTTAGGAGATTTTGAGTTAACGGGTCACCCTAAGGAAAGATATAAATGGGAGACAGAACACTAACACTATATCAAGCAAATACTATCAGGTTATTAAGCATTAAGGTGTTCATAAAGGCATTATTGCTAGATGTGCAATACCATCGTCTCGGCCTCTAGCTGTATAATAAATCCCACTAATTGCATAATCAATGATGATAAATTCTCTTATTTGCCTAGAAAGAAAAGAAGGGTCAGAAGAAATAGCATCAACCACAAGACAGATGCAGAAGGAAATCGATGGGTCCTGAATATTTCAACCATTCGCCTCCTAAATCTTCTTCAGCGTTCCGCTACAGGAGCGCCACCTACACTTCTCAAACGCTCTCGTGTGTCTGCGTGAGCCGACGAGACTTGCCACGTCGAGCGATAATGGGGGATTTGATTGTCTCATGACACGCCAGGAGGAGGTCGTTTTGGCACGGGGTGGTCGCCAAAATGCTCTGTAGTATCCATAGTTATAGTGACTGAGATTTACAGATACCATTCAAGACACGAATGTGTTTGTTCTATACACTTGATAGGTTATAAAGTATGTTGAGTACCTTTGGATTACTGAATGAGAGATGCCATAAGCCTAAGCATTAGGCTATAGATGTGCAATATCAATGTTGTTCATGCCACATCCGCATGCTCATGTCCCTTGGTTGCATCAAAGTATCATAATCATCATTACATCCCCTGTATTACATTGGTATTGCTAAGTCCTATGGTTGCATTCATACCACTTCATACCTCTGGAGGCCATTTCTCAATGTACTACGACTGCCCACAGCAACTATGATTTAAAAACGCCAAGAATAAGCCAGGCTATCGTAGGAACTGCCCTACGACTGCTCACTACGCATGATTAGCAGCTATGCAGTAATTACATAGGTTTAGTAGGGCAGTCGTACTGGTGCAGATATGAGGGGATTATTACATTCTCACTACGATTTAAAGGACAGCAGTCATAGTGTGTTGAGAAATGGCCTCCAGAATTACAGAACCTCACCAGTTCTCCTAAATTCTGTTAATAATCCACCTATCAGCATATCAGATAGATTCATACATAATTGAAAGTCAAGTGATAAATGATAAGTCTGCCAGTGGCTAACGAGGAGGGCCGTTTGCATTGTCTGGCTATATTACACTATACATGAATATTAGCAACTGGAACTTGCAGATATTGTTAAGGAGTCGAGGTGCCTCTCTGGATCCATGCCTCTTGGACGCTAAGCTTTCAGTGGCGAGCAAGAGTTCATGTTTGAGCGTGTTCATCGTTCCCCTTTCAAAAGTACATTCCTTCCCTTATATTGGAAAGACCCCCGACATGTTATGATGAGAGATAAGGATGTGTACTATTGTTGCTTGGCACTATATGCATATACTTGGCACGATATGCATATACCACTATTTGCACAGCTGTTCTATCTATTTATATATATATATATATATATATATATATATATATATATATAGAAAGGAATGCAGCTACATGTATATTAAGCTAATAGATGATGCATATCGGGGCCCTAGGGCTGTATATACAGCATATACAGCCCGTGGGGCCCCGATATGCATCACCTAATAGGTTTATACCACCATTTCCTCCATTTTGTATCAATTTCTTACCTGAAATCCAAAGAATATAGCCAGGAGAAGATATTTTGTAAGTGCAAGCGATACGGCCCGAGTCACCGCTCTGCGCGAAGCCATTGTTTTTGTTCCTTGCCGGGAGAGGTACCGCTGTGTATACAGTCACTTTTCGTATCGAATCCAACCATGACAAGTTTTCAAATTAAAACATACATATCCTTAACCATTCTTGATGAGTACTCCATGCTTGATATGTCCGATATCTTCAAAATAAATAAGAATCCATTGATTTTTCCATCGTAAGCGAGTCGCGGTCCGGCCATTCCCACCCGCCTCCTTGTCCGACGAAAGTGTGTCAGTGACAGTGGCCCGGATGTAGATATAGGTCAAGGAAGAAAAACAATGGCTTCGCACAGAGCGAACCGGGCCGCGACTCGTGTACGATCGAAAAATCAATGGATTCTTATTTATATCGAAGAAAATGGAGAAAATTAGCACGCATTCCTCTTCTATGGATCGAAAACTTCTTGGGATTTCGATATTATAACATGACAAGCTTGGAATCAAGATGAAAAGTGAGTGTGAACATTCGGTATCTCTCCGGTCAAGGTCTTATTTATGTTCGCATTGGATTTCATCACCGTTCAGTGTGGCGCTATGGCTAAGACCTTCGCCTACCACCACTGCGGCCGGGGTTCAATCCTGATACGAGTTTGGACGATTTTTCACATTGAAACAATGGCGAGGCTAACTTTCTATGTCCGCCAGCGTCTCCAAAAATATTCTAAGTCCAACTTGACCCCGAAAAAGTATATACCAAAAATTTCAAAAATGCACATCGGTGGTATATGCAGAATAATGCACGGCTAAACTGCATATAAACCCACCGGAAGTGCCGAAATCGTGGTATAACAAATGGTGAGGTGCTAAATTAAGTTAGCGGAACATGCAATTATGATATCACCAGCCATATATCTTTATATTGCCTTGAGATCATAACCCTGATCATATTGCTACTAATGGCCTGTCGGCACCCTGTGCCACCACCTCTAATCCACCCATTCCCTTCCTGTCTGCCTTTCTGTCTAGATTTATCTGTAAGACTACTCTTCCTGCCTATTTCTCTTTCTTATTACTAATACATGGTATGACTCCCTGCCTCCTTCTTCCCAACCTTTTATTTTCCCTTCTACTCCCCTCCCACCAATGCCCTCCCTCCTCTTTCTTCTCCATTCCCTTCCCTCCCTCCATCCCCTCCTCCCCAACCCCTCCCCTCCCTCCCCTATGCTCCATCCCACCTGCCCCTTACCTGAGGGTGTATTAGTAGGTTGTGGCAGGGGTCCAGCTGGACCAGACTGAGCCCCTTTCATCCTGCCTCCACTTGGCTCGTGCTGACCGGTAGATTGACCAATTTGTAGATTTACCACAGCTTCCACATGCATGACAAGGGGAGGGTGTGGGTGTAGGAGGGCATGGGAGAGCAGGAGAAGGGTGTGGGTCAAGTAGCCAGAAAACCATCAGGGGGGAGGGGGTATGGGAAGGGTCAGAGTATGGTGTGGGACAGGGTATAGTATTAAAGAAGGGAGAAATTAACCTCCTTAAGAAATGCAAAATCTAACATTGCATTAATGCAATAAGCAGCTAGGCTATTATCTATAGTCTCTACGTTATATGCGTTATTGTCTTGACGATGTCCTTTCTAAGTGCAACATGAGTCATCTCCCCAGCACCCTCCCCACACACCCACCCACCCTATACCACCCCCATATATAGGTCCATAAGGCCTGGCCACCACCCCGGTGATCTATGCACCTACTCCTGTCCATTAACTCCTAAGGTCAGCCTGTGCCTGGTATTACAGGATTAGCCCTGACCTAACCACACACTGAATTATGAATATTGTTTATGTATCTGCCTTGTACCATCCATGAGCAGCTCGCGGCCTGGTCCCCTCCTGCTCCCCTATGGCTTTTTATATGTTTGAGCTACTCAGAAGGGCACTCAAGGCCAGGGAGGAGCAGTGGACATTGCTGTTGGGAGGCATGGCAAGGCTAGGCGAAAAAGAGTTTTACTTTTCAGGAATCAGGTCACCTAGCCAAAGCTTCTAGGGTATAGCTTATGGGTTATGAAATAGATAAAAACTGTTTTGATAATATAATTGATTGTAAGGGCGGAGCATCTCTCCCTTGCCACAGCCCTTTGCATAAAACATCCCTTACTTCTACGATGCTATACTCGGATTGTCTTAAACCACAACGTTCACTCTTTTGGCCTAGACCAGACATGGGAGGGTTTATGGTCATTTTGTAACACTCAGGAGACCCCTGTATGCATTAAGGTAATGTGGTTACAGAGAAAAGATCAACATGCTGCATACAGTAATGGCTGTATATTAAATAAAGGGTAGACGGTGGATACCAATGCCTGGGAGCAGCTCTGAGGGAGAGGGGCAGGCCAACAAGGGAAAATAGTTCAGGATAGGGAGAGAAGCAGAGGGTAGGACCGGGGGCAGTTCAGGGTGAGGGGGTAGCCTGTAGTAATGGGAACACCTCAGCATAAGGCAGTAGCATATGAGCCTAAGGGAACAGCTCAGGGCGTATAGGGAACAGCTCAGGGAAGGGGGAAGAGTCAATAGTGATGGGCAGCTCAGGTTGGGGAGGGCAGGCCAGTGTGAGTGAGTAGCTCATGGTGAGTGCAGGGGAGCAGCTCGATCGACATGAGGGAGCAGTTCAGGGGGGAGGGGGGAGCTCGCTCAAGTTGACGGAATACATAAGAGTGTAGGGAACAGCTCAGGGGGACGAAGTATCTCATAGTGAGGAGAACAGCTCATGGTGGGGGGGGGGGGCTTGGCACACTTTGCATTAATGTAGGATACAGTCTATATACTGAAGTTTTCCATGGGCTTGGGGTAGTAATATATACAGCAGCCCATGATAAGAGAGCAGCAGGTCAACTACAGTAAATCATAAAAAAAAAATTAAAAAAAGAATCAGACTTTATGTACTACCCCAAAGATGGGTAAGGGGGAGAAAGTGTGTGGGTCATCTAATGGAGGCTAGTGCCGAGATCATTGGTGAGTGGTGTTTATGGTTATGTATTCACTGATGGAGCAGGGCCCAGGTCCTGTCCCAGACCCCTCACAAACCCTCATCACTGCCTCCCTGACGTGACATCCACCTACACAACTGCTACATAATGCACCAGAGGGTGCCTCTTAACATGGACCCTAACTGGGTTTTCTACATTACATGGCCATGGTCTGGTGTGTATTTTAGCCAGAGCTTATGCTGGGATTATTGCTCCATATAGGCTTAGCCTGGGTTTATTGGTTAATGCTAAATGTAAAGTATCCAACCTGGATTCAGTAAGCATATAATGTACGTCCTAGGCAAAAAGAAATAGAAGAAAAGTTTAATATATTACCCTCTCCATTTGATATGATATATTGATACAAGGATTTTCAAGAGGGTATAGAGGGATCTGCACTCTAAATAAATATCTGTTGAATCTACCAGGGATCCTTGTAAAACTGCACAGCGAGCCACTCTAATTATATGACAGGGTGCCACCGTAGTTTTTACAAGAATCTCCAGGTGGCAGTGTGGTGGAACAAGGAATCTATTTGAAAAAATGTGAAAGTAATGACAGATCTCTGGCAACTTTGGGATGAGGACTCCTTCTTTATTTCAACGATATTTATTTTACAGTGTGCCTATTTCTACAGCTCATACTTGAAACCGGCGTTGGATCACCTTTTTTTTTGCATATTTTGTTCCTTCTCTCCCTTCCCCCGGTATCCCTCTTCCCAACTCTTCTGTATCCCCCACCCCTTATGTACACCCATATTTCTGCTCTCTTCCCTTTCCCTCTTCACCTTCTCCATCCTCTCAACATACCTGCCCCATCCCCACAGGCCCTCATCCCATCACTCTCCCTACCCCCTCCAGGGAAAAAAAAACCCTCTTCCCTTCTCTTATCAGCAGCGCTGGTGTGGGTGATCTGACAGGGGAGGGGTAGGGGTGGGGCATTTAGAAGGACGCGGAGGAAATAGGTTTCCATGGTCATGTCATCAGTCAGGCTGTGTTGTGCTGACGGTGGGGTTCATTAATATTGCCTTGTTAATCACAAGGTAGTGACTAGGGCCGCCATCAAAGATAAATTTCACCTCTAATTAATTGTTGTCCATTATGAATAGCCTAGATGGTTATCTCAGTGAGTGGAAGGAATCGCCATGTGACTGATGTTACATATTGCAGAATGGAAATTAAGTTTGTTGTCAAGGTAAAATGATGTAAAAACTCAGTGTTATCTTCTTTGTTATTTTATATACTACGATTTTAATGCCCGTCTGTGCCTTCCTCTTTTTCTCTGTCTATGCCTGTGCCTATGTCTATACTTGTCACCCACCCAGTGTTCTTGCTATACATATTGTAGCTGTCTGTCTATGTCTGTTTCTGTGTCTGTCTGGCTCTGTTTCCCCGCCCTCTCTCTTTGTCTGTCTGTCTCTGTCTCTGTCTGTCTCTGTCTGTCTGTCTCTGTCTCTCTCTCTGTCTCTCTCTCTGTCTCTCTCTCTCTCTGTCTCTCTCTCTGTCTCTCTCTCTGTCTCTGTCTCTCTGTCTCTCTGTCTCTCTGTCTCTCTCTCTCTCTCTCTGTCTCTGTCTCTGTCTCTCTCTCTCTCTCTCTCTCTCTCTCTCTCTCTCTGTGTATACCCTAGGCTTTGATGGCCTCACGAGTTGTTTCCATGCATTTCCGTCTTTATAACTGTCTCTCTGTCTGTCTTTTTGTCTATGTCTATCTGTGTATGTCTACATGTTAAATTGTTTGTCTGAATTCCCCATTTCACTCCACCTCTGTCTCTTATACCCAATTTCCACATACATCTGCCTAATATATATGCTTACATTCTCCCATCCTTTCTCTTCACCATCCAGCTTCAGGTTGACACAGGTTAATCCTGATATAAAGGTTAATTCCCTTATGGTTTCATTAATCCATCCCTAACACATTAAAAGCAGTATGAAAGGCCTCATCCCCTCCCCTCCCCACCCATCCCACTATCACCCAAGCAGACGCTACCACCAATGAAGACATATGGGAAATAAAAGTCAGGGGACAGCTTCCTTCTTCAGGGACAAAGCATTGGTTCCTTTATGGAGTAAATCTAGTCCCTTTTAGGGGCGTCCCCTTTAGCGTGGTGCCTCCTTAGTGGCCATATACCAGGGTGTCTTTATGTAACCCATGTGTCTGTGTTACACTGCTCTTCGGTGCACAGGTTGTAGCATGAGGATGGGTGTAGAACCACTGTCTGTGTAAACGACCACTATTTGCAGGTACAGTACATAGAGGTAGTATTTTGAAAAAGTAGTTTGACGCAGGTGGTGAAGCATCTGTCGCTATGTATACTACAGATACCATGAAGGAAGAAGCATTAACAGAAGAAGGTACAGAGGGGATTTACATTGCCCTACATCATCCGTGCATATTGGATCTGACTTCTACAGTATGCGAATGACGATGTTCGGTTGCACTTATTGCCACAAGTAAAAGACCTGACTACTTTGATATAGGAACCTGTGGGTTGCATGGGTGAGATCCTATTTTTCTGGAACCTGAATAAACCCTTTTATGTACAGAATATAACAGTCCCGATCAGCTGACCCACAGTGGATTATGAGACGAAAACAGATGTAAGCTTAAGGTTATGGTCACAGAGATTATAATATGATATAACATGTTTCCCTATTTTTGTCTGTCTCTGTTTCTTATGTTCCATTTCTACATAGATCTGCCTGATATATTATATGCTTACATTCCCCCATCCTTCTATTTCTCTTTGCCATCCAGTTATAGGGTGAAGAGGTTACAGAATGAGGATGGGTGTAAAATCACTATCTTTGTAATCTATGCACTATCCACAACACCCATCCTATCACTATGATATGTAGAAACAAATACTATCTGCAGCAATTGCCTAGTAGATATTAAAGCATATAAAAGCAACATTGATACTTTGTGTAAGTGCTGTTAATGCAGATAGCACATTTTGATACACTGAATTTGATATAGATCTATCCTGTAATCTTGAATTTTGAATAAAGAAAAGTCAGTCTAGATCTATTTTCATATTTATTTCTGCCTATAGCATTAAATTATTTGCCCCATGCTGTTTCACACATGGGTCTGTCATTCCTCCCCTTAAGCCGCCCAACTCTAAAAAAATTTTGCCTGCTCTTAAGCGGTTTGAGAATCTTAGGATGGAAGTAAGAAATAATTTCTTCCTAATGCCCTTTTTTGCAGAACGCTACGTTAGAACACAATACACCCAGACCCTGCAATAAAGTATCAAGAATGCTCCTAAGCTAGCACAAGTCTCTAAATCTACACCTGTATACAACTTGTAGGCCTATACCTCTCAGAGTAAACCACCCTCAAATAAGGAGGTACTACTTATTGATTTTCTTCCATTGAGAACCATTGAAAAGTCGCCATGAATCGGCCTGGAGTGTCAAAGGTGGTCCTAGTGCTCTTGGTGTGTGGTGGCCGTAACTCGTGTCCCGTTGGTAACCCTTTAAGGGGCGCTGATGCAGGAGTGCATCACACTCATTGGTCATCATGATGCACCAATAAAATGCAGGCGAGTCTGCTCCCCAGCACTTCATTGGAGCATCATCCTGATCCTCCAGGGGATATCAACCCTGTAGGGTTTGCATAATGGATGAATTAAGCTCTGGCGAGTTACTCTCCAGGGCTGCAATCATGCATCATGCTGGCCACTGGGCATGATGCACTAATGCATTAGCGGCTCTTAAAGGGTTAACGGGACCTCCATGGTCTGGAGGCTTTAGATGGGGATGGGGGATTGGGAGGTGAGGTGGGGTTTGGTGTGGAGTCTGGAGATAGTGGAAGGTGTATAATTCCTGTTTTATGATTTGGCAAAGCCAGTTCTCTGCTAGTACTGTTCGGGACTGAGGGTAGTAGACACAAACCATAATGATCCGTATAAGTGCCCGGGCGCCTATAGCTTTCAAGCCCACTTTACCCCCGGCGCTTATATGAGACAGGCGCTTATTTGAATACTGTTTTTAGTGGTTAAGATCAATTTCAGTACCCCTAGACCCCTGGCGCTTATTCGAGATCTGCGCTTATTTGAGTCCCCGGCACTTAAATGGGCCATTACGGTAGGAGCGCCAAGTTGAGCACATGGCTTAAGGTAGATGAATTTAAAGCCAGTTGCAACCTGTGACATATATGTGTTTAATTGTGTCAACTCTTTATGGCGTTCGTTGCAATGGGCTGGAGATCAAGTATAGCAGACCCTGAGTGTTGTAAGGGTTTGAGGTAGGAGTTGAGGGGGGGGGGGGTACAGGATATTGCTGACAGGGAGGCCCCTAGTGCCGTCAATGTTATCGGGGCGGGGCAGGGGGCGGCGGCCGCCGGCAGACGGGTAACGGTCGGCTGTAAGGCGCAAGATGAACGCCATCAACCCCCCCTCCCCCTCTGCTCTCCCCATGTACCCTCCACACTGTGATCATTCTCAGTATGGAGGGCTGTATGGGAGAAATTTTAAAATGAGGACTTTGATTCCAGATCCAACAAGAATAAGTATATGATGGTCCAAATCACAAGATCAAATTGGCCTTATTAGAAACCGAAGGGTAATTGATTTTCCAATAGTCACAACGTTTTTTAGAGTCTCAAAATCATACAATTTTAAAAAGCGTGTACATGTTTTTTTTTTTGTTTTTTTTTATGTCATGCACCAGTTATTCATTCCTTTTCATTTTGTATTCATTTACCAACGCTATTTCATTCAATGAAGTGTATCTGTTCTAACTCAGAAAAGAAAACAAGGTTTGAAATTGGTTAACTCTGTGATTTTCTAAGCAATATACCAATAGTTTCCACTGATGGCACTGCACACATCCAAGACTACCGGTGTGTGGTCCAATCCCCTCTTCCACCCCCCCCCCACCCCACACACACACACACACACGCCCTCAGAATCCTTCTACACATCTCTCCCCATCTCCAGCTGCCTATAAAACCCGTATCTGGCCGCTTTAAGGTACCGCACCGTGCCCCTAATAGCAGACATCACATGGAGATGGAGGCACAGTAGTAGTATAAAACAGGCATTTGGAGCAGGTACACTTAGCTCTCTGAGGGCCGTTACTGCAGCAGTGGAGGTGTAGGGACCGAATCTTGATTTGGGGTGGGGGGGACTCATCGTGAATCATGGTCCTGAGTGTATATGCCTGCCTGTCACATATAATAAAGTAGTCTTTGGTGATTTTTACCTCTTATCTGATTTGGAGTTCAGGCTTCTATTTGCCCCCCACCTCCTGGTCAGATCATCGCTTCGGTAGTAGTATAAAAATAGTAGTTTGAAGCAGGTAGTGGAGGATCAGTCTCTAGATTACTGCAGATACCGTGGAAGATGAAGGAGCAGATATATTGAAGGGAAAGGCAAAAAATAAGGTAGGGGGCTTTACATTGCCTCGCCTCCTCTCTGCACATTGAATATGACTTCTACGGTACTGTACCGAGGAGGTTCTGGACATTGCACTTGTTGCCACAAGTAAAGGACCTGACTACTTTGATATAGGAGGACTGGGCAACCCGACTAAACCCTTTATGCTACAGAATATAACATTCCCAAGTAGCTGACCTGCAGTAGACAGGACAGAGGGGACGAGTACCGGTAGGTAGTACTAGTGGCACCACATGTTTGGGTTGATTGTGTACATGCATGTAGTAGTGTCAGTAGTATACAAAAAGAGCCTTGAAGCGGGTAAAACAACTAACTTAGGATTGTCTATATTATCATAAGACATGAAAGGAGTGGATTATGAGAGGACAAAATAAAAGTAAGACTAGTGCCACAGACAATATAACATAGGGGTGAAGCTATTACCAGAAATTGTCTGTTTTTCTCCCCAAACACGTTGATTGGTATTGAAATCAGTAAAATTGAGCTTGTTGTTTCATCGTATCCTTTTTTTCTTTTTCTTTTTTAAATATTTATCTTGCTTTATCTTTCCCCCCATATTATTTCTTTTTAAAGGTGACGTTTAATGTGACAACAACACGATTATTCTATGCATGGGGTGCATGAACCTATACGGTAATGTACAAATATGAAGTATCAGATCAGGATATAGCCTTAGACACTACACTGGAAAAAAAATGAGTATGCAAATGTCAGTAATTAGTGGAAACCTTAGACAAATGTCCTATGGCATCAAAAATCTATTTGAATCCTGGGTTGAGGTCGTGCAATGAATATTAAATTCTATTCAAATTGTCCCTGTTTTTGAACCAGGGATTGTTATTGAGTATGCATGAATGCAATGACGTGAGTCAATAATAATGTCGTTCGATATATCAATTTGTGTACTACTCAGTCTACACAGGTAATTGAAATATTTAACAAAAATGAAACATGATAAGTGATTTTTACATGCATCCATTGGTTTTCACCTGCATGTATTTCATCAAGTACACTGAAAACATGGAAGATCCGAAACTAGTCAGCGGTGACCACTTTAGGTCCTCAAGTTGACACTACCTAAAACTACAGCTTTAGGTAGTCAAAATGACGACTTTCGGTCATCATCCTGATGACCTGAGTCATCAGGATGACAATACTGACAGTACAGAGTCATCATATTGATGACTCAGGTCATCAGGATGATGACTTAAAGTCGTCATTTTGACTACCTAAAGTTGTAGTTTTAGGTATCGTCAACTTGAGTACCTAAAGTGGTCACCGCTGACTAGTTTTGGATCTTCCATGTTTTCAGTGTAATGGGACACGGGCAGTTTTCTGACAAGGCAGGCTCAATTTAAAATCCAATGTGTGCAGAATCTGGCACAACGACTGCCCTGGAATAGATTCTAGGAAATGTTAATTGCCTTTTACTCCCACCTGCTCTCAAACTTGAAAAGTTTACAGCCCATCAAGCCCCCTCTTCCTGTCCAGCCCCCTGGGAGGCTACGATTTCAAGGGAAAGAGACCTTTCTTGGTCCCTCCTCAAGGGGCGTTGATTAAGAGAACCTTTTAAGCAATTTTAAAGGAAAGAGGACACTTTTTAGACCAGATATGCACCAGATACCGTCCGAACCATACATTTTATAACTAGAGTATTTAAGGAAAAAGTTATCCTGCTTTGTTCTAAGTGAATGCCATTTCCTAGGGTTTGGGAGTATTTTTGTGGGGTCATCCTTTAAAATGGTATGAAATTTGGCATTTTTCCTCAACTAGGGTTCTAGCTTGACAAATCAAAGAACTTGTTTACAAATGGAAACTATAGAAACGAAAGGGAGTGGCCCCCAAGCCGACCCCCCCCCCTTTCCCACTCTGGGTGGCCTGTTGAGTGTACACACAGCCCACCATTGGCCTTATACACACCCTCATGAGCACTCAGGAGGACTCCAATGAATAATTCCCCACTTTCATTTACAAGTAATTGAATGCTCGGCTGGCGGATCAGGAAAACCGAGCCGGAGCCACCGCTCACAATACCGGATCATTCGTCATTCTAGTTCGGTCATTCATCCCCTGGAGGGCGCCACAGGTATTGAGCCCCAAAACGGAAATGCCCACCGTCATTCATTAAGCGATTGAGCTGCCTGAGGTCAAAGGTCAAGGCCTGAGAGGGAAGGTCATGGTGTCATAGCAACTCGAAGGAGGGGATCTTGACAGACGACATTTCTGGGGCAGTTAGTTAATGGCCAGTTTGAAGGAGTGGCGGGAAAGGGGAAGAGGGTTAGAAGACCATTGGTAGGATATGGATCTTGCAGCATGTCATTTTCAATCAATTGTGATCAGGTGATACAGTGAAAATAAATTCAAAGTGGTTTATTTAGGGATAAAGGACTTTTTGAGGCTGTCATGACTGCCCATGCCTGGATCAACCGTCCGTGACTCAGCACATTCTTTGAGCATATAGATTTCAATGACTCTTCAATGTAGTTTGGAATCCCTATATAGGGGATAAGCAGGTATGATATGGATCAATCAGAAACTGCTTTAAAAGGCTCCCAGTCTGACTGTACTTATCAGTGCCTCTTCAGTGCGTATAGTAAAGCTGAAGATGTATGCCCCATCTAGGCTTCCCACCATCGTCCATTATCTCTCCACTTTCCATGATGAGGTCCCATATATAGCACCAGGCCTTTATGGGGGGCATTGTGCCTTGATTTGGCTTTCCCTTTGTCCAATGTTTTACCTCTGCAACAACTTTATTTGCCAGTGTGGATTCTGAATAGACGGGATTTGTGGTCTCCAAGGATAAGGAGGATGTGCAATACTAGATAATCTATTAGCTAACCAGTACTGATTTATTACATTATAAGAGCGTCATGTATAATATTGAGCCACCATGTATTTTAAGGGCCTAAGTCGATCTGTCTGTAAAGGGTGTCTCTAACTGTACATTGCTGATACCTTTTCCGATTGGCAATTTTCAAGTGCGAAACAATTCATTGTGGAATTTCTTTTTTAGTCGCCCTAAATGTAATTGTACACGCCATAAGGAGATTTGCATATCGAGCAGTGCAAATTATTCTTCTACTTCATTTCTGGGTCATTTCTAATAACCCACCAAGCGGTCTGCTTGACAGAATGTGAGACTAAAAATAGTTGACAGACTGTGGTTGTCCCACAATAGCACACATCATCATGAAAATGTCACATACATGTGGCACACAGTGAATCAGGATGAGTGATAGAAATCAGCTTCGAATCATCATCTAGGACAACATAGCCATTGAGAAATCAGATTTTTATCAAAATGAGCATGAATGTAAAAATACCGTGCCACAGCCATTAGTACAGCGTCAGCAATTTGTATAATCCAATATATGCGATTCAATACAGCGAGATATCATGAGATACTGCCATACGGTGACCTGTGGAGTGCTAGGCACTGAAGAGCCTGTTGATCCCCAGACCCTATCAGAACATCATCACTCATGGGCTGTCAGGGGTAGATCACCAATCTGATCTTGTTAACCCTCTGAGGACAAAAAGATGCCTCCAGGCATGTGTTCCTCTGGTGTCATGATGCACTGATGGAGTGCTGGCAGGTTGAATCTGCAAAAGTGCATCATGCCTACCCTTGATGAGTGTATCAATTCTGAAGGGTCAGCATGATGCATGAATGCAGTCCCAGCGAGTAAACTCACAAGGGCAGCATTCATGCATCATGACGACCATGATGCATCAAAGCCCTATGCTGCCCTACAAGGGTTATTCTATACCCAGTACGCCAGCTGTAAGAGCAGACGACAATGGTCGTAATTCCCGCCAAAATGGGGATGGCCGTGAGAATGATTGGGGGCGTCACCTGTTGCATGTATTGTAGTGGTACTACCGACCAAGTAACCAAATGGTGAATGTGAGGGGGGTTGGAGGAGGATTCAAACAGTCTGTCAGCAAGGATGGGATGCGTGAATGAGCGAGTGTAAGTACTGGATCCAGGTCAGACATTCTCCGAACAGTTGCCAGTGAGGGAGTTAGTGAATAAGTGGGTCTGTGCATTGGTTAGTAACTGATCCATTATGTGAGTGTATGAGTTAATGATTTAGAGAGTGAGTGAGTAAGTGAGAGAGTGTGTGGTTTGGTATATCTATAGCGAGTGACTGGGCAAGAGAGTGAGCAAGCAAATAAGTGGCTCAATGCATAAGTTCGTAGGTTGATCAGCACAGGAGTGGGTGAGTGAGCGAGTGGGCCGATAAATCAGTGGGTGAATGAGTGGATGAGTAAATGAGTGAGTAAGCAAGTGGGTTAACTAGTTAGTTGGACAGTGAATCAGCAAGTGAGCAAGCTAGTTAAAGAGCGAGTAAATGGGTGAATGGTTGAGTAGCATCCATGACAATACCTGTGTAGGTAGAGTAGATTTGTGAGTTTCACAGTAGGTGAAGGAGAACTGGGCAGGGAGAGGGGTAGGAAAGGTCTTAGGAAGGCGAGCAGGGTATCTTTTCTTTTTTGACAAAAATCAGATTCACTATTTATAGAAATTTCATCCTGTCTGCTATACAATTCATCTGGAAGTAGAGCATTGATAGAAATTCTCCCACATTGAGTCATCAACCTGAGCGTTTAGAACTGCACAGTGCTATGATACAGTGTGCCCTTTGGCTGCCATTATGCAGTCCTGGTGTTGCGATGAGAAACATACCAGAATTGCATCTGCACATCATGCCAAGTGAGTTGGGTTATTATTAAAGTCACTGAAAAGGGTTATAATGACCCCTCAATGCAATGCAGGCGAGCCACTTGCCAGCACTGCATGCACCGGTACATCATACCTGAAGGCACCATGTGGCCCTTACAGTGTAGGGCAGCAAACCCTGTCCCTGAATCATCCCCTACACTAAATGCACATCCACCCCTTCCTCTGACACCTCCATATAAATGGAGGCCGACACCTACATGCATGTTGATAACATGAGGACCGGGGGCACCCTCAATGTCGTTAGTCTACCTCCAGTAGGCTAATCAGCAAGGAGGGTGACTCATAGCAACAGGTTGGACATGTGTGAGTAGGCATGGGGAGGAGCGGGTGGAGGGGATGGGGGAGCAGGAAGGGGCTTTTAGGGGGGTTTGAGTTGTAAAAGAGCACACCAGAGCTGTCTGGTTCTATCAAATCTACACGTTCATTTTGGACGTGTTATACCCCATTACTAATGATTCCCCCATGTCTTCAGTCTTCTATTCCTTTATATCACTTGCCATCAATCTTGTACTTGTAGACAAGACACTCTCCGCCATCACATAGGGGGTCACTATGTGCACCCATTCTATCACCCTCTTCTCTTTATTCCCTTCCAATCTTTTCCTTCATTTGTTCTTATCCACTGCTTTGAGTCATATTCTGGGGTTTGACACAGAATCATGCTATGTAAGATACCTAAGACACATGTGTAACTGTATAACTCTCTCCAATTCCTTCGTAGTATCTGAAGTAGGCTATGTGAATCCCAAACAGATAGGGTTGATTACAGGATTGTGGTAGCATCCTAATGGTGAGATCGTAATCTATTTGCATGCAGGGTTTCACACTGATCACAATCACACATTCAACTCCAGAATTTATGCATTAAATGCAGGCATGACCAAGGACTGACCCCAGCCATCCCCCTCCACTACCCATACCCCCTCCTCAGTTCATTCTATTATACTATAATGATAAGGGAGAGGCCATTTCTAAACAGCAATGGGGGGGGGGGGGAATTTAGTTGGATGCATGAGTTTCGTATTTGGTATTCCTTGTGTAGGTGGCCAAAATAGAAATGTTCAACCTTTTTTAGGAGCGGAGGTGGGGGGGGGGTCGCATTTCCTATAAATGAAAATCTTATATTGTCCTTCATACGTGTACTAGGGAAATCTGACACCTTGGGTGAATCTTCCATATGAGGATGATAGAGGGAGGTCAATAGCATTTTGCAAATCTGCATAAAATTCCATGTCCCCAGTGTTGGAAATTGGTCAGTCCCTCCAATCCCCTTGCCCCCCTTCTGTCCCCTCTCCAAGCCTACACCAGGGCCTGATGACCAGGGACATGTCCTGATTTACAAGTACAATGTATGACCAACATAAATTCCCCTCCACCAGACCTCATTCATAGAGTGTAGAGCTCCCCATGACTAACCATGCATAGATAGAAAAGGTAATTCAATATTTTTCTCTGTGTACTATGGTTACAAACTGTGCCTTTTATTTTTCTTTTTTTTCTTTTTATCATGCTGATATCTGAATAATATATAATGTGGTTATAGGATGCAATTCCTGTTGACAGGGCCTTAGGTCTTTCTAATTATATTTGTGACTATCGCCGATTATCGAAGAACTATATGAAAGGACACTTCATCAAAGGACACCCACTCATCCATAGTGATTCAAAGCATTGTAAACAAGACTACTAAAACGTGATTTTTGAACAATACTGTATTCTATTTAATTGCGAATCACCTTATTTGTGATCAAGTATAGCAGTGCAATTTTTACCATGTAGTCCTAGAAAGCTATGCAATCTTTACCATGTAGTCCTAGAAAGCAGTGCAATCTTTACCATGTAGTCCTAGAAAGCAGTGCAATCTTTACCATGTAGTCCTAGAAAGCAGTGCAATCTTTACCATGTAGTCATAGAAAGCAGTGCAATCTTTACCATGTAGTCATAGAACGCAGTAGTCCTAGAAAGCAGTGCAATCTTTACTATGTATTCATAGAACGCAGTAGTCCTAGAAAGCAGTGCAATCTTTACTATGTAGTCATAGAACGCAGTAGTCCTAGAAAGCAGTGCAATCTTTACCATGTAGTCCTAGAAAGCAGTGCAATTTTTACCATGTATTCCTAGAAAGCAGTGCAATTTAAAGCACTGTCTTACCAAGGGCCTCTCTGAAAATAACCATGAAGGATTTTCCGCAAAGTTCCTAGAAAACAATTGATATTTTTATCTCTATCTTACAATGTCCTTATAACTGGTACCTATAATAGACAATTTGACACTGTACATTTTTTTACAACGCCCATGTACCCTAGACGCTACCAGTTTCATATCAGCAACCCTAGGTCACAGAGCAGTATGCGAGATTGGGGGTAGCTCTCTTTGCATGAACCAGGGGGCATAAGAGCTTGAACGGAGTCTGTAACATTGTGTACATGGTCATTAGGGAATTCGATAGTCAAGCTGACACCACCTTTCTGGTATGTAAGATTCATTTTGAGATTGAAATCATTACTCGAATGCCTTAACACTGCCTTAACTTATTAAAGTACTGCATCTTGTCCTATGATGTGAATGATATATAGCGAGGTTTCTTATTTATGTGTAAACACGGCCATGACAGATCTCATTTTGGAATTTCTCGCGCTATTCATATGGGTGGGCCCTATCATACGTCCAAACTGTCTATGTCAAAATGCCAGGAAAAAGTCTGATGCGACATCACAGCATACACATTGTGAGTTCTGAAACCAGTGCGATCCTGATTCAGCACTATAGTAAAATGTTGGCACAATTGCAGTTCTGGGGAGTATTGAGACGTTGCAGCAGAAGCTAGAGGTTTTCAGTTTCAAGGCACAATGCCGTAAAGGTTCACAGGCTCTAACCACGTTAGCCCATACAGTGTACTTTAACAGAACTAAGGGGCTCAGGAGGCATATCACGTGACAGGAAGCGGAAGGGGACGCTGGTAGGGGTAGGGGTGGCGGCGGAGGGGGTGTGAGCGGTACTTGTGACACCTGTGGCAGCCGATCCATTATCCTCCACCCACAGAGCGGAAATCATTGTTCCATCATTCCTGGCTCAGTCGATTGTCGGCTGCTCAATGGAATGTTTTGTTTTTAATTTGGCGGGAAAAGAGGGACGCTGCCAGTAGATGGCGTGTGTGAGGCCACCTCCTGAGGAGTCTCTCATTGAAATCTGTTTTTAGTTAGAAACTCGTCGGGTGAAATGGATAGAATGAGTCCCATTGAAACGAAGTCTGTTAACAAAAACCTGTCTTGATTATACTGTTACGCCTGCTTCGTGATGTCGTTATTCTTGTTTATTTGTGAGTGTTAGTGCTTTCTGAAAACAATCCTCAGCCACTTAAAACCCTTTGTTGATGTCCTTCCTTTCATCTAATTGTAACTCAGGGGGTGCAATAGGATCGAGCTTTGTTCCCTGAGGGTAACTACCTGTGTACCATAAAGCAACAGGTTTGAATGACTACACCTACTTGTATCATATCGTCCATAGTATGTCAGGATTAACTAACATCAACTTGAATTCACTGAGAAGACTAATTTTTTGGATGAATCAAAAGATGGAAAGTGTACTTAAAACTCAGTGCATCGATCCTCCCAGATGAAGGACCTTATTCCATGAATGTCTGTAACGGCACCTGTCAACGTTTCTGAAATTTGACACTCAGGCCCTTTGTCTAAGGAGATTCATGGGATACAGTTCTGACAGGCTCTGATCCTTATTCCGGATCCACCTCTGAAAAATGTCGTCTTTAACTCAAGTTACTTTAGTAACAGTTAAGGTTACTTAAGGATTGTCAGACTTAAGTTATAGTGCATTTTCAAATACCCAACACTAGTCTTACGGTAGCCCCGCATGGACGTCACATTCCGCTTAATTTGTTATACAGTAACTCAGTTATCTCCTAGGTAGCATATTTTATGCATATATACGTACCGAAGATAAGCACCCCCCCCCCCCACCCTTATCCTTGATATATTGAGTAGTTGGGAGTGTCAGGTCAAACAATTTCCCATTTAGGCTACTAGTACACTATAGTAATAATGTAGCTTTGACTTCAATATCCAGAAGTGTATTTAGTTCTGGAAATGTATACTCTTTTACCACCTACCATCCTGTGCCCGCCATTAGAGTGTCCTATACATAATAGACATTGCCTTTAGGTGTCCCTAGGACAGGCTCTTTATTGCCTCACAATTACCATTTACTGCTGTGGAACCTGAAGGACGGCCCAGGCCACCAGGGAAATCCCACCAAGATGTTTTAGGCCCAGTTGCCACTCTGCAAGTAGCTGGTAGTGTCAGCTGGAACGGTGTGTGGGAGGGACTGGGGAGGTGTTAGTTATGGGGTTAGTGGTCCACCCCATTCTGCGATGTCTAATTAGATTTGATGGCATGTGGCTTCACGTCTGGCGTCTTATGGATGGTCTAGCTGTTATCTGGCTGTATATGTTTTGCCCATATTTATCTCTTTGTTAATGTCCCGCCTAGTATGGTTAATTATCTATTTGCCCTTACAATAACACTTATCATGATATAGTACTAGCTAGGGATGTGTTCGCTCGAGTTCAAACAAAATAATTCATTCTTCGTCACCTCCATCCTCTCAAAAAGACAACAAGTAAATGAAAAAAGATATTTATAAGACCATGCATTGTCAAATGGCTCAAAGGTTGGACAATCTATAACCTATCTCTAACTAGAATGAGGTGGGCTGTATAGATTAGCAATTTGGCTGTTTGATCCTTTGTAGGTACTGTATATTGTATGAATAGAACCGCCAACCATGAGCTATAGTAGTGCGAGGACGTGGGAGAGGGGCTTTAAATTTGCAGCAGATACATAGAGGAGATTAGGTCTTTGCTTACAGCAAGACAGGAATTGTGTTCTTAGTTAATAGCAGGCAGGCTAAGAAAGCAAGGCAATGGCTATATATCCTCATTCTTTGCTCAGCTTCTAAAGTTTGCCCTGCTGGGATTGTGGTTCTTTGGTAGGTGCTATGACTGCTGAATAAGGTGGGCGGAGGTAGCGTCTATAGTAGCTTATACTGCTGTGATAGGTTGATTGTAGCTCCCAATAGTTGAAATGGAATTGAAGTGAAAATAAAGTGAAAGCTAATTCAGGCTGTATCCTTTGTCATATCTATATGCAATACCTTCTCAATATTTAATCTTGTGATTTGATAGACTATTCCAATCCAAAATTCCTATACATGCAGTTTTTCTAACACAAATTTCTTTTGTCAACCAAGAAGGGCACATGTAATCCTAATCCCAGGAAATACCATAACAGCACTTAGGATAATGTGTCATCCCCATCTTATCAACTACAAACTTCAATATGGCATAAAGTGTTAGTTGAAAAGCTACAATTGGTGGCAGGTTTTGACTGAGAGCAAGATGGCGGCCACCACTGTGATGACCAGTTAGAACCGTATGTATAGAGCAGAGATCCAGGGGCAGAGCTGATCATGAGGTATACGCACGTGGTGTACAGTAGATAGTGGGCACCAGCCTCCTTAAGGCCTGTGGCTATGTATAGGGTACATGGGCTTTGTCTGCCTCTTGTATGGGAGATGTGAATCAGGGCTTTAAGGGCCACGTAGTGCTTAACTACAGTATGCTATTGGCTATCACATATAAATATCCCTGCAAAGTAAGTAGATCACAAGTAGTACATGTACCATGATGGCCTGTCACGTCTTAAATAAATGCCGGTCTCAAAGAGGAGCCAGGGGTATAGGGGTACTGAAAAGTTTTGATCATAACACCTGAAAACAGTTTTCAAATGAGCGCCTGTGTTATATAAGCACCTGGGGTACAGTGGGATTGAAATCAATAAGCGCCTGGGCACCTATAAGGACCACTACGCTATACAATACAATCATGCCACCTGATCGATGCTGATTCCTGAATCATCGCTTTGATACACACATGCAATGGCATGGATGCATCGAGACCTTTCAATGTACATAACTTTTGAGGCAGCGTGAGGTCCTTGCAGGGTTATGTATAAGCAGTAAAGGGATTTGGCTTACTGGAGGCAGGTGTATGGCAGGCTCTGCAGGGAAAGGTTATAACAAAGTTGTCCTTGACAAGGTGTCTCTTCAGTTAAGCCCCACCCAATAAATCAAAAGTCAGCAGCGCTGTTGTATCCGAGTCATTCTGCATACATCTTTGTTCCAGTGTAGATTCTTCTGAAAGGCCATCCAGAAACCATTGTCTTATTGTGTGGGCCACTTATTTCACGCCAACTTAGATCATCAAGGCAACCTCTTTAGGCCTGCCTTTATTGCTGTTTGTCTCCCATAGCACCCAATGAACTACTGAAAGCCTTTCATCCATGAATTGCTCCAACCATGGGTTCCCCACCCCCCGCCCCTGTAAATCTCTGCAAGTACGAATTGCTGCAACTACGGTTGCTTCTACAACGAACTGCCTAAAATGACTTACTCAAAAACGGCTTCTCCTACTATGGACTGATTCCACCACGCACATCATGAGCCGCTCCCTCCAAGAAATCCTCTCATCACAAACTTCTCCATCCAGAAGCCTCCCCCACCACGAATTGCTCCAACCATGAAGTGCTCCTACCATCAGCTGAGCATTCCCATGACCATGAATTGCCCCCCCCCCCCATGAATTGGTCCCCTCATCAACTGCTCTCACCATAACCTGCTGCCATGACCATGAATTGCGTCCGTCATGAACTGCTCCAACCAGCAGCACTCCAAACCATGACCTATTCCAAGGAGCATGAATTCCTTCCACTATGAAGTGCTCAGATCATGAATTGCCTTCTTCATCAATTATTGTTCCCACCATCAACTGCTCCCACCATAACCTGCCCCAACCTGCAGCCTACCCAAACCCCTCCCATGACCATGAAGTGCTCCTAACATGATCTGCTCCCATCATGCGCTGCTCCCACCATCAGTTGCATTCCCTCCCCTCCCTGAGCTGTCCCCAATAGGCTCAATCCCCTGTGTAAGTGATGCAGTGGCGTGTTCCGCTATGGGCTGACTAGCTCAATCCGCTCCCAAGTCAGTGTAGATTTGTCACCCTGAGCACCCATCTACAGCCCAGGGTGGTCCCCTAACTACCTGGTCCTGACATGGTTCTCTATACAAAGAAGCAAAGGTTCTAATGGAGAAATGGAGTCATTGCAACTTGGATAATACAAGAATTGTTGGGTTTTTTTTCTGGATAGATCATTTGGACCATAGTTGCCTCAACAAAAATGATGAAGATATCCTAAAATCTGGTTGAACACATACAAAACTTTAACAGGCTGTTGATGGTTTTGTTGGTGTTAACATTTAAATCGGCTTCAAATAGATGGATATTCTAGTCAACCACTTGATAGCCTTTATGTTGATGGTGTTCATTTTGAGCTAAACCAACTTGCAAGAGGATATATTGCTTTGCAGTGATTAATACTGCAAGACTAAGAATTATCATTTTCACAACATAAAATAGACAAATCCCAAAGCCCATCCTACATAGTTTGGCCACACCTCATACCAATAGGAAACTCGGTTGCTAGGTTGTGTGGTGGCCTAGCAATAGCAGTTTTGTATAGCAACAATGCCTAGATTCATACCTAGCAACCTTTTATCACATATTCCTAGTCTATGATGGAAGTCACAGAAGAGTTATATGAAAGTTTACATCAGGGGAGTATATTGCTGAAAGGAAACCATGCACATTTGAGCATATTTTCAGGCTTGGTTGCTATGCAAAGCTACTGTTGCTAGGCAACCACACCACCTAGCAACAAAACAAAGGCACCACTGTATTCTACTAAGCTGATTTATAGGGGGGGTAGGACCCAACAGATACTTTCTAGACTGCACATATATGTAATTCAAAGTGACATTTGAATCTATTGTCTTCCATTTTGATTTTCAGCTATATACAGCCTCGCCATTAAACTTTATGGAGTAGAAACAAGTATATTCTTAATCAGCACCCTTTTTTACATAAGAGTCAGGAGAATTGATAAAGATTTAGCATGGAAAAATATCCATTTAGATAAAAGGGAGATTATTGAAATGGAACAGCATCGTATTGGCTCAAGGTAGTGTCCTTGCTTCCAAGGCAATAATGTGGGTCATAGTCAACAAGGAATGCTGCAAAATGTCTCAGGTTTGGCCTACATAAATCATATTAGATATTGTGGTTAGATGGGGAAAAGAACAAGTTTTATAAATGTATCTGGAGTGCATTTAAAATTTTCAGTTAAAAAAGGAACTTTGTGAGTTCAGTCTTCCTTCTTCCCGACCGTCTGGTACACTCAAATCTGAACTTAAAAACATGTATTAGGGCTTAATGAAAAGCTTATCATGTCTTCTTTCCAACAAGACTTGAATCTTGTTCAGGGGACCCTAAGGATCGAAAAAATACCAGGTGCGTTGGGATGTGGGGGGAGGGGGTGCATAGTGGGCCCTATCAGCCCCCGGCCTAATACCTAATAAGAAACTCGCTGTGATGTAGTTTAGACTCTACACAATGGCAGTTGTACAGTCTGAGTGAAGGACAAATCTCTAGCCTAGCACACATCCCACCCACTCTGATATGACCAATAGGGAAAAAATAGGAGGTAGAAATAACAGGGGGGTATGACATGATGTATGACACGACCATCTGGTGACAGTCTGTCACAAAGGTCAGGCAATCCATGGATATGGCTCATGATTTAGGTGAGAACAGTGTTTAGTTTTGTTTCCATGCTGAATTGTTATAGTTAAGATATAACCTTTATATCATGAATAATCTGCTAGCAATCTATGTCCCATGAATTCACTAGTGGGTACGTAGCACCCTAAAGCACCAACAAAACAGCCAGGACCTTTAACTATCAGTCTTCTTTAAATGATTTGAACAAGGTTGTACCATGTACTATAGATCTATTTTATTTATCTTTACTTTCTGATATGAACTGATGAATACCATTCTCAAATATGTAGTTTATACTAACGTGTGCATTACTATAAAGCTGAGAGCTGTTTCAAGAATGAAAGCGTATAACTTGGATGAATTTAGTTCATGCAGAATTATCAATAGCAGAAATAAACATCTCCTTCATGCAATAAATCAACAAGAGAGAAGGCCATTGTGAAGGTTCTGACAACCATAACGTGGTATGTTTTCTACATCTAATACGTTCCTGATAGACCATTAGTGTTATATGGCCACTCCCCTGACACCAAATAACTCTGCTATAATAAGAAAGAAAATGATAACCCTGAGCCATAAATCTGCTGTTTGGCAGTTATTGTATACACGATACATTCCTCACACCTGTTTAAACAGAAATACAACACGCCATTAACATTCAACACCTCCTCTGCCAAATAACACACCCCACTCCCTAAGAAAATCAATCACCTTAAGCCTTTCAGTGCCTCCAGGTTCATATTCCTTAGCCATCATAATGCACCGATGTTGTGCTGGCGATTCTGCTCATCAGCATTGCATTGCTGCATCGGACCGACTCTACGGGAGTGTATCTAGGCCATGATGCGTAAATGGTGGCTTTGTGAGTTACTCACTGTGACGGCATTTTAGCGTTATTACGAGTGAAGGGCTTCACATGCTATGTGGGCTTTAAGGGATTAACCGTTCCACAGTTATTGCTGCTAAGTAGAGGCCTACTCACTGACCCATACCTTCTCGCAAGGTGCTAAGCTTCCGACTTCTTATTCACAACAGGCAATAAACAGTGAAAAATACTAGAATTATCGATTTCAAAGTCACCAGCCGTGGGATAAATCAAAATTTTTGTACTGGCTGGGAAATCCAGAGGGCAATCTGCGCTAGGGCTGTGTTGAATAATGGCAGGTCTGGTAGAGGTAACTGGTCGTGATTGAGTGGTTTGAGGCTGGTCTTTGGGTGGGAGAAGTGCAATCTCCGTGCAGTGTATTGATCAGGGGGCTGTGACTTGCTAGTTTCATGTGTGCTCCAATGTGTGAGCGTTTAAAAGGGTTTATGCTGATTTTATGCATGATATGTATTTGTCATCATGATGCATGGATGCAGCAGTGGCGGGTCGACCATGAACATGCATCATGCTGACTCTATTCTCTAAAGGATTTGACCAGTGTGAAATATGAATGAATGTTAATGTGATAGAACTGCACCAGACAAAGCCTGGCAGATCCTATGTATGTCGGACTATCAAGGGACTGACATTCAATGCAACGGCTGACATTGTAGTTAAGTTGCTAAAGGTTTAACTGATATTTCTTGAAGAACCATAAGGCCAAAATAATTAAGGTGTGTTTCCAGTAACATGACTTGATAAGGAAGGGTCGGTAGGTCGGATTTTTTTTAATTTTCTTTTTACATTTATATAGGGAATGTTAGGGCACATATCAATGGAAGTATTACATTCTTTGATTTCATTGTAAAATGATGATGGGAAAATGACAACTGTAAGAGAGGGGAAGAACACAAAAAGGATACAGGAAAAGTCCTCAAAAAGTAATGAAATTGTTTTTTAAAATATGGAAATATGAGACAATATTCTTCAAAATTTATGTCCCTGTTTTGCTAGGGTCTGTCGGGTTACTGGAAACAAACCTTTTTTTTTTATTTGGCCTAATCAAGGTCTGCCTCCAGAGAATTGAATAGGTCTATATTATTTTGATCTGGATCTGGATCAAAACACCCCGGTGCTCAAAAGACAGGCAATCCGTGTTAAAGCAATCCCTGTTGTGCAGCAAAGTTTAAGCTTCAGAAGAGAGATGTAAAATCATGTTGGTGCAGAGACAGGAAATTACAAACAAAATGATCTAATGGTAAGATGGGGTAGAAAGTAGCAGGGACAGCCTTGAATGTAGGGGCTGCTGGTTTGGTGCTTGAGGTGAGAGCCACCTGGTGAGTAGTGTCAAAAGGTACACCACTCCACCAGGACCCCCAGCAGAGGCTTCATAACATGGCCTCCAGGGGGCAGACTAAGTGCAACACGCCACCGGCTACAAACCCATCCATACTACCCATTACAACTTCAACCCAGCGTATCACCCTCATGAGAAAAAGTAGTACTTATATTTATGGATAAAAATACTAAGAATAGTAAGATCATTAGATGTTTTCAAAGGGCACCAGGGGACATGACTGTTATCATTTCTGACATTTTTAGCAGGCCCATGAGCATCCTCCCTCCCATGGGATTAACTCTTCACACTAGCGCCTTCAAAGCTTGTAGACTACTCAAAACAGTCACTCTCCTCTGATGGAGGGGAGAATATCATGCAGAAGCTGAAATACTTACCCTTTATGACCTCATAGGAGATTGATGCAAATGTCCTTTGGTTATCATATGCTGCGATACTGCAAGAAAGTCGACTCATGAACGTAGCCCTGTTTTTTTTTGTTGAATATATAGCATCACATTCCCCTCATTTAAAGAAATATCAACCAGTTTTAGGCCAACTAATTCCTCAAGATTCATTACTTTCGGTCGTAATGATGCAAAACTGCAATCTTAGTAGACTTGCTAGCTTTATGCATGAACAAGCATTATATTAAACCTTGGAGCCTGGAAGCATCATGACCCTAAAGGTCCTAGGTGTTTAATCTTCCAGGCGAGGCTCTTCCAAAATGCATCAACCCTGCTGGGTTACCATGCTGATTAAATAGAGCCTTGGCAATCAGACTCAGCAGGGTTGTATCCATGCATTATGACGACCAATAGAGATTATGCCTCAGTGCAATATGCAATCCTTGAAGACTTAATGGAGGAGTAAGGAATGGCGTTAACAGAGACAGTAGGGTACTTATCAGGGTTGTGCACGTGGCTTGGGGTCTAGGAACCCTTCTCACGTGTTCGGCTTATCTAGGGATGAGGCCCCTATCAACACAGTAGTTACCACGAGCCCCAGGAGGGGGCGGCACTTACCCTGTACGCCCTGAGGCATACATATGCTCATGATGTACATGTTAAGGGGTTGAGACGGATAGTATGGCCCTAGACCCCTAAATTCGACACAGTGACAGAGCCATTTCTTAATATCGACATTGTGACATAGCCATTTCTTAAAATCGACTTGGGACATGGCTATGCTAGTGACATATGACAGGGCTATTTCTTAAAATCGACATGTGACATGAAAAATAGGGCATGGAAAAGATTTCAACTGTCATAAAAAAAAAGCTTCAAAATTCACCTTTTGGTCTTATCATGTTCAAAATTTTCCTGCGGAGACCCCAAACCCCCTATACTTGCCTTATTCCAATAACAAATATTTTCTTTTAAGGTGCCACTTTTCCATGTCTGGAATATACATGTGTAAGGGTTTGTGGCCTTACGGACCTGGGGGGTTCGGGTCTTACGATTCGGAAAGAAAGAGTAAGACAGTATTCCAAGTGTATGCCAACGGTTAGGTTTATTACTTAATGCACACTCACGGCTGCCGGATGATATCAAAGAGGCAGCTAATATTAAAAGACAGTGGTTTACATAGTGTGGAGGCCAGAAGGGCCTCTGACGTAGCGGCTGAGCCCTGGGCTTTATATACGGACCCAGGTGTTCGTCGTCAGATGTCCCCACAGACCCGGATCGGTGCTGCCACCTATCCGGAACCTGAGGAACGTCCGACGACTCGACTCACCCGCCACGTCAGACGGTACCCAACTCCTATGGTTTAGTAAAGTGTACCTCTACACCACTCCCCCAGACATTTAGGAGGGTGTTATACATATAATATTACTAGGATAACATTTCTACATGTCTAAACCTTTAGTAATAGAGGTACAACCATAGGTATAACATTAACACTAAATAAATTGTGAACCAGATGTCATATATATATATTCGATAGTGAAATTTAGTTACATATAACGATTAGGATGTTGAAATATTATACGAATTACTTGAAGAAGGGACAGTTATGTGAAACGGAACTGTCTATTTAATTATTATACCACATAATATTGTATTATATTTCAGGTATAATTAATAAGATAAGTAATATGAATCGTATACATGTGATGATGACAGCTATATGTAACGGAACTGTCGATAATAAAACATATCACATAATAACATCCGTATGTGTGTTTGTAGTCATTGACACCACATTTGAATATGTAGTCTTAAAGAAGACTGTTATAGTAACATCACTATCTAATGACATGTCGTATATTAATATTATACGAATCCGTTAAGGATTCCGTGAGTAGTACGAATAGGATTATTTATAACATACACTTGAAAAAAAAGAAAAAAATATCACGGTGTGGTAATGAATATAATAATATATTATCACCGTGTACCTAATAACCTTTATAGCACCAGATCATTATACTTATTATATAATTTTGTCTCGCAGGACAATAATATGTGTTATCTGGTGAAGTTTAACGGATCTTATAATATAAATACTAATAGTGATTAGAGATCCGTATCAGGAAATGTCTATGTACCCGTATTATAATATGTATCTAGTGGATATGTACATACATATAATATTATAGAAAAATAGAAATATGACATTATATACAATATACAGGAATTATAAATGCTGCTGGAGTCTTCTGCTGTATCCTCCGGGTACTAGTAGGTAGGTGTGGTCAGCTAACCACGGGATGGACGTGCTAAAGTTTATAGTTTCCTTATACTGAGTGAACACGGTAGTTGATTTGGGGCAGCTACCCACAATCCTCTAGTAGTGCTAAAGTTTATAATATATCCGAATGGTGTAGATTTGTAGAATAATAGTCCGGATGTGTCAACTGTGTAGAGAACGTAATCCTTTTTAAGTTTAGTTGACATAAGTAAAATAATAGTCCGATATAGGTTGATCCGGAAGTAATAGTAGTAGTTGATATAAGTCCATTCGGGAGTACAGATGAGTTGTAGAGGTAAATCGTAAAGTCCATCCTAGTAATTGGTTAGCACGGGTAACAGCAGGAGTCTGGAACTGGCATCCGGATACGTCTCACAGCAGCAAGTCTACTATCGGATTGTTCATGGATGAAATTATAAATCCGAATAGGCTATTCAGGGTGTAATAAATGTTATACAACCTGAATAATAGACTGGTCAAAGGAACCCGGAACACATAGCATAGGTGTTCATGCACTAGAAAAAACATTCGCAGACCTATAGGGTTCCGCAAAGACTATATCTGGTCATTTGGTGTTGGAAAAAAAAAATTATGGAAGAAATAACCCTAGCATGCTTTAAACGGATTTCTTAGCATGCTTCTTCTTCAGAAGAGCTAAAGCCGACTCGGGAGTGCCGTCCCACTCGTCCAAGTCGACTCCGAACACCCTCATGAACTTAGTGTTCAGGTTGGTGTTCCGAGTGATCTCCTCCTTTACACGCTTTTCCAACACGTGTACATCCATAGCTGCCTTTTCTTGAGCAGCTGAGGCAGCCTCCTCCTGGGCCTTCACATCGTCCCGGATGAGAGTCTCGAGACGTTGCTTTTCAGCGTCGCCCACCTGTTTCATACACAACAGAGTTTCGTTTAGGAGACCCTGATGAAACTCGATCGCTTTCTCACGAACGCTCTTCTCCCAATGGGTGTAGATGGCCTTCTGGACATCTGCCTCCCCTTGGCGAGATTTCTCAAACCAAACTTCCGCATTACCAGTTTTAATGGTAATGGCGTCCTTTGGTTTCTCAGGTGCCGCGACAGCCTTGGGAGGAGTCGAGGCGGCCTGTGGACCACTTCCGGGTTTAGGACTCCCGGACACACCTGTCGTTGGTACACAGAAGGCAGGTGGTACATTCTGTTTCAGTCCCATTTGCAGGTACATGTTTAACTGCTCCTGGGTAAAGGTAACTGGTGGGGCGGCTGGAGCGGATGCAGATCCGGCGGCAGCAGATGCGGTGGTCTTCTTTGGCATAAGGCGACCATCCTTTCCTACCACCAAGGTCTGGCTCTCAGGTCCAGGTCCCTGGTTTAAGGACGGAAAGTTTCGAGAACTCACTTTCCCAGGTTTAGATACGGCTCCAGCGTATCCGGCAGGTTCAGGCTTCTTGAACACCGGAGTGCCCTGAGCCTGTTCTGCGGGGTGCCTTGCCAGAGGGGACCTGGAACGGTCCTCTGCTCTGACCTTCGGTTTTGTCGTGCTCTGACCATTACCGTTGCCGCCACGGTTCTGGTCTCTCCTGCTCCTTTCACGAGCTCTCTTTGCATCCTTTCCGGATTCCTCGCATTTCTGCCAGAGAGACTCGTGCATGTCCAGTTTACCCTTTCCAGGAGTCAGGACTATCTTTGCTCGGAGTTTCGAATCCTTGGTCTTCGGAACTTCGCAGAGGACTTGGTCCCCTGGTCGGATCTTAGACCAAGCATCCTCGCTCAGGCTATCGAACTCCTTCATGAGTTCCTGATGAAGCTCCATGATGCGCTTCCGGGCCCCGTCCAAACCTTCTGCGTGGCATTTCTTCTGGTGTCTAGCCAGATCACTACGTCGGTTGTATTGCACCTTCGTAGTACACTTCTTGCCCTTCTTACCATAACTCGGATCACAAATGTAAACCGGGTGATGGTGGAAGTGGGCCTCTACCAGATGCCTTTGGAACCGGGCTGGAGTACTCCAGGTCCGGATCGAGACATCACTCGCATCCTGGCAGATAGAGAAGGGACAGGACTTTTGATCGTCGCCGTACCACTTCTCTAAAGCCCAACGCAGCTTCCTCCTCTGGGTATAAGTGTAATACCCTTCGGTGTGGTTTAGCATAAGCCACATCTTTCGATAGGCTTTGCTCGGATTGGGGTCCTCGTCCGAAAGGCGCATCCAATCTTCATCATCCGACTCATCGTTCTTATTGATTGAGTCTGGACAGGCATAGAGGGTAGAGCCGTCCTTCTTAACTCCGTACGCACAGTCGGAGAAACACGTCGGGATCCGGGTTTTGAATCCGGATTTGGCGTTAGCCCAACGTTCGGCCTCGGTTTGAGTTGATGGAGTGGCCTTCTCATCATACTCAACCGAGGATTCGTGCACCGACTCCTCGTCAGACAACTCAACCTCCATGGCAGTACTACCAGTGGTTGAGGTGCTGGGTTTCGGCTCGGCTCTCGCAGAATCCGGGAGATTCTTGAGCTTCCGAGCAGCGGATCGTCGGTTCTTACTGACCTTCCAGTCTTCCTCCGGTTCCTGGGTTCCGGATGTGCTGGAGGTCGTGGCTTCTACTGGAGTAGTAGTGCTGCCGGTAGCTGATGTAGCACTGGCGGAGCTTCTGGTGGCAAGCTTCAGGTCGGGGATAGGAGGTGCGGGTGCTTCCGCGGCCCTCTTAGCCTCTTCCTGTGCCTCCTGTTCGGCAGTCATACGGCGGACAATAACCGTCCGAAGGGCTGCAGCTCGGTCCAATCCGATTAGTGAATTGTTCTGGACATCCACCAATTCCTGTTCGGTTATGTAGTAACCGTGTCCCACTGCTCGAAGTTAGCAGCGGCCTCCCGGAATTCCTTAGTGGTCCGGCACGGCGTCCGGATAGCACTAGGGCGTGGGTAGGTCTGGCCATCGGTATCCCAGACACAGCCTACCCAGTTAATGTTCGTAGCCTTGACGTTCCACAGGGACTTGTCAGGCTTCGGATACGCTCCGAGCTCGAAGGCTCGGTTAGCTGCGTACACGGTTTCACGGAAACCAGCGTCCACCATAAGTCCCCGTTGGAACCACGGCCAGTCTCGAAGCCACTCGGGAGGCATCCTGGTCAGCTGTTCGGGAGCCATGACGCCCTCGATAGCTATCCTGACTTTCGGGTCCATCCTGACTGGTGTCCCGTCCGCGTAGGTCACTTGTGCCTGCAGTTCCGGGTGGACATACAGGTAGCGACCATCATAGCTAGCTGGAAAAGGCTCCGCCACTGCTGGCTTCCACTCATCCTTCTGTCCGTCAACTTGGGTAGTTTCGGACTCTGTCGCTGCGGGTTCAGCACTCGCAGTCGCTCCGGATCCCTCTGCCGGGAGTGGAGATAGTAGTTTCTCTGGCTCATTGAGTGAGAATGAAGCCAGCTTCTCCTCGAACGAGCGATCCGTGGGTTCCTCCACGTCCATCATCTCGCTCTCTTCCTGTGTAACAGGCGACAAAGCTTCCGGAAAAGCTTCTGCGGACGGAGTCAGCTTATCCGGGTCACCGGATAGCTTGGCTGCAGCTACGGATTCCTCAGCCATGACTGGGGAATCGCCCACGGGAGTAAACTACTCCTTTTTCCGGCTTTTACGGCGCCGGGGCCGACACTAGCGGAGTCTGCCTGCTGAGAGACAGACTCTGAGGGCGCACAAGGGGTTTGCTAGATGGTAGAATTCAAGAGAGAAGGGGTGACCCGACTGTCTCAAACACTACCAAAAAACAATATGGCGACGGGCCAGCTTTCGTGACGTCATTTCCCCGCAGTCCGCGAGGTCACGAGAGGTCAGCCGAGACTGGACACGGTGACGTCATGCGGAAACGCACGTGCTACAGGCGGTACATCAACAAACTGATTGTTTTTAGGTAATTATCGCTCACCCCGATGACTCGACTGGGGATTTAAGTGGAGATTATGGAAAGCTTAAGCAAATCCACCGGATTATCCGTCCACTACCCATTGGTACATCATGCGGGGGCGACAAATAAGCCTTTAGGGTCAGTTGTCATCCGTTCCTCTAAATGTAAACATTACACTCGTTGTGTATACAGGTTAGGTCACTGCAGTCCTCTGGGCAATTCGGGGGCTGCGGCGAACGTATCTCCCCTTCTCGGATAGTTCTTTATCGGACCTGACAGTCTGAAGAGCTTTCTCTAGGTGCTTCTTAGCCTTAGAAACACCTTTCCTCTTCTTTCTGTCTTCACCTGCCGAGACTTTTTTAACTCCCCCACGCTTAATCGGTGTTGGCGTGGGTGTCACTGATTCGGAACACTTTTTGGGTCTACCATGACCACGCTTCGCTGTAGTGTTCTTTACCTGGTCTATTATGCGATTCTGATTCAGGATCCTTTCGGAACCTTCACCATACATTTCTGTGGAGGTCTCCCTCCCAGACCATCTCCTTAATCTAGCCACATTTGACTTATAGAGTCGACCAAGGTCAGATTTAATAATTACGGTACAATCACTGATAATTTGTGTTATAGTAAAGGGACCGTCCCAATTAGACGCTAATTTTATGTGTCTAAGTGGTTCATGTAATCTGAGGACTCTGTCTCCGGATTGGAATTTCCGATGTTTTAGATCGGTATCGTATCCTACTTTCTGCAATTTGGCACTTTTCTCCAAATCAATTCGGACAGACTCATATGCTTTTCTAAATCTGTCTCTTAAACATTCCACAAAAACTACATGGCAAGGTAGTTCAGGGTCCATTCCTACGACTCCAAAAACTAGGTCAGCAGGCATTATCAAATCCTCTCCGAATACTAAAAGGTTCGGAGAACAATTTGTACTTGAATGTACCGTACTATTATAAGCATGTGTCACAAAATGACATTGCTCATCCCAGTCATCCATATGTTCATTAACGAGTGACTTTAGGACTTGGATGAGGGTTCTATTGAACCTTTCCACCAATCCGTCACTTTGTGGTCTATACGGATTGGTTCTAGTCTTGCAAATAGCCAAGTATTCGCACATACCCTGCCAGAGATTTGATTCGAACTCTCTGCCTTGGTCACTGTGTAACATTAATGGTACACCAAAGCTTAGTACCCAACCTTTTACAAAAGCTTCGGCACAAGTAATTGCTTTGTGGTCCGGTAGTGGAAATACTTTAGTGTATTTCGTATAATAATCACACACTACCATCATACAGGTATTATCATTAGCGGTTGTATTAAATCCACTAATAATATCTACCCCGATTCTTGCGAATCTAACTCCGAAAAGTTCTTGGGATAGGGGAAGTTTGCCCATCCCGGGTCCGGGTTTGTTTTTACAACAATCCGGACAGGTGGTTACCCATCTTTGCAAGTCCCGTGTCATGCCAGGCCAATAGTATTTCTTGGAAAGTCGTGTTAGCGAGCATTTCCTTCGGAAATGACCACTGGTCCGATGTCCATGACAGAAGTACATAATGTCATGTCTCATGGCATGTGGTATCACCACTTGCATGATTCTATCACCATTATTACATGGCTTCCAACGGTATAACACGCCTTTCCGGACTTCAAGCTCGGTCCATTGAGCAAGAAACCTTCTCATTTCTCGATTTTCCAGAGAGACCTCTGGTCTAGCTGGACGTATACCCTTTGGTACTAATTGCAGTAGCTGTGCAGTTATCGAGTCAGCTTCCTGGAAATGTCGTATGTGATCCATAGACCAATCCAGTATACTGGCAACTAGGGGTACGAATGGTCTTCGAATCCCTGCTAACACTGCCTTATGAGCTCCACAATCAGTACAATCCGGATTATCACATTTCCGGATTGGTATTCGAGACAAAGCATCAGCATTTAAATGCTTAACTCCGGGTCTATGCTGAATCTGTTGATGTTCAAGCCCATATTCGGATAAAGGGGCTAGCCATCGGCCTAACATGCCTTCAGCATCTCGGAAGTTCAGTAGCCACCTTAAAGAGGAATGATCCGTACGCAAAGTAAAGTTCGTTCCCCATAGAAAGTGTTTGAACTTCTTGGTATATACGACTACTGCTAACAACTCTCTTTTGGTTGTGCAGTAATTGCGCTGAGTCTTGCTCAGTGTGTTGCTGGCAAAGGCAATTGGCACTTCTCTCCCATTTTGGACTTGCGAGAGAGCTGCACCAATGCTATCATTACTAGCATCAGTATCCAGTATGAAATGATCCGTTTCATTCGGATATTGCAATACGGGAGTACTCGTGAACAGATCTTTTAGCTTTTGGAAAGCGGTTTCCTGTTCATGCGTCCAAGGAAATTTTTCCTTGGTACTTCCTGGAGTCCAGTTAGCTATTGCTTGTAATGGGTAACTGACTCTAGAATAATTCGGAATAAATTCCCTGTAATAGGAACAGAATCCTAAAAAGGACCTCACTTCTTTGGGTGTTTTAGGTCTATTCCAATTCGTAACTGATTCGATTTTTTCCGTATCAGCCTTTATTCCTTCATCACTGATGATGCGGCCCAAATAATTTATGGACTTTCTAAACATGTGGCATTTCTTAGGTTTCAATTTGAGACCATTAGAGATAATACGTTCTAGTACCATTTTTAGGTTATTAGAACATTCTTCGAATGTTTTTCCGAAGACAATGACATCGTCTAGATATACAAGACATCTTTTCCACAATAAATCACTTAGAATTGTTTCCATCATTGCTTCAAATGTTGCAGGTGCATTGCACAATCCAAACGGCATTACATTATATTGGAATAATCCAATATGACTTGAAAATGCAGTTTTCTCCATATCTGAGGGGTTCATTCCCACTTGCCAGTAGCCTGATTGCAAGTCTAGGGTACAAAACCAACTGTTTCCTCCTAAGGAGTCAATGGTTTCATCTATTCTCGGTAATGGATACGAATTCTTTTTCGTTATTCCATTCAACTTCCTGTAGTCTATGCAGAAACGGATAGTACCGTCTTTTTTTGTTACCATACACACAGGACTACTCCATGGACTATTGGAAGGGACTATTACATCCTGTTCCAACATCTTATTTATTTCATCCTCAGCTACTCTCTTTTTTGCTAAGGGTAACCGTCTATACGGTATCTTAAAGGGTTCGGCATCTCCAGTATCTATTTTATGTAATACTTTATTTGTCGTACCTAGTTTTTCACCAGGTTTGGCAAAGGCAGTATGATACTGACAGAGCATATCATAGAACTCTTTCCGGTGTTCCGGTGTTTCTTCATACAACTTAAATAAGTCTTCCGAAATTTCGTCATCCCCTGTTACCTTCTGTAAGCTTAGCTTACTATCCGTTACAGTTTCCGAAAGGGTCACGTTTCCAAAAACTTGTCCCTTTTTCAAGTAGATAGTCGTGTTTCCAGTATTGGAGACAGGTACTACCGACCAGGATGCATTCGCTACTATCGTGTCTACAGAATTTAATCCAATACCTGACAAAGTAACTACATCCGGTTCTATCACTGCAGGTTTGTTACGCATTGCAGGATCACTTCTTACAAGCACATCACAGGCTACTCCCGGAGGGATTCGCACAGTGTGTGCCACACAAGCCATACTGCTCACTTGTCTCAGTGCACATCTAACCTTCACGGGGTACGGGTATCTCACACTCAACACTCCTGTTTGGGGTTCCAATACAGCACCATACAGGGATGCGAAATCCAACCCGAGTATCCCCTCATCTGCTATATCCGCAACGGTGGCGCTCATGACATAGTCATGTATACCATCTAACTGTAGTCTCACACAAGTTCTACCATACGTTTGCAAGGTACTGCCGTCGGCCGTCTGAGCACTTCCTCCCGATTTGAGAGTATCATGTTCATCCGGTATAAGGTCGTAGAACCCCCTGGAGATACAAGAGTGGCTAGCTCCCGTATCCACAAGGAATTCGGCAGACCTTCCGTTAACAGTAAGGCAAACATACCACCGCCTTCCGTTTAGAACAGAGGGCATGTCCGTGACAATCGGAACGTCATTTTTCACACCAGGAGTCAATCCACATCCTTTCAAGAATTCCAGACAAGGATGACCCGGGGGCAGGTGGGCACCACAGACCTTGGCTAACGAATAGCCGCCTGCCTCGTTACTGATATTGGGTTTCCCCTGTGCTCCCATAGCACCTGTTATATCAGCTTCCCTAACCTTCCGGGTGTCTACAACCACCTCGGTGTTAGGCGATCTTGTTACTTCATGCGAACTATCATCACGGATGGTGATATCATGGCAAGATTTGTCACTGGGATCCCCTTCTTTGCCCCTCGGGAGACCCCTCCTTAGTTTTCCTCTGTACTTACTCCAGAGACACTCTCCTGTCTACGAGGGACAGGTTTCTCAGCCATACATTCTGGAGCATAATGCCCCAGTTTCTGGCATCTGAAACATCTCCTCTGAGATTTGTCAACTCTCGGTCTCTTTAGAGCTTCTGTTAATCCGGCTAATAATGTTTCCAGCATGTTAGTCGGAGCAACAGTGGCTGCTACAGTTGGGTTCGCCGTAGAGGCTACACTGCCAGGTTGAGTTGATCCGGAAGCTGTTTTACCAGCAACAGATCCTCCTCTCCCTCTCGAATGTACTTTCCTATACCGCTTTTGTCGGTAATACTTTCCAGCTAAATGGACTGAACCAATATAATCTCTGTTTTCATCGGAGACATATTCATCTTTCTCATCAACTTCATTCGATTCAACCGGAGCTAATTGGGAAGTATCGTATACCGGAGCAGGTGTACCTCCATATTGGAATGGAGCTGCTCTTATTGGATTAGGTCCGAGACCTACCAAACGTTTCTTCATGTCATGTCCATCGATTGCTATGAACAGATCACTGAAGGAAGTGTCATCTTTCCAAGAGTCCCAGACCACTTGCTTGTGATCCGGATCACGCAATCCACTGTAGAATTGTATAAACAATTCTTGTAGATAACAATCATCATCATGAGCCCAATTTGGACGTGCTTTCGAAAGCAAGTCCTGTAGCTCCAAACCAAAGACTTTGTGTGATTCTTTAGGTTTTTGTGTCCTCTTCTTGAAGCTTACCCACGGATCTTCTCTAACGATTGATCCAAACAGGTATGCGGCACATTTGACCAATTGATCATAAGTACCGTATATTCCGTAAGCTGCTCTCCATTGGTTGAGGGCTACTTTTCCGCCTTTATTTAACCAACAGATCAAATATGGCAGAGCTTCTTCTTTTGTCCAGCCACTACAATTGACTTCGTCAACAAAAGCTTGATACCTGTCCTTCCATGGATCATTAGAATCATATGGAGGGGGTATCCGTGCCTGCCTACGTGCCGGATTATTACATCCGCGTAGTCTATCTGCTTCTCGCATGCTCCAGTTCATGACTTCCATGCCGTCTGCTCCCTTTCGGTAGCAGTCAATGCCAAGGTTTTGTATACATTGGCTTCTATCAAAGATGGTTTGCATCCCTGCAGGCATAGAAGTTCTCCTGTTAGGTTTCCTGCCATCTCCTCCTGATCCTGATCCTCCGAATCCGGATCCTCCGGGGCCGCCTGGAGGGTTTCCTCCTGGTGGACCATTATTATTATAGCCTCCAGATGAACCACCAGGGCATCCACTATTGTGACCGGTGTTTCCAGAAGAAGCGTGTCTAGGGTAAGAATCATTTTGATTCCATCCCTGGTTATAGCTATTACCATTCTGATAATTGCCACTTCCCGATGGATTATAATTATTTCTATATCCATAGGAAGATGTTCTCGGTTGATACGTACCGCCATTGATATTGTTTTGTGGCGGATTTGGTCTCGGAAAACGTCCATCAGTAGGACCATTACCAGAACCTGGGGGTGGATTCGGTAATCTTGGTACTGCTGGTGTACTGTGGCCGGGTTGGGGGAAATATGAAGGTGGTGTCAACATATGTCTCATTGGTCCGGGTGCTCTTGGTTGTGCCACGGGTGAATTATTATTATTCCCTGTAGCACCATCGTGAGTCGCTTTGATTTTGTGACTCAAATCTGGTATGGGTGGTGCTGGACCTATCGTATCCAGCATTGGAATTACTGGTTTAGATGCGGTTCCATTTACTGCAGCATTATCCGGTTTCTTATAGATTCCGGATACCACATTCTTGTCAGCCCCATCATCAACGAATGGGCTGTATCTAATTGGGGTTGCATCTTTAGATGTCTTTCCCAACATTGTAGATACCACAGCTGGGTCTATATTACCTATAGTTAACTGGGCTGCTTCTACATATTTATCTAGAGTTATTGCAGTGGCCTGCAATTCCTGAAGCTCATTCGTGAGTTTCTGTCTATCCTCCTCCAGTTGTTTGTTGTAAGCTATGATGCCTACCCGGATGGTTTCATTGTCTTCAGCTTGTTTACTGCACTGAAGTTTCAATTTATCCAACTCATCCTGATAATGGCGAATTTCGGATTCGAATTTTGTCTTATCAAGGTTTAGTTGGTCGTTCGTATCTATATATGTTTGGATACGAATGTGCCTATTATCATATTCTTTATTGAATGATTCTCTCATAGATTGAAGTTTTAGTTCTTCATTCTCGAGTTCTTTCATGTACTCGCTCCTTCTGGCTTCGAATTCATTTCGCATGCCAGTTAGGTCCTCTTCCAGCTGAAGTTTTTCATGGAATACTTCATCCTTAGCTTTGACCAAGGTATTTAAATTCTCGTTCAAAGTTACATAAGTTTCATTCAACAACAGGACATCCGGTCGTTTTAATTCTTCACCTTCCGGTACCGCATAGGTTAAGTCGCCATCTATAGCGCTATAATCTAATATTGGTAATTCGGGCCTGGGTAACCTATAAGGTAGTTCTCCGAATGTTACCCTTTTTCGCATTGGTGCCTGATGTTCTGGGTTAGTACTACCACCGACTTCGAACATCGAATCACATAATTCGTCAACAATTGAATGCTGGCCTATTAAGTTACTATGTCTCTGTATGGACTGTTCGCGTCGTACAGAGTCTGGCAGATTCTCTTCACTATCATTATAGTGGGGTCCGGGATCTCTCCAAGATGCTGATTCCGCATCTTGTGAGTCCGAATGGGCTTGGAGCATTAGCGATCCATTTCCATTCTCTTGGGCAAGTGATTGCCCTGCTGGGTTAGCTTCCCTAAGGGTGTCTAACCCATGTACTAGCCGTTCGGACGTTATAACGTCCGGGCTATACACCAGAATTAACTGGTCACGGCACCAGTGTAAGGGTTTGTGGCCTTACGGACCTGGGGGGTTCGGGTCTTACGATTCGGAAAGAAAGAGTAAGACAGTATTCCAAGTGTATGCCAACGGTTAGGTTTATTACTTAATGCACACTCACGGCTGCCGGATGATATCAAAGAGGCAGCTAATATTAAAAGACAGTGGTTTACATAGTGTGGAGGCCAGAAGGGCCTCTGACGTAGCGGCTGAGCCCTGGGCTTTATATACGGACCCAGGTGTTCGTCGTCAGATGTCCCCACAGACCCGGATCGGTGCTGCCACCTATCCGGAACCTGAGGAACGTCCGACGACTCGACTCACCCGCCACGTCAGACGGTACCCAACTCCTATGGTTTAGTAAAGTGTACCTCTACACCTGTATGACTATTGCAAATCTCAAAGTTGAGCTACTCCAATCCATATAAAGCAAATCTAAGGGGAGCACTGAAAAAAGTCTTCCTGACAAAATGACATGTATACCCATGTCAACTTGATTTGACACAGAGAGCACACGTCATTGGAACATGTGCACATATGTCACCATGACAACTGTAGCACACAGTAATCCTCATATGATTTGACATGCCTTAAAATGCCATGTCATCTGTGAGTTGACTAGGGTCACGGCCATGTCGAAGGCACTTGACATGTGATGGTTTGACATACATAATTGTTCTAGGATATTCCACTAGATGGAGCAAACAACCATTCCTTGGTACCAGGACTAATCACTACCAAGAAGTACTACCACCAATTGAGACATTTGATGTATCTGTGTCATTTTGTTTTCATGAAGAATAGATCACTAAGGTCTGTAAATACTATCAATGAATGGTAGTGAATTCTATTTCATTGTTAAATCTGCATTTGTTATTGAATATCAAAACAGACACCCACCATCCTGAATACTCCAAATGGAGTGGTTAGACACCTTATGTGTAGGTCAGTGAAAATACCAAAGGACTGTATTCTAACCCACAATCTATAATCTACAATCTCAGTATCTACAGTACAGGGAGACATATGGCATCGCCATGCACCTCCATGCCCTTGTCTTATGGACTGCATAGAGTTCCTCAGTCAAGTAGGAGTTCTGTAGATAGGAAAAGGTGCCTTAGTGTTGCAGGCCTGTGGGACTATGATATCCCCTGCCTTCTATTATAGGCCTCCTTTGATTGAACCATTGGTACATAGTTATTGACTGCTCTTGACCCTTACATAATTGTCTCACAGTATTACCTAGCACTCAGGTGAATGGATCAGAAATATGTGACGTGTCTTCATTACGCATGTCAAATGGAGTTGACGAACCAAATATGAGAGGGTCAACCTCATTTGACATGCCTTCATACATGTCATGTGGGAGACAAATGCGTCAAAGCGATCAGTGTTCTTCTCTCTGTGAGGGATGTGTTGATATAAAAGTACCACATTATGATTACCAGGTAATCCTTTTTTTGTGGGGTAACAGGGCCAGGGACTATGGGGGAAATGCCTGTCTTTATAAAAGCAAATGTATATAGATTGTGTCAGAATCATTTTACTCAATATAAAGACTATTAAAAACTGTCATAATGAAAATAGGGTTTTTCTGGGTAGGTCCATGATCTAAATGAGAAAATATGCATGAACATCACCCCCGTGACATCACCCTACCCTATAAGTTATTATAAACCCCACATATGCCTACCCTAAAACCCTGCTTACAAGCCATGGCTTATAGACCATTTTATGCCCCTAGTGTGGATTATAACACCTTCAGGAACTCAGCATGTGGCTTATACACTTCGTTTTACTTTTATAGCCTACCATAAATTCTCCTGTATTATATTAGCTGCACCCTCATATAAGACATACCATCGACTTTGGGAAAAGCTCTAAGCCATAGCCAGTGCTTGAATATTTTCAGTTTAGTACTGTTTTGTAGTGCAGAATACTCTCATATAACCGCACCCTGACTTTGGGTCATTCCTATAAGTCTTATATTTATTTGGGTCCTGGTACTAGCCACAGCAAAAGGATATAGGGTAAAGGAAAGAATGGGAACCTTTTCAGATTCCTGGTGTGGCTTATACTAAAGCCTTGAACTCAGGGTGCTCTTTATGTATGTGGGTGCAACTGATATGCAGTGTTTTGTGGTAATTGGATGAGCCATGTTAGTCATCTTAGTGACACTAGTGACATGGGTTTTTGCTTAGTGACATGGGATATGGGCATTTCTTAAAATCCACATGTGACATTAGGGGCCTCCCCTTCAAAGGCCCCGGTAGTGGGATATGGGAGGGGGTTGTTTTGGAGCTTCCCCATCATATACCATGCACTGCATACCCCTGTGCAGTTAACTCTATCTTTAAGAACTATACTGGACACTAACTGTTGGTTATTCCAGGAAGCACTAGAAAGGTAAAAAAAATACTGTGATGTACAGCTGAGAAAGTTCTGATATTAGACTATTCTGATAACAGTATGGCATGATTGGATGGCGGAATTACATGCAGAATTTTAGCAACAGTCTAGGGCTTGGATTTAGATGCACTGTTAAAACTGTGATGATAGCCTATTGTAAAAAGGGAGTGTGGATCTTCACCGGACCAGAGACACAATGGTTATCAATGAAGGGTTAAACAGCTCCCTATAATTATGCCACAATAGTGCTATCTAATACCGTCATTGCACATTGATAGATGGCTAGGGGTAGCCTTTAAAATATCGTTCTTTGCTGTGTGTAGCCAATCATACTTCCTATTTCAAGAAACAAATTAAGGATAAATTACCCTTACACGGACAGCAGAAAAAAAGGTTTTAATAATATCAATAACTTAAAGCCCATTCGTATTGTCACCCTGGTAAAATCCTTAAGGATTATAAGAAATTTATCTTTGGCTGTGTGTAGTACACCCAGGCTCCCTGTGCAGTACACACCCATGTAGGCATCACATAGACTCCAGGCTGGACCAGCTGTCGGTGTACGTAGAACCTGCCTAACCAATTTGTAGACAAGGCGTCCTACCAGGACAGCCAATTTGTGAGGACAACCCGGGGTGTGAATGGACGGGGGACCCAGTAGGGGACTGACTAACTGACAACTTATGGATATGATGGGTATGGAGAGGGGAGGGAGGGAGCAGGAGGTGTCCCCCTCCCTCCTCCTGCCCCCTAGGCATACTTACACGTCTTTCCCACTGTGCTTGCTTCATGATTTGTGTTCTGGCCATGTGACTAGTGACTACCAAGTACTGCGCGTGGCTGTAGTCCCAGTGTTTGAATATTAATCATTGCTGTCTAAGCCTTTCTCATCTAAAATAGACAACAGCCCATTGTTGATTATCAGTCTTCAAAGTTCTTTTTCTTAGTATTTTCCTACATCTTTTAACACACAATGGCAATCGACATACAGCCGGATATCGAGATTACAGGATTAGATCTATTGGTGAATTACAGGATACACTGAAAAACTGAGAGGCACGAAACTAGTCAGTGCAGATGACTTTAAGTCCTCAGGTTGACGATACCTAAAACTACAGCTTTAGGTTGTCAAAGTGGCGACTTTAGGTCATCATCCTGATCACCTAAGTCATCAGCATCACGACTTTCTATTGTCAGTATGACGAGTTTAGGTCGTCACTTGACCTTGACTACCCTAAACTCGTCTGTAGTGACGAGTTTTAGGCGGTGGCATGTTTTCTGTGTAATGCATGTGATGTAGCAGAAGAAACTATACTATAGTGGCCCATATAAGTGCCCGGGCACTCATAAATTTCATTCCAACTGTACCCCCGGCGCTGATACGAGACAGGCGCTTATTTGAGTACTGTTTTAGTGCTTAAGGCTTATTTCAATACCCTCCTACCTCCGGTGTTTAGTCGAGACCAGCACTTATCTGAGACCCCAGTGCTTAAACAGGCTATTACAGTAACTGTTTAGATGTTGCACACTGACCTGTATAAGCACTCATTGCCTTTAAGCAGTCTTTATCCCCAGGCCTTTTTCAAGACTGTTATTGTAGTGTGTATTTAATAATTTAACACCCATTTATCCCCAGCACCCTGGTGCGGTAGTTTCCCTGTACAAATTACAAGCCGTTGGTTACCGGTACCGCTATGCAGCATTAGAATGCTAACAATAGTGGCCTGTTTAAGCGCCGGGCCTTTGAATGAGCGCCGGTCTAGAATAAGCAACACGGGTAAAGTATCATCGAAATTGAAAAATGCACTATGAATTAAGTCTCGAATAAGGTTCATTCTTGAATAAGGTCCAGGGGTTGAGGTAGGTTGAAATATATAGGTGCCAGGGCACTTTAAAAACAGGCTACCATGGTGTTAGCATATATCAGATTTAGCAACCTGTGTCTTGTTGTCTTACCTGATGTATAGGATAGCATCTATTTTAAAATAGCTCAATTTGTATACACTAGACCAAACAGAAAAAGGGGGCAAAGAAATGTATCAATAACACATCTTGTCCGTTTGATCAACTCTAATGATGTACATATGTGACTGTAAATGCAAAGAAAGCATAGCTTGACAAGAGGAAGTTGTTTTTGTCTAGAAAGTTAAAAATGATTGACACCTAAGACCAGCTGGTTGGCATGTTATTAGCCTCAGGGAAATGCACCTGTATGTGTAAACATCTCTAGTACCAAGGAAGTAATCATTTTTCTACAACAGGGGGCAAAGTTTTTCAGGCCCCATGACCAGAAGTAGCAAAAGTTTTTCAAGCCCTCTGATGGGGGGGGGGGGGTTCTACCTGTTTTCAGTGAAAAGGCCTGCATGTTACTATAGGATAAGAGGGAAGGTTCGCAGGTTTTCGGCCCCTCCATGGGGAGTGGACAATTAGAAATATGATCCTGGGGAGGGTGTTGGACAGAGAGATGTCCATACATTCAAAAGAAAAAATCCTATTGTTGAAATAATTATCAATTTCTAAGCTAGGCAATAACTGGGGTGTGTCTAGATCTGTAAATTCACTAGACAAAATGTAGGATCACTTCTGTGACCCTAAGAAAGGCAAATTAGCTCATAACTAATCTGGTGAAGAACAAACATGACGCTCTAAGTGGTAGTTCCAGTTGACCCTAAATTCTGAAGATTTGGGATTTTCTTAAAAAAAATTAAAAAAACAGGGCTTGGGTCAAAACAAATCTGAGCTCTTCACATACATCGAATTTTGTACAAAGTCACAACGAATACTAAGTTACCTTTCCTTATTTCTTTCAGGTGATCACTGGAGATGTGCCAGGTGTAGGAGAAGTCACACAAGAACACAAGAACACTGGATCCAGACTAAGTTCTAAATTACAACTTGATCTGCAGGAAGGAAATTTATATTGATTTTTGAGGTTTTAGTAACTGAGTCCTAAGTCAATGGTACACGTTCTGGAATAACGTAAAATCGGTTAGAGCACAGAAACAACTAAAGGGATTTATACACCCATAGGTAAATTGACAGACATTGGATCTCGGTAGGCCAGCCACTATTAGGTGAGGTTGTGTCTTTTAGTCCGTAACACCCTAAATACTACACGAGCTTGATAAACACCCACCTGCAGGGTTGAAACACGCCTACCTAGGGTGAGGACACGCCTACCTGGGGCTTAGCCACGCCCATCTATAGATAAAGACACGCCCACCTGCTGCTTGGACACGCCCTTTCAGTGCTACAGACGACTGGCAACACTTAGGTGAGTGGCTGTTACTTATAGATTTGTCTGCCCTTCTTTTTGCCAACCTAGACTCCAAAGGGAACACAGGGTCTGAGGCTGAGAGCGTCTTTTCAGGGAGAAGCGCTGCAGATGCAGGCGACTTCGTTGCTTTATTCACTGGTAAAATCCAAATATCAATCATTAGTTAAATAACCTCCTTTTAGTTACCTGGTCATTGTCCTATCCGAAGATTTGATTTTCACCAGATTTTCTCAAGTATGCATGTTACGGACTTGATTGATAAATGCATCATGGTTAGTTTGTCCTTGGATGCAACCGGAAGTACATGTACTTTACATATAACAAGGGCTAAAATAAGATGAATTTATAGCGACATTTCATATTGATTGTGTGTACACGGCCATGTTAGCTCTGTCCTCGGAATATCTCGCGAGATTCAGATTTAGACCAGGTCTAGAAGTCGCTGATGTCAGTGTGTGAGAACCGGTCCACTCCAGATTACTCGCTATACCTCCACCATGTCAATAGAAACGATATCAGGAGATGAGCAAGCATTATAACAGCCCTATTGTGTACACATTTTAATATCCCTACCTCTCCCCTCCTGCTCACCTACTCATATCCTGGTGGAGCTGCTGTAGTCCTCTTGCAAACACATGCAAGTGACCAACAGGTCTGAGTGGGATCTGTACATGTTCCAGGGTGCTGGAACTAGAACAACCCATTGCACAAGATAGCTAGCACCAGTTCACCAACATTAGTGGGGCCCCCAAGGGGACCCCCCTGAGGTCACAATGTCGCCAAAATGTAAGGTTTCAGGTCACATGTCACTTTTTTAGGGGGAAAAAAACATGTCTAATAATCTCAAAATTTAAGGTCTCAGATCAAATGTCACTTTTTTAAAGATTGGAAATGTCACATGTCACTTTTAAAAGGGTACAAAGTCGAAATGTCGCCAAAAAATGGCCAAAAGTCGCCATGTCGATTTTTACCCCTTGGGTGCCGAATTAGTTCTCTTTCATAGCCATAAGAGGTTAAATGTTTGAGATCAATTGGCAAATTCTGCTGAATAAATTTGGTAAATAGGAATTTAAGTACTTTCTTTTCAGCTCACACTAGGTAATCCATAAATGACCTCACATTAACATAACGTTTTACAATAGAACGAAGTATTGCCTTTATTGGACGAAGTAGGCTACCCCATGCTTGTGGCGTTTCGCTGAACTTACCTTATGCCCATCACACATGCTTACATTCGCCTTGGTCAAAACAGGAAGCTGAAGAGCCCTCCATGATTTACAACCGGAAGTGTCCATGCCCTGCCATATCCGGTTTCAAGGGTGAGGATTAGTGGCCAATCGCCAGAAGGTGAGAGGAGGGAATGAGACCCTGTCCTTAACCCTTTTAAGGAGCAGGTCATGTTTTAACGCACTGCATTGGTGATGTATCAATGCGCTTGGGTGAGTAACTCTTCAGTGAGTGATGTATGCACTATGATCTAAGAAGACTGATGAATTTGCAGGGCACCCCAGTAAATCGTGTTTGCTATGAAGTGAAACAGTGTAATTTCTATCAAGTGCAATGTCTATACAGAAAACAGTATAGTTAAGCACTGTGTCACAATAAATCACATTGGAAACAACAATAAAAGCTTTAACCCAAAGTTGCTTGGGAGCTGTCATTGTTTTGATGCCATACCAATCCAACACTGTTGATATACTTAGGGAGTGATCATTTTTTAACAACGGGGGGCTGGAGGGTTTGTGTGCGGACACGCGAAAAAAATTCCGACCCCCCTCTTGATGGGGTAAAATTTTTTTGACCCCCCCATAAGGGCCGAAAATCACGCGTGAATGTGCCCTTTTACCCTATAGTAACCACGGGGTTTTCCACTGAAAACAGGTGAAATTATTTTGACCCCCCATCAGAGGTGTTGAAAAAATTCTGACCCCCCCCCCACCCCGGTAAAGGGGTTGAAAAAATTCTGATCCCCCCCTGGTCAAGGGGTTGACAAAATTCTTACCTCCCCTCAAACCCACCAGCCCCCCCCCCCCCTGTTGTTAAAAAATGATCACTCCCTTAAGACAAGTGGGTAAGATGCCCAAAACCACCCCTTTCTGTTTACTTGCCCAGTAGTTGCGTTTGACCAGGCCCGCATTGATGCATCAGGAATATCACATTATTGATACATTAAGAACGCTAAGTTTCTGAAGGATTAAGGTGTCGAGGTATACCATTAAACGACAGATGCTGAGCGACCCATGTTTGTGAGCTCTCTCTATTTTCGTAGCTACCTAAACAGGTTATAGTTGGTAAATTTTCTACAGAAAATGATGTGGAAGAAATGTAGGTCTCCAGCGCATCATCATTTGAGACTGTAAAATGCTAAATTGAGAGACTAACAGTCGTTGCCCAGGCCAATGCCAATGTCTGCTATTTAATATGGAGAGAGTGGTGATATTAATATTGATGGAACTTTGTAAAAGCATGGGGACCCCACTCTTGATCTATGTTACAAATCTGTTTAGCACAAAAGGATGTTTCCAGACAAAACCCCTCTATCATCTGATCATCTATTCCAACTCCCCTAGCACATAAAAAAATACAACACTCAGTCCCTCAAACTTCCCGGTCACCGGAAACCAGCTAATATTTCCCAAACAAATATGGCTGCCGACTCCCATGTTTGCCCACTCGTTATATGCTCATTACCGCGCTTCATTAATTAGAACCGCCTTATTGCCCAATAAACTATTCCTGTCAACACGGTCCCTGTCACTAGGGGTAGCAGTGGTATGAGTTATGACTACATGGCCCTCTAGTGTGGGCAAATAATACTGAGGGAAAATAGAGGTAGGGGACGAAGGTATGTTTGTGTACGAGCACTCTCCAAGTATAGTGATCAGGAGGTTAATTCAAAACATCCTGGGATTGCAACCCCAGCGATCTTAGGAATTATTCTACCTTATCCTATTAAGCGATCAGACTGCATTCACATTTCCTAGCCAGCAATAAGATCGCATCGATCTTAGCCTCAGCCCTCCTACACTATTCCAAGAAGTACTGACTAGGCACAGGGGTAAGAGTCCCAAAATAAAAGAATAGGTGTGGAGTCACTCTTCTTCACAAGAGTGCTTATACCATCGTTTCCCGTCCCCATATGGGCTAAGAAATATATTAGATTCCATCTGTAAATAAGGTAACTTTAATGGAAATGTTCAACCAGGATAAAATAAAAATATCTTACCTCAATAGAGAGAGACAGATGAAATTCCCCGAAGACAGAGTCTGGCTTGCAGCAAGAGGATACCAAAGGGAGTGGGGTAGGACTTCACTTCAAAACTTGAGAAGGAAGAATTACCTTAGAGTGCCCTTAACGCATGAGTAGGCCTAAGGGCCCTCAAGGACTCCCCTGTTTATGTATATGCAGCAGGCTATTCACTCTTTCAATCAGGAGTGTTCCCTGTAAGTGCTCTTGTACTCAGGTGAAACCACTATGCAATTCTTTCACTAAGATCGCAGTGATCTTAGTGCTGGAAAAGGAACAGTGAAATGATCCCAGGACTTACTATTTCTGACAGGCCTGCAACCACTGCATTAGATAGGGTAGACTGGCCAGGCCTTATGATATGTGCCTACACTAAGATCACTGGGGTTGCAATCCCAGGATGTTTTGAATTAAGCTCCTGAGGTTGGTTCTAGCTCAGCCAGGAACAGATCGGAGGGATGTTTTTGTACATAGAAAATGTGCCATTCACACTGGCACTGTAGCAGACAGTTAGATACAAGTTGAATCCAATCTTTCTCTCACGTCATATTTCTTGGCTACTTGTTTTGTATAGAAACACACGCACCGTAACAGCCATAAGTGGATTGAGTGAAAAGTTGCATCCGTTCAGTCACATTTTAAATAGGTGTATTTCATTTTCGACTGTTTGCCTGAATGGAAGATTTGTGTGTTACCAAACATTTCTACACTTTATAAATCATAAGCACACATTGATCAAAGGTTTTAATCGATCCATCAGACAGAACTGACTGCAAATTGCTGCCTTGGTTATTTGCCTTGAGGCATTGTGTGGTGCTTAAACAAATGACGTCATCCGCCACTTAAGCTTGAGGAAATGTTTCCTTCCCAAAATCAAAATACAGCTTGGCACCCAGGAGCCAAGGGATGATGTAAGATTCTGTTGGAGAGAGTGAGCAGTTGGCATGTTGTTGGGAGGAATGAGGCATGTGGAGGGTATGTTGGTATAACTGTGGTACATTAATCAGCAGAGATGGGTTTCCCAGACGTTTGGATATAGAATGTACTACAGAGTACATAAATGTTGTCTGCTGTGCTGGAAAATGGCGCGAAATGGAGGTTTCGTTTAGTACAGGGTTCCTTAGCTGTGAGGCTACAAGTGCTACTCTCAAGGCTTGCTTGAATTAAATATTAAGGGATGTAAAAAGGATTGATAACAGGCCATTGGGTTGATAGTTGACCGGTTTGACCCAACTAGTATATATAGAGAGATGGTCCAAATGCGGGCTTCCCTAGCCCACTTAAAAGGGTCTATATCTCCTCTTTTCTATCCCCTCAGATGTGGGTGGTGCACATATGCGCAGGCACCGACACATTCCTCTGTGAAATTGTGTAGTGTATTTTTCGCCATGAATATGACCTTAGCTGTCAAAATGGCGTTAAACATCTTTTACTCACTCACTCATTGTCCAAATGACCTGGCAAATAATTATCATCTAAAGACGACTTATACAGAAAGGGCAGGTTGCATCGTTTGGCTTTGAAAACGTAAATTTGTAATTCTATGCAACCCCAATTATACCTTAGAAGCTCCGAACATAATCGTCATCCTTTCTATAGTGTCCTGGATATTGTACACACCCATCAAACCCATCCAGCATACATTGTACTACATCCGTCACTTCTGCAAGACGGATGACAATGCATCTTGTCAACAATAGAAGATCTAAAAAAAATGTTCTTTTTTCTCTGTCACTGTTCTCTATCTCGCCCCCTCCCCCAATTGCCCCCTCCCTCACCCCCTCTCACATTCTCTCTCCATCTCTCTTTATCTCTCTCTGTCCTCTGTGTGTGTGTGTCTGTCCCTATCTGACTGTCTCCTCTATACATGTACATGTGTAACACCCCCCTCCCTCTCCAAGAATCCTCCAAGGATTGTGCCAGAGGCTTAGAAAGGCTTTGAAACCATATCTTTCTCCTCCACTCTACTACACTTACCCCGCCCACACATACACGCACACAACACGTCCATCCCTCGTCAACCACCGCCTCTTCTCTCTCATTCATTCTCAGCCACAGGCAAAGTAACAATCAATCCTCCATCAATCCATTCGGTGCTTGGAACCACATCAAGGTGAACAAAATGCTACCTGAGCCGCCATTGATTGTCTTCTCTAAATGTCGTCTGCCAATTGGACATTGCAGCAGACGACATTTTTCCTTCCAATCTGTTCTATCTTGGCGCCATTTCAGACATAGCCCTTGGTATGATTGATGGTCATTACTTATTCAGGAAGTAGAAATGATCCATGACCTCTGGTGGGAGGTGGGGTGGTGTGTTTATTATATATGGGAATAGCGGTTTTGCCCTGGACAAGGCAGCATGTCCCCGATCTACAATGTGGTGTTGTCACCATTCTGATATCCACAGCCTAAAAAATACACATCATTGGTCTTTTTAGTATATTTTTTGCATTTTTCATATGTTCTACATTTAATAACAATGTGGATCAGCTGATATGGATACATCATCAGTGGCCGGTCAAAGGTCAATGAGCTTAGGGATATAGGGCTACTAACAACCGACCCTCTGCAGTCAAGACATACTATGGACCTTTACCATAGGGCCTGGGGTAGAGGTGATCTGATGTTTCATAAATGTAAATATAGGAAGCATCAATGCCACCATGCTGTTGACAGGTTTTGTAAAACCCCAAAAATGATCCTGGGTGAAAAATGACCCACGGTGAAAAATCACCCTGCTCTGTCTGCTATGGAAAAAGCAATTTTAATTTACTTTTTTTGGGCCATTTTTATCTATCCATCATAAAACCATCATATATATATATATATATATATATATATATATATATATATATATATATATATATACATGTATATATATATATGAAAAGCGGAGGATTAATAATGGTAGTCTAGAATACCAAACTACTTTTTAGCCATCTTATTTTGCATTCTGTTTTAATTATTGCAGTGGGTATGAGGGAAAATAGCTCTCTGGGCTCACAATAATGCAAATGATAAGTTTGTATCACATTTGAGATTGATCAATCATACATCACTGGAAAGACCGATATGTTTCCTAGTTAAATCTAAAATAACTTTTGGATATGAACTATAGCAGTTGAGTAAACACAATTTGAAACTTAATCTGCTGCCCATTCATAACTGAAAGTCAGTATAGGGGAGAGGCCACTTATCTAGGTCAACTGATAAGGCAGAGAGAGGGGGAAGGGGAGGGGTGGGGGACAGGGTCATAAATGACTCTGGGTCAAAAATGACCAAGGGTCAAGAATGACTCTGGGGTGAAAATTCTTCAAGTAGGGTAAGTGGGGGGATGGTGGGGGGCAGGGTCAAAAATGACTCCGGGTCAAAAATCACCCAGGGTCATTTCTATACTTTAGCTTAGACCGGTTGATATCTATCACCTTGGTAACACTTTTTATCACTGCATGGTAGTCCCTGTCACAGTATGCCCTAAGCCTTCCTATCAATCCGTTCCATGATGATGAACTAATGCTATGCCTGCGAGCAACTCAAGTCGGTCATTTGAGAGCATCATCTTAACGTTAGGCAATGTGGAAATTCTGGAGGGTTGGCATGAATGCAGTCCTGGTAAGTTTCTGTCTGCATTCCTGCATCAAGGCGGCAGATGGGCTTTGAAGCATTAACTCACTCTGAATGCCTTAAAGTGTTAAAGATCGGTTTGTAAAGGATCTGCTGGTTGTCCATGTTTACGACATTAACAGCCATGGAACGCAGGATGAGAGCGTCACTTCCGGTCATGGCTGCGTCTGTAAGAGGGCCTCAGGGGCGTCGTTTGTGGTGCTATTGTTATCCTGCACGTGACTGGCCATCTCAGACGCTGACCACCAATATAGGGGTAGAACAGGCCAACTGCAGCACCATGAGGGGGCTGTGGAAGATATGTGAACTAAAATGCAGGCTGTCCTTTACTTAATCTTGCAGAGTGGCTCCTTTTTGCATGGCTACCCCTTTAAGGTCAGTGTGATACTACCATATTCATGTTCCTTTCTCTCTATGAGGCTTCAATACCGATGGGGCTATTCATCAGCAGCACTGCATTTAAGCTTCACACCAACACTCCAGAATATATCAACCACATAGGGAAGGCAGAAATACAACCCTGACAAGTACACTTACTCAAATGGGATGCACGCATTTTGACGACCAAAGGCCATAATGTATTAATGCATTAGGTGGTCTTAAAAATTGTTAACATGAAAACCTGCAGTAACCAGCAATGGTTATAGGGGAAAAGATGGCGTCCTACATAACCTAATCATTAATTCCCCCTATAGATCATTTACCCCCTCCCACCTCTCCCCACTACCCACCCCTGCTGCCTACAAGTCCTGTGTTACGGTGCGCTAATGGTTCCTTCATCGTGTCTTCGCCCAATATTTGTGTTCCTGAGACTTGAGCAGTCAGTGGAGGGCACCATGGAGCAGGCTATAGCCATCAGTCTAGCAACCTGCCATGCATTTCTCTATCTACCCCTGTGACTATTATATACGATATACAGTGAACCACCACCATTTTGTAGACTACGTCAATGCCTCTCTGTTACACTTAGAATTTGACTGGTTAATCAATAAGCCAGTTCTGTTATCACAAAAAGAACTGAAGAGAATTGATCTGTTCATAGGCATTTCTAGCTTAGTGAGTCAACTTAATGAAGCCCGGTATATTAAGACTCAAATGTAGAACCAAGCGCAAACAGAGCTATTTTGAATACTGCATAGTTATTCAGCTTTCTCAATTTCAGAAACTATTTCTTAGGTATAAGGGTCTTTATAATATATTAGGCAGTGACCATTATTTAACAACAGGGGGGGGGGGGGGGTTCTGGTGGGTTTGAGGGGGGGGGTCAGAATTTGTCCAACCCCTGTGATGGAGGGGTTTCACAATAATTTTACATGTTTTCAGTGGAAAACCAAGCATGTTACTATAGGTTAAAAGGGCACGTTGACGCTCAATTTTCTTCCGTTATTTTTTTTTTTTTTTTGAACAACTTTGAACTTTATTGGTCATAGACAAATGAGTCAACGAGCAGACTATACAGTGAATGATTATACACAAAAATTTCATATATGAAGACCAATAGGTTCCTGGGTCGAGGCGTATCAAGAGATATTATTATGCCTCTCCCCAGTATATGACGTTACATATATAGATTCCTTAATAGTTTGACATTGAGTTTTGGTACATGGCGGTGTATATAATTGTATTTAAACGATAAATAAATTTTTAAAAAAGGAAATTGTTATTTCTACTTACAATCACAATGTTGCATCAAGTATAATTGATCATTATCAACGAGGTTTTTACATTTTCTTGTTTATGGGATAGTATCCATTAAATCCAATTTCATCAGGTTTTTGAAGGTACCTATTTCTTTTATATTTCTGGTATTTGTTGGTAAGGTATTCCACAATTGTGCGCATTTTACTTCTGGACCTTTTTCATAGGCTTTACAATTTATATTACTATAGAAAAGTACAGGTGCATCGTGTAGGCGAGTCTGTCTATTTGCTACTCCAACATTGATACCTAGTCTCACCATTTTATGTGCAAACATCTTGCAATGGTATTGTCTTCTGTATATAAGTTTAGAAAGATTTGCTACATGATGAACTCTATCTGTTGATGTTAAGATGTTCAATCCAAGACAAGTTTTAATACATTTGTTTTGCAGTCGTTGGAGTTCTTCAAGTAAAGTTCCATTGGCACTATCATAGAAGATATCAGCATAATCAATAATTGGTAGTACATAGGTTTTATACACCCGTAGGAGCACTGTATTTGATAGCATATGTCGTATTTTATACAATGAAAACGATTTGTAACGAACATTTTTCATTAATGTCTTCACATGTAGATTAAAATTCATTTCCTGGTCTATTAGTACTCCCAGATATTTATACGAGTTGACATTCAGTAGCATTTTTCCATTTATTTCTATGTTAGGTTTACGTAGATTTTTGAGAGTTTGAGCTGAAGAAAAGGTCATAATTTTTGTTTTGCTCTCGTTAATAGTTAATTTGTTTTTATTCGCCCAGGTTATGAATTTGTTTAAAGCATGCTGTAGAGTTGTCTCTAATATATCAATACTAGGTCTAGACACATATAGTACACTATCATCAGCATATAACATGGTTTTGTGTGAATCATCCCTTTGTATGCAATCATTGATATATAATAAGAAAAATAACGGACCCAAGATTGATCCTTGGGGTACTCCACAGGTCAAGGGTAATTCTGCTGACTTGATATTATTAGCCATGGTACATTGTTTTCTGTTAGTTAAATAATTTCTAATTAATTCTAAGTTTTTTCTCCTTATACCATAACGTTCTAGTTTTTCTAGTAATATCAAATAATTAACCGAGTCAAAAGCCTTCTTAATATCAATAAATGCAGCTAGAGTAATATACCCTATATTTTGACTTCTTAATGCGTCATTTACAAAGAAACTTATAGAGTCTGTGGTAGATTTGTCTTTCTGGTACCCTCCTTGGCGTTCAGTTAATATCAAGTTAGCAGTTAGGTGCTGGGAGATAGCATTGTGTATTAACCTTTCAAAAATTTTACCTGGTACAGGAAGCACACTGATTGGACGATAGTTAGATACATTTGTATTGTCTCCTCCCTTAGGTAGGGGGGTGACTACAGCAGTTTTCCAACTATTAGGAATTTTACTAGTTTCTATACATAATTTGATTATTTTTTCAAACTTTTCAATCATACACAGAGCTGCCTCTTTAAATATGTTTGTAGGTATATAATTGAGGCAAGAGGATTTTGATGTATCGATGTCATTCAAACACTTTATAATTTCATCTCTAGATACTTCAAAGTCAGGCATATCAGTTATACATGTAGTGCCATCAAATGACCATGGGTCAGTGTGTTTACTAGCTAGATTAGGTCCTATGTTGACAAAAAATTCATTAATAAATGAGGCAGTGTCAGGTAAGTCTACTGTGTCGTTATTTTCATTTATCAAATTTATTATGCTATTGTCCGACTGCTTTGATGGAATAACTTTCTTTATGCTACGCCAAAATGCTTTGGTTTCTTTGATATTATCATCGCATTCTTTTTTAAAGAAATTTTGCATTGCAGTCTCTTTCTCCATATTAACTTGGTTTCTCATGGTTCTATCTCTGTGCCAGTCGAGTACAGACCCAGACTTTCTAGCAGTTTTTAGTGTTTCATTTTTATCATTGATTCGTTCTAATAAATAATTTGTCATCCATGGCGAGCTTTTGTCTTTGATTTTGAATTCTCTGATAGGGCACATGCCTTCTAAAGTATCGTATAGATTTTTTTCAAAAATATTCCAACAGGCTTCAGAGGTTAGTGAGTTATCAAAGTCGGTCCAATCTAAATTCTTAATTTTTTCTAAGAAAGCAATACTGTTATAATTTTTATAGGACCTTCCTGTGAAGTATCTATGACCAGCTTTAACTGTGGCATTTTTTCGTATAATAAAGATAGGAAGATGGTCACTTAGATGAATGTTTAGTGGACCATAGGATAAGACATTATTACAGTTTGTGAAGATTAGGTCTATACATGTATTGTAGCCTGCAGTAGTAGTAACACAATTTATAAGCTGAGTAAGGTTAAAATTTTCCATCATTTCATATAGCATGGTTTTGTCGTTATCTTTTATTAGTACGTCAACATTGAAGTCACCTATACAAATAATATCAAATTCATCGAAATTCTCAATTTGTAACATGGTTGCAAGCATAGTATCACAGAAAGCAGTTAGATTTCCATTAGGTGGTCTGTATACATTACAAACTAAAGTTTTCTTTGCCATGCCTTTTTGTATAAGAAGCCATTGAGTCTCTATATTGGGGTTTCCTCTGTTTAAGTGTTGGTATGCAGTGGCCGAGCATGTAACAGTATCAAGTATGTGCGCTATCAGGCCTCCTCCTCTAAATTCACTTATTCTATCATGTCTATACATGTTATACCTGGATAGTCTATACATTTCATCCTCATCAGTATCATTTAGAAAAGTTTCAGAGAATAATAATACATCAATGTTTTTATTATCTAACTCATCTTTCAAACCAGCAGGCTTATTTCTTATGGATCTAGCATTAAGGTGAACTACAGAGAAACCTGATTTGAAATTGGGGGTATTATACAGGTTTATATTAGGTATTGTAGTTCGACATGTACATAATAATTTCTTCTTGTATCAGTTGATACCGTGGATATAAATGCGACATATATGATGGGATGTAGAAAAAAGAAAAATGATAATAAAATGAAAAAAGAAACCCAACGGGGCATACAGCTCTAGTGGCCGCCCTGGGGTGGATATATGACTACTAGATTAAGGTTGGAGCACTCCAGCTAATTAGGACGTTCTTCTGTTTTACATCTTTTAGTACAGATAAATGCTATTTGGTAGTTATTTTGTTTTTCTAAACATATACAGATTGATATGCAATATATATACTCATATGATTGTACAAATTTACTTTGGTGCAGTTTCTATCAGTCCTTACATATAGGAAAGTTTATAGCTGTGGTTGAGCGGGTAGCGGGTCGACGTTAGGATGCTGGTCAACGACAGCGACATGCCCTATGTCTCGTGCAGGAGTTGTAGGTTGGGTATTTGTCAAGGAGTGTCTAATCCGCATTAGCAGTTTTCCCTGTACGTTTTCACCTTTCAGATTGTTAATACGACATAAGTTTGCTTGACCTAGGTGATATCCTGACCCATACACTGGATGAAAGTTTCCTTCATATAGGTTAAGATTACCGGTTGAGATCAGGTATTCCTTGAATTCAGGTGTAGTGAATTTAATTGTATTAAGTCCGTTATGGGAGGGGGGTCAAAATTGTTGTTTGCCACGTCCGTGCGCAAACCCACCAACCCCCTGTTGTTAAAAAATATGACTCCCTCAGGTGATATTTTAAGAACTGTCTTTTGAAAATATGGATTAAGCTTTGGTTGTGTGGTTACCACATACATCATTACTTGATGGGAGGGAGATAACACCACTTTTAAAGGCACCCGGTTTCTGGCCCCACAATGTCTCGGGACCCTTCCTTATACTCCTAACATAGTCTCCTGTCCATGCACCTTTATAGGGTGACATGGCGCCGACCAGTCACTGGGGAACTCTTCATGAACGGAGGCTAGTATGGCCTACTGCTTCCGGTGTGTAGGAGTAACTGTGGAGTAAATGTATGAGAGTCATGGACATTGAGAGTTGTCTACTACATAGCTATCCACATGATACAGGGTTACACTTGTCCCAATGGTCCCCTGGCATGCACTGACCACTGGGGTTTATTACCAGGGTCCCTCAGGTCACTGGTAGTTATACCCATAGTCTGCAGGCTATGTCTGCTTTATAAATACACCCATGGGGACCTGTGGTTATGTGTACTAGATGGCCTTCAATTTACATGAGATACAAGTCTCACATAGGTTGAGAGAGGTGGCTAAACCTCAATTGTGGCAATGCATATTTTGGCGCGTTGTGGATATTTGACCTGCTGGTTCCATGTCCATTCACTGGTATATTATACGAAGCACTGGTAGCCCTTGCAAATAATTGACAGGAATGGTATTAGTGTATTCATGTTGACCATTGCGGAATGCATCAACAATGTCACTGCAGTGTAACTGTTTGCATAGCAGCCATCAGATGGTTATAACCATGTAAAAATACATGATTACCTTATGTAAGGGCGCCCAGAAATTAGATATAGCCTGCTAATAGAGAAGGAGTTGGAATGTGTATCACTGTGAAATCTGGGGACCTGCCATTCACAGCTTTTAAGCTGTACCAGGTAAGTCATTATGAGTACAGAAGTCTGAGTATGTTCCAGAAAATGTCAACAACTATGTTTGTGTAGCAACCCCCTGGTTATCAAAGGCTAAACAGAGGTATAGGAAGCAAATCTTCATTGGGGGGGGGGGGCAGAGGAGCCCACCCCAGGCACCGTGAATTATCAGCTTTAGCAGGCTGGTGTTGATGCATGGTTGTAGGGGATTTCTATAAAAAACTATTTCTTATTTTTATCCAATGCTGCCAGTTTCCCTATCTCAATGACATATTTGTCGAATTTGAGCAGTGAGCTGTCATAATCTTGTACATTTTATGAGGCTTGACACTTTTCTTTTTTTTTTGAGGGGGGAGGGAAGTCCGACATATGCAGGCCCCACCTCCTCTGTGATTGGGGGGAAAGGCCCCTGCCCCCCCCCCTTTTCCTACGCCCCTGCTAAACCTGAATTACATGCATAAAGGTATCGAAGGTACCGACTTAGCTGTTTTGATTGTCAGCCAATAAAATAATCCCAACTATTCACTGCGGTCCTCTTGGGGGCAGTTGGTACACTTCTGATAGCTGTTATCAGTGATAACCGCTGGTAACCAGCTTCAGCAATGGCAGCGCCCACAGGACAATCTGCTACCTTGGTATAGATACATGGGGAAGTAGCAGGGGAATGGCATGGGTTCCTCCAGAGGGGCATCATTCAGAGAGCATGTCACTTTATGCATCATATAGGACAATGATAATGCTTATCACTAAAGCTATATAGACAGGAAGGTATGGGTTGTTAAAGGAGCACTGTCAAATACAGGTAAAATTATTACCACAGTCCTGCAGCTTTATCATAAAACCACATTGTAGTAAATGAAAGGTTATGGACAAACCACAAACATTAGGCTACTTCTTTGAATCAAGAATACTCGATGACATCGAACCCAAAGCGAGCGGAGCTTTTCAACGAGAAGCAACAGTGCCAATTTTACTTGAGTTGTCCCAAGTCGGTGTTTGGATATTGGAGATTGGTGTAGATTGTCTTCAGTGTCGATGTGGCTTCTTTGACAACGCCAGTTCCTGTCACGGTTTAAAGAACGTAAAGAAAAAAGAGAGAAAAAAATACCCAGTTTTGGCGTATGAATCTGGAAAAGCCACTTTTCACAAGATCAACTTAGAGCCATGTATAAGACCAAATCCTATTGAAATACATGGAAATGGAAGTGCATGGCTCGAATGTATAAGATGTGGGAAAAACGGCAAAGGTTGCTTGAACAGAAAGGGATATCCATGTGCCCCTGTTCAGCACATCTGTTCTGTATGCCTGTTATCAAGATCCGGATAAGGTCCTCCACTACTGCTGTATGGGAATGGCGTTCTTATACCATTACTATGATTGATATCTGAACCCCATGTACTCGCCATCACAATAAACAATGAGGATATAAAATATGATATGATGATTAAAACATGACGTTTTCCCACCATTACATTTTGAAACAGTTTGAATGCTACAAGCAGCATGTTACATTATACTCAATCAATGTCTGAACTCCAGACAGCAGCAAATCAATCTCACACCTTTTAACCCTTTAAGGGCCGCTAATGCAGGAGTGCATCAAGCCGACCCTCCGGGAATTTATATATACTGATCCCCCCAGGGCCAGAATGATGCATGTGTAATGCATCATTGGGCATGATGCATTAATGCATTAGCGGCCTTTAAAGGCTTCTTGGTTTCAATCCAAGCATTCACTTTGGAACCATGGTACATCATTGTATCCTCTGTGAGTAACATTGCATCCACACAGACTAGTCCTACATGGTGAATTAATTCACTTATGGTTATAGGGACACGATGCTGGAAGAAGTATGCCCTGAATGCAGCTCTGCTGAGCAATCGACTCAGGGGTGTTTTGGTGAAATGTCATCCGCCCTTATTCTAAAGTGGGAGGAATGTTTTCTTCTTACAAAGTGATGAGTGATTCAATCATGCTGCCCCTAAACAAAGCTGGAGAGCAGCCTTGTCAGAACTGTACTGGTGTACCATGAACCTGGAGGAATCATTCGGCCCTTTTAGGGCAAAGGATGGACCCCTGGAGACACCACATGATCTCTGGATACAATAGCTATGTGCCACCATTTACTTATTACTGTCAGCGCCACCATTGTAAGTGAAACAAACCACCGCCATTGTTTCCACTTACATTACTTCACCCACCTCTACCCTCCCACTGCTCTATTGGAACCACCCCTCCAACAGGCACCCTAACGGCCTCAGGGTGAGCTGAATGTCAATTTTGCGGCTTAGATATGTATACATCCATTTGCCGAAGTATAGGGACCGAGGTCATGCTCAGTGATGTTAAACAGAATCTTTCAGGAGTACGTAAACCACAGTTTCACCTGACTACTAACACTCAGTTGGTGTGAATGAAATGAACCTTCGTATTTTACTCTATGTTGTAGCTATAATTATCATATCATAAGAAACATTTGGATAGGAAATTTAATCAGCTTTAAAAAATGGATGTTATTTTTCGATGACTTGTTATATACACTGTAGAGTAACGTGATGGTTGATCCAGTGACGCTGTCATATCCATTATGAAATAAATGCTTGTTCTCTTATACTTTGGAAACTTGATCTGTCCGTGCCTGTTACAGGATCGAAATTGAGGCTGAAATTACCCATAGCAACGGTTTTCCTTTTATTCAAGAAGTTGCTGGCACTGATTGAGGTTACCTGTTAACTTTAAAATGTTAAAGTGATCTTAATAATACCCTGTCTGCTTTTGTTTTAAATACCTCTTTGAGTATAATATAAACAGATTTTAAGGGGTGAAAAGCTCGACCATGTCTAAATCGCCTTTGGATCTAAATACATTATTCTTCTTTAGCTCTGTCACCCTCCCCTCCTGTACACCCATCATGACGGCATGACTGTACATGCCTGGTAGATGTAAGGCCCTTTTACCCGGGCCCTTTTAGCGTTGCCCCACGCCCCATACTACCCTCTGAGGACTGCATAGTGTGACTTTGCATTTTCTTCATGCATCATGGTACACCATTGTATTGGGTTTAAGCGGGACTGGAGCTGGTTCCTGGTGAAATGCACTGATAAAAGCTGAGAGGATGGGACCAGCATGTCCCTGGAAGTGGGTGTTAACCAGGGACAAGGTACCCATCATGATATGTCTTATCAGTGGGATTTACCTCAACCAGCGAAATTCAAAATGGTGGACACACAGGACGTCCATACTAAGCCCTATTACCGAGATCGCTGCATTGTGCCAACCTTTCAGCAGTGTCTACTATCGACTCCATTGGAATGAACCAATGTATCGTGAGGACATATATATACATGCATCATGGCCACAAAGCTGCATGTTGCATTAAAACCTACAAAGCCTCTACAAAGGTGAAGCTGTGTAATTTCTACAGTGAATCCCGTCAAATTATACAGTCAACGTGCCACTAAGAGAAATCCCCGCGAGAAAAAAAAAAGAACAACAAAAGACACGTGAAAGCTGTGTCCAAAAGATGCCGGAGAACCAATGGTTATTCAGATGGCACAGTCTAAGAAATAACTGCTGAATCTACCAGGGATCCTTGTAGAATTAAAGAGTGAATTATTTTTCAGTGAAGCAGTGTAGTTTCTACACTGAAATTCGAGATGGCAGTACAGAAGTACAAAGGTTCGCCATGGAAATAACGACGGAAAGCTGGCAACTTTGGGACAAGGATTTCGCTACTCTTTTATGGTGCCGTGTACGTTGCCTCTAGAGGGTTAAACATCACCATCAGCAGCCTTTAGTGCCCATGGGGCGTGCTATACAGGGCTATACAGTAAATACACAGGGGTTTGTGAGGACACCAAGGTGGGTGCTACTTTCACCAGGTCTCAGATATATGATGCTGCTTAATGCCAAAGTGTTGTTCACCCCACCCCCTACACCCCTCCCCCAACCCCTGCCTCCTGGTCCTACCCAGGTAGCTCCTGCACCACCCATCATTCTGACTACTAGTATAGTCCTGTGCTTCCCGAATATGGTCAATATTTGTCTACTCTAGTTGGATTTAGATTTGCGACACAAGATGCAAAACCCTGGGTCCATCCGGCAATTAAGGCGTAGATCCACTAAACCATTTGAATGTTCAGAGGGGGCTAACTTTGGGGTCAGTCCCACTCCCAGTTACCAGATACCCATTATAGGATGGGTCCACTTTTCATTGCGCTCTTAGATTTAGGTGGGTATACAGCTTCGATCTGGCCCTCAGTTGCTATCCACCAGAGGACCCAATGAATTAGCATTCAGTTTCACCTGAGAGATAGTAATTGAGAGTCTGGTTAACTGTCCATCAGCCATTTCAGGCTTCATTTAAGTCAGGAGTACCTGAGCAATTGGAACTGCTGCATCCAACCACCATTTGCTGCTGGTAGTTGATGGCAGAAGAGGCCCCAAACCTATCCCTTATTACCGTTTAACCCGTTAGCAGCCTCATATTGCACTTGTGTACAATTTCCTTTTGGTTATTCCATGAGAAAAGGACAGACTTGATGCTCTGATACAGTACCAATGCAGTGCTGGTGCGCAAACCTGAATGTCAGCACTGCATTGGTGCATCATGGTTGTGGATACACCATCATGAGACCTTTAAATGGGTAGAGGGGAATAGCCGATAAGAGCGTCGCTAGCGGAGATAAGGGGAAGTAGGACAGATTGGGGAGCACGGTGTACTGATAGCTTAATGTGGGCGATAATGGGGGGAGTTGGACGGGCAGGGTAACCATCAGACGCTGATGGACACGCTCACTACCGCCAGGGGAGTAGCAGTTCGCTCTCAGACCACTAGGGGGACATGGGCTTTTAGGGTGGATTTAGGACTGTGTCATCACAGAATCTCTGTTGTGACGTGGGAAGGAGATCCCTGATGTCCAGATGTCCAAGATGGCGCCCAGTCCACTGTACACACAGCATAGAAGAAACTTCCCTCTTGATATCTTGTAAAACAAATGTAGGACACAAATCGTTCAAAGTTAGGTTATTTGCTATCTTTTGTACTTATTCATTGTATTCTCTTCTTTTCATATAACATATGATATACAGTATGAGAAAGAAATTGATCCCAAGTTGATTGTCATTATGAAAGGAAATGTACTTTTTGTAGATATAGATTTCTGTGTACCTGCCAATAATTATGGCCGGATACTCCTGAGACCTTATGTACCTCTGGATAAACCTTTGACCAGTTTCAGGACCCTCTCCGATAGGTTAATACCTTGTGTACGGTAGAGCCACCAGAAGATAACACAAGGGACCGTAACTCTGCTCCCCTCCTTTATAAAAAGGTCTTGTGGGAGCTGTGTAAGGGGCCAATATAGGTGCACTCTGGGGATTGAAGGAGGGCTAAATGTAGACCCACCAGGGTGGAAGTACATTTACACGCAGAATGCTGCTGGAAGTCGTGACCTTACTGCACCCGGGCCAGGTCCATCTCCACGGTACCATTTAGTCCCCATTTTAGTCCCTCTTCCCCAAAGTGACGAAAGGAGAAGTACAGATATTGGATCGCCACGTATTAAGAAATATATAAGCAAATGTCAACCGAGGGGAATACGATGCTAAATTATTCACTGTGAGTTGACATTTGCATTTATGCCATGGCCTACGGGTTTGAATTGCTTTTAAATAAAGAATTACAACAATATTTACTGATTTTGAAGACGCTGAGTCGTCTCGGTTTGTTCCACCATGACACCTTGCTCGACAAAGTAGGTCACATGATACGGAGCTAGCCGCTGCTTTTAGTTTCGATATAAATGTTCCTTGCGCAGGGCAATATCTTCTTTTTTTAACATGGCGCTAATACTTAGATATACCTTAAACAATTCATAAAGTATTATTTAACTAGTTCAATCATTCTTTTACCGTTAAAACTTCTAATAACCATACCTAAATACGAAACAAATTAGCTCTGTATAAATTTCAAAATGGCGCCGCTGAATATGCGAGGATTGTATTCCACCCCCCCATTGAATTTGGCGTAAGTAGTACTAATCTATAGTGTCATCGATATTAGCCATGGCATAATATTTGATAGCTCATATCAAAACTTGCACGCTGTTCGAATTCAAAGACTGTCCATTTACAGTTGCCTTGCTATCGAGTAGGCATGCTCCAAACAAAAATTAATATGAATCGAATATAATTCAACTGTTCTCAGTTCTGCATCAGTCATATTCGTTTATTTATATAAGTTCCCCCCTTATATTTTTGCCATCGAACAAATGTATGCTGTATATTATGTATAAATGGGTAGAATGGGAAGATTTGGGTCTAAAACGTTAAAAGCTTCTTAAAGAACACTTAGATATTGAAATAATTCCAGAATCATAAGCCAGATTTTCTAGCCTAAATAATGGTGCATGCGCTGTTACATGATCTGATTTAAAATGATTTCCAGCAATTTAATGGTAAACACATTGAGCACTTGCTCTCCCATCTTCCCCATAAATCGTAACAAACCATGTGGCTCCCATCCCGAGTACATTATGGACGATGTAGATACCTACTTTTTCTACCTTTTATCATTATTTTCTATTTTGATAACAGCTACCCAGTTGGAAGCAGAATACATTCTATTTTATATCGCATGAGTGTCTGCAATTCCCATCTGCTCAGAACGATGAACAGATGTAATCCCATCTGAAAATATGAAGCTCAGTTAAAACATTATTATCCAAGTTTCTCACCTCAGCGCATTAACTGTCATTTTTGTTGCCTAACATTGACTCCTATTCCTGAAGGTAATGTAATAGCGCACTACAGTATCCTGCTATGGCTCCCCTGCAGTGCCTTTAGATTTCAGCATTTATTCTAGAAATAGTTCATATTGCGTTTTTATAATTTAAATTCACAGACTTGGAGCTAGAGCAGACTACTAAGTTATAATGCCCTGCTTAATACTAGAATAGCCTCCTCCTGCAATGACATAGAAGCTCCATAGAGTCATGGTGGGCATTATAGGGGCGGTGAATTGATTTTTTCTAATAGAATTTGCTTAACAGATTCATGAAAATCTGGAACAAATTGGAAAGTTCGCCTACTAATGCTTTGATATTTGTCCGATGGGAAAACACCATACACCTTTACTCTCTCTCTCTCTGTCTCTGTCTCTCTGTCTCTCTGTCTCTCTATCATCATCATCATCATAACTATGAAAGGATCCAGAGCTCTGCTCAACTTTATTACAAAAGTTTTCTACATACAGCATACGGTAATGTCCATTTTCCTTTTATCCTTTTGGATATGAAATTGTAGAATGACAAAGAGGGAGCCGTATAAAAATAGACTGAACAATCAAGAAAGTCAGAATAACCTTTATCCTTGATAAGTAAAATTCCATGAACATGCATGTCTATAGTGTGGATAGCATATAACCCTCATGGTATGGGATGCATCTGGGTATCAGGAATTCTCCCGACACAGCTGCTGAGTGCAGCAAAAACACCAATTGGAAACACATTGTATATGAGAACTGTCTACCAGCCTCTCCATTGCAGACCTGTCTCTGATAAATCTAAGCCAGAAACACCGAGTAAGTGAATCTCGGCAAATTAGGTTTACATTGTATGTAAAGTTTAGTAAGAATTAATTTTTGTTGATCAATTCTATCTAGGTTAATTTATTCAGTTGGTGATACAATCATAGAACATGGATTTATAATGTATTTACTGAGGTGTGACAATAATTGCACTTAGTAGTCATGTTGTGAAAAAAAGTTTATTTCGTGGTGTCTCAAATCCTCCAGGATTGAGGTACAATACAATATGCAAGAGTTTTATTCAATGTAGATAAGAATGACTCAATATGGCGGCTCGAATTGGAGAAAACTGAGAAAGGAAAAATCTTAGAATTAGAATTTGCAAAGATACGAGGGGTTTATATTTGTAAACACTTACGTTAATTGGTCACCTATCAGAGACTCTTTTCACATAAACTCCTTTATCAGTCAAGAAGTACCAATGAAGAGTCATTGTCTTCTTTCCCGATTTAGAGAGACAAATGTACGCTTTCTCTCTAGTTTCCCTTTTCCCGTAAAATAGCAGGACCTTATTCATTTCCTTTGTATAATACCTAATAGATAAGTAATGATCTCCCTATTTCCCCTGCTCAAATAAGCCTAGTTCCATGCTGTTACATGACGTGTAAAATACCTCGATTATCTTTTTTACTTAAAAGATACAAAGCTTTTAGTTAATGTTTAATCATTTCTAATTGACATATTAGATTTGAAATATTGGAAATGCAAGCCATTCAAGTAATGCATCTGTTTTGCGAAGCTTACTAAAAGCTGTGCTGCCCTTGCTAAGTGGTAGAGTCAAGGTCATCCCAGGGGTGAGGCTATGGGGGAGGCTCAGGGTGGAACTCACAAATGCCTTATCTCAGTAGGGGCTGCCTTATCGGCATTTTGGGCATGCCTCTGACAGATCCCCTACCCAAGTCTATATCTCACACAACCATGCAGCTTCACCGTGCACCTGGGGGGTGTTACACTATCATAGCTATCTATCAATCTTCATACAATGAAGAAGAAAGTACTTCACACCGACCCACATTTTATATGTAAAGCTAGAAGTATGAATTCCTTGTTAGTCGGTATGTGCAGTGTAGCCACGACAGACTGTATTATAATCTGTTGTGAATATATTATAGATTATTGCATTAAGTGTTTTCTTTTTCTGTGAGTGAAGCCTTTTACTTGCTCTTATGTTCTCTTTTAATTGTCGAATTAAACAAAACTGATTATTTTACAACTGTACACGACCGTTTCCAATGCTTGGTTATAAGTAATATCATGGACCTGTACAGTAGTATATTTTGTACATACCCACTGTAATACTCATAGATTGAGTAACACACCCCAGGGTGTGTGTATTGCCTGTCATAACTGCAGGTTACAGTGGTTTGATTCCTGATTCCTCCCTCCATACAGCTGCACTTCATACATGTGCACCCTATCAGTAGTTCATGAGCAGCTCAAGGCACTTTTAACATAGGTCTGAGTTACTCAGGTGTACATAGACTTACTATCTGCCATAAAGATCAACTACCAGGTATATAGAGTTGAGTAGAGCTTCTCACGGCAACTTTAACATCAGGCCGAGCTAGTTAGGTGTATATCGCTTCTCTGTGTTTGATAGCAATTACTTTTTAAATCTCTTTGTTAATACTACCATAACACCTCACAAATACAGCGCAACCTCAACTAAATAGGATTCCTATAGCACATGCATTTGGGCGAGCTTAGTACTAACTTAATATCTGCCCCTCCCCTCACATTGGATATCACCGCCCAATGTGATACCATAATTATGAAGATGTTGGTTCTTACTTTCACAAAAGGGAAACATGAAAGGAACACCCATCAACATGTTTTAACCAAAAATATGCCATTTTCCTCTCTTTGAGTAGCCTAACGTTAAACTAGATGTAGCCTATATGAAGCTAATTCCCCACGTGACAAACAATGTAAATGTATATACTGTGTCCTGGTCATTATGTTGCATGAATGCAGATCTGGCGGGTACCTCACCAATGCTTGATTTGTGCATCATTCCGTGAATGTTAAGAATATTAGAAGGGTAGACTGATCTATATCTATAGCTTTATAAGCACTCACAATCTAATAGGCTCTAAATTGATTATCATTCAATCAAATTCATCAACAGCTGAGGTCATATGGTCCACCGGGTAAGGTTATTACAAATTGTAAAAGGTTACTTTTAGCTCTGCTATTAAAGGCGTGGGTATAACGATGACTGAGAAAAATGTACTAGATCTATAAAAATACAATACCAGTGTTGGATTCAAAATTTGTATCAGCCCAGACAAAGAGGCACATCTCACATTGGGAAGCTCCATCATTAAAATAATGGATGCGCGTCTGGCTCTGTGGGAGGTTGGCGGAGCATGTCCCCCCACTTGTGGCGACCCCCGGTGTGTGCCAGCTGTACCCTCGGACCAGGACCTCCCAGGTGATTCAGGTCCCACAGCTCTAATGTTTATTTTACTTTATCATGAGGGAATATCAAGAGGTGCAGAATACCTACCAAATTGAATAACAGCACAGCAAAAAAATATTTTTCTTGATTTAAGAAAATAAGATAAATAATCTTACGTGGCGGACAAAACTACCAGTTTTAAGAAAATAAAAAATCTTAAAACTGGTAGTTTTGTCCATCAGATAAGATTATTTAAGATTCTAAGAAAATTATTTTTGGCTGTGAGTATAATGTATCCATCATTACATTATGTCCATAACGAGGCTCCCGTGTTAATATTGACATAATAGATGAATGCCGCATTCAAACATGATATAAATACTTTGCAAATATAATGAAAGATCAATAAAAGAAATATACAATGTGCACCATCAATGAAATTATTAAAGGGATAGAATGATTGATTCTTAGACCTGGAATATCTCCATTGATACATGGCATCTCTGGTATGTTGTAACAACATGTAAATTAATTAAGTATTTTTGTTATTAAATGCATGCTCCTTGTGTGTGCAACAAACCAAGTAACATTTTAGTTTTATTAGGAGTATGTCTACAGAAATCCTCACAAGATGTAGGACCCAGAGGCCTTGGCCATGCAATGCATTTATTTGAACTTGAATTATTTAGTTTGAAACATTCCTCAACATTTTGAGTGTAATAGTTGTAATTTATTGCTGTGATTTCATCCATACTCATTAGGGCACAGTCATCCACAGATATCATAAATCCCCTGCTCCACTTTGATTTTGCTATGAACAGTGGTAAACTTTGTTTCCATGAACCCTTATTATGACTGCAAGCATACGAATTATTTTCTGAAAATGCTCAGCTTGCTGAATTGCTGTCCAAAATGTCTTGTTGAAGTGATCATAAAGTTCACAGTCATGGGAATGAAGACCACGGATCTTTCTATTATGATTATGATATCTTCCTTTCGGAAGATGTAAATAGACTAGTTCCTCCAGATTCCAACAAAGATGCCTTCTAAAGTAGATAAGTGATTCTGCATAATATTCAGTTAAACCAACAAGGAATATTTTTCCCACATGACTTAGGAAATTTCTAAACTTGTTCTCATCTTCCAATATCATCTCTGATGCTCCAAACTGTTTAGCAACTTTATTGAACTCTTCGTAAACACCCGCCATTAACAATTGTTCATGAAATTGTGTTCCATTGTTTTTCTTGTCTTTGTCTTTATAGTAATACCAACAGCGCATTTGACTCAGTGGGTCATGTAACATAGTGGTATAGGAACTTGGGGATTTGAGAACAGTTTCTATTTGTCCTTGAGAAAGAAGATGTTTCTTGCTGGAGGACAAGAAGTTCCTGTGCCTAACAATGATGTGACCTTGGACATATTGAATAAAGCTTGTATAAGCTTGTACATGGGAATTCATAGTAAGGTCTCATCAAGTTTGAAAAATGATTTATAGTTTGTATTAGTAACGAATTATACATCGTTCATCATTACAGAGAATCCAGTCTTATGCATGATGTTTATAAAAAAAAACTGATCCAATGTCTGAAAAATAGGACAAAAATAATCATAATTTACCTTTGGGCGCCCGAACCCCATCTGCATACAGACCATTTTTGACCTTTAATCAGACACAGGAAGGTAGTATCTATCAATCTTTAGATGTTGAAATCAGATACCTTGTTTTTTTTCTGTTTTTAGTTTGTTGTTGTTGTTGTTGTTGCTTTTTTTCATTGAGATGTATGTCCATTCATTACAACCAAAGGTTCGGGGTCTACAGGATATTTCCAGTGACGAACCGAACCCCATCTGCATACAGACCAATTTTGACCTTGACCAGCACATGGGGCCCAGATAAGAACTCATTGGGCTTTCTGCATGGGATATCCCAGACTTAGGTTTAAGCATGTAGATGTTTGGGCTGACAGGTGAGGCCCAGGTAGAGAATTACCATAAATTCCCAGTATGAGCTGCATTCACATATATATGCAACCGCCCAAAGCTTAGGGGGGAATCTATAAATGCAACTACTTGAAATATATATGTGGCTTGGAGATTGAAGGTTTTTATACAGTTGTATTTGGTTAAATCTCCATCCCTGAGCCATGCAGTGACTTTGGGCACATTATTCAAACCACATACATGAAGCCTCTGATTTATGTACAACCTTATACAGGAGAATTCATATTACATTCTCATAGAGTTTGAAAAACTATCTATAACTTCTAGTATTAACAAATTAAACATGATTCATCATTACTGAGAATCCAGTCATATGCATGATTTAATGTTTGGATAAAAAAGAAATGTCTATCATGATTTACCTTTCGGTGAAGGAACCCCATCTGCAGACAGACCATAATATTACTTGACCTTAAATCAGACACAGGGAGTATCTATCAATCTTGTGTGTTTTTTTTTGTGTTTTTTTTTTGTTTTCTTTTGTCTTTGAGACGAATGTGTATGTCCATTTATTACAATCAATGCAGTGTACAGGATATTCCAAAAGAGAGGATTTCTGACACATGTATTAAAGTTGAAATATGTCAATACTTAGAGTTGATACCCATCCAGCACATCCACATGGGGCCCAGATGGGAACCCAGTGGGCCTTCTGGGCTATACCAGACATGGGTTCATACAGGTAAATATCAGGAAGTCATTTCTCAGACACTAAGTTCAGGGCTCTCCCAAATCGTACCCACCTAGACCCGATCGGATGGGGATTCTGGCATTGACGGGGTCAATAACTATGAGTTTTGCAGTTATAGATGGAAAATACATGCATCTGTATAAGCGATCATAGGCAATAGCTGGTATCAACCTCCCCTTCTCTATGTAAGGTGTCTCTAGTAGGGGTGGTCGAAATTATAGAGAGAGATATCTGTCTGTAGCATTTGAAAAAATGGCTAGTTGGGCTGACAGGTGAGTCCCAGGTGAGCTAAACCCAGATAATTGCTCCTAGGCTGAGCCCACCTGCATGGGTACCACCTGTCAGCCCAGACATTCACCACCTCAAACCCATGTCTGGGCTAGCCCAGAAAGCCCAGTGGGTTCTGATCTGGGGCTCATGTGGAAGTGCTGGCTGCATAGGCCACATATGAATTTTATCAATCCATGCAGTTACTATGTTATATACCTCCTATTCACCTTCTACTCCTTTGCAGCACAGATGCCACATAAATTATAGCTATTTCCTATACATGTACCTCCACGCCTCCTGTTTCCTATAGGGTTGACCCGGGATACATCTTTAACCAATCAGATCATTCCCTGTATTCACTGCAGAATTTTGTTGGTACATTATGTAATACCTGGTACCCATCATGATGACCACCCCTTACTGAGTTACAGTAAGTCGTCAGTCGTTTCTGAAACCTCCCCAGCTGGGAGGGTGATGTGGGCATGGGCAGTGGGGCTCTAAACATATGGGTCATAGTAAATGAGAGAGAAATTTATCAGAATCACAAAACTATTGAAAGATTAGATGGAAAATGAACAGAAAAATCGAAAATAAATCAGGAATTTTTAAACCTTAGAATATGTAGAAAAAATACAGCCAATTAAGTAAAAGAAATAACTCCTTTATGAAAAATAAAGAGATTTGTAAACCAGGTGTCAGAAGTAGGATGCCTTAATTGGACCCTTATCTTATCTCTTATCCCTGATCTTCTCAAAACTTCTCCCGACTGACCACTGACTGGTTATTTATTTATGCATTTCATTTAATCGATACCATTTATAATATAGCATTACATCCACAGATTCATATTTAGAACAGTTTTGGATACAAAATGTCCCTGGATGATGTTCTAATATACACATTTCAACCTTTACTGGAATCCTACTACTAGTAGTATGTAGAATAAATTTGTGATACCGAGAGCATGATTATAAAATCAAGAGCTGCATTATTATAGTACATATTTCAAATTGATTAAAGCACGGTTAAAACAAAGCTTTTTTAATGCAGGGTTAGCATTATCACCTCTGTTTTGATGAGATTCACGATATCAATGGGCATGCCATTGTTCCAATTTTCATTTTATTTTAGCCGTTCTAAATCATATATATTCCCTATGGTGCAGTATCTTTTACAATGCCATTTTATTTCATATATATTTAAGGAACTTATTTAATCTTTAATTTGATGTTTTAATCAAAGGGGCTTTATCAAAAGGGTGGATATTAAGTGGTCGTCTCTAGGTGCAAAGTGGTCGTCTCAAGGTGAAATTGATCTAAATGGAATGTTTGTAGTAAGGGTGATAAACTAGAAATAAAATATATAAATGGATTTTCGAAATATAACAGGTACAAAAGCCCAAACAATTATCTTTCATTCAGTGTATTTTGGAAGTCGGAAGTCCCAAAAACTCCAGAGATATTAGCAACTGCAAATACCTGATTGAAAACCTGCACCCTACCCTCAAAGACGGTGTGCTAGGAGAGCGTTGATGGCAGGGGGCTACTTAGTGTGACTTATACCACGATTTCTGGGTTACTCAGTGCTTTTTGGTGGCCATTCCCATACACATATCTGTCGATATTGCACACCCTATAGGCTGTAACATGACTCTTGGAAGGCGTGCGGTTATCCATGGATAGCCCGCACCCCGTGCGGTTATCCATGGATAACCGCACGCCTCTCATGTCCTTACATGTCATATGTTACATTTTAAAACCCATGAAATATTCCAGGCCAGGGTAGGGATCGAACCTGCAGTCTCACATCCCAAATCCAACTCCCTATGCACTGCGCCACAGGGACTGACGAGATATGCTCGGTTCGAACCACGTCTGGATATGATACAAAGCCGTGTGCGCTGTAGCTGTCTGCTGCCGGGCGACGAGGTGTTTCATACACAAACATAACCACGAGACACATTCAAAGGAGGTGACGCAGTGGCCTAGCGGTTAGCACCTTACGCTCAGCCGTCAGAGGTACACGGGTCGAGTCCCGGTCCGGGCGCATCTTTTTTCGCCGTGTGCGCTGTCGCTGTCCGCTGCCGGGCGAGGAGGTGTATGTATCGTACATTGTATTGTATTTTACACAAACATAACCGCGAGACGCATTCAAAGCAAGCCAAGCCTAGCCGGGTGCCAAGGTGTGTGTACCGATCGTGTACAAACACTATTTTTCGCCGTGTGCCACTGCCAAGCCTAGCCGAGACTGGGGCTGTCGCTGTCCGCTGCCAGGCGCCGAGGTGTATGTACCAATCGTGTACACACAATGGCTGGCATCGAGTCCCGGGGAGGGGGAATAATTTTTGTTTTCAACTTGAATTTATTGGTATTATATTGATTATTTATTGGTTTCGTGGTATAAAATAAGTAGTCAATGGATAACTCATGACTCGTGTGTGTTAGCAAAAGCTAATAATACTCGGCCTACGGCCTCGTGTCATTATCCTTCACTAACACACACTCGTCATGAGTTATCCATTGGTTACTTGTTCACTATATGGGAAGTGGACCTCGGAGTCATTTAATGTGTTCCAGCCTAAATACTTTTATCATATGGAGCCTTATTTTCCAATTTGACACATACTCATTCAAGTTAAGGCTGGCCACACACAGCCTTTTAGAATCTGCCTGAAGTAAGTGTCCTCCTTATATGTGGGGGTAAAATTCGGTAGAACAGTACTAAACTACTTTAAGTCAACCCACACTGCCTCCTATTTGTCTGACAAGAACACAGGAGGTGCCTTATCAGGGGTGCCAGAACAGAGGGGGGGCTGACCCCTCAAATCCCAGACATGGTGGAGACAAACTATGTTTTGCGCCCCCCCCCCCCCCTCCAAAAAAAAAATAAAGAAAAACAACTGGAAACCCACTGAATACCAGTATGGCGAACTTGTTAATTTACTCAAAGTTTGACCTAAAATAGCAAGGAAATCTTCAAGATTTTCCTTGGGAGCATGCTCCCAACGATCTTAACTTCACTTGCTTTGTCCTAAAATTGTCAACGCCCCGCCTGACCCGCTTTGGCCCCTCCAATGTCAACTTCCTTCCAACACCCCTGCCTTATATGCAGGTGAGCTTTATACGTGATGTATTATGGCAAATATTGAGGAGCTACTCTATGTTTTACTCATAGAGGACTATACCTGCGACTTTCAGCAGGAGGAAGACTCCCCAGCTTTTGCCTCTTCAGGGTGTGAGTGCCACACCACTTAGAGCAAATAGATGGTGACGTGGAAGACTGCCAAGAATCTTGTAAGTACAGGCATCAAAGGAGGCAGGGATGTGAATCATGTACATGAGCATGTCTAGTTATAACCATGGGCAATTAGCTCTCTAAGGGCAGGGCAGTGTTTAAATGTACGCCACATCATAGCGCCGAGGTCACCATGCGCACCGTTCTCATACAAGCACTATGGATAGGAGGGTTAGGAAATGTTTGGATGATTAGATACGGATCTTTACGGAGCCCCTAAAAAGACATACCAAAAAGATTTTTTTTTTCATGCAAAAAATATTCCTGCGGGTACAGGAACATTCCTGCGGGTACAGGAACATTCCTGCGGGTACAGAGGATTCCTGTTGAGAATAAAGTCAGAGTGTTTACACTTGTCATTGTAGATTTGGTTGTAGGTTTTTCTTCCTTTATGTCCCGGTTGTCTAGAGTCTAGGAAAGCTTGCTGAGCACTTGGTTTGAAAGGTTATAGCTAGACTAGTAGTGGTCTCAAAGTAAGACTTCATCGATTTCTTAACAAATATATTCACATTTCCCTTCATGAAATATTTCTAAGGTATCCTTTTGAATCTTCTGAGAGTCCAAATGTTCAAATAGAAAATGAGCTAGCTACCTATCAAGACAATTATTAGTTTGGTGGCTCCTTGAGATTTACAAGTTGTTCTAATGAAATCATTGTCTAAAATTTAATATCTGTGTCTCAGATTGGGAGATTGGAATTGAAGGCATAGCTTTAGGTTCCCCTACATAATAATCAGAATTTACCCTTGAACATTATTCTAAACCTATCCAATGTTTTACAGTGCATTACCTTCTTAAGTTTGAGATCTAGGCTAGTTAAGCCTCCACCCCCTCAAAAAAAGAGAAAGAAATGGAAAAAAAATGTTATATAAACTAATATGCACACAGAATCGATGTCGAGTAGAAGGTTGCTATAACACCCCTGTCAGGTACAGGACAGCTCAGGTACACAGGTAAACAGAAAAGGGGTGAGGCACCTCAGCCAATTAGACCATTAAATATAGACCTGAGCTGAAAAACCAAAAGGTGTTTCCTTCCACAACTCACATCCGCCTGTCAGAGTTCTGACTGAATACTGCAGCCATATGCCACTCGTCCAGACCTGACCCACCCAGCCCTAGAGCCCTTTATATGCTGAAAATGCATTAATGCATCATACCCTTTGGTCCTCAGGATGCATGAATGCAGGCCTGGCGAGTAACTTTCCAGGGCCGCATTCACACATCTTCCTGACCATGCGGGGATGATACAGCCCGGAGGGTTGACGGGATGCTCCAATGAAGTGCTGGCAAGCAGACTCGCCAGCACTTCATTGGTGCATCATGACAACCTCATGATGCACTCCTCCATTAGCGGCCCTTAAAGGACTACAGTTGAACCCTTGGCTTTTGACCCTGGGGTGACCTGAGGGGCTTTGATGTTTAGACAGGGGATCACACTTTGTGCCATATCGGATCAGAACGGGATGGCTTCAAAACGTGTGGCTAAAGTCCGACCAAACAAACATAACCCTCGCTCCTACTATCGAGGTTAAGATTTAGGCAAGTCTTCAGCAAAAGGTAAAATCCAGAGGGTGAAAAAAGGTGTTTGCTTTTTAAGCAGAAAACCACCCCTCCCACATTGGTCGAGGGAAGGAAATTTTTACAACAAAAAAAATGATACCCACGTCCAGAGGATGAGGGAGGGGGAGGGGTATTCTAACCCAACAAAGGAAGAGTGAAATTGCATTTTGATGATGAGAACTATTCTACTGACGGAAGGAACCTTGATTTTCAAAAACAGTGGGTCAGGCTGAAGTTTTGCTTGAAAATATCTAGCTTCTTCTGTAGAATGCCACTCTTGTTATGAAAGATGTTTGATGCAAATGAGACTCTTATATGGACGACCTGCAGGAAGCTAAAGCTGCGCTGTTTTAGAAAGACAGAGAATATTAGAAAATAAGAACCCCAGTGGCACACATACCGACATAGTAATATATGATTCCATTTCATCTCAAACTATTACCTTGGAACCTACCCCCCCCCACTCCTGTCTCCTGCTATATGTCCAGCTCCATAAATCAAGAAATAGCCCTGCTTTTTACAAGTCCTTGTATCACAGGAGCAGTACTCTGGTCAAAGAATGATGAAGCACCAGCCTTCTTCCCTCCCTCCTCCTTCCCTCCGCCAGATGCAGACAGCTAGTTGGGTGAACTTTGGTATCAGTTTTCTAACCTGTCCCTCATGTTGTTGGATGATGTAGTCCCTCCTAGTGCACCTCAAGAATCCAAACCACTCCCTACTACACTATAGACACACCCCTACAGCCACCAGCTGTGGTCCCTAAGCAAGTTCTTCCTGTAATTTCAAACTATTACCTGTCAAGGTAATTGCATACTCCCGGGTTCACACTATAAGTACTTAAACATTCGTAAATCATAAGGTGTGCGACAATTATATGGCAATTAGACAAGGATTATTCAGGCTAAAGGAGGGAACTTTCACTTTTCCTTCATAATTAAGAAGACAACTTGAATATGGAAAGCTTACATTGTTGCTGTCACATTTCTAGCCAAATAAATATATCCAAACTCTGTTTTAATAGAGCGGCGTTGGTACTTTTCTCTCATGTATATGATTTTTTCCCCATTTTGATTTAGATTACTCTCGTTAAAGAATGATATTCTCATGATTTCTGAGTCACCCTATATCTCCCTTATATATCTGAAAATCCTTGATAAAATTTAGATGTCTCAGAATTAAGGATGGGGAGCTAGAAGTCAGAAAGTCAGTAAGATTAGTTATCTCTACCTTACCCAGCTGGAGAAGAGGTAGGTAAGGATAAGTAAGATGAGCAGGGACCCACAGCAGTCTACAAGTGTTCCACTCTACAGAACACTGTGTAAAGCTGAGTGGTCAAGTGAGATTCAGATGGGATTATCAGACAATCAGAAATTAATGTGAGGAGGCAAGTTAAAAGGACCGTCCGAGGGGGATTAGTACCAACTCTGGCCACCAGTGGGTGAAGAATATGACAATTTCCCTAATTTGCAGAATTATGCCTAATTATACATATCTAATATATCTTCTGAAATATACAAGGTAGACCTTATTTGGGATTTGAATAGGTCAGTAATCATCTAAGTTAATAGAGCCGTAACTCTAAAACTAGCAGACATATTTTCTCATGTAATATATCATTGGAAAGTTCATGGCCGGGTCATAGTTGCCAATATTGGGATATGCTCTGAGGGCGATTGGAGATAGAAGTGTTTCTACCTTTTCGAGTTTCTTTTTATTTTAATGTAAATATGATCCCATTCTCGTACTATGGAAGCCATGAAGGGCCACGCCACACAAAAGAAAACATGCACTTTAAAATTAGTATGCTTTTGTTACTACCCCACAAGATGAAGTTTAAAATAAATATTGCTGTCAACAAGATCAATGCAGGGAAGTTACACGCTTTTAAGATCAGCATTGCAACCCCCTACACCCCACCCCTGTATAAAATGGGCAGTCTCCTTAGCCGGAGTCCAAGAGATGGTCTGGAAGGGTGAGTAGAGTGGTCACTGAAACCCAACATTGGATTATCAAGCAAGTGCACTTAGTCCAAACAGGAAGACCCTTCATTCTGATAGTGTAGACTTTCAGTCCTTCAGCTTGATTAAAGAGATTAAAGATTAAAAATTTGGGAAAAGCCATCTTGCACTCATCAAGTTATTCCTCATTTTTCTCTAGCAGATTCTAACAGTTGTAGACAACTATACTTGCTATGCATGAATGTTCCGAAGTCATTAGTATACATTCCGGTTGTTAAATTCATTTAGGTATTGCAATAAGCATGTGCAACTCATCAAGCGCTTTCATCTGATGTATTATATTAAACAAATCACCTTTTGTGGGATCTTTTGACGAAAAAAATCAATTGAGAAATGATTAAATTCAGATAATTGAAAGAACTCAGTATAATGACCAGTTCTAACCCTGTCCTGTTTGAATATATATATATATATATATATATATATATATATATATATATATATATATATATTATGTCATTCTGTACTATTTTGAAAGTCCATATCTAGTCATATATGAAGATAGAATATTTTTACATTATGCATATATCTAGTCGCCCAACCACTAGACCCAAACACCCCACCCCACCCTGTTAACCAGCACAAAGATGAACCTATTTACGTATTATAAAATTCACAACTGTAGAGGGGAAATATGTAGGAATAGATGGCTAATGTTTCTCTTGTGGCGGTGGTGGCATGGCGGGCGGCATCTAAACACCATTTTTGCAGTGTAGATCACCTACTATAACATTACACTACAGTCACTGCGCTATAGCGGTGACCTGTTGTAGACTGTAAAAGTTATGACTGACTTAAGAGTGACCTCTTACGTACCATAGGTGGAAATTTTGAATTTACTCCATTTCAAGGTCTAAAAGGATATATATTTCAACAAAAATGGCTTGTTCCGACGAAATGGGGACAAATGGGTATTTTGACATTAGCATGTTGTATTTCTTCACTAATCATTTAATACCAATTTTAATGACATCCACCAGATCAGGCTCATGTGGACCTTGAATGGTATATATAGTTTTGCATACCTATGACTGATATTAAGTGTGCGAGAAGCCAAAAATAAGTCAAAAATAGCAATTTTTGTGATTTTCTACTAAAAATTCATTGTAATATGGTGGCAAGTAAATCAATTTGAAGAAGTATTTTGCTTTTCTGGTTATTTTCATATAGAATGCATATGGAAGGAATGCTAGAAGTGTCTTAACCAAACACAGCATGTGTACTTGTGAGTGGGGGGCCTCTATATGATTTTGTAAAGTTTTCTTAGGCTACGCTTTACATTATATAATATAATGTCCCCAGGGTTTCCCATATTTAATGACCATTGATATTAAAAGTGTTTATCAACTACCCCTTGCACATACATATGTTAAAAAAAGAGAGTGAGAAAATATTAAAAATTCTCGGCAGAGTGTCACTCTGAAGTTCATGATAAGTGTTTGGCTAACTTTTCTTAGGCTACGCTTTACATTTTATAAATCAACACAGCTCTTGCAGGTATTATATTTAACTATCCATTGTCCCCCATATATAACTCCATAATGAAAGTGACAATATATGAAAATAATGGAACACTGGTATAAACACAAAGCAGTATGGGATCAAATACATAGTCATTCTGCAGCGAACAGGCTACGCTTTACGTTAGGCTACGCTTTACACTAGACCATTTATATAAGACCAGCAGCCCTGTATGTGCATTGTTAGGCTACACTTTCTACTTGGTCATCTTAGTGGTACTGATAATGTATGTGTATGCTGGGTTATAACTTACTACAGCCCATTCATAAAAGAACCATAGATCTGTATGTTTGTCATTAGGCTACTCTTTACATTAGGTTACGCTTTACGCTACTATAATACCTCTCACATAAGCCTACCTCTCTTATGAGCCAACCCCCCCTCCCCGAACTTAATTAAATTGATAGCCAAATGTTGACAAATTTAAATTGTTTTAGACTGTCATAACTGGAATCAATACCTTGCTCATGAGCAGACTCCCAATATCAAACAAATTTATGAACTGAATTGTTATTTAAATCTCCCAAAGAAATCCTTGGTTTTACAGAAGTCCATTAACAGAGAAACAACAGACATGTACATCAGGCTATGCTTTCTTTCTTGAAAGATATGGGTATAGATATTTAGTAGGCATAGCTCTTCTTTGTACTGGTTTGATTAGCAATCATAGTTCAGCGTAGGCTATGCTTCACATTGTCTTATTCATGGTGGTTGAAAACATGATAAAACCAGCCAATGGGCAGAACATCGATTCAGTGATCAATGTACTTTAGTACCTCACATAAACCATGATCATACTGCTCCTTATAGAGCCTTCCCAAAGAGGGGATGCACCTTATAGGCAGGGTAAATTTATATCAGAGTAGTACTAACCTAATCAAAATTAACCCCCAGGTGCACCTTTTAGCATTTCCCTCAACTCAGGGTGCAACTTATACATGAAGTGTGCCTTATACATGAGGTATTAGGCCTACAATGGATATAATGTTGGTCAATACATGTATAGATAAACCACACATTTTTGAGTTATGTGAGCCACTTACAGCTTTATATGTTTATCTCCTCCCCCCATGGAAGAGGAAATAATATGATTTGACCATATGCCCAATTGATGTTTAGATGAAGACAAAGGATATAATGGACATCTATATCTAGATGGTTGGTTAGGCTGATTGGTCTAGCTCTAATTGCATTAAGAGGCAGATAGGATATGTTCAGTTACGCTTTAAGCTATCTTATTGACCTGACCACGAATATATGTTTATATGTGTAACATTATCAAGCATGTATGAAATGAACTTGAAACACATGCTTTCACAGAGTTTATAATAGCAGGTTATCAATATAGTGAGTATTACTGAAATCTGATTATGTATACATTTGTATAGTGTTTCCAGAACATTCTGTATTATTAGGCTACGCTTTACACTCATTTATGCCTATTGATAGGGCAAATCATATAGAAATAGTATTCTTCATAAACTTTAGCCTGACCTTTAAGCCGCACCTCATACATAGGGTATTACAGTTCATTGGTCTCTCAGAATAGATTACAGAGATTTTAAGCCATGCTTTCTATGTTTATCTTCCACCATACAAGAGGAAATATTATGATTTGACCATTTGGTCAATATTATAAAGTAATGGGTTATATTTAAAAAAAAAAGAGAGATTTATTGGTATCGTGTGATATCTAACATAAAATCATACCAATTCTCTTTCATTTCTAAGCAGCAGAAAAGATCCAATAAATTTCTCTGAGGTTATACAGAAACACTACATACAGAATCAAGAGTACTGAATACATAAGGCTACTCTTTACACTGCTTTACACCATTTCACATACAAATCTCAATAATTAGGACTTAGGACAAAGCTAAGTCACATATACCATTTTAAAGTTTATCCCTTCCACTTTAAAGTATTGAAGAAATATAGATCTTTCAGTAAGTTCCCAATCAGGAAAGCTATTTGAAAGGAAGTCTAATACCAGAACACATAGAAATGACTTACATTTCTAACATGTATATTTACAGCAATATCTCTCATTTGAGGCAAAAAATTTTGATAGACACCATAATGTACCGGTACCTTGCAGATTTATATTGCCCAGCCTGACCTCTCAACATAATACCTGCTACCTAACACAAAGAGGACATTGAATCCAAAAGAAATGAGGTCAATAGTGATTGGTTGGGAAATGTAAAGAGTAGCCTAACAGTTTTTAGTGCATATTTGTACATCATAGCTTTGGTTAGCCACCATTTGAACAGTTTTGATATTTAAGGTAGCCAATCTCACACTAAGTTAGACCAATACCTCAGCTATCATATGGTAAAAAGATTTTTATATCCTTTAACATTTCTATTTCACCCCCTGCTGGCCCATATGTCCCCAGTTCACCGGAACAATATCCTTACCATGCAGAAAAGATAGAACCCTTTTTCTCCTCTGAATAAGTCATATTTCTTGTTTGATGTGGTTAAAATAGGTCCACACAGCTCAGCCTCTAGAAACAGCTGCCACCGGTTGCAGACCGATCGTAAGTATTTATGACTGTAGTTATAACTTCAGTTGTATCTTGTTCTAAAACACCTAAAGTTATAGTCTACAACTGAGATATGACTGGAGAGACATAATAACGGTTGCAGTTGTAAGTTTAGAGGCCTGCAGTTTTAGAAACAGATATTTATCATGTCCGGCTTCTGAAACACCCCACAGTGGTGACAGCCGGTGTTCCAAGGAAAGACCCTACTCCAGTAGTCTTTGAACATGAGTGTGGAAGATTTTCCAGCATTGATGGTAGGGGTAAGAGGGAATCTAGTAGAAATCCTTCCCAGGGAAGAAATAATGTTGAGAAGGCAGAGGGAAGTAGATCTGCCATCGTTGATGCTTCCCATGCTGCTGGAAGCACTCGGAGGGGTGCTGCCCATGCCGCCTGTGCCGCTGATGCTGACCGTGCCGCTCGTGGTACAAGGGGAAGAAGAAAGGAAGGAGAACCAGTTGGCATGGGGACACCTTTATGTGGAGGGTATGGAAGAAAGGAGAAGGAGGAGGGAAGAAGAAAGGAAGGCCCAGGAAGAAAGATGGGAAGAATTAGCTAGGGCCTTAGAGGGGGGCTCAGCTGGCCGAGCCAGACTTCTGCCAACACCATGATGCCGCCTGTGCTGCTGAGGTTACCCGTGCTACTCTGCCACTGATGCTGCCCGTGCTGCTGATGCCACCCGTGCCGCTGATGCCTCCCATGCTGCTGAGGCCGCCCATGCTGCTGATGCCGCCCATGCTGCCCATGCACCTCGGGAGGCTAGTCAACTGGAGCTGGAAAGGGGGTTCAACAGGGGTTTGGCCACCCCGCAGAGACCGTGGGGAGTAGAGATCATCCCCCAGGGCAGGGTTGACATTGCCGGAGGAGGGCTTCTTCCGGGGCGCCCATGTAGGCCGACGCTAGAGAGCACCCCGGTGGCATTGGACTACCCTTTTTCAGGGGGATTACATGAACGACGATCCCAAGGAACGATGATCCCAGAACGATGATCCCAGCTTTTGAGGAACCATGATCCCATCTTAACGAAATGATGGCCCGACTTTTCAAATATGGCTATATTGTGTTTGTATGTTATCTCTGAATATGTAATTGACAAAGTAGTATTTAGATGAAGAGTTTTCCATGAAATCTAGGAAGAATTTCAGAGTGACAATATGCTAATGTGTGTGTAGGTACAGTACTCACAGTTTGTCTGTTAATCCATGAAACCCTATGATTAATCCATGTAAATGATATGTATCCCCAATAATCAAAAGAAATATAAGTAAAAAATAAATATATACAAAATAATTACTTCTATGTAAAATAATTACGAAAAAAATCACTCAATGATAGATCTAGTTCTATAGGTACAGACAATTTCGGACATTTTTTTTTTTTGCATTTTAGTCATATTCATCATTTCTATCTATTTCTATGCATAAATCACCAACAAATCATTAAAAATTACTGTGCCTATTATGTGTAGGGTTTGTAAATAGCCTGGAGAAGTAGCCTGCAGTGTGGAAAAAATCCTTTTCAGACATTTCTGGGCATTTAATCATTATTATTCATCATTTCTATCAATTTCCATGCGTAAATCACCAACAAATCATGGAATACTAGTGCAGATGGGTCAGTAAATATAAGCAATGAGAGATATTCTAATGTGGGATCATTGTTCCTTAAGATGGGATCATCGTTCATGGGGAGGAGAAAATGGGATCATCGTTCCCGTGGGATCATCGTTCCTTGGGATCATCGTTCCAGTAACCTTTCAGAGGCACCCTACCACGGCTCCTGCCAGTGTCTGCTCCTCCCGGGTGCCTAGTCCGACGCCAACACTAGTGCTGTGCGGCCCCACCCACTTGCCCGACTAGACTTTGGCGGAGCTCCCAGGAAGAGTGAACTCCCCAGACTGCCACCAGGGTTCCTTCGGCTGGGGGAAAGTCACGGCCTGTCTCTTCCTCTAAGCCAGGAGCCAGTCACCGTCCGGCAAGAAGTGGAAAGAGAGGGGCAGAGACTACAGGTTTGCCCAGTGTACCAGTTCCGGTAGCCGCTCCCACAACCATCCCGCAACTGACCGCAGCATCGTGGGTGCCCCCCCCCTCTTTGGGGATGGAAAGCCCCCCGAGAGACTTTGTGTTGCCCATACTAGTGTTCAAGGTACCATTACACTATAACATTCTCTTGCTGAATAATCCACAGTAAACAGGTCTCCGTGTAACTTGGTATCTTTCTATGTGAGTACTTCCTATACAAGAGACTCTGATATTGACGGATCATGGATCTAGTGTAGCGGACAATATACTGCCCAGAAAGTCTGCTACACCATAAAGTATATATGTATTAGGCTATGTTAGACTATTCATAGAGGATGAACGGAGCCTTTGCTTCCCTTTCATTTGGAATTATGTTCTGTGACCATGAATACATTTCTGTTTCTAACAGTAATTTGTGTACTACAATGGAGAACTATATTCAGGTGGATCACTACATGGGAGTTGGGATGCAATATTAGTGGTGACTGCCCCGCATTACAAAACCTATTGTACATTGCAGAACAGTGCCATCATTATTAACGAAAAATAACACTTAACACATTTTTCAGTTTAGCATAGGATCATTGAATTTACATACTAACCATCATGACACAAACAATTTTTTTTTTGTTTTCCTGCACACAACAAAATAATGTTGTGTTCCTTTCTACCCCTTTACACATGCCCGTTAGACATCACAAGGCACAATCCTACTTAAAGAGTGACCAAATAAAGGCCCAGATATAGGCTCAAGCAGCACTAAAAGCCTTCATCCATTCCAAACTCACCAAAAAAGTCAGGTTTTCTTTTGTTCTGTTTGTTTTTATTTACATTACGCATCAGTTTCACGTGTTGCCGCAATTTCACATCAATATCCCGCCATTCACGCACCTACAAGTGCACTAAGAAAATATTGTTACTCACATGAGTCTAGATCCAGACTCAGGAGCTTAATTCAAAACATCCTGGGATTGCAACCCCAGCGATCTTAGTCTAGGCACATATCATAAGGCCAGGCCAGTCTACCCTATCTAATGCAGTGGTTGCAGGCCTGTCAGGAATAGCAAGTCCTGGGATCACTTCACTATTCCTTTTCCAGCACTAAGATCACTGTGATCTTAGTGAAAGAATTACATAGTGGTTTCACCTGAGTACAAGAGCACTTACAGGGAACACTCCTGATTGAAAGAGTGAATAGCCTGCTGCATACATATAGAGGGGAGGGAGGACGTTTGCTGAGTGTCCTTGAGGGCTCTTAGGGCTACTCATGAGTTAAGTGCACTGTAAGCTAATTCTTCCCTTCTCTCTCTTTGTCCTGGGGGGAGGGCACAATGCTTCTAATAGGCAAGCATAAATCATACATTAATGGGAACAACTCATGAATACTGTACGGGGGTAAACTGCACCCTGTGCTCTTTTGTTAGCCCATATGGGGACAGGGAACGATGGTATAAACACTGTTGTGAAGAAGAGTGGCTCCACAGCTATTCCTTTATTTTGGGACTCTTACCCCTGTGCCCAGTCAGTACTTCTTGGAATAGTGTAGGAGGGCTGAGGCTAAGATCGATGCGATCTTAGTGCTGGCTAGGAAATGTGAACGCAGTCTATCTTAAGATCGCTTTATAGGATAAGGTAGAATAATTCCTAAGATCGCTGAGGTTGTGATCCCAGGATGTTTTGAATTAACCTCCTGGCAATGTCGCCAAAATGAGTATATATATATATATATATATATATATATATATATATATATATATATATATATATATATATATATGATTTGAGACTCAGCCTGATCCTTGGATGATACTCAGACAGATCCTAAGACTGATCCTTGGGTAATACTTTGGCTATGCCTGAGTATCATCCAAGGATCAGGCTGAGTCTCAAATCATACTCATTTTGGCGACATTGCCTGAGTCTGGATCTAGAGTCATGTGACTAACAATATTTTCTCAGTGTATGTCACCTAGAACAATTGATTTTGGAGTTTTGCCTGTAACATACGCCTGTGTGTCACTAGTGGAGCATCTTGGGGAGGGTGGGCTGAGGCGGTGGAGAGTGGAAGAGACAATCTCGTTTAATGAATGTATCTCTCTTATTCAAAAGGCCTTGATAATGTTGTATGCCCCATGCAATACATTGTAAGCTCTGGAGGATATGCATAACCCTTTGACGCACTATATAGGTATCAGCAGGCAGCACTGATGAACTACTTTTCACATTTACATACCATTGATGGATCACAGAGCCAAAGGTGGTTGAGATGTACAAGAAATGTGACGAAGTGAAGGGAGAGTAGGTGGAAGATATGTAGGGAACAGGAAGTGCAGGAACTGAAAGTAGGGAAAGAGGAGGGAGAAGAAGGGGAGGAGGGACGGGATAAGAGAAGACTGATACAGTCATGTATGCGGTCTGCAAAAGGGCAGAACTTTGGGACGTGGTAAAAGAGAGAGGGATTGGAGCCGTATCTCGATGTTTTCAAAACTCGTTGTCCCAAGGGAGAGTGATCGGCACGGGGGTGTTTCAATGGATATGATAGCTAAATATGTGTGTTGGGGGCTGGGGAAGGGGTGGTGGTAGGTTTTAGGGAAGGTTACTGATAGGGCCACCCCGCCATGGTTAGAGGCCTCTCCTATATAGAGCGTGCAGATCGGATCAGGTCCCATGAGGCGGGGGTAAATGGAATGGAAGCTGGGCTGTTAGAGGTTGTCCCTCCATGTATCACCGTGCTCCCCTGAAGCCTCTGGAGTTTAACCCTTTAAGGGCCCCATGATGCCCCCAGATCCAAATCCTTTGACTTTGAGATGCAGAGATGCAGTGATGACAAGAACACTGGACAGTGCTGCAATGTCCTTGGATTCTTCAGGACTATATATCGACCCTTGGGTATCGACCCCATAATTATGATCAGCATGATGCATACATTTAGCATGGGCGAGCTGCTCAAAGTTGTTTGATCAGTGCATTGAGCAGGGTGACGGAGGGTGTAGTTTATTGAAGCAATATGTGATCCTGGAAGGGTAAACGTTAAAACACACTGCTTCCCATTTTTGGCATTTTGCACCACTCACCTATTCCCATGGCGCCCCCCCCCCCCCAATTCCCTTCCCCTACCCAAAGCAACACGCAACACTACTACATGACCAAGGACAATTAATGTATGTATCTTCTTGTTCACTCTCTAACAGTAGTCCAGTTAGAAGTTTGGCCACTGATCCTTTGGCCTTACCACATAGCAATTGGCAGACGAGCTGTGATAGGCGAATAGTTTAAATTATTGGATTCAAACAAAGTTTCTGTTTTTTTTTGTTGCATGGCCTAACATGCTGCCTACCCTATTGCACCCCCACCCCATTATACCCTCACCCAAGCTCCTCATATCAGCCTTGAGCATGGATTTCTGCTCACCCCCTTCTGTAAAACCATATTAACCCCCCCCCCCCACTTCCCCACCACCACTTCCCCTCACTATAAACATACCCTGTAGATGGCCCATACACAAGCATGACTTGGCTTTAACCACTCACAACCTATGTAATATTACAGACATCCCCTTTCTCTAATTCTGTCATGATAAACGATTGACTAGCATGCTTTTTATTCTTACTCTTTTAAATCTAGTTAACAGGTTAAGACCATTATAATGCAACAATATATCCAGCAGGCTCCTCGTCAGCAGTCCATTGTCGACCTTACTTTCGGGGGTGTTTAATTCTGACAGACTGTAGGGTCAAAATGATATTTAAATGCAGCAACAGTTGATAATTACCCACCAACGAAAAATGGCACAATTCTCAACATGCAGCCCTAAAGAGTGGTCAAATTGATACACACATTGCCTTTGACGGCACATACGCTGTAGATCCCAGGGTATGGATCACTCTAATGTACTACTAGTGCCACTTAGGGAATGTGTTGTTTCATCCACTTATAAAATTGTTTGATATCAAGTTATCAATCATGCGTATAACAATTGGATCCTTTGCCCCTATATGTTGGGCCCTATGTGGGTTGGTGAATAAAGAACATTATCTCAAGTTGAATACCCCGGGTTGAATACTGCAGCCTCATAGGTTTAACCAAGGAGCCCCGTATTGCATCCCCCCATGCAATAACCCCACACCGTATTTCACGGCCATCTGAAGTTCCCTAAATGGTTAGACAGCTATGATAAAATCCTAAATGGTCAGGCAGCTATGATAAAATCCTAATTCTATGTCAAATAGAATCTGAGGATATCACACGAGGGACCGCATCCCCCATGCAATAACCCCACATCGTATTTCATGGCCATCTGAAGTTCCCTAAATGGTTAGACAGCTATGATAAAATTCTAAATGGTCAGGCAGCTATGATAAAATCCTAATCCTATGTCAAATAGAATCTTAGGATATCACACGAGGGGCCGCAGGCCCCAAATGTGATATCCTAAAATGCAACCAACTCAGTGCCCGATATCTATACATTTCTTACATAATAATATGGGGGGTCTAGATGGGGGGGTCCCCATGTCACATGTCGATTTTAAGAAAAGGCCATGTCACATGTCACTAAACTTCTATTTCCCCATGTCCCTGTCACTAAGCTCCATGTCACATGTCGATTTTAAGGAAAGGTCATGTCTCATGTCACTAACTTTTTCATTCTCCATGTCCTTGTCACTAAGTTCCATGTCACATGTCGATTTTAAGAAATATAATCCACCATGGATGGGTACAGTTCTAGACATGTTGATCGTATTGACATGCTTACATGAATGGTAACGGATAGGGGGATGTGGATGGGGGGTCCCCCATGTCACATGTCAATTTTAAAAAATGGCCATGTGTTGAGCCTTTATGCTACAAAAGTGGCGTTAGGCTTCAAATTTGTGTACCTAACCTATGAACTATTTGAAGCTTATGAACCATTTGTAGCTTATGAACCATTTGTGGTTTAAATGCTGTTTGTGCTTTAACGCCACTTTTGTAGCATAAAGGCTCCACAACCCTCCTTCACAGAAAAAAAATCCAAATTAGTAAATACTAATTTAACTTAGACAAAACCACTGATTAGGCAAAATACCCAACATGTTAGTAATATTTTACTAACATGTTAGTTGTATTCACTAACCTATTCAGGCAAGCTGGCTTGATTTAGCCAAGAGAGAAAAGCGGTCTTTTTGTCTAAGGGGTTAGTAGTTTTATCTAAGGGTTAGCAGATTTCTTCACACTAGGTGGCAGTGTGGTTTGCATGAGGACTATTATGTGAAGTGTCTATCACGGAAAGGCCTACAAATGTTAAATTAATGGTACTTCTAATGACTATTGACATGATAAAGCCTTCACCATTCAACCTGGCATAGGGCTTAACAGAATACAGCCTATAGGTTTATTATGTTTTTGATGGAGCAAGGAAGAAGAATTGAAACACCTTTTCTCTGGAAATTCAAATTTCTCATATATCCACATCTATGGCCCTAAGAGTCAAACCCCGAACAACTAAGTTCAGGGGTTTCAAATGAAAATGATATGAGGCATTTAACTTGTTTCTCAAATAGAGAGGCTCTATTCTGGGTGTCTTAATCCATGTGAAGTTTGGATTAAAATAAAAGAATGGGTATTATGGGTATTGAAATAGTCCATGTAGTTAGTGAAAAAGTCTAAGGCAAGTTAGGAAGAATGCCCAACTTGCCTAATTTCTCCTAAGGGTTAGGCGTAAACTCCCAAGAAAACTTCGGTGGTTTGGCGACGTGCAAACTCCCAACTTGCCTTAGCAATTCCAACAAATGTTAGGCGAACAGCCTAAGATATTTAGAATTTTTTTTTTCTGTGTTTACACTACTGCCCCACACAGAGTGGCTCTGAGCAGCTCGTGTCCCATTCACCCCCCAACACTGAGCTGCAGCAGCAGCCGCTCGTACACCAAATTAAAACAGAAGCCACATAAAGGCCTAGGGCTTCAATATGCTATGCCCTTTTGTAGACATGAATACTTGAATAGAGCCTTGGTGAGTAACCCACCAGGGCTGTATTCACACTTTGTGCCAACCCTGTATTATCCAGGCATGGACACCAAAAGAGGGTCGGCATGATGCACCAATGCAGTGTTGGCGAGCAGACTCGCCAGCACTGCATTGCTGCATCATGACGACCAAGGAACATGAATCTAAAAGCATTGTGCAGCCCTTAACGGGTTAAAACAGAAGCTGCAAATGGCCGCCATGTGCCGCCCACCCACTGGAGGTCCCCCGGGGAAGCCTGGAGGCGACTGATATATACGGTAAGTGGCGGCAACTCCAGGGAGCTACATTACTCAGGAGGGAATGGGGGGAGAGGGGTAAATCGTAAGGCAGGGGGGTGGGAGTATGAAAGGGGTGGAAAGAAAATTAGGAAGAACATAGAAGAGGAACGAAGGAGTGATGGAGAGAAGGGGTGATGGGACAAGGAGGGAATGGATGGGAAGGGGAAATAGTGGGGGTGTCATAGTGGCAGAGTAAAAGTAAACCAGGAAATGGAAATGGGTTGGAGTGAAGGAGGGTTAGCGAGGTGTTCGAGGCATGCAAAGAAGAAAGAAGACTTTCTGGAAGGAAGAATCGAGTGATATGGTGGAATTGCCCCCACACCTTTAAAGGAAATCGCATTTTAACCATTTCGTCACATTACCAAGTCTTTGAAAGAACCTCGTCTAAACTCATTACCCTATTCATGAGAAGCTCTCTCTAGAACTCAATACCCTCCACTTTAATAGTAAAATCTGTTACACTACGATCCATCACGACCTGGGTCTGAACCAGTGCCTCAAGATAAGAGCTTGGTGCAATGCTAAGTAGACCACCATCCTTCTTCTAGGGAGCATTGCTGATAGGAAAAGCCGTTTTACATGTATATGTATACTGATGGGAGGTGAGGACGCCACTGCTGATGAGGATGGCATAGGGTAGGTCGTCCCTGACTCGACCACTATAGGATGTTGGTACCTTATGTCGACCATCCTAGACTAACCTCTCTCATGTAACATAGAGTTATTAATTAATTGTACATGATTAACTACAATAGTTTAACCTTGCATAAAATCCTCAAGCATCACCCATGAATACATGAGGTCCGAGTTACTCCAGCACGCCCCTAAAGCCGCGGATATGTCCGCTAGGTGGCGGTGTAGGGAAGCCATGGTGGGTCCCTTTCATACCACGACAGGCAGGCACCTTGACCACCCGGGAGGCAGGGGGTGGGGAGTGGACAACATACCATGCACTCACGGTCTCAGCTATGTAGGTCAGTGTGTGTATCATACACAGACCAATATCTCCTATTTCTATAAATCATAATGTGTTTATTTTTCACACTAGCCAACAAGGTGTTCATACCCACACTATCATAATTTTTTAAGGCAAAATTCCTAAAATTACCCATTAAAAGTCGACTATGAAATTTATCTCCCATTGACACAGCATTGTGGCCTAGTTAGGGAGACCCACCCTCCTCCTGCTGCCCGACCAGCAACCAGCTCACAAGTGGGTGCGAGGGGTAACTCGGACCTCATGTATTGTGAAAATAACAGATGGCGGGGGGGGGGGTGGTTGACCTAAGTTTGCCCAGTGGTCAAGTCGGGCTTAGGGGCAACTTACGCTAAATACAGATGGGGAGGGGACAGGTGCCACAAGTGGAAAGAGAATAACCATTGCTTAGCCACTTGTCAATGTTGGTTACACGCTGAACTGAATGGTGTCCAGTAGATTAGAAACTAATACAAAGGGGTATCGATCGACCGACCGACCTGATCACGTTGGGCTCGATTACTATATATTCCTTGGTGTCTGTGGAGGCGGGGAGGGGTCAAATACTACAAGATTTGTGATCAAAGTCATAAATGATAATCAGAGAAAGTTCTGCAAATCATTCTATGAGAAGACTAGAGGAGTAGCGCGTCAGAATTGCATTCACACTGAAGACCTGGAAGATCCTAAACTAGTCAGTGGTGACGACTTTAGGTCTTCAGGTTGAAGATACCTAAAACAGCTACCTTAGGTTGTCAAAATGAGGACTTAAGGTTGTCAACCTGACGACCTAAGTCATTAGTATGACAATACTGACAATACAGAGTCATCATACTGACTACTTAAGTCGTCGAGTTGACGACCAAAAGTCCTCATTTTGACAATCTAAGGTAGTTGTTTTAGGTATTGTCAACCTGAGGATCTAAAGTCGTCACCACTGACTAGTTTCGGAACTTCCAGGTTTTCAGTGCAGCCCCAAAAGTCGTAATGCCCAATGCAGTGCTGCCTGGTAGACTTGAGAGCACTGCATTGGTATACTAGGACAACCATCTAAGGCATTATGCGACCCCTATAGAGTCAATCATACGGGTCCCAGGATGTCCTGGTCCTAGATTTTCTAGACTACTTCAGTGTCCACTCCATGTGTCAGCTAATGATACCATGCTCGTCTGTATGTGTCAGGGGTTGTAAATGGTGCTTTCAGGTGCTGACAGCCTGATGGGATCCTGCTTTTATGTATTCCCTAGGGTTTCCAATGCTTGAACTGTTCTAACCCCCTGTGAGTCAGATATATGTAGATCATTATCATTAAACACACTCTGTGTGTGGGGGGGGGCTTCTAACACAGGTTTGGAGGGGAGGGGATGGTTGGCGTTTCTCTCCGGGGGAGGGCACTGAATGTTGGTCGTACCAACTGCTATACTACAGCCCCCCCTTTTTCGCCATTTCACAGCCTCTTAAAATAGAGCTAAATTTTTACAGCCCCCCCCCTTTGCTGAAGCATTCTGATAACAGCCCCAAACAGCTTTTCAGGGCCCTATTACATGTGAATTAAGGTTCTATGATAATATATAGGAATTTCATAGCCCTGGAGTGATTACATGGAATATTCAAGTTACTTTTTCCCATGCAAGTTATATATAATAGGCATTAACAGCCCCCTAATCTTAAGATGTAACACAGTCAACAGCCCCCCTTTTTTCCCCTCATTGATGGGTTGACAGCTCCCGTGGGGTCCGTACCACAGTTGGTACCCAAACCAAAGCCTGCCCCCCTGGGTTTCTCCCAACCCCTCTCGTGAATGTGTCATTTGACCTATAGTAATGCACAGGCATTTTTTTGACCAATAGCCATGAATTGTCGTCAACTAGGTTGTATTTGCCTCCCTTTCAATACATTCTTCAAAATGATAGATGTAGTTGTGTTAATCATGTATTCTGGTCGCAAAGGCTTAGGGCTTGAAGGGGAACCATGGTTTTGCCTATCTGTGAAGCATAATAAGAGATCTACAGGGGTCAGAAAAGCCAACAAGAGTAATTTTTTGGGTAAAAAAGAGGGACTATTTGTTCCCCTTGTTAAAAAATGAATAAAGATTTTGTGTAAATGATGGGTGGTCACATCTACGACCTTTTTCAGGTTCCCTTACACTAGGAAAGACACAGTATATGGAATAATAAAATATACCATGCAGAGCCCTTACATGTACCTATGTAGCACACACACAAAATTGGACCAGAGGCTACGATCTCATTTTTGGGTAGTTTACCCGTGGTCACGTTTATGACCATACATGCAGCCATGCTGCTCATTGTTTCATATTTTAACTATCCTTACTATTTGTCCCCTATACCTCTATATGAAAGCAATAAGCCCTGTACGTTTGGTTATTATATTCCGCATACTACCAGAGATATCATAAGAAAAAACTGGACAGTATATTAAATGTCCAGTAAAGACAGAGCTAAAGTATAGTGATTCTACCACCAAAACTGTGCGTGGAGATGGGTCCTGACACTGACCGCCTGGTCACGTGACTGACCGGTGGGATTATTATGGGCTGTAGGCGCTGACAGGGGGTACTTCTCCAACCTGTCACCAGAGGGTACCATGGTCATCCATCACTGCTGGTTGCCGGCGAGGCTAGAGGTTCTCTTTTCACTCACAAGAGGGTGCTACTGGTATGTAAGACTATATTGGTACCGTAGTGGCTCGTATAAGCACCTGGACACTCATTAAATTTCAATCCCACTGTACCTCCGGCGCTTATAAATACGAGACAGGCGCTCATTTGAATACTGTTTTTAGTGCTTACAATTAATTTTAGTATCCCTGGCTCTTATTTGAGACCCCGGCACTTAAAGGGTCCATTATGGTAGTCAATCTGATCCTTGTTGCCATAGTACCATAATACTACATCGCGTATAAGGTGCGGCCTATATGCAAGGAAAGAACCCTAGTGCACCTAATAGCACCAGCAAAACTTGGGGGTGCGCCTTTAATAGGCAAGGATATTTTATTATAGGATAGTACTAAACTGCTCAGAATCTAGCCTAAGCATGCCTCACAGTCCTCTGTCAAATCAGGGGTGTGTCTTATATACCAGGGGTGTGTCTTATACTAGAGCTATATTAAGCCCATGCTACACGGCATGATTTTCAGCAGAATTCTGCACACAAGACTACTGCACACATGTCTGCAGCAGTCTTATGTGCTGAAATTGTGCCATGTATCATGCTTAAAGACAAATGTCTGCAGTCCCGGTCCCTGCACTCAGTAGTCTTCACTTGTCTGCAGACATCAAATATATTTGATATTTTCTCTCTATTGTCTCACCAAACCTGGTCTTGTCTGCTTAAAATGTGCCGTGTATCAGGGGCAGCAGACTTGTTCTGCTGCAAATCAACCAATAAGTGCAGCCCTGGGAGTCACATGATGAGTAGACATCATGAATGTGATTTTTTGATCCATACACTTTAGTTATCCTTACTCCGGATCCCAGCAGGATTTTACTCAAGACTTCAGCAGACAAGTCTGTAATAGGTCCAATGTAGGTCCTGCTGACCCCTCCAGTGGTCTTTTGCACAGACGGTGAGGTATCTTCAATAAAGATAGGCAGAAATAAAGATAACACAGAAGATATCTTCATGGATATCTTCGAAATTTCATTTTTTAGCGCCTCCCCATGCCGCATAGCGGCGGTCCCATGAAGCGGGATGGGAGGCGCTATGATGATTGCATTTCCCCCATGTGATGAGGTGTCACAATACAGAATCCCCAAACTATGCAAGAAATGAAAAACGCCGGGAGGCGTTTTTTACGCGGTCACAACCGCATTTCTTGTTATAGAAGCTGGCATTATTTATCATATATTTGCAATAATATCCTTGAAAAGATAGGTTAGAGATATCTTAAAAATTTCAAAGATATCTTCAGTTCTTTGGAAATGACATCGATTTATCTTTATCATCTGAAATTATCTTCACCGTCCATGCAAAGGACCACTGACAATCCAAACACCAGCAGACAATAATGTCTGCTGAAGTTTTGTGTGGTGTAGTTTGCTCAAATCTACGCCGTGTATCATAGGCTTTAGAGTAGTACACTCTCAATCATGCAGTTCATCCATTTGATAAAGTTGTATTATTGGCGCAGCCATTGCTTGATCTGGTACTTGCAAGATAAGTGCTGATAACAGCTAACCCATGGGTACCAGCTGCACCCTGAGAATTCACCAGTGAATTATTTCATTTGTCCAAAATCTATCCCACTTGGCCCCTTTTTGAAAAATGCTGTTCTTAAAGGGTTTGAATGGTACTTGATGGAGCTCTCTCTATTTGTGGGTGGAGTCTGGAAAGTGGATTGATTGCCGGTGCTGGGTCGGCTGATAGAGTGTTGTATTAAACTGTGTTGACGTGGGTTCCGTGTACACCAGCCGTTCTAACAGGCTGACCTCGACCCGGAAACAAGGGTTTTATATTGATTATGCATCGTAAGAGCACTGTTTTAAAAATCTGTACATGCAGCAGTGGAGAGGGTTGAGAGGGGAAGGAAACTTAGCTTCAGGGAGGGATTGAGGAAAGCACTGGGTTAGCAGGCAGGCAGTCACCCATGATTTGCAGTCCAATTGGCCTTTAGACAAAGAGAAAGATAGCCAGGGAGATATACAGGATGCAAAACAGACAGAAACCAGACAGGTAGGCAGGCAGATAGTCAGGATAATAGACAGAAAGACATATTGGATGGTTTGCAGTGAGAGACAGATGCGAGTAAGGAGGAAGACGGGCAGAAAAAAAAAAGAGAAAAAGAGGTAGAAAGAAAGAAAGAAAGAAAGAAAGAAAGAAAGAAAGAAAGAAAGAAAGAAAGACTAGGTGACAAATAAGTACAATCATTGGCAGGCACGGGTAAACAAGCAGGCACATAGGTAGGCAGGCTGACTTAATACAGCATTCATACAAGCAGATAGATGCAATTAGAGCAACCTAGAATAGGCAGACAACCAGGTATAGATCTAAACAGATATAGTCTGCAATGAAGGCAAACAAGGAGAGACAGGCAGGCAGACAGGCAGAAAAGAGGGTAGGCAGGCAGGCAGGCAGGCAGGGGAGAATGGTTTTTAACCCGCCGAGAAATGTGTGGATGAATGTAGAACTGCTCTTATCGTACCCTACATTATCATGTTATTGTAGCCCCAAGGGGGGTTTAGGCATGACATATAGTATGAGGGCGGGGTTAGGGTTTCCCATGGAGCTGATGTATGTTTCGGTCATGTTCAGCGACCGATCAGAGACTGCTGCAGGCCAAGTATAAACCCCATCGATTTTTTATTATGTCTTTGCCGTTAAAATATTTGCACCAGCCTAAAGCTTTGGAATTTCAATGTTAATGGGCATGAAATTCAGGATGCGAAGCAAGTTCATTAATAAATATATTTTGTAATTTAGCATTCTAGATTATAAAACAATCAGTGACAATATTTGGATGCTTGATACGCTCATTCTTGTAATTTACCTATATCAGATGATCTCATTTTGATCAGTTGACCTCACCAATATCTCATCTAATCATTGCCTCTACAATGCAATTGAGAGTCCAGACATTATAACACTTTAGGTCTATTATGAATGGATCGGCCTCAAAAATAAAATAACCCGCAAAGTCAAGGAGAGCAACAGAAAAGGGGGCATTAAAATCAGGAGCTGGAACACACCCAGAGGACTCCCTGAAGTCTGTACACCCAGGGGGTTGTGGACCTTTCATTGCCCTTATAATGCACATCAGTGGTGTAGAATCTCCTCTATTATGTAGCCCAGAAGCCAGAGTCTATGGTCACTGTGTGTCAGTGTGAAGTGTGTAGAGACCTGACAAGAAGCCACACAGAAGCCACCTGAATAGGGTTTATTCAGCCACCTGTGGCCCATGTGTTTGTACGGCACCTCTCTGTATGGATGTTGGATTGGGTGATGGAAGCACAGGCGGGCACAGGCACAGGAAAATTTTAGCTTTGGGTTTGTATATATGTTTTTTGAAAAAGAGTCGTGTAATGGCCTGTTTAAGCGCCATGGTCTCAAATAAGCCCCAGGGATACAGGTGTACTTAAGCACTAAATTTGTTTCTCAAATAAACAGCTGTCTTGTATGAGCACCGGGAGAACTGTGGGATTGAAATATATGAGCTCCCGGGCGTTTTACGGGTCACTATGGTACGTAGTGAAATCATTATGCAAACACTGCTTTGGTTTTTACATTGATCTAATCTGCCACACTTACATAGATTAAATTTGCAGATAGATATATTAGATATTGTTGTCACAACCAAGACCCTGATGCTCCCAATATGAATTTGGTTCATAAACTACATAATTTTTTATATCAGTGTAAATCGATTTACTTTCTACCTCTCTGTCTTGTTGATTATACAGTCCACCCTATACATACACATAGAGCAATAAATACCCACCACAACCAATACAGTTGACCTCAATACTTCAGGGTGAAAAAGAAGTCTGTGACAAAACTTGATACCACGGGGTAACTTTGAGGGACACAGGATAGCTTTTAAGTGGGATGCTTGTATCCTACAGAGCGGTACAGCTAGAATGGTGACCACTAAGGGCCATTTTCCACCACCCGATATGCCCCCTCTATCGGCTGCTATACCCGTAGTAGATACTATTTTCGGCCAACAGAGACCATGCCCCACCATTGAACCCTATGGCAGCCCCGTCGGCCGAGGTGGTTGAGTGGGGCAGCTGTCGGCCGAAAGAGGTACCCTGTCGGATGGTGGAAAACGGCCCTAAGGCGTCCACTGTAGAGGTGTACTCCTGGCAACTGCTGCAACAGTTTAAGAAGAAATACACCTTCAGAAAGAAAAAGCTTTAGGAGGAAACCATTATTGTTGACTCCCAAAGTCATTGCCCTTATAATGGCCACCTGTGGTATAGGGTCTTATATTAGGTAGCCATAAAGTCAGAGTCTATGGTCCTTGTGTGCCTGAGTGGGTGTTGGGCCAAACAAGAAGCCACTCAGAACCCACCGGAATAGGGATTTTCAGCCAATAGGTATTTTCAGCCACCTGTGGCCCTAACATAGCATCTTCGCTGTATAGATGCTGGACTGGATTAGGGCAATGGGATGTGGGAACGAGCTGGAAGGGGTCAGTCCATTAAAGCTAGACTCATGTTCCTTCCTTACCAATACTTTCCCATTACAGAGAGTTCAAAAAAGGCAAAGGATAGGCTTTTCAGCACTTTGGACTTTTGAATGCTAGCTTATAGTAGCTCCGCAAAATGATAGATCTGCCGCTTCCATTTGCACAGTATTTATAGGAACATGCTAACTATTGGATAATCAATATTGGTATAGTCTCCACAGAATTATCTCAAAAATGAAGAGAAACAAGCAAGCTAATCTTTCTAACAAGAGTCCCAGAAAAGAAAACACATGAGATATTCTAGCAAGGCCTTGGCGGAGAGTGGGAATTGACAAAAAGGAGACCGGGGGGGGCGGTGCATCCCTAATGGGTAGTTCTAAATTCTGCCGTCGTGTGGCAGGTTTGTACTGATGGGTCACTACAGCTCCCTGGTGGGAAGGTTCATGTGCGCATGAGCAGTAAACCCGGAACTGCTGGTCTCCATGGTGATATATATATATATATATATATATATATATATATATATATATATATATATATATATATATACATATATATATATATATATATATATATATATATATATATGTGCGGCTGTTGATATGCCTTCCCACAACCAGTCTAGAGACTAGCTATTTTACATGTTATGCCATGCACTATGCATGCAGCTTACAAGTTACATGTTAAGAATGTGATAAAAACAGCGCCATATTGTTTGCATTATGAGCCGAAAGAATGCAGGGGTTCCCTGGTACAGGGCCTCATACATACTTCCTTCGTCAGGATTGTCAGGTCATACGCTCCTCCATCTCTTTCTAGGATTTGGATTTTGTGTCCTCACATGGCAACACACATTATGGCTTCTTACAGTCCCCAAATTGTAACAGTGGACTTGTACATGACCAGCCTGATAATTCACATCTTCCCCCAACGTCTGTCTGTTTGTCTCCGTCTCTCCGTCTCTCTCTCTCTCTCTCTCTCTCTCTCTCTCTCTCTCTCTCTCTCTCTCTCTCAATGTCTCTTTCTGTTTGTCTGTCTGTTTCTCTCTCTCTCATTGGACTTGGACATAACCAGTTTGATAGGCCCCTGATTCAATCCTCTCTCTCTCACTCACCCTCTCTCTCTCTCTCTCTCTCTCTCTCTCTCTCCCTCTCTCTATGTGTGGCTATTCTATAGAAGTCCCTACCCTGGTTATAAACACAGCCTTTAGCACAAGCAATAGCCCAATAAACATGTCTGGTTGTGGCTACTTATTGCTGAATGGAGGAGGGTTAGGGGGGCGCTGACATAATAAAACTTAATACCAAGGGGTGACTCTGAGGGACATGGAATAGCTTTTAAGTGAGATGTGTCGCTCATGTAGTATAGGGTAGTAGATGGCTGGTGTTAACAGGACAGCGCGCTACATCTACCCATAGCAGTAAAGTACCATGCTAGTGTCTGTGGCATGCTATATGCGACACAAAATAGGGAATCTCCTAGGACATCAGGCAATGAACATACTAGTTATTGGTGTAAGCCTTGGAGACAGTAAATCTTTTTATATGTATCCTGAATTCCTCAGTCTCTAATGAACAGGGAAATCTAAATGTTAACATTTTGCAAGTACCATAGTGTCCTGTTTAAGTGCCCGGGTGCTCAATAAGTTCAACCCCTCTGTAAACCCCGGTCCTTATACAATACTGGTGCTTATTAGAATACTGTTTTTTATCCTTAAGATTATTTTCAATACCCCTCTACCCCCTTGCTTATTCGAGACCAGTGCTTACCTGAGACGATGGCGCTTAAACGAGCCATTACAGTAATACCATAGGTATGTAGGACACTGGACAGGACAGCAGAGACCATCCACCCTCAAACGACCACTACTCTATAAATACCTGCTAAATGAGGTATATCCCTATTAGAAGTGTCTATACAAGGTCCCATACATCACTGTGTGGTGACGAGGCATAGGGGGCTTAGGGTCTACAAGATGTGTGTAAAGTAGTCATCATACATCACTCTACAGTGATGAGGCATGGACGGGTCTGACTGATAGGCAGCAGCACCACAGTGGATCACCTTAACCTATTCACTTAGAACACACTACCATGGAGTGCCAAGTGAGAGGTGATCATAAATTTTCACCATTTTCTCAGGATCCAGAATGGTATCAATCATGTATGAAATTGCCCAACAGTTGGACAAATCATAAAGCAGCTTACAGTTGGTCCATCAGTGGTGGATCCAGGATTTGAAAAAGGAGGGGGACGTGGCCAAAAAGGAGGGGGCGCCCTGTTTTTGAGCAAATTCTGGGGTCCAAAATAATTATGCAGTTAACCTCTTAAGAACTGGCAAAGAGGAGCGCACCCCGCGCCCCCTCTATATCCGCCACTGTCCATTACAGCTTTTTGCCCTGTCAGCAGTCACAATATAGCTTACAGTAAGTCTGTGTAGGCCTTATGTCCAGTATACAATCACAATACAGCTTAAAATTAGTCTCTGTGCCCAGTATCCGATCACAATACAGTACAGTTAGTACGTGTAGGCCTTATGCATAGGCCTTATGTCCAGAAGCAATTGCAATGAAGCTAATGATTGGCCTATATCAGACTAATGCATGGCTAAACACCTTGCATTGGGTGGAGTAACCTAAAATTGAAGCAGGTAAAATTGAAGTGTGACCAAAAATAATTATTCGAACTGAATGTAGTGACACGGAGTAGTACTCCCATACCCATTTTTATCTACAGGATATTCCCTCTGTGTCTCGTTTTGTGAAGCAAAGAATCCAAGGAGCACATGTATTAGATAACATTGATTCAATGTTGAATGTTTTAAATAACATTCATTCATTGAACCAACATCATATTTTTATATACCTTCAGCACCCCATACTACCACCAAAGCTACCGGTCAGCAGACTAGAGCAGCCAATGGCCCATGTGTCTTACCTTTCCCTCCTCAATCAGTCACCCCTACAGGCTCTACGTGGCCATTCATCTCATTGGAATCCCCAGACATGGATGAAGATGAGAGGTCTGTAGAATTGACTCACGGAGCAGCTCTTTGATGAATACCTGTGTAAAGGGTGAGATAGCGAGCAGCTCATAGTGGGGTATACATACTGTCTCTGTAAATGTTTGGTTGGTGTTAGGGGAGTGCTCAGGTCATGGTGGGGTATACATACTGTCTCTCTATGTTTGGTTGGTCTTAGGGGAGTGCTCAGGTCATGGTGGGGTATACATACTGTCTCTCTATGTTTTGCTGGTGTTAGGGGAGCAGGTTATGGTGGGGTATACATACTGTCTCTCTATGTTTTGTTGGTGTTAGGGGAGTGCTCAGGTCATGGTGGGGTATACATACTGTCTCTCTATGTTTGGTTGGTGTTAGGGGAGCAGGTCATGGTGGGGTATGCATACTGTCTCTCTATATTTGGTTGGTCTTAGGGGAGCAGGTCATGGTGAGGTATACATACTGTCTCTCTATGTTTGGTTGGTGTTAGGGGAGTGCTCAGGTCATGGTGGGGTATACATACTGTCTCTCTATATTTGGTTGGTCTTAGGGGAGCAGGTCATGGTGAGGTATGCATACTGTCTCTCTATATTTGGTTGGTGTTAGGGGAGCAGGTCATGGTGGGGTATACATACTGTCTCTCTATGTTTGGTTGGTGTTAGGGGAGTGCTTAGGTCATGGTGGGGTATACATACTGTCTCTCTATGTTTGGTTGGTGTTAGGGGAGCAGGTCATGGTGGGGTATACATACTGTCTCTCTATATTTGGTTGGTGTTAGGGGAGCAGGTCATAGTGGGGTATACATACTGTCTCTCTATGTTTGGTTGGTGTTAGGGGAGCAGGTCATAGTGGGGTATACATACTGTCTCTCTATGTTTGGTTGGTGTTAGGAGAGCAGGTCATGGTGAGGTATACATACTGTCTCTCTATGTTTGGTTGGTGTTAGGGGAGTGCTCAGGTCATGGTGGGGTATACATACTGTCTCTCTATGTTTGGTTGGTGTTAGGGGAGCAGGTCATGGTGGGGTATTAGGGAGTGGTCATTATTTATCAACAAGGGGGTGGTGGGTTTTCGCGCGGACACGCGAACATTGTTTACGCCCCCCCTCGACAGCAGTAAAAAATTTTGCGCCCCCGCGCCAGAGGCGCGGAGAGTTTTCGCGCCCCCTCTTTGATTTATAGTAGCGCGTGGGCTTTTTTGCTAAAAAGAGGGTAAATTTTTTAGCCCCCCCTCAAGAGGGATCAAATTCTTTTTAGCCCCCCCCTCGAGAGGGGTCAGAATTTTTTACGCCCCCTCAAACCCACCACCCCCCCCCCCCCGTTGATAATAAATGACCACTCCCTTAGGGGAGCAGGTCATAGTTACACTATATCTAAAAATGGGTTACTAGACCGCTTCTTATAAAATCTGATTTTTTGACTGCTTAAGCCTACAGTACCTTGGGGTACAAGATGAAGCAAAATTTTCAGGCAATGAACAATCTGCCATAATCGAAATGAAAAGCAAAATGGTAAAAGATGGCGCCACAGATTATACTGTTTTGGAAGCAGGAAGCAGGCTGAGGGCAGGGGAGGGGCATAATTTGTTCCAAACTATTCCTGTGTCATAGCTGCCCCCCCCTCTAGTGGGCATACTTTGTCGTGGTTTAGTCTGCACTAAAGGGGATCAGCTCATGGTGGAGTATAAAAATACCTCACATGCCAGCCCTTATCATATGGCGATTAGTCTTTTGGTAATAAGGTGCAACTTGAAATTAGTCATAGGACACAAGAGAGGGGCAGTAGAATCCGAAAGTATCTTCGGTGTACAATCCTCACTATAATGCAGGGTTGTCTGATATAAATGCTCAAACCCTTGCACCGTTTGACCTAAAAAGAAACGTGTGTATAAAACATGTATGCACAGCAGGCCACTGCCACGCCCATTAGTATTACTAATAGTAGTCCTTAGATGGCTTCCTGTGTCTCTAAGTGGCTTCATCTCAAACCCAACCAACAAGCTACCACAGGTTTTGGCACATGTATCAGACTGAGTCACCTGTGGTCTTTTTCACTGGTGGAGGGTTATCATTACTAACGATAGGCACAAATGAAGATATGCTGAAGATAGTTTCGTGGATATCTTCAGAATTCTGTTTCTATATGAGTTGTCTTCACTAGTCATGGATTTAGATCCCGAGGATAACTCACCTGTCATTGATCTTGGCATATGTCATCTTCAAATAGGCATATCTTCAGGCTATCACTTCCCCTTTCCTTTATTCTGGTTCATGTTATCTTTTACAAAAACTGGGGGGCCACTCACCACTTTCATCCCAAAGTGAACCTGTCTCCTTACTATAAATAGCTGTGCTAGGGGGGTGTCCCATTCATCAGTGACATCATCATAACTTTTAGAGTTGCATGAAGACAGGTCTGAAGACAGGTCTTCATGAATGGGCCTGGTAGATCGGGAGTGGGGCTGAGAAGATAGGGAATGTGCAAGAAAGGTCAGAAATGGGTGGGGGGGGGGTCGGGAATGGACTAGGTAGTTCGGGAAAAGGCATACTGTAATACCTCATGTATAAGGAGCACTCCAAGTATTTATAGGGTTGTTGATGTCTTCAAAATTACACTAGAAAAAAAGTTATATTTTCACAGTTTAAACTGAGTGTCCCTACCTGAAAAAGGGTACATATTGATGTAATTAGTATGGGACATCCAGAATTGAAGGGAATACTATAAGGTACAGTTTGGTCTTAATTTTCGAGCAGTTTAGTACTGTTCTGTGGTGCAATATCACCACCTATAAGGTGTACCCCTAACTTTTGCTGATTCTATAAGGCACAGAAGGGTCCATCCTCACATGTAACCTGTGCCTTGCATGTGAGGTAGTATGGTAATGGTAGTATGGTAGTGGACTGAGAATGTTATTTCTATGCACAGTATCGAGTCATGCACTCTGCCCAAGGCACTCTAGTTTGAGAGTATTTCTATATGATTCTACCACTGGGTGGGCAATCTACCAGATCACCTGGCCAGTGTCTCATTTTGGTTAACACAGGCTTCAATGGGATTACACTGCCCAGCTCCATACTACTATGGTAGAACCAACAGTATCAAGCATTTTTTTATGTACTGTAAACCCCTGCATATAAGATATACCTTGTGTATGAGGCCAGAAATGTTCCTAGGATATTTTGTAATGGGACAATGGTGCACTTACAGGAGAAATAAATCACCATATCAAACAGCTATGGGTCATTTTATGCCTCCATTCTCAAAAATAGGGAGAAAATGCATAGAAAATGAATATAATCAATCACCTCATTGAAGAGAGTGAAAACAGCCCGTCTCATGATGTCCCCCCACCCACGCTGCCATCCACCTTCTGCTCTTATGAAACCAGGACCTCTCTTTCCCGGCCTCTCTTCACTTTTAGAGACAAGTGAAGATAACTTGCATTCTTGTACTAATAATTTTGCTGTAAAACTATGTATAACATTATCTTTTATGATTAAAATCATTTGAAAGAGTATGTGCATTGGAAACAGATACTAATTGCCTTATCTGAGGTGCGTATTAAAGACTTTTTAGGTCTAGAGGTGACACCATCCACCCAATAGACTGGCCTTGTGAAATGACATATTTGGGGTTAAAGACAGGTCTTCAGGCTATCTTCAGAGGCTAAAGACATGTGTTAGAAATGCAAGTATATCAGTCAAAAGACAGGTTAGATATAGGATTTCTCAAGATATCTCCAATAATTCAAAGATATCTTCAGTTCAGTTTGGAAATGACATTCACCTATTGTTACCCTTTGAAGATATCTTCGCCCTCAGTGAAAAAGACCACAGTGGCCATACGAACTGTTGTTACAAAATCAAGGAAAGCCTCCGTATATTAGTTAATGAAGTGGTTCTCAGTATACCCATAGGTGGCATGACTGAGTCACCAGCTATTCATAACCACTATCAAACCTGTGTAGGGTCTGAATAACGTATGAGAAAAGCTCATTGAGAAAAGGAGTATAATGCAATGGTGGATAAATTTTAATGCTCACAGTCCAGCAACCACCGGCTCCATTGATTGTGACAATCCTGGTGCCTGGCTATATATTCAATGATATTGACTTTGAATTGAAAATAAGACATTTATTCATTTACTAGAATTATTATAGTCATCAACATGTTAATCAATGAACTGCAAAGCCATATAATATGTAACCCCAAACCACTGTTTTTTGTCTGTCCACATAATCTCAGCCTTCCAATACATCCATTTAGCACCTAGAACATGTACTAGCACCCCGATCCCTAAGAGTCCACTGTTATATGCTGTACACTTGTATACCAGCTCCCTCTATATCCTACCCCTAAAGCACCCCTAACCCCAAGCATTATTTACTCCCTGATGTTGGTGAATCACTGAATGTGGCGCCACTAGCAACAGTCTGGTTGTCATGGTTACACACCACCCCATGTGACCCATGACAATAAGTTGGTGACATGTGAAATGAGTTGCTCTGACAATCACTTTGTGACTTTGACCCTGAAGAGGTCAAAGTTCAATTAGTAGGTGTCCCCTTCCGGCTCCGCTGCGCCTGCATGTGGCGGCTAAAATTGCATCCCGTGGCTAAATTAACGATAACGAGGGTCCATAGGTTTGGTTATGAAGCAACACTCAATTCACATGCAACAACTGGCAGAGATGGGTAAAAAGGACACAATGATTACCCTCCTGGGTGGTTTTATAGCCATTTAAGTAATGCATGCTGCCTAAATGCATTGTGATCATCATGATACTCAGATGCATCCCTGGTGAGTTACTCGCGTTGTGCATCATGTCAACCATACAGGGTGTATAAATGCACTCTCAGAGGGATCAGTTTGATGCATGAATGCAGCCCTGGCAAATAGAAATACTAACACTTAATCCATTGACAGATCAGCATGATGCAATAAAGAGCTAACGGGCCATTAAGTGTTTAGGTGTCCCTGCAGTGAGGGTTGTCGCCCCTGGGACACCCTGGCATTAGGCAGATAGAAAAAGGAATAACCAATTTGACAATAAGAGCAACCACTGTAGGACACTCATGAATGCAATTTGCCAAACGCTAACATTAGTGCTGGCATTTTTGGTGTGTACTTTTTATTGTTCTTAATTGCTCTCATTCCTCCCTTAAAAGTAGTTTTTTCCCACTCTGACCAGACTGTTCCGCCTTGTTGTTCCTTTACCATGGGGAGGTTACCATAATATATTGTTATGTGGTACTTGTAACAATATGTTGTAAGCTACTGTAATTATCTCTTTGCAAGTCAGCCCTGGAATCTAAATAAATCACTCAGGATTCCGGGATGTAAAGATTGAGCGTTAAGAAAGCTGAAGTTAGAACCTTTTTATTAACAAACAATCAATGCATTTGTTTTTTGAAACAGAGGAAATTCTTTATTTCTTAGGTAGAATACAGGTTTGACAAGAATTTCATGAAGATGTGACAATATACCGACATTCCTAAGAAAGGGATTGAGTGTATGAAAGTTTTTCATTGTAGCAAATAAAGAAGGTAAACGAACAGTTAACAAAATGTCCAAACAAAAAGTCAGCTTCACGCTATCTAGTACTCACACGTACACATTCTCCTTTTTTTTGTAAAAGTAGTAATTGCACTGTTTAATTCATTGTATGATGCAAATATTTTCTACAGACCTATATCACTGTCTCTACACTCCATGGAATTGTAGTAATATCCTTGGGCACTGCCTCACTGCAATTACTATAGATCTACCCCTGGGATGTCTCGCTCTGAGGTGCCATTTTTACACTGGCCAATGAGAACATGCCATGAGGAGGACACTTTGAGCATGCGCACTCACCTCCAGCCTACATGACCATAATTACATATTTGCAATCTGATTGGTTGCTGGTGGTAAAGATATAACTTGGACAATCTGAGTTTGTATGGTGCTCATCATCTTTTTTTAGTTGTTATTTTGAGGGATGGGAATAAAAGATAAGACTTTGCCATGCTAAGTGTGAGCAGGCACACACAGAAGGGATAGCCCATTCATGGTATTAAGCAGTTTTCTTTCTGGTTGGCCTCACACTATTTTTTCCATTTTTTTATATCATCAATTTACCCTCTGGGCATCCAGGCCAAATAGGGCCATATGTAGTGTCACGGGCGTGGACTGGTTACCAGGTTTAGTCTGTGTAGGTGTTATCCATATATGCTATAGAAGGGTGAGAAACTAAAGGGAACAGTGCTGCCATCAGGTGTTTTTATTTGCTATGCACAGACCTTGATTACGGAGGTGAGTGGTGACTTTGCCAAAGATTAGATTAGCACTAGAACCGCCGTATTTGATGGGGGTATTGAATACAATGTGTCCGTATTCAATGGCTAATGATCACGTGACTCATGTATGATAAATCAAGTTGATATGTTTATAAAAGACAAAATAACCCTGTAGGCCATAACAAATGCAAATGTCCACTCCCGTGAATAATTTCTGGTCATGGATATTTGCTTAAGTAGATACCATAATTGTCAATTGCCTGAACTTTGCTTACTACGTAAACACATTGGTTATGAAGTGGCTACTATGTAAATTTAGCTGACTTGTATCTTTTTTTTTTAATATTCCTTTTTTGAAATCATATAGCACTTAAAATTTCGTTATTTTTAATATTCATTTTAACATGTTATTCTCTCTGGGATTTACAGGCAACGTGTGTACCTTTGTCCGGACATCTGTAGTCAGAAGAGGTGAGTGGAATACGACCATTACTACCTGCCTATGAACATGAATCAATTTATCAACCCATTCTCTGGCCATTGGCCTTGTTGGGGTGCACTGGGTATGGGTATCATTCTCTCTTTTATTATCACATTGGATATGGGTACATACTTTTCTTAGGTGGATTTTTCTATTGGCGTCAACTAGAATTTATAATCATGGAAGGATCAGTGCATTTAACTAGAAAGTATCGCTGAGGGGGAAAAGTTCCAAGTATGAAGTTAGTGTCCTGGGAGTTGAAAAAAAATTGATTTGAGAGCAATCCACTTTTGCCCTCTACACACTACTATACGCATAAAGGCCATTTTACAATGCACCCTTCATACTCTCAGTATTCTGTACTATTTCACCCTTCCTACCCTATACATCCAGTCTTGGCAATCCTGCCCACTTACACAAACCAGGTTTGGGGCCCTGCGCATGCGTGGTAATGAGCAGCATACTCTGCCAATTGTCAGAGAACTCCCAGAGGTCCCATGATGCCCTGTAGGCACAGCAGCAGGACACTTCTCTACACCCTTCCCCCTCTCTGCACACGCCATTCTCTACCCACATATCCAGATATTCCCTGAATAACTTGCTGTCCCAGCTTGGCTCTAGGAAATGAAGGTTTTTTTTCTTAACAATATGGGGTTGGTGGTGAGTTCCTTTGCGGACGTGCAATAAAAAAAAAGGCTTGCCGACCTTGAAGATCAAAGTCCTATTCAAAGAGGACAGGGTCAAAGTCACAGATTTTGTGCTCCCCCGTTCAAGAGGTCGCAAAATCATTGCACCCCCCCTTAACCCCCCTCCCCACCCTATTATATTAGAGTAGCATTTTGCTGTAAAGGACATTTAACACGTCCCCCTGTATAGAAACACTTAGATTAGTGCTAGACTCTAAGTGATTGCCTGAAGTAAGCCCTCAATTCTTTTGTAATCCTTCTGATCTACAGTATGCTCTATCCAGCCTAAGATGGATTAGTTACTCGAGCAAATGGTTAAGCATCACAGCATTCTCTCCTAGCCTAACATAAACTTCTATCATGCACCAGGTTGTACTGTTTTAGAATTCTATATACTTGTGATTGGCTCTATTACAGGATCAGTAGCAACAAGACTAGTGTCTAGAACTAAAATACTTTGTGATGGCTTTAAATCTCGTAACCCTTCACTTTATCAGTTGTGTATTGTGTTAGTTATTTTCAATCACTCAGCAATCTCCCTTTAATCAATGGCTAAAGTTGTAGTCATTCGAATTTCATTCATAGTGTTTTCTCTCTCTCTCTCTCTCTCTCTCTCTCTCTCTCTCTCTCTCTCTCTCTCTCTCTCTCTCTCTCTCTCTCTCTGTTTTCTTGTTTTATTTTCTTGTTTATTTTATTTTTGCTGTTTTCCATTGCTCCACGACATAGAAACTATTATAAATCTCAGCCTGATTATACAGATATCCAGTGATTCATGGGCCTTGGACATGCAGCCTCACAGACCAGAATGGCTGATAAACATTTTGTTCAGTTTTGATTAAAATACCCTCAGGTGAGAGGTGGCACGCTATATTGGCAGTATACCTGTTTTATATTAAGTCAAAGAGAAAAGAAAATGAAGGTATATTCTGCTCCCCAATGCATTTGTATCTCTAAGTGGACAGGTGGGAAATGAATTGAAAATAGCAAACTTTAAGTTACTGTAATACCTCGCGTATTAAGTGCGCCTTATACACGAGGATTAACCCCTGGTGCGCCTTATAGGATGAGAAAAAGTTGAGACCAAAGTTGTTTAAGGGCATTAGGGGATATCGTAGCTACTCATAGACGTTTGAATTTCGAAAATGCAATGAGTAGAAGAAAAGTTATTTCATTTTGAATTTTTCTAGCATATCCATAAAGTCTAGGTGCGTCTTGTACTTGGGGTGCGCCTTATACGCGAGGTATCACGGTAGTACATCTTCCGATGATCAGGATCCGGCTCTGTGACGAGATACTGGGGTCATGTGATCAAAGCAGATATGGCAGATTGACTGATTGACTGATGGCATCACAATCGACAGCATAGGGACATTATCACTAGGTTGACGTTGTTTCTTTTTTTTCCTAGTTCTATTAGAGCTTTGGAGTATGCTATCCTTGGTCCACAAATCTATTAAATCACAGGGGTCAAAATAAGGGTGAGATAGATTAATCACCACAGGTGTCCATCAGGGCTGATACCTGGCCAGCCAAGGTGTGAAGGTGATAGGTGCAGCGTCATACAGGTGTGACAGGTGATCAATTAAGGTTCTACAGGTGTAATAATGGGATCGGCACTGTGTTATCTGCCCCTGGCTCTTTCACACCTTTTTGGGGCAGGTGCATGGGTGGGTTACCATCAGTTTTCCTCCTGAGATGCTGGTTTTGTAATACAGAAGGTTTTCATTATAATCTTATTACATCCTATTTTTAATCATATGGTGAAAACAATCGGCTACAATCTTAAAAGCCAAGGCGACTTTTTGGAGTAAAGTGATCTACAGGCATAAATCGATTGGATTAGCACTAATCCGACCAAATTTTTCTATACTTTTGATATATTATCAATTGTCAGATTAGGGCTGTTCTGACCGATTGTACGCCTGTGGAACCAGCGCTTGATAATTATGGTATTCCCATGGGTACCGGTAAATAACTGTTATTCATCTGAGCAGTTCACAGGAACATCTAATAAGGGGCTCTGAACACAGCCCATTATTCAAGAAGATACTTTGAGCATATATATATATATATATATATATATATATATATATATATATATATATATATATATACAGAAACCTAATATTCAAGTTAATGCTTGAATATGGAAAATGAGCAGACACCACTACCTTAACCTCTCCACTTCAACCCATATGTGTCTATAAGGCCCACCTAGTGGCAAACAGTGCACATAGATGTACCTAGATATATATCCCCAACAGTGTACTTTACAAATGTAATATATAATGATTAGACTTGGACTCGTTGGCTTCAGGGGGTGATAAAAGCATGAGCCAGAAGCAAATGCTTTATCAAACCCCTGAAGCCAACGAGTCCAAGTCTAATCATTATATATTGTGTTTATAGCATGTTACCCACCATTAATTATATTTATTTACCTTTAAAATTGATAGAATTCATTGATTTCTGTTGCGAGTCGACGAGAAAGCCCTCTGCCATCTTGGTTTCATGTTGATCCGAGCAGATGGTTAGTTCAATCACCATATACCAGGCCACGCCAATTTCAGGGGCATCAACTTATTCGCAGTGGGAACGTACCGAAGGGGTATAGTAGTAGTAGCATTGCTTTAAGGCCTATGTTATGGCTCCACTTCTATAGGTTGATGCCCGTGGCTAGTTGATACAGATGGCATGAGAGGTCATGTTGACAAACGTAATGGCAAAGACCCATGGACAGCTGCCTGCTTATTTTTTTATAGTAAATACAGCCATAATGTGAAGGAATCTAGTCGACAGGGAGGTAGAAAAAGGTTTCAAGGATGTTCTGTCCAAAGTATATCCTTTCATTTAGTATATATGCTTCACAAATAGAGGAAATATGTTGGTGTCAACTCGTAGTCAAGGTATGTCTGGGTCACTGTCAATTTTCGGGTTCTTTATCCTGATATATTGGAACTTGTTTTATCCACTTTTAGCACTCAAATCAGAAACTCGATAACATTGCTATAACTACAAATATAGACTTGGATTCCACTGGGTCTAATTTGCTTGGGCAAGATGCAAATTATATCAGAGGGTTGGCTTGGCACTGGGCGCCCCATATATCATCATTATTGTGTGTGACCAGTGGCGCCCCTCGTGGCAAGGTGGCCTGGTTGGAGCTTAACGGTTCTGGGCTGAGATACACCAGAGCATTTTAGGCAGCAGCCACCCTCTGGTGAGTAGAGTTGGGGCGGGTGCTGTTGGGGGTAGATTTAGCATAAAGGGGACTTCAATATTTAGAATATATTTCACCTACTAGGAAATATGCCATCCAAGTAAGCCCTCAGCCTTAACCAGTAGGGAAAAAAAGAAGTCAATTTGGATCAATATTTTCCTGAGATTTAGCAGTGCTTTTTTAAATCTTCTTTATCATGTAAATGGTAAAACATTGACATTGATCAGACGATTCCTAGAGATTCTTGATAAAAATAATGCTTAGACAAGGAATTGGATCGGTGTGAGGTGCAATTCGGGATTAAAAGTGGAAAACTGGCTTTGAATATTATCATGTTTTTAGCCATATGGTGTATGTGTTTAGCATATACGATTAACAATTATGACACACTGTAAGTATTTAGTATGTAATCTGCATTTTAATACTCACAGTGAGCCTGATGTGAGCCTCAGGCAAATGTTGCCAAACTGAGTATACTTGATACTCAGGGTTAGCCTGGGGTGTAGGAATACTCCAGCAATGCCTGACACTCTACTCTAGATTGTTTATGGCCTAGCTGTACCCTCTCTACTGCCATACTCTCACAGTGCAGGAGTGTCTTTAGACATGGGCTCAGGGTCAACTGGAGTAACATAATAGAAGAGAATAGGACATTGCCTGAGTATTGCTATGAAGAGGGTCAGGCAATGCTGGACCCTACCTGAACAGGATCCAACATTGCAGGAGTCTTTCTTACCTTGATAAACACAGTAAACAAATATAGAAATTTAGGGCACCGTATGACAAAAAAGGCCATTATTTCATACACACAAGGATTTCAGATTATCAAATATTCAACTTCTTATGGCAGTCTAATTAATCCATGAATAGTTTGTGAATTCCTGGTTTCAGTTTCCTTGTTGCTCCTTGGTGGGATTTGAACTGGGTACCTCCTGATTGTGAGTCCTTTGTTCTCCTTTCTGTGATAGCGAGGCAGGTGTTGAAAGTGGCACCATTGATATGCTATTTCAACCATAGACATACTATAGTGAGATCGGGCTTCCCTAGCCCAATTAAAAGGGTCCATTTCTCCTCTTTCCTATCCCTCGGATGTGTGTGGTGCACATATGTGCGGGCACTGACACATTCCTCCGTGAAATTGTGTAATATGGTTCTCGCCATGAATATGACCTTAGCTGTCGGAATGGCATTAAACATCTATTGCTCACTCACTCACTACAGTGAGATGTCATTGGTCATAAGAGGCCCTGTAGACTAATATGAAACATAGACTGGAGTAGACCATAATGGGAAGATGTCACCCACAAGCTACCAGTCAGCAGGACAATACTTAGCAGATAGGGGATTGGAGCCTGATGTGGTACCAACAGTACCACCACCAGAAAACCTTTAGGTGGTTAACTCTCATGGACTAAAAGTAACTAAATCTTTGCCAAAATTTTCGCCACAAGTTCCAGATCAAATTCGCTTTCTGATGATATAAAGAAAATATAGGGGTCCCAATCATTTTTTGAAGTTATTCATTCCTGAATTCTACCATAGGATTGAATAGACTTTACCATAATATGCATTGAATGTCACTGTAGAGTAACTAACTTCTTGACTAACTTTCCCAGAATATACTCTTTATTATTCTGCTTCAAAATGTCGTATTTTGATTATATGGTCCCGGACATTTTTCCATCTTTTTGGTCCCATGAAATAAATAGGTTGGGAAATGATCATTTAATCCACATTTATGGTATGTCCTACCTCCATATCCTTTCACCAGCGGCTGGTTCTGTGGCCACGTGGTTAGGATGGCCAGACTAGTAATCAGTCGGTCCTTGGATTGATCCTCTCTCATGCCACCTTGCTATTGTTTTATATAGAGCACCAAAGGGTAGTTAGGGCCATAGCTGCACAACCATGTGTGCAATGAACGTGTTTTCCATGAGAGTGACCCACCTTAAAGATGGTAAAATGTTTCTGAAGTATTTTCTCTCGGAATCATGGAAAACATTGAAAGAAAACATTTCTTGGAAGCTAGAAAACAAACTCTTTAGTGTCTGGTTGAAAACATGCAGGTTTTCCTGAGCATCCCTGGGCTGGAGTCGAACCCAGGATCTTCTGATATGAAGGTAAATATTTTACCACTACACCATCTTGACTGCTGAAAGATCTCCACTTGAAGTCTTATATCATCTGCTCCCTCTCCATCTCTGGGGGCTTAAAAGGGCTTACACAATTTTCTCACAAACCCATTATGAACAAATTTTCATGCTCACATTATAGCAATAAAATTGACTTTCAAAAAAAGAAATCTTTACAAAAATATCTAATGGGACTTGAACTTGCCACCTTCAGATGCACAGTCCAGTGCAATGACCTGAGCTAATGAGGCATGTGGTGTGGTTGGTGCTAGAATATGATATAATCTCTGACATCAGTGCAAAGGCTAGACCCATGCTTTGCTGTAGTATTCAGTTAGATTCAGAGTGAGTATGGAACCATGTCTGAGTACCTTTCAGAGTCAGGCTGATGATATTACTCAATCCATGTGTACATGGAGAGGGTCAGGTGAGTAGGGCTTGGCAGAAGGTAGTATCAAGCTGATACTGCCACAATACTCATGCAAAACTCCAGCAGAGGATCATTTTATTGAGAGTGCAGTCTGTAAGGAGTGCTGATATCCATGGATATCAGCACTCCTAGGACCAGCAATATCGACATGTATCAGAACGGGAATATCCAGAAAAAGCACCCAAAATCACAGAGGTTGTGTAATAAATATATATACATGTATATATATATATATATATATATATATATATATATATATATATATAAATATATAAATATATAACCCATCAAGGTAAAAGACCCCTCCGCGGGGGATTTTTAATTCCCCATTTGGCCACTAGGGGGCATTGGAGGGGCAAAATTACTCTAAAACCATTATAAAAATGTTAAGCTAATTTTTTTTTATGCAGAAATCAATGGTTTCATTTAAAATTCACCATTTTCAGTAGAAATGGCCCATATTTGGCTGGTAAAATGAACATTTTTCATGAAAAATCAACCTATATGCCTGTTCCTGGTTGCCATAACAACCATTCCAATTTTCAAAATTTGCAGATTTTTATGCCAATTTTCAGGGATATTCACCAAAACCCAAAACTGAAATGAAAATTTCCTTCTAGGTCAAATTCTGTGACATGCACCGGGAATAGGGACCTTAAAGCATCTTGCACTAAGGGCCCTTTTTGCAGTTCTTGTCACATCTATGATAAAAATCACCATATTGTTATGTATATTTTATGACAATGGCTGATTTATTGTGTGTTTAGACATTATTATGGTTACTAATGTATTTAGAGCTTAATCCTCGATTTAAAATATGAATAACAAGGAGGGGTTCTGCCATAACTACTTGGAATATTTAAGCCAATGATACCTCATTTTAAAGATCTTGAGATGAACTTTGATGAAGAATTTCCCTGCAGAGAGTTGTTTTTGCTTGCCTGGTCACATATATTTGTTGAAGTTATACTTGTCTTGTCCAAATTCATGCCACCAACACCGATCCCTACACTCCACCTCTGTTTCAGTGGCTATCTGGGGTGCCCCATCATGACAGTGTTTAGGTGTGGGTCTGGTGCAATCTTTCCTTCTATAGGAGTTTCACTGAGGGTCGTTTCAACGCTGTGTGCTGCTTAGGAATGGGAGCGTTATGCTGACCAAAGACCATTAACCCTTTATGCTCTGTAGTATGATACCTGAAAGCTCATAATTGTATCTTGCCATGATGCACAGATGCAGCTCTGGCGAGTTACTCACCAACGTAGTTGGTGCACCACACTGCTGATTTGCGAATATACTTGTAATCCTAAGCTCTCAGGTAGGCATGATCCATGAATGCAGCAGTTACTCTGCAGACCTGCATATATATATATATATATATATATATATATATATATATATATATATATATATATATGTCAATCTCATATATTATATATATATATATATATATATATATATATATATATATATATATATATGAGATTGTGACTTTTCAAGGGTTAGGGCAGTAGGTAGGGATCAACTTCTACCCTTAGACCCTACTCCACAATTTTCTGAATATATACATGTTTGCTGAACATCAGTGGTTAGTGTTTTTTGTATCATTCTTTTGTGAATATACAAGGTCCATAATTGCACACTCATTGTTATACAGCATGTTCTATACTCTATAGTGGATATAATTACCCAACAAGATTACATTAGACCTCCCCCCATTTGTGCACATACCATTGATTTGTGATATATAAATCTACTTAAATGATCATGTTAACAGTGGATGAACTAATAAAGGTTGCAAGACCAGAGTTCTGATTCAATACAATTATTGTTTATTGATATGGCTTACCACATACAATAGACCTCTTAGAACTGTAAGCATGGAAACTCAGTGGGCAAAATATGTTTCATTTACACACAATAGACCGAACTATTTCAGAACAATAGTCATCAGGGTTAGTAAAATCATTCATATTCAGTGAAACCAAATATCCATGCAGCTGTCACAACGGTTTGCTATGTTTCTGTTTCAAGAAAATAGGAAAACAAGTACGATAAGTATAGCATATATCCCTTTCCTAATTGCTCGTTGCCGACACATTTGCATATCAAAAGTGAAAGAAGGTTGATTGTTTAGTTACCAAGGATTGTCTGCTAACTGAAAATGCTATATTTCTACCAACACTTACCGCTGGACATATGTTCATTAAATGCCCACTGAAGAACATTGGGTAGCCATAAAGGTTGTTAAGTGTGTCGAATCGATTGTTTGTTTCCAGACCAATGTTTGAGATGGGTGATGAGAGAGAGATGTATGTGAAATACTGGCTCTGAAGGATGTTGCTGCTATGGGAAAAAGTAGTTTTGCCTAAAAAGTGCCTTACCTGCAGCAGTCTCTTTCTTTGTAGTCCTAACTTTTTTGTGTTGCACACAAGTGGTCAACACAAGAGCACTTGAAAGAGTGTGTGACAAATGTAGGTATCTCATTGTGCAACACACACTATACTTTTAAGCAAGGCAGATGCATTTTCAGACTTACATACTTTGTGAGTGGAAGTTGAATGGTGAAGCAGAGCATAACTTCTTTGGAGAGCAAGTACTCCCAGATCTATTTAGCATATGCGCAACACCCTCCTGACTTCCCTCATGATGGATGAGAAGGGGGTGCTCATTATGTATTCCTATAATGAAGCAGTACTGCCTGGGGCTGACAGTCGTGTTGTCCACACAACATGACACTGTCAGTAGGTTGCTGTCAGGCCGCTGTCAACCCCTTGACACCACACTAGTACACACTACTAAATACAAAGATGGTTGACTGCCACCTGACCTTGAGGTGACTCGTGGAGTTCTAAATGTACCATAATTAGAAGTGGAGCTCATGATTCAAACTAAACAGCATTGTGTGGACAAATCGATTTTTAAATACATGACCTTCAATATGCGTTATAGAACTTAAGACGTTTCCTTTTGAGGAGGATAAGGAATTCCGTGCAATACTAGGTGATGCCAACAAAAAATTTCTCGTCAATATCATTCAAAAATGTTTGAAAATGTGTACTCTTTATTGCCATTGTGGCACTAGCTCCAAATAATTTTGCCACATTGCTATAGTAATCATTGATCCCCATGGGATATTTTCCATGTTTCTTTAATGGGTCATGGAAGGATGCAGTTCCTTTTCTTCTCCAGTGCCCTTTCCTCATGAAATAGTACCAAGAGCAGAACTGGTCAAGAGGGTTTCGAAGCATTGCAATATAAGAAATTGGCGGTTTAAGAATAAGTTCAACACCTTTTTTCACAAAATACAAATGATCTTTGAGTATGTTATATATCTCACCTTTACTAACAGTGAATTTAGGAATGATATTCCTTATTATTGGATGGTGGTCTGTTTTATAGTCATCTAAGGGTTTGTTATTGTATGTTACCACTCTCAAACCATAACGGATGGCTACTCAGCTCAGGATACCACACATAGTTGTCAACCCATTTTTGTGTACTTTTAGATAGAAGATGCTTGTTGGTGGTGTTCAGGAGTGAAATGAATTGCTTATAGATGAATCTTTTCTTCCACTGATCTTCACTAGGTTCAACTCAAGCCTTTTGTCAATATCCAAGATCCAATACAGGGCCTCCCTAGCCCACTTAAAAGGGTCTATATCTAAGACTGTGTGTGTATTATAGTATGTGTATATTCATAGGCCTTTAGTAGTGTACACTAAGCTGTCAGAGATATACTGTTCAGATGTAGTGTATCAGAGATATTTCTCTGACCTACTATTATTTGATATATAATCAAATTTATATATGTCGGCACTATGGTTAATAAAAGATTCAAACTTGTCCCTTTATTGTACTGATCCCTTTAAAGAAATTAAGCAGAGAGCCTCTTAGGTTCTCTTAGAGATTACATATGATTGTTCTCTGGACAAGCATCAGATCATCATCATACTCTTCGAACCAGAAGTGTCACCAAATAGTGGAGGCTCCACTACGCGATTTTTTGGCACATTCTCACTAACTGCTATCCCTATAGTGCCTAAGCTATTGGCTGTTGACATTCCTATATTGTAAACATGAGATTCAAAAATGTAAACATGAGATTTCAGGGGTCATTTCATGGGTGATCTCTCTCCTTGTGTGCCATATTTACAAACTAATCTGCACCTGCATAGACTCTGTGATTGGGTGGGAGTTCAATATATAAACATCAACACAGCAAATTATAAATAACAACACAACAGTCACACAGATTGCAGGGTCTTGTATGTAAAAATCAAACCTGTCTGATATTGAGTTGCAGAGACTCCCCAATGTGAAGGTCTGCAATGTTTACATAACATTAGCTTGATTTAATAAACAAAAACATCTCTTTGACAACACAAGCATGCTTGAGATCGCACACAATCACATCCACAGATAAACAAATAGCTCCCTCAACTTACACATTCTACCTTGTAATGGTAACAAATACTACTCTTTAACCCATGTTTGTCTCCCATTTTCTGAGAATTGCTGTGATTCTCTGCAAAGATCGCGCAGTGGAACCTCACCTAATGGCACCCCCTAGCAGCAGGCACTAGGGTCAGATAGGCAACACTTGCATCTAAGATATACTACTAGCTCAAGGAAAAGTGGTAAGCTGCACCGTGGGAATCAACTTTTCTTTGCATACCAGCCCAATCTATGCATTTTGGCCCAAATATACGGGAAATCACAAAAGGTACAAGGGGTCCAATTTTCGGCCATAAATGATAGTGAAATTATAGCCAGAATTCTATTGGTTCCCCGCATTAGGCCGACCGTAACCATTCGGCAGAATCCATTCAAATTTACAGCATGTGTGCTTAACCCATAGACCACAATGCAAACATAGCCATACAATAGAATTCAGCAAACTCTCCGGTAGATTTCTACAACTGTATGTAGTACATTATGCATCATACCCGTCTTTTTCTTTCATTATTATGTTATTGGCTAGCCAATAACATAGTCACGTAAGGGGAGTCGATGCAATGGAATGTGGCCAAATGGGTAGACTTGCCCACATAAAAGTCCTTAGTGTTCTCATAGGATTAGACTGAGACAAGTAGCTTGGACAAGTCTAAGGTACCTGGATCTAGGGGTTGAGGTAGCTTCGTTAAAAGTTTTAAGGACAAAACCCAGTTTAATATTTCAAATCTGAAAGAGGTATTTGTCATGTTACAAGAGGATTTTAAAATGTCAGGATGGGGTAAAGTCATTAGTCATTATAATGACAAAACTCCTTTGTTAGATGGAAGTTATACATGTATTGGGATGAAAAAGTAAAATGCACAGATTGTCTCAAGGTGAGTTTAGCCTTAAGAGAAATAGCCATGTACATGCTCACACATCTGGATGGACCAGATATAATCCTCTTAATTAGGTAGTAATTATGTCATTGGCTTATTGGAAGAAGGAGAGGTCCCAGCTTGCTGCACAAGGGATTGAGTGGGTTGTACTGTTTACCTGTGACCATTAACCCCTTCAGGGCCACCTACATGTATAATAGTATAAACTGTAGCTATGATGCAGGATGTGAAGTGTTATATTATATTTGCATGTAGCATACCACTTTTGCATGTACATGTAATTTCATATAGAGTCTAGCCCTTTGAACATAGAAACCAATAACATCTTAGGGCTGTGAAATAGCCCTAACCTTAAACATTTTGATTAAGGTTCACAGACATTTCATAAGCCCCTACATATATACCGGAGTGTTCATGTTATCAAATGAGACCAGAAATATAAAACCAATTACTGCACTTATGATTATAGATATGACATCTTCAAACCATCCATATTGTCACACACATACAACAGTGGAAAGCACACAAGTATAGAGTAGCTGAAAAGTGATCTTTGTCTTATGATTTAATAGAATTAGAATATCTTATGTACATGATTTACATTACCAGTGGCCCTTGCTCCGTACACCTCTCTGGGGTATCACTACAGGACAGAGGGCCAATTGACTTGAGGGCCGCAAACCTACACACTGAAAAAATAACTGTTGACTCTACCAGGTATCCTGGTAAAACTGAACAATGAACCACTGTAATTGTATAGCACTGAACCAGTGTAGTTTTTTCAAGAAGCCCCAGGTGGCAGTACAGTGGTACATCGAAACTCTGTGCAAATAGCAGTGGATCTCTGGCAACTTTGGGACAAGGATTATGTCATTGTTTTCTTTTTTTACATTGTAGAAACCATGACTATATCATTTTTACGGTACCACCTCTTGGATGGTACATGACTGATTCATGACACACAAAAAGGCGTCTTTATGTCCGAATAAAATCATGTGATCAGTGAGCGTGTTATCCAGTTAAAGATAGGTCATGAGTTAACTCTTTCAGAGAAAATAATGGTCAGGAGTAAAATGGCTAGTGAGGAAAATGTAATTTCTATTTATGAAATATGTTTTACAATATTTTGCCATTTCAATGACATAGAAATGCTAATGAATTTACTGAAATCAGATATAATTCTCAGTACTGCCACAGGTGGCATGACTGGACCATGGTGAAACCTGGACCATGGTGAGACCAGTCCTATGGAGCTGTAGCATTGTGTAACACCATCTGGAGGGCAGGAGTACTCATATGGTAATACTGACGAATCCACACAGTTAATCTAACCCTGGTTTTCTCTCCTTTTCATCCATTTATCATTGTCAGAAACATTCAAAAGAGTACTGGCATTCAGAGACGTATGACAAAATTAAATAGATTGAAAACTGAAAATTGACCCAGATTAGCACCTAGCCCATCTTTAACATGCCTCACCACAAAGTTTCACCACGCTTTAAGAGGAGAAATGAAAGTAGTGTAGGGACACGGTTATTGTGCTCGCAAAATGAATTTAGGAGTTCTGAGACCTGTTTCATAACCATTCTTTATTTAAGATCGATCTTTCCACTCTATGAGTGACCACTTAAGATCAGTCATTTGGGAATGACTTGTAGTGTTTCAGAACAAGCTGTCACTAGTATTGGAACTTAAGACTGGTCCTTTAGAAACAGCTGTCAATTGGACATAGGGGCAGTAATCAAGCTCAGTCCTTAGGCCACTCATAGACCAATCATTCAGCTAGTAAGATCAATCACCCAGGTGCAGAACATGTCTCTACTCTGTAATTTCACAATAGAAAAAGGTATTATAAAAGGGTATTTCATTTTGATATATTCCTGACATCATGGATTAAAAGATATGTGGAATTCCACTAATAGATATGATTTTTCCCATTTATGTGTACCCTCAATCTTCCACATAAATCAGCTACTTTGTTGGTCATATGTCACTCTTACAATGACTCTTTACTCATAAGCTTCACTCCCCATTTCCTTTTAAAACACCTCCTACTAAGAGTGAGCTATGGAGATATGACCAATAAACCCAATGATTGATCTTAATGATTGGTCTATGAGTGGCCTAAGGACTGAGCTTGATTACTGCTAGATATAGATCACAAACGTTTTCCTTTTTTTGTACCATTACTTAAAAAACAAGACAGGGTCGCATATTATGAGATCAAGAATCTCATGGGATTATGATTTAGGATCAAGAACTTAGTTAATGTTGCACTCATCAGCCTCAGTGCATCACCTAAAAGCACATTACATTCATTAAGATCACAAGTGCTTCTCTCTTTACTCACACCAACAAGCACAGAATTGCACGGCAGCTTAAAGACCCTGAAAGTGCTCCCCAGCGAGCTAGGGGCTATGACTAGCTGGTTTGTTGTTCACATGTATAAGTGCTCCCCCTTGGCCCAGGCAGCTTACTTTATATAGAACCCCGCAGACCCATTACTACAATAATCTAGGTCATTACCTACCTTCTGAAGTAAGTCTTTTTCCATTATGATTTAGGTTCGTAAACAGTTCATAAGCCCGACAGATATACTGTGGTGCTTATGTCACCTGGTAATCTTATTGATTGCAATTTTACCATTGCACATCCAAACACCAAATTTGAAAAAAAAAAGAAATATAGCTTTGAAATTCAATCCATGAATTTAGCTACTCCAACATTAATGCTGAGCTTTATTGGAATTCCTACTCCAAATTAATTAATCCTACTCCCTTATTTACCTTCATTATTGGTTTGATCACTCTAGCTCCTTCAAACCTTAAAGAACCCTCCATAAGGCTCCACCAATCCCCAAATGTAGGTGCTTCCGCTAAAAGGGTGCTCCAACCATCCGTATATGAGTTATCCCCTCTGTGTGGCTGCTAACACATGTCTGTCCCTGCTTGCCTCTCGTGCACATGAATCATAACTCACTGGGTAAGGGCTAGTACCACTCCCTGGCCCTAGGGGGCGCACTTATCGATTCCTTTTACACCTAAAATGTCCAAAAACTCATAAATCCTTAATCCAAGTACAAGTGTATATACATGAGAGAGATTCTTATATATGTCTCTTGCCAAATAATTACTCCTGTAGGGGGTTCATGCTGCTTTAATTTGCAAGCTATAATGTTATTGCCACATGTCACACACAAAAACAATAAATAGCCTAGGCCTTTTGACTTACATTTGTTGGACTTGCTAAGCCAAGTTGGGAGTTTGCACATCCCCAAACCACCGAATTTTTTTGGGGAGTTTACGCCTAACCCTTAGGAAAAATGCCCGATTTGCCTCACCTCTCCTTACTTGCCTTAGACTTTTTCACTAACTACATATACTTCTTCACTACCCATATTATACAGATTCTTGGTAAGCATATAGCAATTCTTTTGATTTAATTGAAATGGTTAGTGTAAACTCTACGTAACCCAGAACAGAGCCTCTTGCCTGAATAGGTTTAGTGAATACTACTAACATGTTAGTAAGATGTTACTAACTTAAATTCCCTCGTATAAGCAGCACCCTCGTATAAACCGCACCCTGAGTTTGAAAGAAGGCCTCATCACAGGCTTGGAAATTAGCATCTTAGTACTGTCTTATGGTGTAAATAACCCTCCCATAAGCCACACCCCTTTTTTGGGCTGATCCTATAAGCCTAATTTTATCTCTCTTTTTTTGGATCTTTTTTTTTTATCATTAACTTTGTTATCACAAATTGTGTCTGTCTGATCCACAAATGATGTATGTATATCTGGCCTTTATGCTTATATGACTTTGAGTGTTTTGGTAGTTTCCCCCCACCCCTCAAGTTTTTGTCTATTCCAAAATCATTTCACAAATAAAAGCCCTGCAGCAGGTCAATTTCAACATCTTTCTTATGGATGTAAATTTCACAGTCCTAAAATCATGGCAACAGAGTGTCTGCTAGGGGAAAACACATTTGAAAATAAGTATTTATGCCACCACTTTCCGGGGGCTCCTCCCTTCCAACATGCATGCCCCCCCCCCCCTTTACCCCAGTAAGCCTCTGAAGATTCCCCCTTTATTTCAAACCCCAGAGCTGAATCTCAGATCCAAAAGTGAATCTAATTGCTAATTCTTTTCACAGCAGACGCCTTGGTCTTTCAGCCCCAACCTCCAAAAGCCTTTCCCATTGTATGGGTGACAACGCCTGGCCCTTATCTGCCAAACTGTAGGCCACCTATCTGCCCATCTCTGCATGAATCATCCCTCTCAACTCCCGGAGTTTGAGGCACGCGTTTGTTTCGGAGTGCCAGTAGTATCTCTGCACTGCTTCTTTGGGATGCCATGTCACTAAAATGCCTGCACCCTCCCATTTCACTTCTTACCCGCTGTGAAACCTTTGTGTATATACATAAGGCGTAGTTAATATGCAAAGAGATACGCAATGTTCCCCTTGAGCACCTAATAAATACAATCTGCAAAAGACAGGAATGCGCCTAACGTGTGGTCACATTATAATACATTACACTGCAAAAATGGTGTTTAGATTTTAAAACATGTTTAGGTCTAAACACGTTTAAAACCTAAACATATAGGTGTTTCATCGACTACACATTTAGGAAATGAACACTTTTATTCTAACTACATAAACATTTTTGCTAAACATGTTTAGATGTTTTAGAGTTTAAACAGTTGAATAATAGGTGTTAAGATTTAAACATCATTATGTTTAGATACTTGGATGTTGAATCCACACCAGGTAGCAGCACTACCTTTGAATGGACTATCTTTACACAATTATAATCAATTTTTGTGACAAATGTACCCAAACTCCATGTTTATTATAGTTTCTATTCATTGAATGTCATGAGAATAAAAAGGGCAACAGAAAGTTGACTACATTCACCTTTCATTAGCATGAAATAATTAATAAGCTCAATGACTGACACCTATTTCATGTTATTCTGGAATAGACAAAGCAATTTCCTTTCTGCCAAGCTGTTGTACTTTCTCAAGTCTCTAATTCTAATGCAGTGTGTACATACATGCACACGTAAATAGGTGTGGCTGACATCTTTGGAGACTTTGAAATGTAAATACCCCCCCCAGTAAATGAGAAAACAAACTAAAGACATGTATACATGTCTGCACACCCTAACTCTCCATCAAAGCATTTAGACATCTAAACACAAAAATTCATAAACATCTAAACACAAAAATTCATAGATATCTAAACACAAAGTTTAAACCTAAACACCTAGATTTCTAACACTTGAGCTAAGCACATTGTATGGCTAAAAATGTGTAGGAAATTAATGTGATTACAAAAACGTTGCAAGAATATACGTGTCCTACAAGACTCCCTCCATTTGGTGTGCGCCTTATACACAGGCCTTTGCGCTAGTTTGGCAGTCCTCTTCACACAATCACTATTATGTATCTATATGTATGCTATGTCTACCTATACGGCACATGGCTATTGTATTATTGACCAATGGGAGGCATCCCTGGCATATACTGCGGAGTCGGGGGCTGAAGGTGTTAGTCATAGTGGCGTCGGGGTCTAATGGCAGCCCCCAGCTGATAATGGCTATGTGAGCTATAGCCTGATAAGAAACAACCACCTGACCTACCTGGTATTTTCAACAAAGAGACAAAATGGTAATTCCACAGACTCCTTGTGCGCCTTATACAATCAGTGCAGTAAATATAGGAATGTACCTAATGAATGAGGGCATTATACATTAAATAAGTATCAAATTGGTCAAATCCAAGCCCTATATGTTACCTTCAGTTGGGGTGCGCCTTATACACGAGGTATAACATCAGTTTGGCAGTCCCTGTGTTGTCCACCTCACTATTTTGCTGAAGCAATACGTTCACAGAACCAGAACCTTTATTGTAAAATTTAGAGCAGATTGTAAGTGTTTCCCTCATAAGGGAGTGGTCATTATTTATCAACGGGGGGGGGGCATGGGCTCGTGGGTTTGAGGGGGGCGTAAAAATTTTAGACCCCTCTCGAGGGGGGCTAAAAATAATTTGACCCTTCTTGAGGGGGGGGGGGTCTAAAAACATTTACCCACCATCCCCCCCTCCCCTGTTGATAAATAATGACCACTCCCTAAAGTATGGGAGAAACTAAGTCTCTGAAAAGGTTCCTTCTCATGCTTCTCTCTCATGCGATTTCAACTTGGGACAATATGATGGGACAGAGACGCAGTTTCATGAGTGGAAAGAATGTGTATGAAGAGTGCACAATTTTTTCCAGTGGTATCTCCAGTAATCCATGCTCTGGAATCTCGGCGAAACCACGTGACTGGCAACCAGTGTCAGAGGTAATGCTGATTTCAGGTTTGAATGCACATTCATTAGAACTTGTGTTATACTGCGATTGTATCGAGGCGGTGAATGAGGCATAGCAGCAATACTTTCTGAACCATTGTGATATTTATGTTGAAAAACTATAAAGCAGAAATTCACAAAAGCAATGTCCTGATATGATATACATTTAAGTGAATCTAATTTTCTGCATGTGAATTTAGCATTTTCGAAAGCCTATACAAAAGAGTGTGTATTTTATTTCTAGATCGGCCTGAAGGTCTGGTAACGAGGGCCAATAGGACTGATCCAAGATGATAAGGTACATTCAGCGTCTTAGATATGCAAGGATAGAGTCCAGAAATGTGCTTTTAGAGATGGCATACAGCAGTCAGAGTAGCAGTACTTCACATAGAGTGTGTAATAAGTATGATTTTGTTGCTAGGTACATTACTACATAGAGTCATGTCTGTATCGCAGTGCATGTATAAGGCTTGCAAGGAGAGGAGGGGTGGAGTACCAACTGTGGTACTGTTCATGTTGATATTGACATGGTATTTGAATTTAGCTGCCTGAATGGAGGCTTAAATGCCAACATGTTATATTATAGACCTACCCCCACCCAAAGCTCACACTCCAATGTGGACATTTATTCTGGATGCCATTTAGGGCAATGATGAAAGAGCCAAACAAGTATGAACTCAAATTTAGATATCATAACAATGCTTTTAAAGTGGCTCCCTCCAAATGTGATTGTTATCATGAAATGATAGCCCCGAGCTCCACATGCCCCAACAATGACTGAATCGAATCGAATTCAAATCAGTCTATTGAGTTGGTCCAGCTCCCTTTGGGCTCTACACTGCAACACTTCCGCCTACCCTGCCACTGTAAAATATGCTAAGCTAAGCGAATTCACCACAAATTCCAACTAGGACTAGCCTTGGATGAAACCAGTCTGTATTTGCTTTAATTTCCATTGGCAAATAGCAAAGTCCATACATGCAGTGTGCCAATGGGTGGAGAGAGAGTGGAGTATTGGAATGGTGGTGATGGTGGAGTGGTGGGTGTGGGAGGAAGGGAGGGAGGGCTTTATACTATAGCCTACCACAGGCCAACATAATGTCTCTATCCCTCTACCCTGAAGTTGGGAAATTACCTCTAGTTTTATTTTTAAATCTTAGATGCGTTTGTTTGAGCTACTGATTCAGCTTTGAATAAGAATTACATTGAATCAGTGTAAGGTTTCTCCAAGCATGTATTTCATTTTCTCTCTCCTGACTGATTACAAATCAAGTTATTTGAATATGATTAAAGATTGCAGTTTTGCACATCGTGAATATAAAATATATTTCCTGCCGAATCATTGCATGGGTAGCTGTGGCTTATTATGTTATAGAAGCATGTGATTGCTTAAGTCTACACTGAAAAAAATGTCATTGAAATAATGAAACATTCCTCATCCCAAAGTTGCCGGAGATCCGTCATTATTTTCAGAAGCTCCTTGTACATTTGTGTACCACCATACTGCTAAATGGGGCTTCTTGTAAAAACTACATACAACTAGATGCAATGCTTTTCAAGTACGGTGGCCCACTCTCCAGTTTTATGAGTATATCCTGACCAGTCATGTCTGCCTGTTTAGTAGTGTTTGGATGACCAAATCTGGCCATCTCTCTTTGAGATAATTTGTTTCTTTCTTGGTAGCTACAAAGGTGCTTCAAGAGAGCTTATGCAGCTATGATGTACTCCCAAGGACATGCTACAATGTGTTTTGCTGAAGTAGAGCAGCCCACCACCACCAGGGAGCAGGCCACAGCCCACCACTGTTCAAGGTCCAAACCACCCACAGGGCTTACCTCTAAATATGACAGGCTTCTGTTTCCATATACTGGCTACTTAGGGAGAACATTGGGTCCTTACTTTATAGATATGGGTAGCCATGCTGAAAAGCTGCTCTAAGAGGAGTGAAGACAGGTATCCTTTTTCCTTGGCAGTCCACAGATGGTGGAGGGTGAGGGCAGTGTGGGTGGTACTGAGAGGGGGATAAGGAGGCAGTGTAGCACAGATTAAGTTGTAGATGGTGGCTCCTACAGTAAATGCTCATTCTGGTTTCTTGAGCTGCTCTTCTTGTAGAGTAGAATACATTATGTCCCATCTCCTGGTAGAGCTGACAAATGCTCAGAGTAACCAGTTCTCACCAGGGGAAGATATACTCAGAAGCTGTGTGGTTGGGGTGTTAAGACATCAGACTTACTGGAGGAAGGCAGTCAATTAATGACATAGACCATCCAGGGCCATGAAATGACCACAATGTACTGGAGGAATTGGGTGTCATGTATACACATTTAAATTAGATAAATGGTGCTCAAATGAGAAGCTGAACTTGTTTAATTGATAGCAATATATTTGCGAGATTACACCCTCACAGCCAGGGGGCACGCAACTGCACGCCAGCAGATCTGACATAAGGTATAGTATGGGCCTACCCCAGTGAATGCCTCATCAATTTCCCATTTTGTACTACAATGCAGAAACTGACAAATCCATGCCCCCCCAGAAGGATTTAAATAGTCTCAGAGGGTGGGCTTTGTGCATCAGTGCAGTGATGGAGAGTAAGTTTGCTAACAGTAAATTGGTGCACCACAGTGAAAAGTGTTAGAATAAGAGAGTACCTATAGGGTGGACTTTGCTTAGATAAATGGAGTCCCTTTGAGAGCAGCACATTGGTTATGAGCACTTGTGTGCTTTTGTCAGCCCAATGACTGAATACAGCTTTAACCAATGACTTAGTGCTGCTCCATTCATACCATTATCCCTCATGTCAATGGAAAAGGCCATTGTATATGCCTAATAGGCACTCTTTAAAAATTGATCTTATTGTCATTTAGTTTTTTTAGTGTATGTAAGGTGGAATATGCTATATAGATACTATTGATTTTTTCCTGTCTGCTTTGAAAGCAAAATCATTAGTAATTTTTACATTATATCCGTCTGCATAGGTTGTTCAATGTGTGTGTGTGTGGGGGGGGGGGGGTAACCGGTCTAGGTATGAGGAATATGACGTGGGGAAACGGATCAGTGATTTAATAGGGACCAGATATCTGGCCACATCAACAATGATGTGGGTTCATCCAAAAGTTAGCATTATCTAAGAATATGGACCATATGGGGCAGGGTGATAAAGCACTGGATTGTATGCAGTTGGGAATTCATACTGATTCTAATCAAATATGATATCACTCATTCCATAGCCCCCTTCAGTGTGTTCCCTACTCGGGGGAAAACAACAGGAAAACTTAAAATGTTTTGTCTGTGTGTTTTTTTTTTCATTGTTTCACAGAACTCTGTTATTTTACACTTGTACCAATGTAATGGGGGTTTCCTGAATCAGTGGTTTGCTAGTTGGCCAGTAAAATGACCAATTTACTGGAAGCAAGTGCATTATGTATAACTCTTTTCCGTTGTTTCTATTGATAACATTCTTATTAAGAGTTGTATACCAGTGCAGTCTTTCCTAGCTCACTTAATTTTAGAGTCTTTGTCATCTCTTTTCCCTGCTTGATATACATTAGTATGCTTGTGTGACATTAACCAATATATACACAACCCTAGTGCTGACATTTCCCTGGTCGTGCCCTATAATGAATATGGTATATAGCAACGTTACTTTCTTCACTATAAAATAGTTCCTTGTTCCTATGCCAAAGTTACCAGAGATCCATCATTATTTTTTCACAGAGATTCCTTGTTCATTTATGTACCGCTGTACTGCCACCAGGTGCTTCTTGTAAAAGCTACACTGGTTCAGTGCTTTTCAATTATGGTGGTCCGCTGTTCAGTTTTAAGAGGATCCCTGATGGATTCAACTGTCAGTTTTTAACAGTGTGGCCATGCCCTATAATGAATAATATTCATATAAGAGATGACAAAACCCCTAACATTAATGTAATGTTACATTCTGGGGTACACATACAACTATCTGCAAAAATGGGACTAAGTGCAGGGGGTCCTAAGACCCCTTTTCCCAGTACATGTCACCAATATTAACAAGGACAACAAATATACTGCATAAAGCATGTCTAGAAGTGGCCACCCAACATATGCTACTTACTACAATGTATAATGCTCTTTGCCTATGTGGATTTATATAAAGCCATTTGCTTTTATTTTTAGATTGCCTCCCTACGACCCTGAAAGGTAAGTTGAATTCAATTTTATCATGTTCCTGCATGCAGTCTATGCAAAGTGTTGGCATAGAGATGGAAAGTACACATCCGACGTCAAATATCCTAAATATTGCCACTATTTACTGATAACTCTAAACCCATTCTGACAATCTTAGGGGCGATTTGGTGGTTTCGAAGCCAACCAGGAGGGTCTTGCTAAAACATAACGAGGAAGAATCTGTCTAAATATTTTCGTGGAGCACTGATGGAAACGTGCATAGCCTAACTCGTCTCAACTGTATTGCCAAATAACAGCTTGGTTAATGTATTAAAAGAGGGACCTCGCCTGGTATAGATCTATCAGATTTCATATATTTATGTTATTCATAATAATTTATTCAGCTGATTCGTCAATATATCTCATTTAGATGATACTAACACACCTTTAGTTTTACATACCCATGCACGTTTTATCTTATTCAGCTGACGAGAATACTGTTGTCAATATGAAAACGTGCACGTTTCATTTTTTCAGTTCATGTTTCCTTTTTGGCAAGACCCTCCTAGTGGTCTATTCTGTAGGCTACATATTAACTTAAAACTGTTGATATAGCCTAAAAGTTGCTGTAGTGGATACTAACCATAAAGGATTACATATAGCCGACATAATTGATATGATCGTTGACCAGCAACAAAATAAAAACAGGAAAAAGAATACTAAAGAGGATGTCTCAATAAGCAGGTATTAAGGAGGCTGTTGTTGCAGTAATTGATGTGAGCTAATCAGCTGTACCCTGACAGTGTAAGGTAGTAATTGGTGATAGCATGGTGCGCCCCCTATATGATGGATGTACTACAGGGGAGACTGTTATCTGTCTGGGGATGGGTGGGTACTACAGGGTATAGGGGTGGGCTCTACACACTGTGTTCGTTACTATCTGTCTAAGGCCCAAAACAAAATATCCTGTGTTTCCAGTTACATACCTCCAAGACAGGTCGGATTTTTTTTTTTTTTTAATTTTTTTTTGTATAGAAATGTATAGGCAGATATGTCAGATTCTTTGAAATTATGAGATGATATGAAATAATTACAAGACAAGTGAAAAATATGCAAAATATCTAAGCCCTCAACTGTACACACAGAGATGATCCTCATGAAAAATGGATTTAAAAAAAATACAAAAAGTACGAAAAAATTATTGAAAAATTACCAAAAATTATCAGAATCCACCCCCCCCCCAAATTTTTTTTGTTACTCTTTTGCTAGGGTCGGTCGGGTAACTGGAAACAGACCTTTCTTTTTAGGCCTAATATCAGAATTTTTTCTTTTTTTTTCTTCATTGCCCATGGTGCGTGAATGCATCTCTGCACAGTAACTTGCCAGGGTTAAACTCTTACATCATGCCAGGGGGTCAGTATGATGCACAAATGAAGTGTTGGTGAGACTTCACTTCATTGCAGCATTATGCTGTACAATGGACATGATGCACTCCTTCATTAGCGTAAAGGGCCCGGGGGATTACTCACTATAGGATGGTATCTCCCCACTGCCAAACTACCAACCCTCTAAATCCAGGCGATATGACCTCTCCCAGATTCCTCAAGGAAGCCACCGCCCGATGATTTTAGGGCATATGGAGTTTGAAGGGACTGTACCTGAGATTTGCAAAAGTATGTGCAGCATAGACCCTGATATGTACATTTATCTCTTTTGGAGCAGAGAAGATATTTACCACCCCCTATTTTTGAGGTGCACACACAGTTACAGCCCCCTATTTTTGACGGGTGCACAATTAGCGCCCCCTAAATTTCCGTCTGACCGCCTCCACTTCTGGTGCCCGTTTGGCAGTTGGTAGCATATTCTGACCTGTGTACCCCCCAGGGTAAAGGGTTGACATCGATTCACCCAAAGCATAATCTGCATAACCTGATGGCTTGCAATATTTAACCACTTTGCCTGTTAGTTGTAGATAGACTATAGGAGACCCAGACAGCTAACATGGGCGATGGCAGGTCATTAATCATAGACCTACATAAAAACTACCACCAAACAAAAGAAGGAACAACAAAATACCATAGGGCACTAACAGTCCATAAATTAGAGATGAGTAAAGGGGAGGGGGGGATACATGGGGTTCCTCTATACCTCCATGTTTATACATAAAAGACATCAGGTTATTAAGTCCCTTTAATCAGAAACTGTTTTGTTGATGTCCCTTTTTGTTTTGTAGTTTTATCTTTATTCATTTTGTATAAGTGGGCAGAATGAGTACTGGGAGAGCAGACGGGCAAAGCTGTAGCGTTTGGACATGGGTGGAATACAATAATTAATATTATTCTCTGTACATAATTAGCCTTGACTCCCAAAATAAGCACTCTCGGTATGATTTCGAACTACATAATGTCCAAAGACAAATAAAGATTGAAAGAGACAGGAGTGTCGGAGGATTTTATTTCGTATAATATTCAGAAAATGGTGTGCACATTTCTCTCAATGGTTGTGACGATGACACCCTTAACCGTGCCGATAACCTTATTGAATAAATCAATTAAAAACAAATTTTGTGTCAAGAATATCCCATTTGATTTGATTCAATAAGTTGACACATGACCATCTACTGCCCCGGGGCCCTGATTGGCCAGTACATGGGTTGTCGTGGATAACATAGTGGATGCTTTCAGTCAAAACTTTGTGGGAGAGTTCAGAAGGGTGTAGACATACCGCTCCTTTCTTGTTATGATTCAATAAGTAATGTGCTCCACCTTCGCCGCGAAATTGCAGCAAGGAATTCTAATCACCATGATGACTAATTTGGTCTGTAGGAGGCCAGTGTGGTGCAGAGTATCTGTCCATAGGTGATCCTGTAAAAGGAGGGCTATAATCACAAGTTGCATGTGCACTGTACTTGTCAGGTGATAAGAAGACTCAAGTGGATATATTTCAAATCATCTCATTTTGATAATGATGGGTGCAATGCTAATGTACTGGACCTGCCAAAGACTAGAACTAACTTACTACGTTCCCACTGACCTTGATTTATAAAAGAAAAAAAACTCAGAGGGGCAATACAGTATAGAGTGGTCTGTAAATATTTTGGGGATGAAGAAAAGTAATTGAAAATTAATGTTCTCTGACAGGATGTTCTCATAATGGAGGCTCCCATTTGCAGATTTAGGATATTGCATCTAATGATTGAAGGAAAGGAAAGAAAATCTATCGTTATACCTGCTATTTAGAAGTTGTTTGGAGGGGACTCTTTCCTATGATTTCTCATTCAGCTTCGTATACATATGTATACATTTATGATGTAATGCATGTATTACAGATTCTTCAGGTCAGGAGAAGCTGTGATAACTTGATAAAAGTGGGTTGATGTCTATACCCCTGAATAGTGATAGGTATAGGACAGACGCACGCTCCAGCTCCAGAAATCAAGGCTGAAATAGAGTCAAGGCAGATTTTTTATGTGTTTGTATGATACGATCTGCGAAAAGGGCCCTTAGTGCAGGGGGAATAGGGGCCCCTTTCCCAGTACATGTCAAAGATATGGAATTCTCTTGGAGACCCTCACTGTTTGGGAGAGCAGCTCAAGACTGGAGGAGCAGCTCTAGGTGTTGCTCAACAGGCCATGTCAAGGGCTTAAAACTGGATAAATGTAAGTCATAGAGAATTGCAATCAAATCTGTGGTTATGTGTTTACTATGCAAGTTCAGCTTATCAGCTCACAATTTCCCTTATAACTGCTTTGTATACAGACAGCAAATAATTATGAGCCGCCACTGCATGGCGGTTTTCTGAATGATACATAGCATGCCATATTTTGTCTGACTAATTTGCCTAATTTTGTGACATTGAGCCATATATGGGGGGAAATGTAGGCATACAGGGGAAATAAGAAAAATTGTCCATCATTAGACATCTTTTCACTGTAAAAAAACGTTGTCGAAATAACGTTGAAATCCTTGTACCCAAGTTGCCAGACATCCATTGTTACTTTCACAAAGATTCCTTATAACACAGTGTGTACTGTACTGTATCATTGTAGAAACATACACTGCTTCACTGCGATGCAATTGCAGCGGTCCATTTGTCAGTTTTACAAGGGTGCCTGGCAAATTCTAGTTATGTTTCAGAGTATGCCGAAAGAAATAGCAAGTACACACATTGCCTTTAGTCAGTTTTAAGCCCCTAGAATGGTCATGGTTTATGTGTGCGTCTTGTGTGGGAGAGGGAGGCAGCAGAAAAAGGCTGCTGGAGATGGTTTATGAGGGGATTGAGGGAGGCTGTCAGCTCTCCATCCATCTTAACGTCTGGATGCAGCTTCCCTCAACACCAAGATACCCATGCATGCAGATGGACAGCTCCAAAGGCTGTTTTCCATTGGATGGATGGGTCTAAAGGCTGTCTTCCACTGCACCCAGATGGACGGCTCTAAAGACTGGCTTCCACTGTGCCAGAATGGACTGCTCTAAAGACTGGCTTTCATTGCATCAGGATGGACTGCTCTAAAGGCTGCCTTCCACTGCATCCAAATGGACGGCTCTAAAGTCCGTCTTCCACTGCACCGGGATGGACAGCTATAAAGGCTGTCTTCCATTGCACCAGGATAGTGGGTTTCCCTACCCTACAGGATGTGAATAGTGGTGTCGCCTTACTTTGGACTGTATCTCAGACTCATGCAATTATATTTAATCACTTAAAACCCCTGAACACATCATGCCGACCCCACAAGGTCCTGTGGGATGGGCACCAATGACGTGCCATAGAGCAGAATACTTCAATGGTGCAGTGTGCCTACGAATAGGTATGATGCACTACTAATATATATCATTGGCCTTCATATAGTCCTAGTTCAGGCTAGACTAGTGAATAGGTGCATTCATGGTAGATTTATCTTCTTTGAATAACTGTGGATCAACGTACGGTGAATGGTACGTCCGGTATAGGGGGTGCGCGGGTGTACCTTTTACTGTGTGTTACTGTTTTGTCTCCAATATTAAGAGTCCTGCCTGATTCTTTCAAATTTCACTTCACAGAACTAGGTTAGGAAAGCTTAAATTCAGTATATTGTTTCAATTGCACCCTGTCTTTAGCGATGATTAGGAGCAACTTTGTTCTGGTTAGTTTAAGCATTATAAAACTGCTATCTTCCCCTCAGCATGCAAGCCTACCCAAGCTAGAGAACTTCCATATTTATATTGACCTGCATTTAGGCTCTCAGCCTTGTATAGTAAATAGAAAGTACGGTTTTCACACAAGACAAAAGGAGAAAAAATGAGAAGGAAGAAAAGGAAGAAAGAAACACTCTTTGTTTTAGTATACATCTGAACATGCAAATCATCCCTTTGCACGCATGTGCGCTTGGTCCTTCCGGTTTTACAGTGTCTTGGCACGAGGGTAGGGTCTGAATGCATGTCTCTATATGTTGCAGCACACCTGAACACTTGTATATATGCACCTGTAGGAGGTGTAGTATACCTGTAGTATACCTGCAGCAACATCTCTATGATAAACCTCACCTGTATAAGTTATGGACTGTATGCTAACTCCTGAGTTAATAGAATATTTTTTATTACTAACATCCATGACTTATTGAGCAGCTTAAATTTGTCTACTCAGGATTACTATCAGAGCTAAGATCGCCAAACAGAGAGAATTCCCAATCTTTTAATCTATATTCTACTATTATTGACTCTTATCATATTTTGCCCTATTTTGTACCAATTCCGTGTTACACAGTTCTTGTATTCCGGTAATTAGATAAAACTACAGCATAGATCTGACAATAAAATGATAACTTCCATTACAGTGTGCATTTGCAATATAACCGTAAAAGGCTGAGTGACAGTCTTTGGCAGGACTCAGTCTTCGGCAGGATGATTAGAGGCACCTCATGCTCTCTAAGATAAGACAGCATCATCTGATATCACAGCCACAGGCGTTGACTGGTTACCAGGTTTAGTCTGTGTAGGTGTTATCATTATGCTATAGGGCACATGGCTATCCCTGTATGGAGGTCGCCATTTTTGTTTTTAGCCCCTGACGCCATCTTGGATTCTGTCTTCACTCTCATCCACCACAGGACAATGGTCACTGATAAGACTGATAGGGAAGATAAGCTGCACCCACTGCCAGCCTGCCCTTTATCTTAATCACCCTAAGTACTTTCCCATTGTTTCAGGTGTGAGGGGAGTGGATTAGCTTGGTAGGGACACAATGGCCGGGGACATGTGGTCTTTTATTGAAATCTAAAAGTTTTATTTCTATTGTATTTAAAGTATCAGACTTATAATAAGCTTATCTAGTAAAAGTTGAAGGTTTTTGCTATCCATGGATATAAATTTTCGAGAATATCTACAGATAGTACATGAGGATGAGACCATCAAAGTAAACTATACAAAGAGGCTAACTGTAGGTTAAGCCCCCGACTACATGAGCCACCTGGCTGATTTCCTTATCACTAGCAATGTGCTAGTCCTGTATAGATGGGTGAGAAATTAAAGGGAACAGTGCTGCCCTCTGGTGCTTTTATTTGCTATGCACAGTCCTTGATTACAGAGGTGAATGGTGACTTTGCCAAAGTAACCCCTCACCTCCGTAATCAAGGTCTGTGCATAGCAAATAAAAGCACCAGAGGGCAGCACTGTTCCCTTTAGTTTCTCACCCTTCTATAGCATATGGATAACACCTACACAGACTAAACCTGGTAACCAGTCCATGCCCGTGATCACAGCCATGCCAATACCATGCAGCATGCAACATGTGGAACCTCTACAAGTTGTAAGAAACTAGAAATATGGATCAATAGACTAGTACTGCCATAATAATATACAAAATGGCATGCAAATCTCTGGGCATGCCTGGTATCATAATCCTACCAGGGCAACTGCTAGGAAGTTAAATCAATGCTGCCTTGCTGACTAGATATAGAATGCAAAAGTTATTTCCCTTGGCATTTCCCTTTAATTTTTTACATGCACCCTAGCATTGACAGTATAAACATGCACTGTATGATTTTCCCATGACAGCCATTTCTAGGAAACCCCTCCTGACATTAAAATGTGTGAGTGGGGAAGGGTTTCCTACTAAGTAGCCAAGAATTGAAGAACTTCTAGAACATCTAGAATTACTTTTATCATATATCCATATTCGCAAAGTGTGGTTCTTCAATTAGCAAAGCCCACAACTTTGCCTGTTTCGTATCACAAAAAGGAATGCCCATTACTATAGTTTACATAAGGGCTGGGGAACTTGTATATGGTAGGTAAACGTAGACATGAAAGCGCTCAGTTGGCAGGTAACGGACCTGTCTGTCACAGACCTTGTTGTGCCAAGGTGCATGGGAAGGTACTGGCACTTAACCCTTTAAGGACAGCATGATGCCTTAGATTTCTTCTTCACTGGGCGTCATGATGCATCAATGGGTTGCTGGCATGATGCATTTTTGCATCATGTCAATCTTTTGTGAGTGTATATCGGCATGATGCATGAATGCAGCTCTGGTGAGTGACCCGCCAGGGCTGCATTCATGCATCATGCTGACCATAGGGCATGGCAGTGGCGGGTCCAGGATTTTGAAAAAGGGGGGGGGCGGTCCAAAAGGAGGGGAGACCCTCTATTTGTGAGCAGATTCTAGGGTCCAACATGTGCAAATTAAGTATACTGGCAAAAAGGAGGCACCTTATGGGGAGAGGGTCAGCCCCCTCCCCTCTCTAAATCCTCCACTATAATCATACTATATGCAGCCCCTAAGGGTTTAGAGTGTGTAGGAGCCAGGTCGTTAACATGTACTGTACGATCGTTATATCTGTAATACAAGATGTCTCGGTACAGTCCTCCCAACTCATTAGTTGGACCAATATGGAGGTTGTGTCCAATTGCACTGTGCAGTCGTAATGGAGTACTTTCCACAGAAGAGAGTACTTTCAGAGAACAGTTATCTGGAGAATTATTTGTCTGAAATAATGGCAAAGTAAACTAAAGTATAGGAAAATGCAGTCCAATTTTCTCCATGAGATTTCATCAAGATTGATTTGAAAGTGTCCCTTGATGTTGCCTTACATTTTGTGATCATTTCCAAGCAAATAAGTGAGAAAAGAACCCCCGCTCACCTATGGGAGTTAAATTTGACAGGTGCTTCGCGATCGTTATAATTTGTAACAAGATCTGCCTGTGGTTAAAACTCAGGAATTGAGTTCTTCAAATTCCAAGTCATTAGTTTGACAAACATTGACAATAACAGGTACAACTTCTTGCATGTTTCTTTTGAAGCTACCGTAGTGGACCGTTTAAGCGCCCGTGCGCTCATTAGTTTCAATACCCCCGTACCCCCGGTTCTTATTCGGGACAGGCGCCTATGTGATTACTGTTTTTAATGCTTAAGATTGTTTTCAAAATCTCTGAACCCCCAGCGCTTATTCGAGACCAATACTTTTTGAGACCCTGGCACTTAAACGGGCCATTACAATAATTCATTGACGGATTTCTATTTTCCAGGCCTAATGTAGGCCTATTGCAAATACATGTAAGCCTATAATAGGCCTACCTAACGTTTTCTGACAATCGTGAATGTATAAACTCTTAAGGTGAATGTAAAAACTCAGGTGATTCGGAGGGTTACTCAAACCTTCATCATGCACGCAAAATGAATGTATGAACCCTGTATGGGCTTTGCTTGGTACCCACAGGTATAAGGGAAGGGTATGGGTCTAGACCCCTAAAACCGACAGTGTGACATGGCCTTCTCTTAAAATCGACAAAGGACATGGAGCTTCAAGGGACAAGGACATGGGTCAAAAAAGATAGTGACAGGGGACATGGACTTTTCTTAAAAATCGACATGTGACATGGAGCTTAGTGACAAGGACAGAGGAAAATACAAATTTAATGACATTTGACATGGGCTTTTCTTAAAATCGACAAGGGACATGGGGACCCCCCATCTAGACCCCCAAGGGTCAGAAATGTTTCGCCCCTCCCCTGGGGTCTAGATGGGGGGTCCCCATGTCCAATGTCGAATTTAAGAAATACCCATGTCCCTGTGTCGAATTTAAGAAACTCCCCATGTCTCATGTCACTAAGCCCAAAAAGGCCCATGTCGCCATGTCGATTTTAGGGGTCTACAGCCACCTCCCCCTTTGTGCTTTAGCAATGCATGGGCTATTTCACTAAGAAATGGTGACATGTTTCCACCTCCCCCCAAGAGGGGTCTGACTGTTTTGCCCCTCCCCCCAAAACCACCACCCCTCCCCTGTTGTTAAAAAATGACCACTCCCGATTAAACATGACCCTAGACAAAGTGAGATGAGTTTACGAATATTAGATAAAGACCACTCAAAAATATAAATTAACATGTATCCTGTAATAACGTTTTGAAAGCAAATATTCTGAATTTCTAAATCCACCTAACCCCCACCTCATGCATTGAAATATTTCAGGCTAATCTTAGCTGCCCATTGTGTTTTTATTAGCATTTTAATGAACAGATGAGACTTCTGTAATAACGATAAATAATTGTAGATTAACATGTTATAAATTACCTATGCCTATAAAGAACATCAGCTGTAGTTAAAAATGACTTAGGGCACGGATGTACCTGTAGTTAGCATCATGTGGAACCTGTCTGACTGCCCAGGTAGGCAATACAGTGAGTGAGTGAGTGAGTAATAGATGTTTAACGCCATTTCGAGAGCTGAGGTCATATTCATGGCGAGAACTACATTACACAATTTCACAGGGGAATGTGTCAGTGCCCGCGCATATGTGCACCACACACATCCCCAGGGGATAGGAAAGAGGAGAAGTAGACCCTTTTAAGTGGGCTAGGGAAGCCCGAGGCAATACAGTAGTTATTATTGTACTAATATAGGGCTCTATGGGGGGGGGGCGTTTTCACGGCGCTCAGCGTTGCAGGTAAACGCTATACACTCTGCAATGTGCAGTGGATTCCGAAAAAAGAATTGATGAGGTTCTGGCGAGGTTCGAACTCGCGGCCTTCTGCGTGTAAAGCAGACGTGATAACCACTACACCACAGAACCCATCTGTTGCATGTAACCCGCAGCTCCGGTCTATATACACCAAGCTCACTGTTCCTTTCTGTCAGAAAAAAAAAACAGATTTTGATAGAACACCAGACAAGCAAGAATTAATAATTGAATATGCTTATGGTGACAAAGTTTGACGGTGATTTTGCAATCAGGTTGGGAAACATTTCAAAGCTATTAATGTTTCTTCATAAGATATCTACTCACAATTGAGTCATGCAGAGAGACCAGAAAATCCAACACCATTCCCCTGGGACCATTCCCCATGTTATGATTTTTCTCTGAGTGCTTTGTGCGTATAGACATAGTGGTGTAAAAGGCACAACGTTGCTTCTGTCCTTATGGAGGTCTAGGCTTAAATCTGTATACTATCTATCACAATGTGATCTGGGCTGAAATATTCATGAGCATGCCTCCTGGGATCTTACATTTAATCTGTAAAAGAGGTGAATATTAGATCACTGCCTAATAGCAGTGTTATAAACAATGACACACAAATGTCTAATCCCCCGCAGCAAGCTTGAAGCTGTCTTGTCTCTTCTTATCATTCACAGAGATTTTATCTATTGTTCCATCCTATTGTGTCAGTCACGCTGTAGAACCGCCTAATATGCCTATAAGGGACTAGCACATTGCTAGTACTAAGGAAATCAGCTAGTTGGCTTATGTAGTCGGGGGCTAGATCATCATTTGGCCTCTTTGTGTAGTCTAGTTTGACAGCCTGCCAATTAACTACTATCCATGGGATTTTTCTATAAAGTACATGTATGGATTCTCCATAATCAACAGCTTTAAGTAGATGATCTAGAAATAGATTAAATATTTAAAATAAAAGAGCAATAGATTATTGGAATTTCTGCTGAATACCACAGGTGAGCCAAGCGGGCCATTGTCTCACTATCAGGGTCATCACCTTACTTCACACCTGAAACAATGGAGGGGCACTGTGTGTTATTAAGATAAGGTGTAGGATGCAGCTTATCAGTCTTATCACTGACCATTGTTCTGGAGACTGATAAGAAACCTCCATAACCTAATATGCTAATGCCCTATAGTACCGCGGTAGGGTTAGCCTATGCTAGGTATTATCTTAAAGAGATTGCTTCTGTTCTAAGTCTCTTCTTAACGCCTGTTTCAACACTCCCATATATTCCCAAAGTTACTAGTAATGGATTTGAGGCTTGAACTTGTGTCAGGCGCTCATGTGTTATCCCAGTATGATATGCAACATTTCCAAAGAGTGTACCCGATTTTTTAAAAACCAGTGGCGGATCCAGGGGGTGGCATGGCGGGCACGCCCCCTACCGACCCTCTGAAAATGGGAGTCTACTATAATGGGCCTTCGAATGACGCTGAACTATAGCTAGGGATCCACTGCCACGAATTACTTGCGACTTGCACCCGTGGGTGTCTCCTCGTAGAGCACTCGCAAATATCAAATTATTTTGATTTCTGCGAATCTAGTCGCAGAACGCACGGGCATCGCATGAGTTCTCTCGCAGCAGCTGGTCCACTGCTGGAATGTTTTCTGCGAGAACACACGCACGAGTCCAATTCGCAACAAAAACGCGGCAGTGGATCCCCCACTTATAGGTCATGTGGCCGAATTGTGCCCCCCCCGACCAAATTTTCCTGGCTGTGCCCCCTCCCCCAGATCATCCGTTCTGGATCCGCCCCTGCAAACCCTTGCCTAGAGGTGAAACACAACTTGTATTATAACAACCATTAATCCAAAAGCTCCCTAGTACTTCCATGTCAAGACCAAGTAAACCACACAGAATCGCACACTGGGGCCAACCAGAACAGGAACCGACCCACACTGGCGATCTTAATCTCACCTTCATAAAAACCAATCAAGAACCAAACCGCTCATAACTCAGGTCTACAATTATTCAATATCCACCACAAGTGGTTGATTTGTCATGGCAACCATCAATAGTTTAGTTAGCTTTTCTTAGACTAACCCTTTTAAGAACCACATAGGGATTTAATGCGCTATTGGTCGCCAAGATGCATGAATGAAGCATTGGTGAGTAACTCGCCAAGGCTACAATTCTATATCAAGGCGACCCTATGGTGTTCTGATGCTCCCGAGGGGTCGGTGTGATGCCCCAATGCAGTGCTGGCGAGCAGACTCACCAGCACTGCATTGGTGCATCATGAAGACCCAGGTCACTTTTTAAACATGATTCTGCACTTATAGGGTTATCTTGTTGAGGGTGGGTGTAGTGGAGGTGTGGGATGGATGCCTCCAGGCGGTGGTAGGAGGCAGGATTTACGTCCTTCTGTCACTCCACCTTATTGATGTTTACACATGTCTTACCGTACACTACACTGCAAAAAATAACTGTTGAATCTACCAGGAATCATCGCAAAACTGAACAATGAACCACCGTAATTGTACTGCAGTGAACCTATGTAGATTTTACAAAAAGCACCAGGTGGCAGTATGGTGGTACAAGAAATCTCTGTGAAAATAACGACAGGTCTCCGGCAACTTTGGGACAAGGATTCCGCCATTATTTCGACGACTATTTTTACAGTGAGTTCCTGTACCTTGTACCTTCCCACATCCGCACCTGCACACTGGAGGTAGGGCAGATTTTATGCATTGTGTTGTTTTTGACATTCCCAAGGTGAATTGTTAAAAGATAATGCCAACTCATGAGGTGAATGGGATGTGGGGTACTGTAAAATGCTCTCCGTCATGCATGTCACAAATCCGAAGCAGGTGTTTCTAGAAAATAATGACCACAATAGGCCTAGTTGATTATGATCTAGATTATTGCAATTATCGGCTTATACATTTAGAGGGATATCTCCCTCAAATGCGAGGTCTTATATCTTTGCAACTTTTCGACAAGTGACTAGATTTTGATTTCTCTTAACATAAGTATCCATGATAACCACGCAGAAAAGATGGTCCAGGCAAGTGCATGCAGATCACCTATACTCTGTTTGGTCGCACATGTGCGCTGTGTTGAAAAGGTTGTGAGTAGTATACAGAACTGGGGGCTAGGTACTTGCTGTAATTCACGAATTCAGTTAAAACGAAATACAGGCAAGCAGTCAAAAGCCCAAGAGCAATGGATACCGTGCCATACTGAATGGGAAATAAAAAAGGGGAGCCTTTGAGTCCCACTTTATAATTACATGGTAAAAAAAAGATGGAGCATCACTAGTCATTCTCCGCATATTGGATCCTACAATGTATGTCTACAGCAGCACAGTATATTAAGCCCTGTGCCCAAAAGGCCTGCTGCTCATAGTGAAAAAAGCACCGTGGAACAATGTGGTACTGGAACCCTTTATAAGCAGTGCTACATGTGGTACTGGAACCCTATATAAGCAGTGCTATACATGTGGTACTGGAACCCTATATAAGCAGTGCTACATGTGGTACTGGAACCCTATATAAGCAGTGCTATACATGTGGTACTGGAACCCTTTATAAGCAGTGCTACATGTGGTACTGGGTCCCTATATAAGCAGTGCTACACATGTGGTACTGGAACCCTATATAAGCAGTGCTACATGTGGTACTGGAACCCTATCTAAGCAGTGCTACATGTGGTACTGGAACCCTATATAAGCAGTGCTACATGTGGTACTGGAACCCTTTATAAGCAGTGCTACATGTGGTACTGGGTCCCTATATAAGCAGTGCTACACATGTGGTACTGGAACCCTATATAAGCAGTGCTACATGTGGTACTGGAACCCTATATAAGCAGTGCTACATGTGGTACTGGAACCCTATATAAGCAGTGCTACATGTGGTACTGGAACCCTTTATAAGCAGTGCTACATGTGGTACTGGAACCCTATATAAGCAGTGCTATACATGTGGTACTGGAACCCTATATAAGCAGTGCTACATGTGGTACTGGAAACCTTTATAAGCAGTGCCACATGTGGTACTGGAACCCTATATAAGCAGTGCTACATGTTCAGCTATTGTCACCCCTCTCCCTGGTTGTACCCTTGGTCATGGTTTATGTGCAGGTCTTATTGCTGCACTCTCAGAACATGTGTTTAGAATCTAAACACATTCCTAAACACAATGTTTTTGGAACGTGTTTAGACCTTAAACATGTTTAGAATTGAAGGTGTTTAGACAGAAAGTGTTTAGAAAAAGCTAGTGTTTAGGCTCTGATGTATTTAGATTATCATTGTGTTTATACATAATGTGTTTTTGCTTTTATTCAGGGCTAGGGGAACGTCACTTAGGAGTTATCTAATAGAGTATTTCATCCTTCCAGAATGTATATATGGTAATCCATTGTAGTTGGGGATTCTGTGGGTGGGGATTCATCTCACCAAAACAAACCTGAAATAGACAAAAGATGTGATGGAGTTTGCTTTATAAATAGATTAAGAACAAAGTCAATTTTATATTAATTGGATGGTATTGAGTATTCATCTAGTACATACATGAGAGAGCAGATCCAATTACTTATTGGCATGGCAGGTTTCCAAATAGAATTATAAGAGAAACTTACCTACTGTGTAACAGTTCCTATGTATATAAAAATCCAAGTCCAGTTTCCACTTCCTGTCTTTGTGGTGGACTGCCTAAGACTGACAGTATATGGGTAGATTGGGACTAACTTGATAGTTTGTATGTAGTTTGATACCAATTTTTAGAGATGCCATCATAAGTTAGCCTGTCCCCAATAGGATTAACCACCACATGTCTAAAGAAGTGACACCCATCACTCTCTCAGAGATTGGTTGCCTAGGTCACCACTGAGGTGGAGTTAAGTGTCAGGGGATAAAGAGGGGTTCTCTAAACATTATGGTGTTTAGAGGCTGGAAAATGTCCAATATTGTGTTTAAATCTCCATGTGTTTAGGTTTTAAACACAAAAAAAAATGTCATGTGATTAGAAACTAAGCACAATATCACCCTAAACATGTTTAATTTCTAAACACCTTCATGACAGTGTGAACCCACAGTTTGTACGATGTGGATGGGTGCCAGTCAATGGGTAAAACAGAGAACACATCCAATGGCAATGAGGTTGGGGAGGCTATAAGCCTGTAGATAGTAGCCATTGGGAGACAACAGAATGAGTACAACTGCAATGCGCTAAACATTGGTATTGCAAATGAGGAGTGCCGGGCAGCATTATCCTGTGAACATCATGTGGCAAATCCTGGCTATTTTGTAGATTTGAAGTACATGTATATGTACATGAATATACATGGCAAGTGCTAATGGTTTCAATAAATAATGCGTGAAATACAAAATCAGTATCATGCGACCACATGAGCATTTTATTGGCAAGGGAGATGAAAAAACCCCACACACATGGGCGAGAGAGAAACAGACAGACAGAGAGAAAGAATGAGAGAAAGAGAGAGAGAGAGAGCGAGAGAGTCAGACACAGAGAGAGAGTCAGGCAGAGAGAGTCAGACAGACAATCAGAGATTGAACGACAGGCAGACAGAGATAGAAAGACAGACAGGGGGAGAGAGGGGGCTGAGAAACAGAGACAGAGAGACTGGGAGTGACCCTATCTTATTCAAAAGGGCCTACAGGTTTGCATTGTAAAAAGGCATTCACGGATAGGCCTATAGCATGGAGATGTGTACGTTGTATGGGAGAGCAAAGCATGAGAGAAGACATTCATCAAAGATTTATCATCAGCGTTCTTTATGTGGCCATGTCATGCTGACTATGCAATATCCAAATCTGACTTTAATCATAAATTCAAACGGTATTAACTTGCAGTGTTACGATTCGAATCCATGAATGTTAACTGGTTTATTCCTTTAAACCTCTGCAGTATTCGGCGCCTGAATGTTCAATAATTCATGGGCATCTGTATAACTGATGTTCTTCTTAATTAGGTGCCTGGTAATCACAAAATACTTCATGCTGAATTAATAATAGTGGCACAAGTTTACGGTTTCACTACTCCCTCAGTGCCCTCCCCATTCCCACCTTTGTTCTATATCCTCAACGCCAACCTCTACACATCACTCTCAGCTCCCCTACTAATTCTTCAGTTATTTCTCTCTGTCTCTCTCTCTCTGTCTCTCTCTCTCTCTCTCTCTCTCTCTCTCTCTCTATTTCCAGCCATTTCACTTTGCCACCATTCTCCTTTATTATACCTTACAGTCCCCTCTTTAACAACTGGTGTGCACTCTTTTTCCTTCTTTTTCTCCACCACTCCTTTTAACCTTTAACTCCCTGTACTGCATATATGTGCAGTCCTATAACACTGTATTTGGGAAAACTGGGATAGAGAGGGTTAACTATTTCAGTGACATACTTTGCTATAGAAATAATCACTATTAAAGCACTAGGCCCCATTGTTATCATGATTGATGAATGCAAATTCCCCTAATTATAATGCATCATGCCGATAGTCCAAGTTTGATACTCTCCGCCTGGACGGGTTGGTGTGAAACAAAAGGGAAGGGTTGGCTAAAGCCCAGCATTGGTGCATCATCACAACAAACAGATAAGGCATCATGCTATCATTGACCATATAAGGGTCACTGATGCAGGTGTGCACCATGTGCATTAGTCATCATGATACACTAATGAATTGCTGGTTAGTCTGCTCATCAGCACTTCACCGGTGTATCATGCCAACCCTTCGGGCAGTATCAACCCCATAGGCCCATCATGATGCATGGATGTCGTCCCAGTAAGCTGCCCATTAGGGCTGCATTCATGCATCATTCCAATCAATGGGAATGATACACCAATGCGCTATAGACCCTGACAGGGTTACAGAGTGAGTGAGTAATAGATGTTTAACGCTATTTCGACAGTTAAGGTCATATTCATGGCGAGAACTACATCACACAATTTCACTGAGGAATAAGTCAGTGCCCGTGGAAATGTGCACGCCACACATCCGAGGGATAGGAAAGAAGAGATATAGACCTTTTAAACCCATTAATGGCCCCTGATGCATTAATGCATCATGTCCTTTGGTTGTCATAATGCATGAATGCAGCTCTGGCGAGTAACTTGCCAGAACTGCATTGAAGCATCATACCGACCCTTTGGGTCAATACACTCAATCCCGGAGGGTCGGCATGATGCTCCAATGAAGTGAGTGCGAGCAGACTCGTTATCATTTCATTGGTGCATCATTACAACCAATGGGCAGGATACCCTCCTGCATCAGCAGCCCTTAAGGAGTTAAAGGTTTGGTATAGGTGGTACTGCGTGCAGCAGGAGGAGGGTGGGGGATGTGTTCCTAGAAGCACGTTCCTAGAACTTCCACCTGTGTGTGTAGTGGGAAAGGATTTATTGCCTACAGAGAGTGTGTGCTTAGGCTATAATGGGTCCCCTGCATGGCACGCCGTCTCCAAGGCTGCCCCACCCCCTTACCCACCTCTCCACGCCTTGGAAGTAGAGGTAGGGCAGGTAAAGACCAGGGCAATGCCAGGGTTTGCTGATCTTGGTGTAGAATCTAGATTGAATTGGAGGCATAGATAGATACCCAGCAAATTGTCGTTATCTGTCGCCATGATTGGTCATCAATGGTGACTCCTTTTTGAGTGATAACTCACTCCCTCATCTTTCGCCACTGTGTGTCAGTCCCACATGGCATGGTGATTTATCACAACAGTGGCCAACATGATCTCACTCACTGCGTGAGTATGTGCCACCCCTTGTCATCCCTCACAAAGCATGGTGACTTATCACCACCATCGCCAACATGGATCTAACGCACCGCGTGAGTATGTGCCACTGCCTGTCAACTCTCACTCAGAATGGCGGCTTATCACAACCATCGCTAACATGGATCTGACTCACTGTGTGATTATGTGCAACTCCCAGTCAGTTCTCACTCAGAATGGCGACTTTTCACCTGCATTGCCACATGGCTCTCACTCACTGCGTGAGTTTGTGTCACTCCTAGTTAATCTTCTCTCAATGGCAACTTATCACCACCATCGCTGACATGGATGTCACTCGCTGTGTGAGTGTGTGCCACTGTCATCAACTCTCACACAAAATGGCGACTTATCACTACCATTGCCAACATTGGTCTCACTCAATGCGTGAATTTGTGTCACTCCAAGTCAATGCTCTCTGAGGATTGCATCATCTGTCACTCACTCTCACTCAGAATGGCAACTTATCACCACCATTGCCAAAGTTGTTGAGACAGCACCACTGTTCAACATGTAGCCTATCTAGGAACTGTGGGCATGAAGTTTAAGTCCCATATATGTTTCACACTGATTTCCATGTAATACTTCAGAGTTGAATCAAACAAGATTATATAGAGAAAATATCAATTGAATTTAGATAAAGGTATCTCTAAAATGAAAGCAACTATCAATAAACACCTTTTCTCTGGTTACATAGGGAAATATCTACATGAACACCTTGTCTGTGGTTAGAGGGAAGATACATATGGAAATACCTTCTCTGGCAAAACATACTTTGATCTGGCAGATGTGAGGCTGCATGATTACCAATATCGATGATCATGAGCTTTTCATCTAACAAGGTGAGTGATCACAAGCGTCGCCATCACTGGTGAGTCTGAGTGATCACCACTCTTGCCATCCATGGTGAACCTGAGCTATGACGTGGTGCGCGTTTCATCTAGCGAGGTGAGTGATCACCCGAGTGACCATCCCCCGTGAGTGTGAGTGATAACGATCCTTGCCATCGGTGGTGAACATGCATTATGATGTGGTGTGTGTCTCATCTAGCGAAGTGAGTGATTTCTCATGTCGCCATCCCTGGTGAGGATGAGTGATCACTCATGTCGCCATCCCTGGTGAGGATGAGTGATCACTCATGTTGCCATCTCTGGTGAGGATGAGTGATCACTCATGTCGCCATCCCTGGTGAGGATGAGTGATCACCATCCTTGCCATCTGAGGTGAGGCCATTGTGATCACCACCATTGCTATTCCTGGTGATCTTGTACTATAGCGACGTTGTGTTCCATCTAGCGACATGTGTGAGCCACTTCACACAGGGTGATGAGAAGTCACAACAATTTGCTGGGTAGATAGATAGATAGATAGATAGATAGATAGATAGATAGATAGATAGATAGATAGATAGATAGATAGATAGATAGATAGATAGATAGATATATATATATATGTTTATTCAGTTTTGATTGTACATAGGATAGGCTATGCACCCTTAGGTCATGCCTGTTTTTCATCCAGTGGACAATAAATGTCTCTAAATCCAGATATTTCTTTAGTTGAAGTACAATAACATGTGTTAAATATAGATCACTAGTTGTTAGTAACTTCTTTGCACAATTTAAATGGTGTTTGATGGCCTGTATCATAAATAAATGTGGTTAGTAAACGAAAGATCATGAGTTCAGTAGGTTTATTATCTATTCCACTTTAGAATTTGTTTTGATGGTGTAAAGTATGTGGAGAATTATTATAGTATTTATGGAGGCTGGATATCATCCAGCTCCCTAAGTGTCTTATCATACATCACTCTCAGCCTATCACCAAACCTTGAATATTCTTCAATTTCTCTGTATTCATTTCCAAGGGAATTCCACAATGCAGCACATTTGTATTCTACTCCTTTTTGAACTTTGACTCTGCGGGTAAAGAAGGTTTTTAACAGCCTGTTATCATGTGCTCGTGTACAAAGTTGTCTATTGTCCACATAGTTTTTATCCAGACTTCTTTTAAATGCAAATTTTAGAAAGTGTTGTTCCCTTCTTAACCAGAGTGGTAATACCTTGTATTTTTGATGTAATTGTAATTTGTCTAAGAAGGGAGGGGATCTGTTGCAGATGCGTAGGCATCTGTTTAAATGTAGTTGCATTTCATCAAGTTTGCATTTTGGGGCTGCACTATAGATGATATCACCATAATCAATGTATGGGATTATCATTTTTGTTACAACGTCTAGGGCTGCTTTTTCTGTAAGTTGCTTTCTTACTTTACGTAACAAGTAAATCTTGTGAGATACATTTTTAGACAAGACTTGCATGTGTTTATTGAAAGTTAACTGACTATCCAGCGTAACACCTAGATATTTGTACGTGGGGACGTATTTAATTTCTTGATTTTGAACCTGCAAATTGATTTTTGGATGTTTATTGAGCATTGTCTTGGTACCGAATGTCATTAGTTTAGTTTTACCAATATTCAGTGAAAGTTTATTTGCCTCACACCATCTTACTAAGTTAAATGTGTCATTTGTGATGTGTTGAATAATCTCAGGAGTTTGTTCTTTATAGGATATAAAAATAGCAGTGTCATCCGCATAGTGCTGTGCCTTCATGTGGTTTAGACAGGAAGCAAGATCGTTTATATAAATGATAAAAAGTAAGGGCCCTAACGTGGAACCTTGGGGTACCCCATGAGAAATTTTATGTGGTTCTGATGTGGTGTTATTGGCTCTAGTACATTGGGTTCTGTTTGTAAGGTAGGATTCTAATAGTTTTTTTGCGTTTTGGCTGAGACCAATTTTTTCTAGTTTTTTTAACATGATTTTATGATCTAGAGTGTCAAATGCTTTCCGAAAATCAATAAATATACAGGATGTCACAGAGTTTTTATTTAATGCTTTGTAAATGTGATCAGTGAATTTTGCAAGACTGTGGACAGTGGAACGCTCTTCTCTAAAACCATTTTGATCCTCTGTTAATATATCATTATCTTTTAGATGTGTAGACAATTGAGTATGCAATATTTTTTCAGTAAGCTTTGAGGGGAGTGGAAGGATGGAGATAGGTCTATAATTATTGACTTGAGTCTTATCACCTTCTTTAGGGATAGGAGTTACTATAGCATTTTTCCATAAATCAGGGAAGCTTGACTTTTTGATAGTGTTGTCAATGATGTGCTTAAAGTGAAGTGGAAGCGTAGTTAGTGCATCTTTTAACACTGTAGTAGATATGTATGGTATGCCAGAGGGTTTATTTATATTTATATTTTTTATGACCTTGATAACTTCTTCATCTGTGGGTAGTCGAAAGTTAAAATGTGGGGGAAGTACATTCTGTGTATATTCCCAGGGTTCAGTCATGTTTTTTGCTAGATTTGCCCCAATGTTTGAAAAATATTGATTTATGTATTCTGCCGTTTGATTATGATCCACTTGTACCCCTTCGGAATCAGTAATATTAATGTTTGCTACATTGGATTTGGGGTTAATAACATTGTTAATTTCTTTCCAATATTGTCGGGGGTTTTCAAGGCTTGCATTGATTTTGTTTTTATGGAATGCATTTTTTGCTGTGCGGTTTAATGCTTTTGAGCGCCTCTTAAGAAATTCTGCAATCCTCATGTCATCAATATTTTTTGTTTTCCTGGCATGTTTCATGGCAATGTTCTTTTCATTTATAAGATCCAATAGTTCCCTCGTAATCCATGGTTTTTTGGATTGTTTAAAATTTGACTGTCTAATTGGGCATGTAATGTTCAGTAGAAATTCAACCTGATTAATAAAAAGTTGCCAGGCTTCCTCTGGGTCCTCTGAGTCCCAGAAGGCATTCCAATCACTATTTTTAAGACCAAGTACGAAGTTCTCCTTTACATAATGCTTATATGAGCGACCATAAAATGATAACTTTTCTTTAGGGGGGGGAATATATTTTCTCGTGATGTATACTGGTTCATGATCACTAATATTAATAAAACAATTTCCGCAACTTTTGATGTGGTCTGAATTGGTGGATATTAGGTCCAGAAGTGAAAATTCGTAGTTTGGATTAAAATAGGTTGGTTTTTTGATTATCTGTTTTATTCCGAGAAAATTAAAAAGGTGTGTGAGTGCCTTGACTTGTGGATCATTTCTATGTAGCATGTTGGTATTCATGTCACCCATAATGAAAACCTCATTGTCCTTTAAAGGGCCCAGGTTTCTCATTGCTTTTGATAATGTCTCACTAAAGTTATGAAAGTTTCCATCGGGAGGTCTGTATACTGAAGCAATTACAACAGGCTTCAGGTTTGGTTTTGAAAGTGTGGCCCACATAATTTCAATGTCAGCATTGCTGGTATTCAAGTGAGAGACATTTGTCTCTGATACTGTCACACTCTCATGCACAAAAATGGCTACACCACCCCCTTTTTTAATTTTGCCATTTTCAATACGTTGTCTATCCAACCTTAATAGATGATAGTGGTCAATTGCAACTTGGTTTGATTGTAATTTTTCACTCAGCCAGGTCTCTGAGATGGTTAAGCAGTGAAGACCATTGTCTTCCATAGCTAGTCTCAGGTCACTTATATTGGCTGGGAGACTATGAGCATTCCAATGTGCCATGTGTAGGCCCTTGGACAAGAACACAAAATTATCCGACATCAAAGGCTTGGCTGGTGAGAGGATGTACAGCATACAATGTAAATGAATAATTCTCCACAGTTAATATTATTTCATGATCATCAACCCCACACTTCATGTGGGAGCGGTTACATAATTTAATCTGATGTTTGGTTTTCCCGAATAAACTCAGCACAAGCATTGGCATTCTATGCTGCTTGAGGAGCATGATTTTGTGGTGAGTTTTGTCAGGGAGATGCACAATTCTAGGATTTTAACCAAAAAATAATAGATAAGAAGGTCCTACCGTAGTCTTGTTAAATGAGATGGTTTTGTTAAAAGGATGAGCAGAGTTGGGGGATAGCGCATCTATTTGTTGGAAATACAGTTCATCAGAAGGGTATGTGGTAGTTCCAGCGCTACTTGTGAGGAAGTAATCCCCGTCTTAAAAGTAAGAGTTAGAGATTAGTCATGAATATGCATATACATCATATAGAAAACTGCAAGAAAAAACATAGATTATATACATGAAACTAAATTGTATGTGGTTCTATGATGCTTAATAAATGCCTAAACTTAAATAGAGGTGTGGTAATAATATCTCAGAGCTACTTATAGAGTTTCTCTACCAATGTTATGTCGATATACATAAATTGCAAATACATATCTACATCCAATGCATATTTAATTTTACTTAACGAAATGATATCTGTATGTTGCTTAATATATATCTAAACTTAAATAATGGTGCCGTAATAATACCTCATGGCTACTTATTGAGTTTCTTTACCAGTATTATGTCGATATACATAAATTGCAAATAGATATCTACAGCCAATGCATATTTGATTCTACTTAGTGAGTAATATATTCAGGCTGGTTATACTTCATTTTAAGTAGATGGTAGATGTTATTAAGTTATATACTATACTATATTTTGCACTATAAATTCAGTCAGTTCATAAGTATAGACCGTGTAGCGCTGTCTTCATTCAGTTTATGAGTATAGCCTACATGTTTTATTGCTTATAAAACTGATAGGGGCAATTTAGAGCACAGTATAGCAATGAAGTTCTCATGCCATTGCATGTTACTACTCTTGCTATATTGTTATTGAGTCGTTCTAAATGTGACTCCTATAAGATGTATACGTTCTTGGGGGGGGAGGTATAGACAAGATAGATAGATATAGATAGATAGATAGATAGATAGATATTCCCCTCCCCAGTATTTGTGCACAAAGGCTGAATTGAAATTAATCAGACTAAACAAAGTAGTACCTTTAGGACATCTGCCTAGTTGTAAAGGGGTTCCATATAGGACCTAACCTGTTCTTATACCGTGTAGGTTATTGTATGAGCCTTGAGTCTTTAATACCATGAAACTGCAGCATAAAACAGTACGTGGTACATGTGGAGGGCTCCTTTATAGTGCCGAGGATTTATGGAGGGTATGCTGCATTTCTAGTCATTTAAAGACTGCAGTTTCTTGGCCAGTATATGATGCACTAATGCAGTGCTGGAGAGAAAACTCACTGGTCCATTGGATGCCACGCTGAGCCTTTGAGAATGATATAACCCAATTGATCAAGGGGCATGATACGTTAATGCGTTGTACAACATGGAAATGGCTATAGATGTTCTACTGGATACCAGGGAGTGAGATTATAAATTGGTAATAGGAGAATCCATGCAAATTGTGAATCGGACCGATATAACGTGTACAATATGGATTAGGAGGTGGTTTGTGAAGTAGTATAGCAGGGACGGATTTAATCCCGGAAGTGGGAGTTATTATGGGGATTAGTATTGTGAGTTAGATTATGTTTTCTCTCAGTATCTAGGCAACATCTATAGAAATATATATGCAAATCAATTTCACATTGGCTAAATATTCATACAGGTTAACACTGGGCAGGCACTTTGCCAATGTTGTTGATATATAGAATATTGAAAATACTTTATGTCTATATGGTGTAAAACAAGAGTAAATCATGCTGTTGAAAAAACCTTAGGTGGGGATCTCTAAACTTGGCATTGCTGTATAAATGATTAATAGTAAGTGTTGTAAATATGAATGGAAAATATGCATCTATGTATACTTTGATCAGTTTGATAAGACCAAGCCCTGCATAACCATGTTTACCACTGAGCAGTAGCAATATTACCATGTGTACAAGTGTAGATCTACTAGAATATGCATCTAATGGCCGTGGTGAGTCCCTGAGGAGCTGGGGGTTTAGAACACCCCAAGCAGGCCCATAGCCAGAGGGGGGGGGGCTCAGGGGGCTCGAGCCCCCCCCCCCCCCCACTGGAGCAAAATTATGTGGAGATCCACCCTCCCAGAATCTTTGTTTTGTTTCTTACTGCGACACTTTTTTTCTGAAAGGAGTATAAATATTTTGATATGGGTAGGTGGATTTCCAAATAAAATGTCCTGGTTGAGCAGAACTCTTTTGAGTAGTCCTGCTCGGCATGACTCAAAGGGTGGAATTTGGACCTGAAAGGGCGGAACTTATCATGGGCGAGTGGAACTAACAGGGTGTAGGACCAGAAAGGGCTGAACTCATCATTAGCATGAAAGGGCAGAACTCATCAGAGGCAAGTAGAACTAGCAGGGTCAGGCATGAAAGGGTGGAACTCATCATGGGCAGGAAAAGGTGGAACTCATCACGGGCAAGTGGAACTATCAGGGTCAGACCTGAAAGGGCAGAACTCATCATGGGCAAGTGGAACTAGCAGGGTCGGGCATGAAAGGGCGGAAATCATCATGGACAAGTGGAACTAGCAGGGTGGGACCTGAAAGGGCAGATCTAGTCATGGGCAAGTGGAACTAGCAGGGTCTGACCTGAAGGGGCAGAACTCATCATGGGCATGAAAGGGCGGAACTCATAACAGGCATGAAACTTATCATGGGCAGGTCAAACTAACAGGGAGGTCAGACCTTAAAGGGCGGAACCAACAGGAGGGGGGGGGAGTAGTTGGATCTGAAAAAGCAGAACTCAACAGGGGTGAGTGGAACTAACATGGGCCAAGTTTAAAAGGGCAGAACTTAGCATGGGCAAGTGGGGATTGGATCTGAGAATGTGTTGATCAAATTACACACATGGTCATTCAAGTATAGTGCTAAAAAAGGGGGATTTGAGTAGGTACCTAGTTGGGAGAAGTCAATCAGTATAATAAACTATAGAGCGTGTGACATGAGTAGGTACCTAGTAGTGCAGCTCTCTCTATTTTAAACAAGGCAGGTGACTTTTCAGACTAATGTGGTGAGTACAAGTACTTAGGTGAAGCAGTGCATGACTTGTTTAGAAAAGAGGGCACATACTCACAGCTCTTTTCACAATAGGAGCAACACCCTCCTGGGGTTATACTTTGGCTCTGTCAGAGTATCAACCTAGGATCAGGCTGAGTCTGAAATCATACTTATTTTTGCAACAAAGTCATTGCCTGAGTCTAGATCCAATCTTAATTGAGTAAGACTATTTTTTCAGTGTTGTTTTCTGTTCTCTCTCTCTCTCTCTCTCTCTCTCTCTCTCTCTCTCTTTCTCTCTCTCTCTCCCTCTCATCGATCTATCTATATCTCCTATTTCTCCCACCCTTTTCCATTTCCATCCTAAGACGTACCGTCATCTCCTTGGCTGCCCACTCTTCACATTCTAGGGCGACAAGGGACACTGGCCTAGTACATAGCCACGTGATACAGAGTAGCAACTCCTGATCGAGTCTATGTACATCAGTGGCTACCAGACCCTATCTCTACATCTCACTTTAAGTTTAACATTGATGTCTCCCTATAGTAATGTGTTTGCTCGCTGGTTCTGATCTCTGAACATCTCGCGTTATTCAGATAGGTACCATACTTTCAAACTTCCTGATATATGCCATAAATAGCTGTGGTTGCGAGATGAGAACTGGGAGCCGCTAATTTCAGAGTGCGGTCCCGAGTCAACGCTATAGCAGTTACAATCACGCTTAAAGTTCTTTTTGCCTGAATTATATTAGAGAATGCTTGTATGATGTCTATTTTGCATTTGCCAGGGCATTCATTCGGATGGTAGGTTCCCTAATCATATTCTGCTATTTGGTGCTTGCCTATTCGTGAATCTATCACCTAGAGGTAATTGTGCAATCCCTGTTGCCTGCTAACCTGGCACTTCACTATAAACAGCTAATAAATGACCATAGATGCCTCTTTTTCACCAGCTATTTGACCATTTGTCTCTATTATTTGTCCAAGACAGTTGGAGTTAGATGCCTGGGGTACTGTGCTACCTTTTTGCCATTGGTGAATGTATTATAGGCACAACCCATTTCAGCATGAGATTGTCCAACATGATTAACCCCACCTTACTTACCATACCCCCAATAAGTACATGTGTGTATTAACATCCATTAGGTTATTCAATAAACCATTATGGCCGCTGACAGCCAGTAAATGGGTCCAAATAGGAACCCTCCAGACCCTAACTACATCAGGTATAGTGTAAATTCAAGCTGTATTTAAGGTAGATTTATGGGTCCTGCCGTAACATATATACAGCACGCATGGAAACATGTCAATAGATATACCTATTGACATGTTTCTGTTTACAACATGTAAATGCACACGATCAATCACTAGTCAGAGTGGGTTGTTTTATTGGGCTATTTAACCATATCAGGACACAAACCTGGCTTTTTGTAAGTGGACACGGACAAAGTACCAAAAATATTTAACTATAAGAGGAATTAGAGAGAAGATATCCTCATTTAGTGATTCATATTACAGTATTGCTGTTATGACAGTTAACATTATTTCCCATAGCAGCCTAGAACAGTAGAAAAAAACACCTACAAATGATGGACATCTGGAGGATCTGTAATTCCAATACATTTCCCACAATCACAAAATACAGCCTGTTGAACAGCCATTCCCACTCTCACCCTCATCATGTACTCCTACTCAGGCTACAGTAAGGATGTAATACAGGGTGTAATGTCCCACCCCAACACTCTCATCGACCCATTCATCACACTTATGGCAGCCATTTTGTGTCGATCGCCTTGTATGTCAATAAAACCAATATGGCTGACGAGTCAGTCGAACCGCTCTCCGCTCGAGGAGGTGTGAAAATTGGACTAATGGCTCTCTGGGCTATTGGCTTTGTCCAGATGAGTTGGTCTACCAGTGTCTGCTTGCATGGGCGATAATAGGGGTACGTGAATAAATCATATCGAGGGAAGCACTGCATGGGTGTGTTATGACTGGAGGCCATATACATGTGCACGTGAGCAGCCAAGCAGGAAGGATTGCCTTAACAGAGGACTGCGGATCATTCATTTGGCTTGGCCCGATCCAAATTTGATACTTCCCCTTTTGGCTGAAAATAATTAGAATACAAATGTAAAAAATCATCACCATAGTGTACATTGCTTCTTTCTCTCATGCTTAACGTTAGTTTTGTAAATCAAAAATGAATTAAAAGAGATCAGAGAAGGATCAGCATTTCTTTCCTATACATTTCTAAGATTTGTTGAATCTGAAGTATGACTCAGGAGGAAGGAGAAGGGAAGGAGGCCCCGGTCTGCCTCAGGTGTCAGCTCAATTTATGGCATTATCTTATTATAAGAGTAATATTACCTGGTTTATTGGATTATGGAGGGGAGGGTGTGCAGCGCTGCCTCAGGCAATCAGCTGCTGGACAGTTTACAAGTATATGGGCAGAGAGGAATGTTTGGTTAATAGGTCAACTGGCCAATAAAAGGAGGTCAGTGTAGCGGCAGAATTTGGTTTATGGGCTCATCATTTCAATGTTATTTGATCTCTTGCTGTTATGAGGGTGATTGAATTATAATGCAATGAATTTCATGAATAGTTTGCTCTCAGTTCAAAGGTAACCACATAAAAAGTCAATCTCATGGACTATGTATGAAAATTCCTGAGCACCAAACTGTTTTGATTTTATTACTTCAGGAACTGCTGCAGCTTTTAACGGAATCAGACAAGGCCGAAATTTATAATTAATAGCATCCCAACACAAAAAAAAAGTAACACCGACCCACTGTAGGGGTCGGAAATGCCATAGGAATGTGCAGGTTTTTCTTTTGCTGAATATTGGTTAAACGCCCTTGTTCTTTAGATCAATTATATTTTCAATGGCATCTTGATCTCCCATATAATGCCGCTCTCCACTTTGTTGGTCTTTTATACACCCCGCTCCGCTCCTGAAATTTTCCCACCACAGTTCTGTGACTTTTTCCCTTGCTCCTCCATCATGGCCCTGACAGGCCCCTGTAGGTTATACCCCCGTGTCCATGTGGGGACAGACGTTAACAACATAAGGAGCCTTATACAAACATGTGTACATGTTTGGTGGACGTGTGAAATGGTGATTACTAAATTGGTGCTGGCCCTCCTTAGCACATGAACCTAGATCCATCCATCATGTAGCACACAAAATACTGTCACACTGTCAGTAGTATAGTCATTTAACGTCCACTTAACCCTTTTAAGGGTAGATCCAGCATATTGTTGATACTGCTCCAGCATGACCGAGCTAGGAGCTGTTTTTAAAGTTGCATCCATCACCAAAATATACTAAAACAAGCCACATACCAAATTAAAGCTTAGAATGTCAGGATTAAAGGTATGCTTGATGTACAAAAATTCGAAAAACATATTTTTGGTGAAATGAGCTTAAAGAAAAAAAGTTTTATTAACTATCTTTAATACAGATTTAAGGATTACACTTCCAGATGAAACCTTTTCTCGTTGAATAACTATCCTATTTGGTACACCTATGCAAAATTGAATAAATGGAGACAGAGGTTTTATTACTATGATGCTATTACTAATCATTTAGGTCAGTAGTTCAAACATCAAAGACGAATATAGCCTCATGTAGATGAAATAATGGAAGCCTTACACTCAGGTCTACACAGAAAACATGCCACCGCCTAAAACTCGTCACTACAGACGAGTTTAGGGTAGTCAAGGTCAAATGACGACCTAAACCAGTCATACTGACAATAGAAAGTTGTGATGCTGATGACTTAGGTGGTCAGGATGATGACCTAAAGTTGCCACTTTGACAACCTAAAGCTGTAGTTTTAGGTATCGTCAACCTGATGACTTAAAGTCGTCTGCACTGACTAGTTTCGTGCCTCTCAGGGTTTTTTTTAGTGTACCGTATGGTTTATATCGATATTACAACTATCAGCTTGCCCATAAACACTGACGAGAATAGAATGATTGTGAGGGTCTACAGAACTCCCCAAAGGGGAAGAGGTAGGGGAACATGGTTAGAATTTCTAGGATTTCCCCTATTTTGGTCTTTTCCTTATTTATTATGCATCGGGACATCTAGAGGATCAGTTTCCATAGGTAAAACTGAGCATCGTGTTAAATATCTATCCCATAATGGCTTCAATTGGGCTCTTTAGAACAGGATATACCTATAATATTATATGTATATGGTGTGTGCATATATGATTAATTGTTGTTGTTTTTTTTCAATCACCATAGAATGATAGATGGTGTTTTGAAAAAAAAAGTCTGTGATTTGCAAAAAAAGGGGTGTTTGTTTACCCTGGAAAGTCCACGTTTTTCCACAAAAGAGGGTCTTTTTCTGTCTAGAAATCCGTGGAATAGGGGGTGTTTTGGAAGGGAAGGAACGAGCATGTATGTCATTTTTGCACGGGAGTACAGGGACCGGGAGCCAAAAATGTTCAAAGTTCTTGTTGCAATTGAATTATCTGTCTAACAGTTCCTGTGAAAGTGAACACATAGATGTTTTATTTTAAGAAGCATGACTGTTATGCAGTCAAGTGTCCAATCGATAGGATGTCGATTAACACGTGTATTTTGTTTAGGTACACTAACCTGAAAACTTCCTCAATCTGCCTGCTTGATTGGTTTAATGGCTATAAATCTTTTAGTTTGTCCAATTCTTAAACTTACTAAACTATACCTACCTGTGACCTTTCTTCCCGGACCCCTTACGTGCCTCTCCCGCCATACCCACATGACGTTAATTGTGACGTGTCTACGTCATGACGTATGGGGGTGAGGACAGCATGACATGACATATTATATAGGACGTATAACATGGATGTTGTATGACAGTCTACATGGCTGTGGGTCTCACTGTTTACATGTCCAGTCTAATTTAGTCTCGGGCTTCCCTAGCCCACTTAAAAGGGTCTATATCTCCTCTTTCCTATCCCCTCGGATGGGTGTGGTGCACATAAGCGTGGGCACCAAAAAATTCCTCTGTGAACATGTGCAATGTCTTTCTCGCCATGAATATGACCTTAGCATTAAACATCTATTACTCACTCACTAATTTAGTCTAATCACTGCCCACCGTGTGTCACCAATAGTGTCAGCAGTCTGTGGGAATTTACCATGATTTTTCAACCCTGGCTTATTCACAGAATACCACAACGTAAATTGTGTAGTTCTGAATCTATTTGCCTTCCTTTTAATCTAAAATCAGATGGAAAAATAGAATTACAGGGAGTCTGCCCCCTCCCTTTACGCTGTGGCCACTCCTATTCAAAACCTTGGAACCGACACTGTTAATTGACAATTTTACAAAATGCCTGTAAATGGGTGGTACACCAGCATTTAAACACCTAAACACTTGAAGTGTTAAGGTGTTTAGCTTCCTAGTTAAACATGTTTAAAATTGAATGCATTTAGCCCATAAGAAGCGTTGAAAAAAGTGGGACAAATAAGTGATTAACCAAGTGTTTAAGTTCCAAACACTGGTGTTTAATCCCTAAACACCGTTTTTACAGTGTATTTTCTTTCTCATATATAATGGTATAATCAGAACTCCCTTTCGTATCTAGAGTTGGTTCTGCTATGTTAGATCCCCGAGATTTAAGTGGGATAAAATGCTACCTTTTTTCATGTAAAATGACTGACACTGGGAGACTCCCTCATGCTGGCCAATGCAGGGAGAGGGGGGAATAGGGACACTTACATACCCCCCCCCCCCCACCCTCGGCCCTGTTGGATCTAGTCGCAGGCAATAAGTGTACTGTATTTTCCTTAAGTGGGTGTTGACAATTATTTTAAAATGCTCAATGCCAAATAGAATTAGGAAGAAAGTGAAAGTAGACCATTCAGATAGTGTCATGTATAGTATACAATTAAAACTGAATCCTGCATTTACTAAGGTGAGCCTCAACGACCAAGTGATTACAATCCCCTTATGGTGAATAACAGTTCGCACTTGAGCTTTTAAGTGATTAATTCAACAGTGGTGGAAATTCCACTGGGATACGTTCATGTTTGATGCCCTGGGTTTGATGGTGCTTCTGATACATTCTCCGAGGGTCATCGTGATGCGCCGATGATTTAGAGGGTCCTCTTAAAGGGGATAAAAGGGGATATGGAATGGTAAGCAGTCTCTAAAGAACTGCTAACATTCAATATAAACTATAATGTATATTGATAAGTGTTACCTTAACGCTTTGACGTCTAAATTGGCTGTGATTTCCCTCATGATCACATAGCATGTGGAAACTAATCGGATTTAGCTGTATCTAAGGGCTTCATCATTTGACAAAGAATTATCTTATTTTATTGGGTCATAAAGTACAGTATTTATGTCCTTGGCACGACTCAGGCTTGGTCTGAAGATTGCCATTAATTTGGTCCCTTTTTTATTCTACAGATCCTTCCAGCAAGATCTATCTCCTTTTTTCATGCTCGGCTCACAGTTTGCTATCAATTTGACAATGTTTGTAATTGCTGTTGACACCAGCCATTTAGTAATTATCCTCGTTGAATGATAAGATAATGAGCTATTAGCATCCAAGTCAGAGCTTGTCTTTTTTAACCTTTGTTTAAGAAAAAAGACAAAGTTGGTTAAAAAGATCCACTTAAGATTCCCCACGTGTGTTCCGTGGGATGGGGGTGGCCGTCTGTGGTCCTTAATAATTGCAACTTTATAAATAGTGGTAAAGTTATAATGCTTTGAAATTGAGAAGAGTTTTCAAGATTTGCACTGTTCACAGATTTTATTTGTATAATGATCTAAAAATTGACCGGGGAACATCTCTTATGAGGGTTTACTTTATTCGACATGTATATTGACTTAGCATTTCGTGTCAGCTATTTAAATATAAGTCAAATAGAATATATTATATTTGGTAAATTAATTACTTGATGAATGGTTATCTTTAGGTTTTCATCTGTCTGTCTCCAAGAATTACCAGAGACATATATACAGACACATGAAGACAAATGATTTGTTATATACTATTCCCAGAAGGCAGGATATCAATATTCCACCACAGGCAAAAACCAACACCAATCAGCCTTCATTTATATTATTCCCTATCCAGGACTACATCTATTAGGAAGGGTCCCCAATGTCAAACAGCACACAGTGACACATATACAATCAATGAATAAAGAATTACCTACTATAGCGTAGGTTATTTTTCATAACAATATCATGTTATGGATGATTTTGATAGAATTCTTAATCAAGTTAATGGCTATACATACACAGCAAAAGAGTTTTATAAAATTCACGCTATACATATATGTATGATTTCTTCACGGACACTGGAATATGGACATGTCTATGGATTTATTAGCGATTCATTATCCATTAGACTCATAAATTTAAGACAAGTGACACATAATGTCTCATATCTTAAAAGTTCTTATCCCCTTGCCAATGCATTGGTGAATCCTGACCCTACAGGGGTGTATCAGCACTGTAAAAAATGTCGTTGAAATAGCAGCGGATTCCTCGCCCCAAAGTTGACAGACATCCATCATTATTTTCACAGAGAGTCTCTGTACATTTGTGTACCACCGTACTGCCATTGGGAGTTCTTGTAAAAACTACACTGGTTTCCTGAATTACAATTTCTGTTCAGTTGGTAGATTCAACAGTTATCTTTTACAGTGGGCTCCATTGGGTTGACAAGATGCAATGGTGTAGACCTGGTGAATAGGCTAGCTGGTCTCTAGCATTAACGCATCCTGTGAGCTTTCAAGGGTTAATGTTATACATTCTGTGACATTTAAAGGGTTAATGGCGACATAATGTCCATTCACGGTCACCTACTCCACACCCATCTCCCATAATGCACCAGTCAACTCTCACCCCCTCACACACCAATCACCCAAGCTACATCTTCATACGGGGCTTACATTTGTTGTGACACGGAGTCCCAATGTAAACATGGCGGACAAACAAACACAGAAACGCCATGCCCCCAGGAATCTAGTCAGGAATGTGTGAGCATCCTTCTGGTATTTTTATAGAGGTTTTTCAGTCAGTCACATGGTGCACAATTGTGCTTCTTTATCTAGGGTGAGTTATAGAGGTTTGTGTCGCCATTTCGTCTGAGATTCCCTATGGAAGCTACACTATTCCTTTCTTTGCTGACACAATTGTTTGAAATAAGAGATCAATAGAGGAAAAGTGTCGAGCGGAGAAATTTATTACAAAATCAGGTGTAAGGCAAAAATTATTCCCATATGGTTCCACAGTCAACTAGAGAATCAGCCTTGTCCACACTCAAAAATAAAATGTCAGTCCTAATGCCTTCATATCTATAGATCTGATGGTCAGGGTTATATCCTTTCCATAACATCCCTGAAGTTGTCAACATGAGGACACTGTGTCAGGACTGACAACAGTTTCTCATTCTTGCAACTATACCGATTCGATCATTGGTATCCAGGATTTCAGTCAGCTCTAAGTCTTGGTCAATTGATATATCCGAATATCACACCATCAATTTCCGTGCACTTTACAGGTCACACTGCCTCTTTTTCATGCAATAATTTCTTAATCATAGTGATAATGATCCAGATCAGGAGAGCATTTCTCAAGATGGTATGACTAGACACAACCAGTATAAATTGAAACCATCAATATCAGAGTAGGTGATCGTAGATAACACACTACGACTAGACTCTGTACGATCAGCACTTAGGGCAGTAATTACATAGAGTTTGATAAGGGCGTCTACCAGTGCAATCATTAGCGACCACTAGATACAGGGCTGTAATGGCATTTTACTGAGGGATCTCTCTATGACTTGAAGGGGGTCTAGTCGTACCACCTTGAGAAATGCCTTCCAGAGTTGCATGGCAATGAAACGCTTCCCAATTATCAGATTAATCTAACCCCAAACAACCCTTCTATGGCACCTCAGTTATCTCGAAGGGCGCTAATATTGCAGATAACAGCGCCGTCAGGGACTTGGTGGTAGGGTAGGAAACTAGGGTGAGTCTTATTTATGTATGAGAAGAAAAGGCACATAGGACATGTGCCGATATAGGCTATCAATTATTTGTGGGGAAATTGCTCAATAATGCATGGGTAAAGGTAGACGTTCCTAAGTCCATTAGTTATACCTTGAAGGATAGCAATATATGAACAGGCAATTCAGAGATTGTATATCTCTCTACACCCCTTTTTCTCCCTCTTCCTTTCTTTCTTTCTTTCTTTTTTTCTTTCTTTCTTTCTTTCTGTCTTTCATTTTCCCTCTCTCTCTCCACCTCTCTCTCTGCCTCTCTCTCTCTCTCTCTCTCTCTCTCTCTCTTTGCCTCTCTCTCACTTCCTGCCACTCTCTCTCTCTCTCCACTCTCTCAGCACTCCTTAGAGCCATAGTCCACTGGGCCTCTTCGGTTAACTTTGGTCATACATTTCCTACACAAAAGTCGGCCAAAGAGGCCCAGTGGACTATGGGTATTTTACCCCTCCCTACCTCTTCGCCCTACCTTCTAGGACAGAACCAAGTCTATTATAATGACAGCCCTTGTGGTATACCTTGGATGACGGCTACCGGGTGTATATGATGGATAAGTTAGAGGACCTGGAGGTGACCTGCAGAAAGCCCTGCCAACCCTGGAGGACCCCCAATTGAAGCACCATGGACCTCCACGACCTGAGCAAAATGTGGGTCAGAATGCAAGAATGGTTCACTGTAAAAGATAACTGTTGAATCTACAACGGTTCCTCGTGACACAGAACAGTGAACCACCATAATTGTATATCATTGAATCAGTGTACTTTTTACAAAAGGCCCCTAGTGGTAGTACGGGGGGGCCATTGCAAAAAGTTTTGGAATTGATTCTGTCGGAGGTGCTATTCCCAAAATGGAACTAACTAACCTCAGGGAATCAATTCCCTTGTGTGTTGCAAAAAGAGAATGGCCAGAGGAGTGGTATAGCAGTGGTCCAGAGTCGGGGTGTAATTCTCAAGTAGGAACCACTTCTCTGGGGAAGTCAATTCTCAAGATGGGGAAGAGCGGAGAATTGGAAGATCAAATAGCTACAGTGAGAATCCATATCTAATTCTTTTCGCAATAGCCTCCAGGGGTACACAGATTCGCTGTGGAAATAACGGCCAATCTCTGGTAACTTTGGGACAAGGATTCCGTCATTATTTCAACGACATTTATTAACAATGTAGATCATGTGCGTCTCCAACATATGACACATAATATCGATGAATCAGTCATATGTCCACATAATTAGTGAGTGAATTATTTGATAATGGCTAATATCTCTGAAAGAATCAGAGCCTGCGTCGATATTAAAACACAATCTACTTAGGCAATGCCACATGCCAACATATTTCTGTATCAAAAAGGCATAATGCATTATACCCAAGAGACTAATTCAAGCAGAAACTCCACTCATAAATATTGGAGGATATGGAAAGAGGAAAGGTATGCAAGGATGGTAGGCTACATTTACAGTTATCCTATGGCTTCTGACGTCTGAACTATACCTGTGAGAGCAGTTAGATTCCCTATTCATTACTTACTGAAAGGAGCACTTATGAAAACTGATGGTTCGCATAGCAATCACTGGCTACAAATTATGCATATTTCTGAATACCAGAAACCTTAATCAGGTATTGATGCATTTCAACTATTTCAAATATTTCCCAAGTTTACCCCCGGGGTTTACCCAGGCGTCCCATTTCTTAAAGTGTTCAGGGAAGCAATAGGCCAGAACCAAATCGACTTGTCCTTGTTTGTGTTTTCCCAGTGGGGCATAATAAGCCCAACCCAGAGCAAATACTTGAATTTCTAAAGTTGTTTATTCAGAATTGTTTATTTGGGGTTTTCTGGTATCGACGGTACCTCCCAATGGAGCTTTTCTTCTAGCCCTATGGCACTGACATCCCTCACCCAGTCAGGCTGTGTAGTGTCAAACCAAACTCTTACTGGTAACCAGCTCTGGGGCCATCTGCTTCCGGGGTCAAAGGTCATTTGTCAGGTGTCAAAGGTGAAAGGTCATGAAAGCAAGACCAATGTTAGTTGATAAGACAAGTGGTAGGTTTATCAGTTCACTGGTGATGAGTCTCACTTCCGTTTTGACAGGGTCCTCCTGGTGGTCAATCTTGGTACTAAAGTCTTAAGTGTTACAGTACTAGAGGCTGCAAAACACTAATTATTTTCCCACTGTTGGCCTATATAGCATATTGGCAAAAATGAAATATTCATGCACATTTCTGGGCTTAGCCACTATTATTTTCTTGTAGGCACACATTTTCCCATTAATTCAGGGCCATGAGATATGGTACAATGTAATTAACTTTTCCGCTATCGGCCGTAGAGTGCGGACATACCCAAATTTGGGGGTTTTGCAGTGAATTATTTCAATAAATTCTCTAATTAAATAGAATGCACCCCCCTCAACTTACCATCAAATATCAGCCTGAATAACACTCAAATCGATTAATATACACCCTAAGGATTAATTTGATACCTGGTTTGCCTACCCACTGTCAGATTTTAGACCAATAATCTTTGTACAACACCCTTCAGTGCGGAGCTAAAAAGTGTCTCCTGCTGCCACCTCCCGTCAATTGGTGTACTGCAACCTAATGTTTTAGTAAGTATAGTATTTTAGGAGCTGAAAAATTCCTTGTTACAGTAATCACATTTGAATAGTTTCCCCAGTCAGACCTCCACAACCCATTTTTGAACTCCCTGAAGTTGAAGCCTTTAGAAGTGTATCCTGCTATAAATATTCAGCCTAGATATGGCAGAGTAGTCCTCTAATAGCCAGAGTGTACATAGCATAGAAATGAAAATCATTCCCCAGTGTGTCACAGACATAGACAGAGTCATCACATAGAGCCCAATGTACTTACATGTTGCACAAGGGTATGATATTCTCCAAGAAAATCATATCGGCTGCCCTTTGTTCTCATTGATTTACAACCGACATTTAAAACAGAAGCAAGACAATGAAGCTGGCATATGCTGCCAAACCAGTGCTTATTTAAGATCGGTACAATTCAAGTTTCAATACCCCTGTACCCTGGCACTTATTCAAGACACTGCACTTACACAAGCCAATACGGTAACACTTTTGATAAAAAAAATAGAAATCATATATTTATAATAACAACTATTTATAGTTGTTATTTTTATAATATGTCACCCTCAAAGGGCTATCCATGACAACACCAGGATAGCATAGAGCAATAGAATGAGAGCACAGTAAAATGGAACATCTAAATCCACAGAGGTTGAGACCCCTATATACACGTGCCTCCATTGGGACAGATGAAAAATAAACACAATACCATCAGGGTGAAAGGGACTGCCATTGTGCCTACTCAACTGTCATGTTTGTTCTGAAATCAATTACACTCTACTATGTCACTGTGCAAGTCTGTGTCATGTAGCTATCTCACAAAATAGACTGTCAGCAGTCCTTGTTTTTGCTATTACACTGTAAAAAGATGTTGTTGAAAAAAATTACGGGATCCTCGTCCCAAGGTAACCAGGGTTATAGCGTTATTTTCACAGAGATTCCTTGTTCCACGATACTATCAACTGGGGCTTCTTGTCAAAACTACACTGGTTCATTGCAAGATAATTACAGTGGTTCACTGTTCAGTTATATGAGGATCCCTGCTTGATTCCACAGTTATTTTTTACAGTGTATAAGGAAGAGAGGAGGGTCCCCCCAGCGCTATTGATTAAATTAAAAGCTATGATTATTCAATGAAATTAGGTATCTGAAGCTTGGGCAAGTCTTTTCCCTCCAAGATATCAATGAAATTGAATTTATAAATATATTGCAACATATCAGGAGCTTAATTCAAAACATCCTGGGATCACGACCCCAGCGATCTTAGGAATAAATCAGCCTTATCTTATTAAGCGATCTTAAGAGTTGACTGGGTTCCCATATCCTAGCCAGCACTAAGATCACATCGATCTTAGCCTCAGCCCTCCTACACTATTCCAAGAAGAACTGACTAGCCACAGGGGTAAGAGTCCCAAAATAAAGGAATAGCTGTGGAGTCACTCTTCTTCACAAGAGTGCTTATACCATCGTTCCCCGTCCCCATATGGGCTAACAAAAGAGCACAGGGTGCAGTTGACCCCCGTACAGTATTCAAGAGTTGTTCCCATGAATGTATGATTTATGCTTGCCTATTAGAAGCATTGTGCCCTCCCCCAAGACAAAGAGAGAGAAGGGAAGAATTACCTTACAGTGCACTTAATGCATAAGTAGCCCTAAGAGCCCTCAAGGACACTCAGCAAACGTCCTCCCTCCCCTCTTTATGTATGTAGCAGGCTATTCACTCTTTCGATCAGGAGTGTTCCCTGTAAGTGCTCTTGTACTCAAGTGAAACCACTATGCATTTCTTTCACTAAGATCGCACTGATCTTAGTGGTGGAAATGGAATAGTGAAGTGATCCCAGGACTAGCTATTCTGGACAGGCCTGCAACCACTGCATTACATAGGGTAGACCAGCCAGGTCTTATGATATGTGCCTACACTAAGATCGCTGGGGTTGGGATCCCAGGATGTTTTGAATTAAGCTCCAGAGGCATCACAGTGTGGACATCAGCGAACAGCAAACACAAGCTTTCTATTGAAAATGAAACTGCCAGGTCACAAATTGTGAGCTAATCTAAGAGGACATTTCCAATAAATTCCTCCTTGTGAGAGAGGAATTTAAAAAGGGATGTAAATTCGCGATGGCTCCCCATCTAGAGCGGGTGAAAATGAGCCTGTATGCCAAATTTCAGAGAATTGTCCAGCAGGTTCACTTCGCAGCCTAAATTGAACTTAACAGCCCCAACTAGTGGCAGCCATCTTGGATTTTTTAGGTTCAGATAAATGTTTGTATTGGCTCCCCCTCTAGAATGATAGTGATCAATACCTTCATTTTGAGGTACTACATGACTTGTGGTGATGATAAATAAGGATTTTAGAGTAAAAAGATGAAAATTGATACCTTATTGACAGCCATCTTTTCGGGGGTTTAGACAGAAACCCATTTTGACAGAAACCCATTTTGGCTCCCCATCTATTCTTAAAGAGGGAGTCAATACCATCATTTTTAGATATTGCATGATCAATTCAATTGATAAATAAGAATTTTAGAAAATTATGTTGAAAATGTATGCCCAATTTGCGGCCATCTTGGATTTTGGGGGGTTCGGATGAAAATTTGCAATGGCTCCCCATCTAAATCGAAAGAGGGCATGAAAATGGGCTTGTATGTCAAATTTCAGAGAATCGTCCAGCAAGTTCACTTGGAATCATTTACAGCCCCGACTAATGGGAGAATCAAGGCAATGTCTATTTGAAAAGATAGCTTCTTTCTAAGTATCTATTTGTCTTTGCCATGTTGGTTTCTGTATGTGTCAGGCCGGTATATCTGTGTTTGTTAAGGAGTCCATGTTCAGACTGACTGTTGGCCCACACATAGTACATGTATACATACACAGATACAGTCCTAACATGTTCTACTCTCGTACTTTATCGTACTCCTCGCCTCTTTTGTCATCCTTGAGATAAACCCTCAGTCCGCTCCCACCCCACACATACAACCACCCCACAAGTAGGCACTATAGTCTATCCATTTACTATTTGTCCTGTTCCTTAATCTATTTGCGATTTCTTTTCCATTCTAGGCTATTTTTTCCCAATGATAGTGAATGCCATGGGGCATCCAAGCATGACAGGAATTATAAAACGGGGGGGGGGTGAAATAAATGGATAAAATTATTTAAGAATAAGATCGCTAGGGGGAGTTAATAAGGTGAAGGATGGCGCCACTGAGGTTGCTTTGGCGTTGACGTTGTTCTACACCAGACGTCTCTGTGGTCAACTCTGTGTCATGTATTACGTCCTGGTGACGTCATTGGAGACGCTACGTCAAACAGAGAGGGGCATTGTGGGATTGGACCTCCTACATCAGTACACATTTCTCTGTAAATGTCCCCTTTCTCTGTGTTTGGCACTACTCACAACAACTTGACACCTCCTTTTCTGCCTGTATTTATTGCTCTTGTCCCTCATCCTTCTTCCTGGTTTTCAGTTGTTTGTTCAAAAGGATTCACACAGAACTGCTATCCCCGGGTCGGTCACGTTATTTTCTCTAGCAGAACCAATTAAAAGGGAATTGATATTTACACATTGGTTGACAGGCCACATAAATGTATATACGGCAGCTCTTTGGTATTAAATTAGGAGTGAGGATTTGGAGGTAAATCCATGACATAAAGGTTTATACTTTGCAGGGGGAGACACTTACATTTTGAGCCATGGGCCACCCGGGCCCACAGCTTTAGAAATCTACAGGCCCACATCTAAATCTGCGGGCCCAGAACATGACTGTTTTCACTTAATATTAAAAGCTAACCCTGACATTTTGTAATTAAATTATATCAAGATTTAATAGAATGACTGAATTCCTGACTATTTTCCCTTTCCAACGATATATAATATGATTATATTGACTAAAATATCAATCTGGTAAATTGCCCTCAGGCACTTCTGTGGGCCGCCACCCGGGCCCATAGGAAGGCAAATTTTGAGAAAACTGTGGGCCCGGACCAAGAATTAAGGGCCATTGGCTCCTGGGCCAGTGTTAGCGTCTACCTACCCCTGCTTTGTATTATCTTATTGATGCATGCTAATATATGATAACAGTGTAGGTCTTGTATTCGTATACCCAAACAGAAAATACCCTTTTTTATGTAACCATATAGCAGGCGTTACCACCAAAGAACAACTGGGCTAAAGCCTACTTATCTTGGTCAATCCAAGGGTGCTATGATATCGGATAGGTGTTTGAAAAGAACAACACATATTTCATCCTACACTTACTATTTTCCTGTTGGGTTTCTCTTGCACTGACATGCTAGATAATCATTATAACAATATTCTGTGGCCCTAAAATAAGAAAAAAGTGCTTTGCCCTGTTTATAATTCAGTAATATAACATAGATGCCGATACTTTGACACAGAATTTGAATCTTCAGTTGCAAATTTTATAGGCAATGATTAGGTTCATATAGTGACTATATACCACCTTTTAAATATTTATATATATATATATATATATATATATATATATATATATATATATATATATATATATATATATATATATATATATATATATGTTGAAGACATGTATTATCCAGAGTACATTCAGAGCTCATTCCAGCTTAAGTCTATGCTTCAATGTCATCAGATGAATTTAGTTCATATCTTGAGAATTACTTGTTATAGGATAATATGAATGGCTTTTAGGACATCCTGAAGTATCAGAGATATTTTTCATTTACATTTATATGGTTTAACTTGCTATTTTGCAAGAACTATTTACATTGAATGATGTGTAAACAGTCAAAAATGCCTGTCCTCAGATTGATTTTTCATTTTTGAAGCATACTCATGAAATGATCTTCAATGATAATATCTCACATGTGTGCATAGGGGAAATCACAGACATCTCATTTTTTTAATATATTTCACATTTTGACTCTGTGGTAAATAGACACTTTTCTACAAATTTACTTGTAATGTCCTCAGATTTCAGTTCATTTCCGAACGATTAATTAAAATATGCCTTAACATTTTATCTTAGTACTAATGATTATTTCTGTTTAAATAGAATAAGTAGACACAGGGTGAACTATTTAATGACCTATGACATTTAGTCAAGGCATATATAGTAAACAATTGCTGACTCCACAAAGTTCTGAAAAATAACTAGATCTTTTAAGGGTTTCATTTCCAAACAGTTAATTAAAGGTACATACAATTAATCAATTAATCAAATAGCTGTTGTGCAACTTTGCCTCAATGATATTATCCAGAAAAAAAATATGAGAGGTTAAAGTGGGGCCTTTAAACAACTATAATTCAATTTTTCCATAAAATTTTCATTTCCGAACGTTCATTTCCGAACATTTAATCACAGTCCACGAAAATCATTACTTTTCCCACATGAATGCCTATAAAATGATTAATATATTACACACAAAAACAGTAGTGGTACCAAATTAAAGCGGATGCATGGCTGGAACTGATGGTAATATAAATTATCTGGCCATCTTTATTATTACTATTCTTATGGACCTGTAAACATTAGTACCATATTTCGTCTTGCATGACACACTATGGGGTGCTGTACCTTCAAAAACGACCCTCAAAAGATAGGCTTAACATGGAATGTGCCATTCATGAACTTAACAATGGAAAAGATTTAACTTCCTGTCAAATGTTTGGCTGGTATCGGTTGTTTTATTGCCTTTTATGCATCTTCAACATCAAATATCTCAACAATGAGAAGAAACCCAGCAATTTCACTATGATATCTGAATTCAGCATCTTAGATCAAGATTATTTGGTTTTATCCCAATTGTTCTTCGAAAGTGCAAAAATATTCCTCGGTGTTATTGCCATTGTTATAAGCATGGTGAGTTTAATAGTGAAAAACATTCAGTTAGCCATTATTTTTGGTATTAATAGTCCATCAATACATTATCAAAGGACCGTTAATATCATTTACCAAATACTTTTTTAAAGGCATGTTCACATTAGTTTCACTAATTGCTACTCAGAACATCGACCATATCTTACCCATGACATAAGGGTCACTGAGGTTGTACCAATATCCATCCTGGAACAATATTGTATGATATACATAGAAAACGTCTGACCCCATTTTCTGGGTGTATGTATTAAGTAGTCTGATTTAAAGCCCATTATGTATAGTTCTACTGCAGTAGCCAGAAATGTAAATCACTCTAAACAAGAGAAATAAAGCTTTGTTTTGTGTCAACTGATGTCAGGCAACAAACTACGCCTTTGTTAAGATATGTTTAGAATTAATATTTAAACACCAAATTCTCCCTCATAGTCTTAATATCTAAGAATATATTTCTCTAATACACCCATTTCTAAATCTTCTGGCTATATATATATATATATATATATATATATATATATATATATATATATATATATATATATAAGCTGGTTCGATGATGGCATACTCACTACAGCCCAAAATCCCCAAAACCAGCTGCAATAAATTGGTCCATTTCCTTAAACGTATTTTGCAGCCTTGGCCTCAGATTTGAGTTATGAGATTGTCAGGAGGCACTTTACAAAATGCTTTATTTGGAGGTCACCCAAGGGCTGCCTGAAAGGTCAGATAGACTATGAGTTTTTAAAACCCAGACAAAACAAAGCCTGGACCTCCTCTGTGCTGGATCAGTGTTATTTACTGATATGACAGCCATGACAAACTGAGAGTGTAGTAAAAAAGAGAAGTATACGGTGAAAAATCTCTACTTTGCATAAGGTTTACCAACCTTTTGACCATATGTGTAATAATTTTACAATAGTGTGTGTTTTTCTTAAATACACTGAGCAGATTTATCTAAAAGGATTATGAATGACTATTAGCATCATTGTAATATATATATATATATATATATATATATATATATATATATATATATATATATATATATATATGTATATAATATATATATATACATACATTTTTGCAGTAGGTTGCTTCTATATATTTTTGGGAACCAGTGTTACAAGTTGCTGTCAATACAAATCCTATGGCTTGACGTGGGTCAGTGGCGGATACAGGGGGGGCCGAACGGGCCTTGCCCCCCCCCCCAAAAAAAAAAAAAAAAAAAAAAAAAAAGAAGGAAGGGGGAGGAAGAGGAGAGGAGAGGGAAAGGGGGAGGGAAGCAATTCTTTGAATATGATGTTCCATATATCGTTACAAAGCTTAGATCATGAGAAAAAGCACTGTTGGCCTCACATAGATGTAGGATAAAAAATTGAAATTTTCACAATTAAAAGAAAAATATTTCTCGTTACTAAGGTTAAAAGTCACAAGGTCCAGTATAAATGATCTATACCTATGCCCAGAAGCAATTCATGTTTGCTATATGGGGGTAGTGTAACTATTAATCCATTTCCAAAGATTTTGATTTCTGGCAATATGACTATTTTGGCATAATGGGAACAAGTGAAATATGGACACTTGCAGTCTTTGGGGGCTGGGGTGGAAGAGTACATGTTGATCTGCATTAAAATGGTGTGCCAGAATGCATCAGAATGCACCATTTCCTGTTCTAAATTTCTAAATTTTCTTGGGGGCCAAAGCCCCCAACCCCCCAAAATTTCAAAGCATCACAATCTTAGTACAAGTTCCGGCCCAAGTTCCATTCGAGATATTCCTGGTAGAGATCTCCAACATGGGGAGGATATACATGTCCCCTAACCACCAATAATCTATAACATGAAAAATGATTTGAGGAATTACCTCAAATTATATGGTCTTGAGACTTAACATGTTCAATTAGAATTACAACCAGAATGCACCATTTCAAGTCTAAACCAACAAAATTTTCTTGGGGGGCATGCACCCAACCCCCCCCCCCCAGTTTCACCGCTGCGATTCGCTTGCGGTGCTTCGAGGCATGCAGTACCTCCCCACTATGACCAGGTCTTGGCCCCCCCCCTCTAGAGAATCCTGGATCCGCCACTGTGGGTTGTTCTGTAGCTACTACAGTAGTGATTATAACCTATTTACAATTGGGGCTGAGAGTGTATATGGGTGGAAGAGACCCTGCTTTATATGGTGTTTTTGTTTTTGTTGTTTTGCAATTCCGTCATGGGCACCATGTAATTAATGTACAGTATTTGAATTGTACTGAGGCAATTCTGAAATCTGAACCAAGTATCCTATTGTCCCTCTGCACTATAAGTCCTGTCCCCCAGTAGAGTGATGGGAGCTGGCCCTGTGAGGTTTAGACGTGAGTTGTAGTTGACAGAGGTCATTCTCATATAGCATAGCATTTGTATACAAAACATGAACGATGGTTTTATCTTCATTTAGTTTAGCATCACTCCAGACTGTATCCAAACTAACAGAACTGCATGCCTCAGATTGATTACCTGAAGGTACTTTTTAAATCATCTCGAGGCTATTTCACCTATTTTTTTACGGTTGGGAATTACTGGCTGCGGTAATGACACGGTTTCAGTTAATTGTCATCTTAGTAGTTCCTAAATCATATAACTCCCGAATCTTTCCTTATGCCGAATCCCAAACAGCATCAGAACCTCATGTAGACTTCTTTAATATCATAGGCCTGCACACACCAGTTTTTCTTAGGGCATTTCTTAAGATCACCTACCTGGGCTAATCTCGTGATTCATCCAGGTCGAATAAGATGTGATTTTTATCACTAGCAGTTTGCATGTATGATATCAGATTAACACTTACCTGGAAACAACTAATTTTATAACTCAGACCCTAACTTAAATGCTGCAGTACTGAGACAACAGATCCTATAATATGGTCCCTTACCAAAAGCCTGCTCACCGAACCCTGGTGTAGACAGGCTGGATTTATGGTCCTCTGCTATCTATAATGGAAAGTCGGCAGATTCCGATCGTCAAGGTTAACCACTGAACTGTAACTCGTGGTTGACGTGCTTGTGAGCGTTCCTCCATGACATCCACGAACTCTGGTGGCTTCCAGCGTAATTAATCGCCCTTCTCACTCACCAAGCCTCATTTCTGATCATAGGCAGATGCTGGGTGGTTTGTGAGTAGGGTTGTGGTCGGAGATTGCTAGATACCGCCCTCTGACACGGGGGTATATATCATAAGCTAGTCAGATTTGACATATCTATACATGCATTCACTACTACTCCATGTATGCCCTTTCACTATCTATGACATTTTTTTACTCTATCCGCCCCCTCCCCTTCCCTCCTCACTCCCAGGGCTCTACTCCAAGTGGATTTTAACATTTTTGTCTATATCAGTTTAAGCCCCTACGTGTCGCAAAGTGTATTGATGCATTGCGCCGATTACTACCATTGGTAATGTAACAGATTGTTAGGGTAAGTAGGATGCATGAATGCAGTTCTGGAGGCCGGGGTAGGCTAGTCTCATATAATGGTGAATAAAGGGCATAGTGCACTGAAGAACTATGTTGTTCTCAACCCTTTTAGGGCTGCTGGTGCAGGAGCGCATCATGCTCGCTAGCATTTCATTGGTGCATCATGCCGACTCTCGAGAAGTATATCAACCCCGTATATTATTGGCCACTAGCTGGTCTGGGGCTGGTTTCAGCGACACACACAGATAAGAACTGATAAGATGGGACCAGCATGTCCCTGGAAGTGGGAAATTACCCCCAAAAAAGAGATAAACTTTGGACAAGTATGACATAGAAAACACAATGTGATAAATGAGGTTTTCAGCGAAATATGTCTGTATCAGTCTGAGTTGATTGATGGGTGTATATTATGTAAACTAGATAGAGTGGAGGGGCAGCCAAACCAACCTTCCCATTGTTATACGTGTAGTCTATGATGAACAGGTCTATAGGAGTGGCCGTAGGCTCTGGCTGAGTGAAAGAGAACCACGTATTTAAAATGTACAGGATGAAATTGGTTATTTTACATGTGGTATCTTCAATATTAACAATGCATTGCTTAAAAAGACTTTGAAGGACTTGCTCAGTTTGTCCTTCATTTCATTTTGGGGTTTTAAAATCATTTCCATGACCTTTTATAGACTCATGTCACATATTCCCTGCTATTTGCAAAGTGGGGCCATTATAGTGCAGCAAAGGTATGCCAGGCCAGGAAATGTCTAAAGATTTTAACTATTCCATAAAAAAAGATACCACTATTCCATACAAAATTGATATTTTGAAAATTCAAAGTTATAGCATTTCAATATTTAAAAAGACATTATGTTTCTTCCTATTGAGACAGTTGAAACATGTACTTCCTAATATTTCAGGCAGACTGAAGCACATTTACTCCATTTGTCCCTCACAAATTGCACTGACTGATGTTACCATGCAGTATCTGAGGATTGCGGAAACCGCAGAAGCCATATGGCATTTCTGAGACCTAGTCGTTGGGAGAATTGGCTGATTATGTGACCTCCTCAAGCCGCAGGTATCCAATCCCATCCCCACACCCTCAGAACCTAAACACATATATATCATGGATGAGAGAAGAAGACATGTGAAGTGGGGGAGGGCTGACATACCTTTTATAATGTGACTATGGACTGTGCTTGAGGAAGCTAAGACTTTGACTGTAGTATCTGCTCACGTCAATACACGTAGGCCTGCTAAGTTGATCAATGTTTGAACTAGACTTTATCTTTTAGAGTCATCAAACATGTCCTACAAAAGCAGTTATTCATCTAAATATAATAATTTATGTACACTTTATTACATAAAATTTTACAATTATTTTCAACTCCTGGCCACTCACAAGACGTGGAACTGGTTGCTTTAATATATAGGGTAAACGGCAAAATTACATTTGCTAGAAAGAGCATAACGCTCCTAGAAAACATCCAAAGCATATTTGACTATTGCCCCTTATTCCAATGAATTACAAATGCCCTTATCACAGCATACATAGTAGCCTTCTCCATCCCACAGGGCTCACCAGAGCTACATTTACACATCACAACAATCTAAACAGAGTCTATAAGAACATAATGTACCAGGAAGCCCTTAAAGGTTTAATATATTTGCTAAAAAGAAAATAATGATAAAAATCCAAACCACCTCTCCACCTTCTGATTCATGAGCCCGCACAGTTCGGCAAACACGACCAGGTGGTGGCGCCCTCTACTCGGCGCATGCGCACGACAGCTGTCCGTGAATTGGAGTGAATTATGGGATTGCCGTTGGGAGGGAGTTTTAGTTCCTTATAGCCGTTGCTAAGAGAGAAAGGTGTCCATGTGAAAGTCTCTTTGGTGCTCCCCTTCCTTATAAATACCTCAATGCTTTACCATATAAAATTAAGAGGACGTGAGTTTTTGATACCAAAGAGGTATCATATGGAGGTATACGACGTTAAATGAATAGAAATGCCTCCTTTCCCTTCTCTTTTCCCCCTTTTCTTCTTGTTTTTGTTTGTCATGCAGATAGATGCCTACATGTTTTTTCGACATCTGTTCTTTCGAATGGAAAACACCATGACCATAGCAAATCTCTGCGACCCCACTTTGTAAATGTTTCCAAAGTAAAAAGTACTTCACAAAATGTAAAATCTAGTCAAATTTCCTGAACCTAAGAATTTTAGGACTTTACTTCAACTATAACTGGCACCAGAAGGACACCCAGCATGAGGGCCAACACCTCAAATAATGAAATGAAGCTAAAAGACTGATTATGTTATTTATTGGAGCTAAGGAAACAATGTTTGAATACATTTAGCAGCAGAAGGAACATGCATGTCTAATAAAGGTTGTAATATAAAATATGAATAGAAAAAAATGCACGTTGTCCCTCCAGCCCCTCAGCAACTATCACCGAACCTTATCACCCCCCCCCCCTCTCTATCCCCCAGTTCTCCTCCCCTATTACACTATGAAAGAACACAGATTGTGGTTGTCATACCAGCTCCCCTCACAGCTTCCTTCTAGGCCCCAAGGCACCAGCTATTCTGACACCTCTATAGCCAAAAACTACAAGAAACAAGAAGAATCACCTCCTCTCACTCCGCCCATCAATCAGCGACTAATTGGCTGTTTTCTAGGGGTATTTCTCAGAGTATGCGGGCTAGAGAATGTGTGGGTGTGTTGTGAGAAAGGGAAGGAAATATTAGGGATTCGGGGTATGGTTTATAGAGGGGAGAATTAGGCAGGCAGAGAGGCAGGCAGACAGATAGGGTGCCTACAGTAGCCATGGCTTGAGGCAAAATGGGAGGAAAGCAGAGAGGGTATGGAACCCGGAAGGGAAACAGGGAAGAAAACATTTGAGGGGGGCAGGGCGTTGGGAGCATGCAGCTTTAGGGAGGGAGAGACGGAGACAGACAGAGACACACAGAGACAGACAGAGACACACAGAGACAGACAGACAGTAAAGTAGGGAGAAGGGAAATCAAAATAGTTGGAAGAGTGAAATGCGAGTGTGTTCGGGTTTAGCAGAGGAAGAGGAGGGGGTCCTCAGCTCCATGTTTCTGACAAGAAGTGTAGAAACCCAATTAGCGTGCCTCCCCTGCTGTCGACAGGTGGCGCGGTAGTCTGTGTGTGGTAGTGGCGGGTGTCCTTAGACTTCATCATCTCACCCCTCCCACATCCCCTCCCCACATCCAAGTTCACCATAACATCTGTACACTGTCTATATATGTATCTAGATGCTGGATACATGTTACTCTTTTTCCTCTTGGTGATCAGAAGTAAGGGTATGCTCATGGACAGAAGCAGAGGTGAATTGATATAGGCATGGGACTGGACCACTAAATCCGACATGCTGACATGGCATGCCCATTTATTAAAATCAACGTGTGATTGTAAAAAATGGCCTTAGTGACATGAATATAGATAAAAGATGAGTGACATGACACTGGTGATTTCTTAAATATGACATGGGACTTCGTAGATTCTTACAGATGTGACATGTTACATGGGGATTTAAATAATATGCAACCGGAGCATTTCCTAAAATGGACTTTTGGCATAGGGACCCAAATCCAGGACCCCATAAACCTTCATATTTAAATCGGGAGAGTGGACATGCCATTCCACATATAGCTCCAAATGAGCATTCCTGTACCTCTCATCCTACTGCTTCTCAGTTTAGATTCTCATCTGACAGAAGAAAAGAATCATGTTTCAGATTAAGTGACCCTGTTTGGCAAAGCAGCTGGGCATTTGATAGATCCGAATGTGATATAACAGAGAACAATAAAACTGTCCTAGTTCATGAGTTTATTCGAGGTACCTGTAAGGTGGTTGAGGGGACAGCAAGACAGGGTCTACAATCTTGATTTTAGTTGACAACACAGTTTGCGACTCGTTTTGGTAACCTGAGGGCTCTTAAATTGTTTAACCTAGACGTTCCCAACACCTAATCCCAAATATCCGTTTATATATATATATATATATATATATATATATATATATATATATATATATATATTTCTTTTAAATACCACAGCAAAGTTCCCTTAAGCTGCCATCATACTTATAATGCACCAAAATTCGAACCCTAATCACTACCCTTGCTTGTGTCTTCTTGCTTAAATGGCTTCCCTGCAGTTCCCCCTTCCTACTTCCATACCAGAGATTGCACCTGCATTGTGACAAGTCTCTTTCACCTCATCCTTCTCTCTATACATTAGAATATGTAACTAGAGGGAACGGTCCCCCTTTGCTCTACCACTATCTCTGATCTCCCTCTCAGTTCTCCTGATACTGATTTGTCTTCCTGTACCTCACAACCCTTCTCTGTAACTTCAATACAGATCTGCCTCTAATTAAGCCCTACAGAAGCTGCTCTCTCACACAGCCCTTGTGTGGGGTATCACTTGATGCCTAACAGCCATTTTCTTAACCCTTTACGTACCTAACACTGTAAAAAGTAACTGTTGAATCTACCAGGGATCTGCGTAAAACTGGACAGTGAAACACCATTATTATTTGTATTGCGGTGAACCAGTGTATATTTTTGCAAGAATCCCCAGGAGGCAGTACAGTGGTACAAGGAGGAATCTCTGTGAAAATAACGATGGAGCTCTGGCGACTTTATTTGGGACAAGGATTCCGCTGTTAATTCGACTCTTTTTTTACAGTGTACATTATATTATTTCACCGTGTTCTTTTGCTGTCATGATTTTTGAATGCAGTCCTGGTGGGTCACACCTCAGAGCTGCATGTATGCATTATGCCAACACTACAGGGTCGACCTACTCCCGATGGGTCGGCATCCAGGGGGTCTGCATGATGCACCAATGCAGTGCTGGCGAGCAGACTCGCCAGCACTGCATTGGTGCACCATGACGACCAAGGACCATTAACATAGAGACCTCATGTTGTCTCTAAATGGTTAACTTCCTCCCCCAGGATGTCTTATTGATGGATGGTTTCTGGTCTCTACTTGCAGGTCCCTGGGGCGTCTTTAACACAGACAGCGACAAGAGACTGGGAGGTGCTGAGGCCCTGCAGCATGAGGTAAGTGTTACAGAGATGCATAGATAACATAGATAATAATAGGGAAAGAAAACCCCAAACGACTCCAGTACATTGTGTAGCTTGATTAGAATTTAGTCAATAGTCATGATTTAGAGCTTGATGACTTGATCAGACCTGAATGCCATATGATCAGCCTTCATCATATGGCCAGACTTGATCACATGATCAGACTCGGTCATATGACCAACCTCGGTCCCCTGATGATGACGATCAGACTCAGTCACATGATCATGCAAGAGTCACATGACCAGAGTCTGATCACATGATCAGTGGTGGCGGTAGACGCTAGGATCAGGCGCCCTGCGTCCCTCCACCCTCCTGAGGATTAGGTTAATCCATTGTCCGTCCTATAGTAAGATCATCCCTCCAACCCCCTCATCTCCTCCCCCGGCTCCTGCACTGGTCAGCCTCCTCCAGACCCCATCACAACGCTCCCACTTAAGATTCCATTTCCAGATACCAACTCCAAAAAGGTCTCTTTCCCCGCTGACTCGAGCCGGGTGGATAATAGCCGGTTAACCGGAAAGGCCGAATCCTAAAGCCGCCAGACGAAGCGGTGTACGATTTATGACGGTCATCCGGAATCCCCAGCTATTTCCTAAATTTGGCGATCCTGTATGATTATGAATGGGAAAAGGTGGATTTAGGAGGGTGGACGCATGGTTTGACGGACGCTGAGGGGAGCCTGAGACGCTGGCTTCGGAATCGGAAGTAGTTGTCCCTGCCGACACCAGATGGCGCTGTGTGGGTCTTACCGGAAGTCGTTCCTTCGGGAATGTGTGCCCAACATATAAGCCACCATCACTTGCATTTTTTTCTCCACGCCTCCCCTGCATGGACTATTCCTGATCCTCCTTCCTCCTCCGTACCCATCCTTTGACCTCAAACTTTATGGTGGGAACTTCTAAGGTGATACCATCTCCGTTACTACATGTATATTACTTTCATGACATGTGATGTGAGGTTTTAATCAAAGGTCCCATAACCATATAGCACTCCACCTTTATGATAAAGACAGTACATTTTATTGGGAAAAGCAGAATCTGTAAAACGACGTGGTGATCTAACGCCCTGAGTGGAAATGAAAGAGGGACTTTCCCCCTCTGTTGTCGTTTTTCATTCGGACTTTGGATGTAGAGACAAATCGTTTCTTCTGACAGCAGGCATGTTCATCTGAACTTTCTCCTATCTGAATAACTATAAATACTGATAATGTCCTGAAGGCGTTACCTTGTAGCACCCGGGTAGAACGTGTTCACTAAACTTTTATAAATATGGCAAAAGTAGAGATATTTAGATCGCAATCTGGAAGGTAGGCTCCTTGATTCATAGCAGAAAGAGTATGTGTGAGAGCAAAGAGGTGCCTTGATCTTTTTCTCTTTTCTTATAGTTTTGAAATGTCTTGACCCGATAGATTAAAACATTGGTCATCCTTGAAAAGGGTACAAATACTCTTCTCCTAAAACAAATGATCTGTTATTGCCAAGGCTAAAGGAGGGTTCAGATCATGCTCATGGTTAGCTGAGCTGTTCACGTGGCTTCACGATTGGCATCAGAGCTTAACTAGACCACATATACCACAAAGCTGTCTAAATACATATTTGTATATATATGCATTGCAAAGACCAATTTACACAGATGACTGTAGAGAATGCATTGCATTCCCTATCAGTGATTCCTGGTGTGAAAGACACCAACAAAGATGGCTGCCACAATATACATCTCAGGATTTCAGTCAGCAGTGACCGTGCAGCAGGGAATAGCCTGCCATATTGAAGATCCCATCCATCAGGTGTCTCTGGCCTAAAGGTAGAACCGAAAAGGAAAAGGAGAGATTTATGATTAATGTGGTTTACCACAGCACTATAATATAACACAGAGCATGTCTCAGCTACTCAGAATCGTCATAAAGATGTCCATTTTACATGTAGTTCTTGATCGCTTTTTAAAAAGGTGATTATAATTGTAAAATTACGTTGGGCCAGTGTTAGTAATGATCAGTTTGCTGCCTGCACTAAACACTTACAATTCAACTTTTACGCCTTGGGTAGAAACCTGCATATACATGTATAAGACTTGGAATATGTATTGGTTGTTCAGGAAGTTGACAATGTAAACTGTCTCTGGACAATTAGAATTTGGGAAAAAAAAGCAGCCCCTTGATCTGCACACATAGTGGGAAGAATGCTAGTGAACATGAAGCCGGGTCTCATGGTTCCGGAGGGGGGAGGTCAATATATCTCATTATCCACCAGTAGTGCATGATGTAAGTTTCCTAGGAATTAGCATGATTTATAAAAGCTATGTCAATATGAGCGTCAGCAGTTTATCTCATGGATGTTTAACCTACCAACAAATATGGGCACTAGGTAGATCTAGATGGAGCAAATTTCCCACATTGATCATATGTAAAGTTGTGTTTTTGTTTTTTTTTCAGACAAAACTTGTATGCTCTGTGGACATTTTGTTAGACCTTCTGTGATCATTTTGTGATAGGAATCTACCTTGTAAGTTTTACACCTGGGCACTTTGTGTGCCCTGTGTTTAAAGCGTAGCGTTATATGTATTTTTTTTTCAATATTTTCCTATTTTCCCAAAGGCGGAATGGAGTGTGAGTCTTGATGTAATAGCTCCTACAGGATTGCCCTACATGTTTTATTGTGGAGGAGCAGTTCTGAGCAGCTCAGTTAAGGCAGGATGAATCATGAGCAGCTCACCCCTCCCCCCACACACGCAGCTCCAGCAGTGTTAGGTATGACCCCCCTCCCCTTACTGTAGGCCCAGGCCCAGAGCTGCAAGACGGAGACTGGGATTGAGCCCGAGTTTAACCATTCAAAGGCTACAAAGGGGAGTAGGAAAAGGGGGGCCAGGGGCCCCCCCCCCCAATAATCAGAAGGTTCCCTATATAAACCTATATGAAAATATAGCAGGCTTCCCCAACCGAGACCCCTGAGCCCCCCCCCCCCCAAATAGAAATTTGCTTCCTACGCCCCTGTTACATGATCCTTTAATATGTATTCCCACTGAACAGGACTCGAGTTGGGAACATTCACAACTTGGCCAAGGAGAATGTGATTATCTCCTGAAAATGTAGACCCGCCAGAACATCTTATACTCGAAAAATAAAATGTCCAGTTCCTGGGAATATCCCGAGTCTTTCCTGGGAATATCCCAAGAAATTCCCGAGCCATTCTCGAGATCTAGACTAGAGAACTTTCTCGAGTATAAGATGTTTTGGCGTGTCTACATTTTCAGGAGATAATCACGTTCTCAATTCTTGTTGTATTAACAAGTGGGAATCGAGAAATTCCTGAGTAATTGGGTTACGCCTGTTTGACCTTATGCTGCATTAACACTGTCATGCTAAGTAACTAACCAGAGCTGCTTTCATGCATCATCCTGATGATCCAGGCCTTTGATAATGAAAGCTAAGTATGATGCACCAATGCAGCTTATCTAGTGCAATACCTTGATGGATCATGACAATAACGGAAGATAGAGCCCTTAATAAACAGCGCGATGACTTAAAAGGGGGTTAGGGGACAGACAGGGGAGCTCAGGGCTAAAGAGGGAAAGCATTCAAATTTACGGTCCCCCATAATTATAGCTATAGCTATCAATGGCAGAAAGATATCCAATTACTGAAACATGTCCACTTTGCAGACCGGACTGGGAAAGTTAAAGACAAAATCATTTTGATTTCATACCAGTCTAGAAATTATTGATGAAGTCCAACGTACGAAAGTGGAGAAGCACAATAAGAATTTCTCCAAGGTGCAATTTGTCTTGAGTCTCCATCTTCAAAAGGGCGTTCATTTGGAGGGAGAGATCCGAACACCTCTGCTTCCCCATCTACTTGACCTTCCTTTTTGTGTGCCTGATCAAATAGATTGACCCAGAGGGAACAGAAAAGGAAAAATGCTAAGAACTTGATAAAAGCTGACAAATATATGGAAAATCACTCAAAATGTGAAAAATTCTTCTTAAAGTTCTTAGGTTGGCATTGTTTGGCTGAGGTTGCTCGGCTGACCAGAAATTTAACTCTCTTTTTTCTTGGCCTCATCTATTTGAAAGGAATTCGCTCTATGAGATGGGTCTGAGTTGGGTGTCCAAGGCTATTAAAAGAATGATATTGTGCTCTGATAATCTAACTTCTTACTCTAACTACTCACACATGTCCCGAAACTATTCCATGCATTTTCCACGCAGATTCATGCGCAATTTTAAGAATATAATTATGAGAGTTTACAGTCACCCATTTACAACCTTTACAACCCAATTATCACCCTAGCCACCGAAAGTCTATAAACCAGAAAGAGTCAGAAAGCGTTTGGTCTTTTATCATAGAGTTTACATATGTCTATCTTACATATAAATATGCTCTAGCTCACTGAAAACATGGAAGATCCAAAACTAGTCAGCGGTGACCACTTTAGGTCCTCAAGTTGACGATACCTAAAACTACAGCTTTAGGTAGTCAAAATGACAACTTTAGGTCGTCATCCTGATGACCTGAGTCATCAGGATGACAATACTGACAGTACAGAGTCATCATATTGATGACTCAGGTCGTCAGGATGACGACTTAAAGTCGTCATTTTGACTACCTAAAGCTGTAGTTTTAGGTATTGTCAACTTGAGGACCTAAAGTGGTCACCGCTGACTAGTTTCAGAACTTCTAGGTTTTCAGTGCTCTGCTTCTGACCTGGAGTTATGGAATGGTTCAAAATTCTCTGTAACAGACCCCAGTAGGTACATTCTCATAACCAGAAGCGTCCCTGGGTAGTAGTATGTACAGGTGCCGTTAGGGGTCTCTGCCTGGCACCCCGTCTGACCCACCATGCATGCAGGGACACGTGTTAACCCTGTAAAGACTGTGTGCTGTTTTACCCATCTTTGTCATCATGGTGAGTAACTCACCGGGACTGCATGCATGCATGCATCATGCCAACATGGCACTATATGATTAATACATCCTGAAGGGTCGGAATGATGCACCAATGCAGTGTTGGAGAGCAGACTCGCCAGCACTGCATTGGTGCATCATGCCGACCAAGATACATGAGTTCTGCAGCATCATATGGCCCTTAAAGGTTCACCTTGTAGATTCAGATGTTGGGGTTTGTTATAATAAGTCTGAGGGTTGTTAGTTTGATATAGGACACAAAATAGGACTTATTGGCTACATTCTGTGTTGTCCCTGTAAGCACATGGTGCTATCTTTGAATACACCAACAGTCCTTGGGTTTCCATATTATATAGTTATTGCTAACATATGTATACATAATGCCAATTTATCCTGAGGCAAATATGACGTACATTCTAGCTGAGCAAGGCAAATATGAGGGGCGAATGAAGTACTCTGATATTTATTTTTATTCGAAAAGATTACTGATACAAGGGATTTCAAGTTGTATGATTGCAGTGTATGGTTGCGGTGGGATAGATTTTCGACCAATGAAATAATTCCCTCCTTTCACTGATGAATTCGTAAAGTGTAACTGATGGGCTTAGCTGTTATTATTAGCACCTATCTCACCAGTACCAGATCAAGCAATGGCTGTGCCCTTTGGACAATAAGATTTACCCCTATACCATATGCCCGTTTGTCGATTTTCAATATGGATTGCTCGTAAAAAGCAAAGAGCTGTGACCATTACTCTGCACTCTGAACCCTTTGAACTCTGTATACATGTACATGCACCTATGTGACTATGAACTGAGTTTCTCTAGTTGATTAAATAGACAATTCCTTCTGAATAGCATTCTAGTATTGGTATTTCTTGTTCAGAGGAACTATTATTAAATGGATATTATGCTCTGAATACTCTGAATAGACATATCAAGTGGCCCATTTTAGCTGGCCTCACAAATAGTAGTATATTAAAAAGATTCATCCGATGCTCTAGACAAATAATTACCCCTTCTTTATTTAGAATTTAGCTATATATGGTAGGCAGACCCTTCTCTGCTCTCCCTCCCCCACCCTCCTATGGCCACATCTACATGCCCAATAAAATATTCATGCCCTAATCCGTGCACAGATGACATTGTACAACCCCTGGCCTTTATCCAGCCCCTGCTCGTGTCACTTCTCGGAACTCCCCGAAGTGCCCGAGGTGCCCCAAAATAGCCCGAGGCGAGGTTAGGACCAGCCTACTGGTTGTCCTGTTGCTGTCCTGGAGGGTCTTGTCGAAATGAGAAAAAAAGTCCTTGTTAAAGCAGTACTTCACTTACAATATCCAACCACGGACCTGAAACACGTGACCTAACCTTCTTTTCTGTTTTGATTTTTTTTTTGTGTTGCCCAAAAGTAGTAAGGAAAGAAGCGACCAGAACACTGTCATCTGAGTTATCATATATGCAATACAGGCTATTTTCAAAAGTGCCTTCGGCACTAGGAGGGGTTACATCCGTGATTATTGTTTTTTTTTCCATGGGAGTCTTCATAAGTTTTGATTAAGTTCTTGTGCAGCCCCCTAGTGTCTTGCTTTAGAACGTAACTTAGCGGAGCATTACCTAGCAATGACGTGTTACATAGCAATGGTGTGTTACGTAGCAACAGCAAACAATTTTACACTTTCCCAGCAGATCCTTTCAGACTTTGGATTTTTAGAGAGATCTCAGGAACTACTCATTAAATTTTAATGAACGACCTATCAAATTGAAGCTATTGGTGTGTACAATACATGAGGTCCGAGTTACTCCAGCCAGGGATATTTCCGGTAGGGGGTGTTCTACTGGAAGTTATAGTGGGTCACTGTGTAGCACGGGTATGGTCAGCCCCTGCTCACCTGGGAGGTGCAGGGTGGTCAGCGGACCATGTACTCATGGTCTCAGCTATGTGGGTCAGTGTGTGCATCATACACAGACCAATATCTCCTATTTCTATAAATCATAATGAGTTTATTTTACACACCAGCCAACAAGGTATTCATACCCACACTATCATAATTTTTCAAGGCGGAATTCCTAGAATTACCCATTTGAAGTCGACTGTGAAAATCTCTCCCATTGACTCAGCATTGAGGCCTGGTCAGGGAGACCCACCCTGCTCCTGCTGCCCAACCGGCAACCAGCGCACAAGTGGTCGCGATGGGTAACTCGGACCTCATGTATTCATATCTACTCAGATTAAGCACTTTCCAGTATGAATAAAATTTGTACTAGCACTATTTTGTTTGAATTGAGATCCAAGATGGCTGAAAATGCAGAAAAAATAGGCTGACGATTTTGGGGCTAGAGGCTATAGTTTTAAATACAGGAGTGGTCATTTTTTAACAACAGGGGGGTGGGTGGTGGGTTTGGGTGGACAAAAAAAAATTCAGACCCCTCTTAGGGGGGGGGGACAAAAAGGTTTTCGCCCCTTTTTAGCGAAAATTCCAGTGTGCCACTAAAGAATAAAAGGGGGGACGGAAAAATTTAAGACCCCTTGGCGGGGGGACGAAAAAACTTTCATCACGCATGTGCGGAATTTCACCACCCCCCTGTTGTTAAAAAATGACCACTCCCTCAAAATATTATTAACCATGGAATTTTGAAAGAAAATCGAGTTAACTTTGGAAAAAGTACAATAACCTCCTTTGACTAATCTGGTCCTGGCATGTTCTAGGCCTAAGTCTATCATACTGGCTGTGGTAGACCTACCAGCAACGAAGCAACAACGTTTTTAATATGGGGTAATAAGAATTTAGGAATCACTCATGTTCACTTGTATATAAGTTTATGTATAATTGACCCCGGTGCTTGCATGCCGTGTTGTTTAAAACCAAAATTAATGATCAATTATCTTTGTGTTCAATATAATTATGAAGACGATGTGCTCAGGGAGTTTGGTAATGGGGGGTCTTATTTCTCAAAAGTGATTTTTCACTTGATGAGCTATCGTCTGCTGATTTATAGACTTTTACCTGTAGCTTGGCCTGATGGTGTGGGTACATCTTGAGACTTTTATTCCAATGTTAAAAGTATGCTTCAATTGAGTGCAAGAAAGATAAAAGTCGTAAACATCTCTAGGGTAGAGGCACCCATTTCGGATACTCCTGACCACACAGGAGGTGGCCATATTTGGTGCTCAGATTTTGTACCTTTAAAGGTGTTGAATTCTACTTTCCATTTAACCAGTTGGTATATGATACTTTAACCTCAAATCCCTGAAGAGGTTTTGACGAAACTCTCCAATACATATGAATAAATGGGCTGTACATATTTAGTCTCCAAACCAGCAAATTGTACCTCAAGTCAGACAGTTCATGCCAGAGGTGACCCTAGAGTCAGACACTATGTTATCTAATTGATACAGACAAAATTGGTCACTGTATCTGAAATAATCTATAAAGGCACATAGCATATAACACTAAGGAATCCAAGCTAATACAATACTCTTCTCCAGGATACTCTTAGATGTTTAATTTTGCATACTTATAACAGGTCAGTCTACAGGCCCAGATGAGCATGGCTTCTATGGGCAGACTGAGTAATGATTAGTTTAGGTGTTAGATAGTAGGTAAACCAAACACAGATTAATTATTCAGATCTGGGAGTACAGGTATATTATGAAGGATTCTGTTTGTAATGAAATGTCCATTATATAAGTATTGAAATCATGATATAATTGTGTCCCAGGTGGGGTGTAATTGGTGTCTGACTGTAGGTGTAGTCTGAAGGTCATAGAAGAATAACTCCCATACTGTAACATGATGGATGTATTCAGGTTTGTCAAGTCAAATTTTTAGCAAAAATGTGTATATTGCCATTGACATGTATAGAAATCCTGTAAGCATGAAGGTTAAGACATGACAAATTGACAAATCAAACCAGGATCTCCATTCACTCACCATTCTTCATCCTCAGAATAATTTATAACAAAAACACCCTGGGTTTGTGCAGTTGTAAAACCATGTATGACAGGGGTTTTACATGTTATTTCTCATTTGTTAGAGAGTATGATACCTGAGTTTTCATGTCTAATTCAAATGATAGCTGAATTTTTCATATCTATTATGTAATTCTTTGCCAAAAGTGTTCGACTTTAGGTGTCTGTCCGACTCAGGGTGCCTCTACCCTATATTCAATGTAGAGAACTTATGCTATCAGTGTTGAACATGAATATTGGATTATCCTGTTGTGGATTTTGTAATAGAAGTTTCCATTTGAGTAGAATTCTGTTGCAAACCAGATATTGCAATAGGCACACACAAGGCAATGCCTTTAGCATATCGACTCAAAACTCTTTGAACCCCAAATTAAGTCAACGTGCCTTAGGAGACCATATGGGTGGCAGCCCAAATTGATCAGATGGAAAGGATGCGTAGTAGCTTTCCCCTTAGGGGAGTTTTCGCGCCTTGAGCGATCAAAGGATTTGGTCTTTTACCTTTTTTTAGTTTTCTCGGGAAGACGAAGGGATCCTTTGATGCAGACCTTGTCCTTGTGAGAGGAAAGTAAATAAATGCCTCAGGCTGTTTGAGATGGTTGTTCTAATTTTATTCGTATCAATATCTTATCATGGAGAATAATTATGGTATGATCTCTGGCCTTTTGCTCACTATAAAGTTTGAAATCTATTAGATACAGTGCTTCTATTTTTGATGACTCCGAGCTAAACAATACACCTATGTGTCCAGGAACATAATCTAATTTCACCCTTTGATTCTTAGAGTAAGGACTATTCTAATTACATAAGACTGTGTCTATTGATCTGTAAATGGCTATAGATGTGATAAATACATACATACATATATATTATATATATATATATATATATATATATATATATATATATATATATTAATGGGCATGAGGGTGGAAGCTGATGATTACATTTGATTCAGGTCTATGTATTGAGGCTAGACGAACATTATTCTAATCTCTTTCATTATGATTTGATTGATATAGATAGGAATGGAGGGTTCAAGGGAAGCCATGCACAGTAATGCTCCACATCCTTTGTCAATGTGTCCAGGCCTTCCCCATCACATTAGGCTGACCTCTCAGTGGCCAGGGAGGCAAACAGACACTGTTAGTTCAGGTAGATCTCTCTAACCATGGCACAAGACAGAGGGGCTCCAGGCCTCATCTACACCCTCCCACATGTCCCCTGTACAACCACTATCTGCGCTAAGTGCAGCTTTCTCTAGTACTTTAGTTATGGATTGATCATCCAATCGATCTCTGTGTAAAACCCATGCCGTCTGTATTAAATCAAATGTACATCAAAGCCGCCTATTTGCATTAATGACACATTATAAAAATTCTCATTATGCTAAATGCATCAACGTTGCTTTTTTTATGTGTTCATGTTCAAATGGAGAAATGCCTACATAAAGCGTTAGTTTCTTCAGCTGGTAGTTTAATGGGTGTGAGACAGATAGCATCTAATTCCCCACAGAAACTGGTGTATGGTCAGACTTGATGTGTAGTACTATAGGAAGCAGTCGTTGACACAGATAGTGGTTGTACACCTCCTCATCCTGCCTCCTGTCCCTCCTAACCTAACTGCCTGCCACACAACCATTGTTGAACACCAATCAAGGCTGCTGGGTAAGAGTCAACTCGACTCGAAATGTGTCAATGTGAAATACCCTTCCCCTAGAGCCCCACATTTCTGTTTTCGTCCACTGCCCCTATTTACGAGCTATGGTAATCCGAATGAGCAAATGCTTAGAGAAGTTAGGCACTGTCAGTGTAAATTCACATCTACGTGCAGGGGTTTGAAGAAGTGCATGGGATATACCATCAGGTAATGAAATCTCTCATGTAAAAAAAAGTAATCATTGAATAATTGTCTGCCTTGGAAAAGGGTCGGGAATAATCTGGCGTTCAGATCAATAAACAGTGGGCCATTAAAATCTTAATAGATTCGATGACCAGCATGTGACAATTCTTCCATTGAATTTAGCATTCCTTTGAGATAAGAAAAAAAATTGCCAGAGAATCATATCTGCTCTGGTATAGAGTGCAGGTGCGCATCCATGTTATGATTGTAATGGCTGCCAATACCGACATTCGAACCCATGTATGAAATTTATGTCTACCATTTTGAAATACCTGCTGGAATCAAAGAAGCATTGAGATCAAGAAGGTCAAGCTCGGGTCAAGCTCCACTCACTGATTCGGCACCGTCATTGTCAATCTGACCACCATGCACCTTCCCTGTCCTTACCTCCTTTTCACCTCCCCCAGCGTCCACCAACCACTCTGTCCCCATTTTCACCCTGAGTCATGGCGCAGGAAATATTTATACTCACTGTGGAGAGCCTTCCTCTTTACTCCAAACAACCAGAGACATCTAGTGGGGGCAGAGGTGTCAATACCGGAAGACGACCTGTTAGAGGGCCTCACTCTCCAAGCAGAGAATTGCTCCTCATCATCTCTGGAGTAAGCTATGCCCTTTTGATAACTCTTAATAAGTTTGTTTGAGGACTGCATGCTCAATCGTAACCATATTCCGTATTTTCGATAAGGCTTCCTATATATTTCGTCCTCTGAACTTGAGATGCACAACAAAGGAGAATAGAGAACACAAAAGACTATTTTTCATTTACAATGCAAAAGCATCCCTTGCAAGAAAAGCCAGGTTTTGACACAGAGATTCAGACGTGTCTTAAACATAGAACACGACATGTAAACGGTGGAGAGTGGGCAACCTGTTAGTGGAGATTGATTATGTCTCAGCGCGGACGCTGGCTGCAGAGGACGCCACTAGTATTTGTCTACCATGTCACGTGGTTTGACAGAGACATTGTTGACTCACCGCCAGAGGATGTCCAGTAGTTCATGATTCCTCCACCAGGCTTTTCTATTGGCATGGAAGTTCTTGAGGCTGTGCAGGTCATTTTGTTTGAAATTCCCAAGCCATTGCCCGACCCCCTCCTTTGCCTCGAAGGGTAATGTCTACTACAAGATATCATTTGAAATTAGGTGAGACAATTCTGAGCTAGCTGAATTGATAAGAGCTCAATTCTTTCTCGCTTGGGCCATGATCCAAGCTCAGCTCACAAAGTGGAATAAGCACCGGTCTTAAAAAAAGTGCCGGGAACACAGGGGCTTGGAACTTTTAAAATACACTATAATCTAAATTTTGAATAAGTGCCGGTCTTGAAGTGCTGGAAATATGGACTGCCTGAAATCAATGAGCACTCAGATGCTTATATAGGCCAATTCAGGAATACAGAATTGCAATTGCAGTTCCACAAAACGCATACTCTTCCCTGCGAGATCAGTATCAGTTAAACGCCTGATAAGGACTCTTTCCTGTTTGAAAAAAGGAGGATCTACAGGACTACAAGCCAGAAAGAAACGCAGGAGGGCGTTCTCAATAATTAATCCCCAATTGGCACCCACTTTCTTCCCTCTTCTCTCCTTTCCCTTTTTGTATCTGACTCCCTGTGAGTCTCAGTTTAGTCACAGACCCTCCACATTCACCTTTCAAAGCGGAAGCAGATTAGGGACTGGTCTGCGCATGCTCACAGAGGCTCTGTGATGTCATCAGCTGATTGACCCACCTATATTATTTGAGCAAACTTGGCTGACCTTAACTGCACCGCACAGATCTATGTTGCCAAATGGCAATACCGCAATGGGCCGTTAAATGCCAGGTTCCCAATAAGCGCCGGGGGTAGAGGGGTATTGAAATTCATTTTAAGAACTAAAAACAGTATCCAAGTAAGTGCCTGTCTTGTTTAAGCACAAAGGGTACAGTGGTATTGAAATCAATGAGTGTCCAAGCTCTTATACGGGTCGCTACGGTGTTCTGCCATGTATAGGAAGATAGCAAAAAGTCCCAAAGATGGGGTCCAAATGTTGACAGGAAAAAAAACCAGATATTCACCCAATTTTGGGAGCTCTATGTTTAAGGACGTGTCACTCACATTAAGATGGGATTATCTTCAGTTAAAATGTAGTTTGACCTTTATTGCATGTGCACCCTTTATGGATTAGCAGTTGTATACAGGGAATTCAATACACATCCATCGTTTTGAGGGCATGAGTACAACTATCTTCCCCTAGTTTGATTGCTAGTGTCGCCTTTGTCCCACAGGTGTCACTGCTCTCGCCACCTTCTCACCTTGACGAGAAAAGGCGAGAAGCAGCGAGACCAAAGGCGGGAAGATTGATGGAAATGTCGTCTGCTGTATCACTGAGAATCCTTCTCTTCACATTTGTCACTGAATAGTGGGATCTGAGAGCTGTCTTTGACTTCAGACCTGGTTTTGCATGTACTAGCAGGTTCTCCAGAAGGTACCATGATGAGGAGCAGCATGGTACCTTCTGGAGAACCTGACTTTATATATGGTAGGCTTTTATCAGACTTCATTTAAGCATGTGAAGCTAAATGTGAGGAGCTGGCCATGGGACTAATCATAAAGAGGTGAAAACGTGAGACAGGTGTTAAAAACATTCCTTTCATTTTCCCTCAGACCTCTTGCAGAATTGAATCTCGTATTTGGGAACGTTTAAGAAACTTTAACTAGGCCTAAAAAATAATTTGTCTTATTTTTCATATTTATAAGAAACTTTTCATTGCTTTTTGAGGATTTTTACATTCCCCCCCCCCCCCATCCATTTCCTGTATCCTTTTTGTATACTTACCCTCTCTCACAGTTGTCATTTCTCCGTCATTACTTTACAATGAAATCAAAGAATTTGAGACGTCCATTGATATGTGCCCTAACATTTCCTATATAATCATATTCACATCATCTCCAAAGCCGGAGACACATATATAATGATGAGACAGTATAATAAGTATTAGCCCTTGGTGTTGATATTAGGTTTGAACCCACACTCTGCAACTATCAATCAGGCTGATGCAACCCAGAACCAGCAAAACTATCCCCCGTAATTAGTTCTACTGTAACAGGCTCTATAGAATTGCTAAGGGCTCACTTCAAGAATAGAGAGGTAAGATCTACTGCCGGGAACGCCTATTACTGCCTTCCTCTGGAGCATGTCAACCACATCGACAGGTTCTATGATTTTGAGACTGTGAGAAAGTAGGGCCTACGGAAATTTAAGCAATATGTCAGCTTTACTTGGGAATTGGTGAGTAGTTAAGATGGCGTTGGCAAAACTGTAACAGACTCATCCCAATCAACCTCACCATGCGCATCTAGTGTCTCAGCAAAGAACTAACGCATGATTACCCACTGCGTCTGCTCAGCATAACGTCATGACAGAACGGCAACGTGCGTCACGTCAAGCCTAACGTCATGGTCCCCAAAAAAGGTTACTTTTTGCATAGGATGGGGCCTAACCAATTAGTGGCATCATTTATAATGGTCTCTGAAGCCACCAGAGGAAGTGAGGGGCAGAAAAAGGAGAGGGACCCTGTGCAGAGCGCCAAAGATGATTTTGATCAGGCTGATGATAGGACCTTTTTATCGCCTTGTAGGCTTATTTTGAGGCGTCTGTGCTCGCTGTGGATTCGATGAATGCATGGATTCTTTAACATTTCCTCGTGGAGATGTTGCAAAATAAAACCGCCATCAATGTCAGGGACATTTAAGCTGTATGCTAGGATAACATGTTATGATTCAGTGATCCGATTTTTCCTATAGGGCCTGCTACTGTTGTCAGCATTTAGTATATACTACATGTACACTCAAAATTCCAGGCACCTACTGCTGGCTCTACAGAATTTGCATTCGCATGAGACATTTTGTCAATTTTGTAGATACGCCCTAGTACCAGATATCACACTGCTCATGAAAAAAAAACAATTAGAGTAAATTACGATTTATTTCCATAAGCTAGAGGAGCACCAAAATACAAAATGCCCCTTGCTAGTGCCCTTCCTGTGTATTTGCAGGTTTAATGTTCCCCTCTGCCCGGAACAAGCAGACATGGGCGGCCCTGATAACAAAGTAATGAGCGATAATAGGGGGAATTAACGCCGAGGTCATCTGTGTGTGGGAGGCCACCCAGCCTGCCCAGCGTCTGCACCCCGCGGTCACTTCACCACGTGCCGCCAGGTGGCTCCCTTCTCAGGGAATCTGCTGCATTTGGAAGGTGCCTGCATGGGTCACTATCATGGAGGTGGGGGGGGGGGGGAGGGTCAGACAATCTAGTTTAAGAAGATTTTCTTGTAAGTATTTTTATATCTGTGACATATACATGTACTGGGAATAGGGACCTTAATGCACCCTGCACTAAGGTCCTTTCCGCAGATCCTGCCACATCTTTATTTTTTTAATCAGCTGGAAACCTTGTAAATTTAATTGGAAGTCGTATGAAATTATTGCAAGTGATTAGATTATCCCAGAATATCAACCTTAAAGATATAGGCTATCTATCCTGCTAACGGGTGACCATGGTTTGCGGAGAGGCATTGCGTTTTGCCTCCTATTGATGTAGGGGACTTTTGGGACTTCTCTTACTAAAGTCGGAAGTCAAAGATTAAGTCGTCATTGCTTTTGATTGTTGATTTTACAAAATTGGCATTCGAACAGAGAAAGAAATCAAACAAAAACATAGTAAGAGTTGCAAGTGAGGGAATCAGCTCAACAAGTTATTGTATCTATCAGTCAACTTTGCAGCGTATGTCTCCAGTCCCAAGGTATATATTTTTTTATATTCAAATATGGATAATGGGAGTTATGCATGTGGTCTTTTGTGGATACTCAACTGCATCGTTTGTCCCTCTAGAGACCCATACAGTAGGGGTTAAAAGATGGCGCATGCGTGCTGTCTCTACACAAAGTGATTCGTTTATCTCCCCAACACACATGCTCTTTTTTACTTAAAGTACTGAAATTGAAACCTATATAATTCATAGTTACAAAACCCTCAGCCACGCCCAAGTAACGCAAGATGCGAGATGTCACCACAGCGCCCCCTACTTCCTGTGGCGCTAATTCCCGGTATGCCGCACCCAAAATGGCAGCTCTCCGTGTCACTATCACTTAGGGCGCGCTGTCTGCTTCCAGCAACACTGAAGATTTTCTCCTTTTTTGCTTCTGAAATGGCACATGGTAATTTTAGCGGAAACTGGGGCGGGTTGGGGTATGGATGGATTGGGTTTGTGGGTGGGTCAGTTATTCTAGAGGAAGTCCAGACGTGTCCAGCAATAAAAGGACAGGCAAAAGTTAGTTTCACTAGGAGAAAAGAGAAATTGACGTTTTCATTGCCTTCTATTTAAAGATGAACTCATAAACGAAATTGCCCTTTTTGTAGCTTTTTAAAGATGACCCTGCTCGGGTCTTCATCCCTTCATTTTCGCCCTTATTCCTTAAATAAACAGTGCGATGTCACTGTTTAGAAGCATGCATAGTGTTTAATAGAGAAGCAATTGAGCAAACATTGACAATGACCAGAAGATGAGATGGTGTGTCCTCTACTAAAAAAAAGATATGGCCAATCCAGAACAAAATGAAAGGAACAATAAACAAGACTGAACATGGTGTTTCTTGAGAATTTTGTGGAAGCTAATGACACCCAGTTTCTTCTGGATGTAGAATAAGCATAACCCTATAATCATGTCACCACCGCCGCCCACCCCACCTAGCGGGCAGGTTGGTAATTACAGAGGATGCCGCCATGTTGTCCTTATCACAGGGTCCAGCCGCCGCCAGGGGCCGCCACAAGAGGCGCTGTACGCCTGGGGCGGAGAGGGACAATTGATTTGGTTTTATCCTGTCTCCTCCAAGAATTGCCGTACTTTCACCACCACAAACTCATGTCATCTTATTATGCACCTGTTTTAGTGTAATTGACTTGCATATCTATAGAAGGCCTCTTCCACAAGATCAAAAAGGAGTCATGAAACAAAACAACAACAAAAATTGTATAAGGCAATATCAAACGATCACATGGCTGACATCAAGATTTCCCATGATGCCCTACGGTATTCGTTGATTAAGATGAATCACCTCGGGTTAAAAGTTCACCAAGTATTACTAATAAATGATATAGATGTCAAAATTAGATTTGGTCAAAATGTACATCTTTGCGTGTGGACCCGCGTGTGGACTCCTTCATGACCGAACTCATATTCTATAGCTCACGTAAAGAAGCACACATTTACGCACAGTGGTGTAGAATAGAGAAATTTTGAAAGATTTGAAAAAATATGTTATCATACAACATTCCAAATTTCAACTCATTCAGGACTAAGTTTTACTGATATGTCTCAACTTCAAGACGTCCTCTATGAGGTCTTCCTGACTAAAGTTTAAAAACAGTTAGGCAAACTTCCAATTGGTTCTGTCCATATACAAAACAACAGTGCAGACAAACCCATTATTATTTTCTTCCTGTGATCTGCTTATTTCAACCCCGGGATAAGATCCAGACTTCTAAAGCACTTGTTACGGAACCAGAAAACCACTCAGTCCGTTCAGCGAAATGTGATTCACATTTTGGGTTGGAAGAACAGGGTGGGGGCAGGGGAAAGATGGTTAGTAATTGGATTTGTGGCAATCCAGATATTACACCTAGGGGGTGGTGAAAATTGGCGTCATTTCCAAGCATTCAGATAAATGTCGTCTGATGATGTGGTTATTTCCCGCCCTTTAATCAGAGTTTATCCCCTTCCCTGCTGCTGATTGGAAGCAGATCACAGATATGGAATCGGCAGGGAGAGGCGGGGGTGTAGTTGTTTGAAAGAGGTTAGCAGTTGGGGGCTTAGTATTGTTTATATTTGCTTGTTAGCATTCTTCCAGTGCCTATAACCCTATCCAGTCCATATCATGCTACTCACCATTTGTTGGTATGAGTTATTCGCCTGGGTAGCATTCTTGCATCATGGAATTCCTTGGGCTTGATACGCTCCCATGGCATGATGCATTACAACAGTAAACTCAGCAGCACTGCATTGGTGTATCATGCCAAGAAAGATAGATAAACCTGAAGGCATCGTGAGTTACCTAAAGGATTAACCAGAAAACTGCCTTTGGTGTCTCATCTGCGAAATTATACCAATATAAATATTTCCTCCCTGGGGTGATAAGAGCCAGATGGGAGTGTTAATAACATAAGTGTTCCACCACAGGGTGCCATTTCTTAATTGTATATACAAACAGATTGGGTGGCGTAAGTGGTGGCGGGAGGGGGTGGTTCATAAACAATATTGTTAGTCATTATTTGTACAGGGCTTCTGCTGAATGAGTTAAGGAGGTCTTCCTAGAAAGGGAACATGGGCGTAGACCAGGATATTGCTATTTTCCTACTTTCCCTCTGGTCAAAAGGGGATTATCATATTTCATTAGCCTTAGACAAAATATGTATTTCCATAAATTCAGTATCAATGTGCAATATGACGATCGTCAGTAAGGAAGCCGTTGAGCTTTTCTGCCATCTTGGGTGTCTTAAAGCTAAATGCAAACTCACACATGTAGCTGTGCAAATTCACACCCATGACCTAACTTTTATTGCCTATGACTAAAAAAAGATGTTAACATGGTGATCCCTTGTTGTGTTAAATTATCTATCAGAGATTTATGCCCCCTGCCCTTGCAAGTGGATTTCAATGATCTCGAGCAAAATATTAGTCTGAGTATTCCATGAAAATGGCAGCAAACACGAGGTAGCCCTGCAGACGAGTTACTCATACATGTACTACACCTTGTATATTATATGAGCAATACATCAATGACTCATAGCTAGTACACCCCCTCACATACACAGCTACATGCCTACTTATAATGATCACCAGCCCAGAGTGGCCATTGCCTGGAAACCTGCCCACAAGATAAACATTTATATAAAAAAAAAGGGTGTGGTTGGGTGGGAGAGGTCGTGCATGGTCGACTTCTGGATAAAGTCAAGAAGTCTTGAACCAGTCGGGTTTGGACCACCCGAGGCATGTAGAGACTCGATTTTTTTTAAATGACACCTCATCAATAGATACACACCGGTGAAATAGTCCTGAATCGATTCAAATGGGGTGTACATACACAAGTTCAATTTATGGGGGGGGGTGGGGGGGGTTGACTTGAAAAATACTTGAATGTGTATTGTGTGCAAAGGGTATGTGATACGCAAACAATATTTTTACCAAAATATCACCTATATAGACCCCCTCTATGTGTAAGTTAGTATAGAAATGATGAGGGAAGTTTTTTATTATGCCTTATAGAGGTTTAAAATTTTGATCAGTCGGGCAAACAACACTATTTCAACATATAAGAATGGACAGGGTAAAAAAATTTGAGACATATCACCTCCAATCCCACATGGAAATGTTAGATAGGACCCCCCACTATGGAATAGATAATATTATGATGGTCTATTACTGCTTGGCTTGATGATATAGGGCATGAAATCCAGTGGAAATTGAAAAATTGCCATTTTGAGTCATTTTTCAACCTTGGGCCACCATATCTCAAAAAATAATACACCGACATACACAAATTTGACTTTCTTTGAACCCCCGCATGTTTTCCTTAAAATGAGACCAAAAATAAGAAGAATAGTTAAGTACTTTTTATTCTACAGTCCCCTGTATCCAAAAAGACCCCAAAATCCCAAAAGTGACATGTTTCATCGGAATCAGTCTTATAAAACATGTATTTGGGGCCAGGGACCTTATGATACACCGGGGTTTGTTCCACATACACTGTAAAAAATAACTGTTGAATCTACCAGGGAATCCTCGTAAAACAGTGAACCGCCTTAATTGTATTGCAGTGAGCTATAGTACCTTTTAACAAGAAGCCCTGGGTGGCAGTAGGGTGGTACAAGGATTCTCTATGAAAATAAAGATGGATCTCTGGCAACTTTGGGACAAGGATTCCATTGTTATCTCGGCGACATTTTTCACTATGGCATATCTATCCTTTACAACATTTTGCTAAACCCATGAATTGTTGATCAGATTCAGTATTTCAGCCGTCCTAGGATATTCCTGACATTGAGAAAACCATTGACAAAAAGCATTGAATAGGTTAACCAGAAGGATGATGGTTTTTGGCAAAATGATAGTCACCTAAGGAAGAGGTTGATATACCGTTTCACCAAAACATGATTACATGTACCATTTTTTAATACTAGAGCAGGGTAAAGCCTTCCCATGTTTGCCTTGGTAACTGCACCACCATAGACAGAACAGGAGATCTACTTATAGCGGATTATCCATGGGGCGGTAAGTCCAAAGCCTGTTCTGGAATGCCTGCCTACCCTGTCTACATTAGCATGTACCATACACTGGTCGATGTAATCTGGTTGAGCTGATTGTCAGAACATGGGTCGTTTCCCTAAACACTATTCTCCCTGATCAATAATAGGACAGAAATAATATTGTGCTAGCTGCTGCAGCCTGGTTGGGGAATCAGGTTAGTTCTTTGAGAAGGGCACGATGCCTTAAGCTCCATGTTAATTTTGCAATGATGCACTGATCCAGTGCCTGTGAGTAACTCGCATCGGTGCCTCTATCTGAGCCACCATGAATGCATCAACCCCGTAGAGTTTGCCTGATGCACGGCTGACATCACGCCATGCACCAAGGCTGTTTTCAGGCATCTTGACGTACTGCATCATAGCATCTTGTGACCCTTCAGGAGCTTGGAGTGTGACGGTATAGCTTACCAATAATTTGACATCCCCTGCTGCTGGTATGTAAGGCCTAGCCTCTACTGTGACCATTATTGTAGGAAATTCCTGCAGAGGCAATGTGTTTTCATTGTCCTTCAAAATCCTTGCATTCTTGGCTGGTTCCTTGCTGCAACGTTGTCGTGTTGCCCCAATGCATTATTCTATAGAGTCTCGCTAATGCAAGTTTTGCAACGATGACGATGCACTCAATATGAATGAGGACCCTTACCTCGTGATTGAAGAAGACCAAATCTAGTGTGGTTGTAATGGGGGAGTTTTGAGGTTATTACCATAATGCTATTATGGAGGTTAAGGGGTCATGGGGTCAGCTGGAGAGGGGGTCAGTATGGGTCACTAGGGGAGGGATGGGTCACTGGTGGATCCACTCTAAGGGAGGAATCTGTTTATGGAACTTCCCCAATCCCTTACTCATATATAATTTTAGGCGTGATTTGTGCAATGTGGTGCTGCTATAGTGGAAAGCATATGTATTTGACACAGTTTTAGAGAAGTTTTGTACTGGTCTAGATTGATTAGTTGATACCCTTTCTCTCGTTGTACAGGTCGGTATATTTGTCAATAAAGTGAAGAATATGATTATCATACCATATGCTATGGGATATTTCTTACCGTGACAGAAAATTAACATTTTTGGCAGCTTTATTGAGGTTTTTGCCACGAGAAGTGGATCCTCACCCTGGGATCCTCATATTCAATTGATACATTTACTCCCAAGAACAGAGGGCATGGTGCCACAGTCACAGGTGCTGGTGGTATTATTTGTCAAAATATCATTAAGCAAATCTAAAATAATTTACAAAAGAAAAACGCTCCTCTCCTCCCCCATTTCCTGCTGTCAACTCGAAAAAATATACTTTTGGATAAAAGAAATAATCAGTTTATTCCTTTTGGATATTTCAAACGAGTTAAAAGAATGATTGTGAAAACAGAATAGAACTGATTGGCCATTTGACAAAAGTACAATCGTTCACCAGAGCAGACTGCCCCGGGCCGTATTTCGGCATTAATTAAATGAATCAGCACGGGGAGACCTGAAACCACGTTATTTCCCATGATCCCACGGGCGGGGACAGTGTCTGGGAAACATTGGCAGAATTACCGGAGGTCCCCTGATTGGTCACTCTCCGAGCAGAGGCTTGTGACGCTTTTGCTCCTCTGTCACACCTTAGACAATGATATGGCTCCATGGGGCAGGGAAACTCGTGAGATGTAATGAAGATTATGACATCTCCTTTATTCATATTTCAGAACAAAACTTTGATATCGGTGATAATTGAGGAAATCTGTTCGGCGCCTTTAAACAAGTGTGTGCAGCAGGTACCCAATTTCATATACTACTCACATTTTCTTTAAATACTTCATACAATGAAATCTTGAGAATTAACAGAATCTTAGACTTCAATATCAATCTATTTGTTCAAAACAGTGGAGATTGAAAAGAAGGGATTTTGTAGAAAGCTTGAAGTGGCCATTTTCCACTTTCTGGTCTCTACAAATGTGTGCAGAGATTCTGGAAGACTCATTAAAAGTTATTCAGCTAGGAGAGATTTGGTGAGCCTACGGAGAGTGGCCGAATTACTGGGAATCATTTGATTTGCAAGCAAACCTGGGGGTCCTCTGATGTGGTACGAATACAAACAGGGGGATCCATCGGTGTCTGGCTGTGCCATCTCACGTAGTGCCCCACTCTGTGTGCACACCCCAGGCTCTTCTCGCTAACTCCCGCCTGAATAAACCACATCCGGGGATTCTACCCATGCGCAGACGTAGCGCCGTCTGTTGGCGAATCACGTGGGGCTCATTCCACAAAACACAAAAATAAATTCTTCGGGGTATCAAAAGTGTTGTTATCCAGCAGGGAGCCCATAGTTCACATATCTGTAGAGGGGTATCTGATTTAGGAACGCTGAAATCACTCAAGGTTGTTCTTATTTTTGCCAGTTTAACTTCCACATGAGAAGTCGCTACTTGGGTCTTTCCACACATGTCACCATAGCATGGTGTTATTCCTCGGCATTTGGGGATCGTTACACATTGCTATCATCTAACCAATCCATGCTGGTGTAGTCCCAGAGCGGATTTCATGAAAATGTTTACAATGTTGCCACAATGGGAGACAGGTGTAGGGACATAACTTCTAATCCAGGAGAGACGCCAGGAAATGGCGCCAAAATTCCAGCAAAGAATACAGAAAGTTGTCTGCCTCTGAGTGTTTGACTGAAGAAGGCGCCTGAGGCAATTACTGACTTGAACCAGGTGGCTCTCCTGTAATGCTTATTGTCTCATGAGAACTCCCCACTTTTATCCCAAACTTGACGACGTAAGTTGTCTTTGAACGCTCCCTTTGTTGTTGCTAAGCACTGCTCTTGTGACATCATCAATTCTTGTGTGCCCTCTTGAGTCAGTGCGCTCGGCTGGCGTCTTAATCGTTGTGACGTCATCAGGTATTGTTGCGTCTGCTAATTAGGGAGTCACCTTGACTAGCAGCTGGGTGAAGATCTCATGGGACAACACCTGCAACAACAGACAGGGTGTAGGTATTGTGGAGACAAGTACTTAGCTTTATTCTATGGCAAGTGGGATTGGAAGTATTTGTACCCCCTTCAAGTTATGGCAAGTTTACAGGTTTTCCATGTAGAAAGGTAGAAAAGAGAAGGAGACCATGCAACTGAGAAAGAGAGAGACAGAGAAAGAGAGACAGACAGACAGAGACAGACAGACAGAGACAGACAGACAGACAGACGGAGGGAGGGAGACAGACAGGCTGAAGAAAACAGATAAAGACATAGAGACAGATAGAGCAGGCAGAGAGGGGTTGGGCAGAGGTAAACAAAACAGAGACGGTCGCGGAAGAAAAGAGATATAGTCATGTGCACAAAACACACACACACACACACACACACACACACAAAATATAAAATATATATAAACAAGGAAACAGATAATGGAAGAAGTGATGATAGAGACAATGTGGGAATTACCTAACAGGTTATGTTAAAACACCAACGGGGGGAACATGCATCGTGCAGCTAACTAGCTCTTTATAGCACAAACATCATCTATTATCGCTCAATTCTAATCTGCATCTGACTCTGAAGTGTGTAAGCAGCCTCTGTTTTCCCTTGATGTGCCCAGGATGTAGGTGTTGTTATCAGCTGGTATCTGTAATCATGGGTATGTCCGGCTTATCCACACCAACTATCCTCACGTTACCTGCCACTTAATCACCTGTCAGTCAAGATTAGTTTGTCACACACTCAAAGGTTAGAAACTCACTGGTTCAGCGCATAAACTGATTATAAGTACCCTATGACACTGAATAGAACGAAATATCATTTTGACATTGAATGTTCAGCTACCCTAGGATCTCGATGGCAGTTTGAAATCCCATTTTTTTTCTTTCTTTCTTTCTTTTTGAAGTTAGAACCATAGATTTTTACAAAGGTTATCACACTTTGCTATCATTTTGCAATGTTAGAACCAATAGAAAAGCCAGTGGGATATCTGCATACACTTTTGCTCACCCCCATTAAGTTTCCAATCTAAATGTCATATCCGAGGCCAGCGTCCCATGCGACCCTGTGCAGGTGCGTCTCACCTTAACAATCAGAAACCAGTTTTAAACTGAATAGAGAAAGATATCTATCCAGCTGGTCAAGAGGGGCGGAAGTACTCGATCCTGGCTCCCAGAAAGGACATGAGACAAATGAATGAATGTTAATTGATAAAAGGAAACCTTTGGTGGAAGTCATATTGTAGGATGGTTTTTGTTTTCTGCACCTGCCCTCAAAAGAGTCGCCCCAACCCCAAGGCGTACACTTGCACATCATACAGGCCCCATGTGGAGAATCGGGATGGAGAGTGAAAGATGTGGGATGGACTGGGCGTGAAGTGTTATGGAGGATTAAAGGGGGCCGCAGGTAACATTGGAGGCGTCCATATTGACAGAGAAAGCATTTCAATTGTCGTCTGCTTGACAAGAATAGGAACGCAGGCGGCAGGCGACACGGTTTCCCGCCACTTTCTATTCACTGACACTGTTTCTATAGACTCCAACATATTGACAACTTGAGTGTACATAAAAGGGTTAGTGGTTAATTTCACAAGGGGTAGAGTATCAAGTGTACCTGGAGCACCTGCAGTCCATTTCCCAGTTCGATCTAAGTCTTCTTCTGCTATGAGATTTCAATATTCAACATGATATTGTGTGAATCTTTGTCAATTTAAATCAGAATGGCCCTGTATTATAGTGTTTTTTATCTTTACTTACTCTCTTCCTCTCTTTCTTTTAAAGACAACAGGATATATTTTCTTTGATAAGAAAATAACATTATGAAATGCGAAATGTGACTATACATTTGAAAAAAAGAAATCAAGATGATGGTGCCAATAATACAATAAACCTTGAAATAAAAGCTACAATATCCAATGTCTGATGCTAACAAACTCTTCTATAAAAGGATTGACATGTGTCTAATAGACAGCAAGTTGAATATCATAATTATATACCTCATATCTTTCAGTAAATCTTTTTGTGGTCTTTGATGATGGAGTCAGGTATAATTTAAATAAAGTGAAATATGTGAGGAGCAGGTAACCTCAAATTAGATTAATAAAAGACAGTTACAGCTCAAAATAAACCATATGAAAATATTCAACCATACTGCCACTTCTTTTCACTTGCCAAGAGTGAAATATTAGCTGCCATTTTTAACCTGTCTGTGACAAGGAGAAGACTATAATAAACTTGAGTAAACTACGCACATACTGACATTCTGAGTATGTAGAGGAAGGCATAGTGGTCTGTATGTAGGTAGTCTCTATGTCGCCTAGGCCAATTAAAAAAAAGGTTTGTTTCCAGTAACCCGACCGACCCTAGCAAAACAGGGGCAAAAAGCAATTTCCTTTTTATGATTTTGAAGAATTTTGTCTCATTTTTTCACATTTTAAAGAAATTTTTCATTACTTTTTGAGGATTTTTGAGGCGTGGGAAGAAAACGTTGTGGGTCTCAGTTGGGGACCCGGTATAATTTTATATAGGCTTATAATATGTCCCCTGACCCCACCCCCACCCCTTTTTTTGCATAAACCACTGGATTGTTGCTATGATTTTCATGAGTGATGACCCTTTTAAGAAACACCCCCCCACCCATTTATCCGGGACATTCATTTTGCTACTGTCAAAAAGAGCCTTCCTTCACAACAAAATCTGCCTCAGGGTGAACTAATAAAACTTGTTTTGTTTGCATAACTTTTCTTTACTTTGCTGATGGCATCGACACATGAAGACAAGTTTCCACCATTAATCATAAGGGGGTCTATTTACAAGTATGGCACAATAGCGGTACATTGCCTTATTATAAGTCTCAGTGATGTGGTGCTGTATACTTTATTGTTGAGTAAAAATGTTATAAGTATAACAATTCTAACTTCCCAGAATGGAAACTTTCTTTCTTAAAAAAGAAAAGATAAAAAAAGAAATTATACAGGGCATTTCCTCAACTTGGATCTCTGTCTTTCAAGATTGTTTTCCTCCAAAATCTCCAAATCTTTGTTCCTAACACAAGATAGTAATCGGGAGTGGTGTCAATCCCTGCTCCTGGATTTGCAGTTCAGTATGCTTGACCACCACACAGAGTATTCTGAGAAACGCCAGAGGCATTAGCGCACTACCCTTCCACATGAGTGAAAAATCAGCGGCAGAAACATTGGGCACTTATGGTATAAACAGGGTATAGAGTGCGAGAAAGGGCATCTGAGGTACATATTTAAAATGGCCGCCAGTAGCTGAGCCCTCTGACAGCCCTCAATTAGACACCTACCTCACAATCATGTAGCATCTGCTGCTCGAGGCTAGGTAACCAAGGGAAATACTCGATCTCATCATCTGTCATGCTGAGGCAATCTGTGTATGGGCGTTTCAGCTGTTTTCAACACATTCCTCTAACCTACTAAAGTTCCCAGGGTGTTCATATCCTGAACAAATAACACAATGTGAGGACTTACAGAAAGACATAAAAATAATTCAGTTGTGACGTTTATTGGTTTCTTCTTTTTGTCCTTTATCTTGTGTCACTTACTTTTGGGAAAATGATATGTTACACTTCTATTGGTTGTCAGCAGGTAGTGAATCCTCCAGGCCAATATATCAGTTTTCTCACGTCAGACACTTATGGGAATTGAAAACTATACACTTGGAAAAGTCTTTCTTTTATTTACAATTTTGATATCTTATTGCATACGAATATATGGAATCACTCTGAATTGGAGGGTTCTAAATTACTAGGCTGTACTATTAGAATTTCGCCCGTATACTGTAATTCAGGAGAAAATAGCCAGGTCTAATCACAACCATGAGGGAAAACATTAAGATGCTGATATTTTGCATTGTAACACATGTGCTATAATGCCAAGCATCAGATTTAGTAGCAAAAAAGGTACAACTGATTCCATGCAGCAGTGTGGGTAAATGATAGGCCCTACTATACCAACACTGGAATACCTCACTTCAGTGCATCATTAAAATGAAAAGATATTAACATAGATCTTGCTGCTTTATGCCTCTCGGGATGCCTCTACTTTCTGTATGTAAAAAGAACACTGTACTTTGCATCATTCGCTGGGTAGGCCTGCACTTTTCAGTTCATCGTCTTTGGAAATAGGTGATGGTGGTTGACCACCATACCACTAAACTATTTCCCTGTACATTTGAGTACATTAGCTCACACTAATAAGGCATATGGCAGACCACTAGCCTCAGCAGCACCAATGCATTGGGAGACATCTAAAGGACACACATCTGGAGTCTGGAGAGGGTCAGTTACAAATTGATGAGACCTCAGCTAACCCAGGGGGTTCTAAGGGGATTGGTTAATTCTGACAAATAGACACTGCCATGGATTAGTGTACTCCAGATCAAGCCTTTTCTGGTCATTACTCTGCCGGACAGTGGGACAAGCAGCCCCTGAAGTGCTACCCACAAAGCTACCAAAAGCCATAGAAACACTCCCCAGGAACCTTGATCCTTTAAGGGTTGTCTGAGACCTCCATGTTCATGCTCCATGTCCATGTTCATGCTCCTGATGCAGCTAATGCAGTGCTGGCGAGTCTGCTTGCCAGCACTGCATTGCTGCATCATGCCGACCCTTCAGGGAGATACCAGCCCCATTTTGGAATGCATAAGAGCTGCATTCATGCATCATGTCTACTAGAGGGTGTACATATAGTTTATTGAAGCAAGTCACTCAAAGGTTTAACTGGTCAATCCATAACCTTGGTGAAAGTGAGAGCATGGCAGCAGGAGACCACAAACTAACAATTACCTCACCCAAACCTGTTTGATCTCCCATATATGTCAGGTATATATTTCAATATGGTCATGTCTGTCCTGTCAGAATTCTGAAGTTATATGTATACAAGTTTGGGGAAAATCTATACATGAGGGGGCCTTTGAAGTGTATGGTGTTTGTATGGAAAGGCTGTGCCCTTCCCAAGTATAGGCTTACAGAGACCCCTAGCGGGGGGCGCCTGTACCGACGTGTAATTACAGGTGAGGGTTTGTTACGCTGGTTTCCCGTGGCTGTAATTTACTGAAACTTGAGTTGTCAAGGAAGAGACGCTAACCTGTCACGTGGTATTCAAACTCTCCAAGCTGAGCTTGTCAGCACGTGAATTAGACCTGTGTTTATCCACGACAAACTTTGTGAGATTAACTGCATGGAAACTTTGAGATTTTGGGTCTCCTTTAATATTTCCTTTGTGGCTGGGAAAAGTAACCCCCAGGACTCTTCTTATATCATTGCAATGAAGTAATTGCCGATCAATGATTCAAATCATATGAAAATGCACACTATGAGCAGCACGAACCAATTGAATCAAAGGGGCCATCAATCAATGATACCATATCATGAAACAATCATCACAAATAACAACATCAGTGTTCTATGGCGAAACAATGGTGCCTATGAAGCAATGATGTCATTGTAAAGCAACCATATCAAATTGGGAAATATGTGAGAGTATGGACTATGAGACATGCAGTGCAAGGTAAAGTGTCTAATAATCTGTTGACACTTTCAGAAGGGCAGTATCAGGTATCTTTTTCCATTGGCTAGAAAGGAAATATATACTATATTTATGTGGAGACTCTATATGACCTACCTGTATCATATGTTTGGAGAGTGAGGCACCCTGTGGTCACATGACATCTTAAGGATTACATTAAGAAGTTCCAGTTCCAATCAAGAGAATGGTCCGCGTGGAGAACACTATTTTCTCTACTATCTAGATCATTTTTTTTCCTTTCATAAAAATGAATGGGGTGGTGTTCTTCGTGCGTGTTGGGCTATAAAGGATTTGAAAGGGCCACTACAAAACCTCTGTGATCTTTGGTTTTACGACTGTCATTACCTTTGGATCCTGCTGTCACAACTGTCAAGGTGTCAGTGTCACAGTTGACAGAGTATCCTTACTCTCAGTAAGATGACACCGTCTACTGTCAACTAATGCCATAAATACTGTTCGACACCCAACCCCTCAGTTATGTTGAGAGAAAATAATTAAATATTAGTCAGGAAAAAGTATAAATTTTTATGGTTGTACTCATTTGTATGGTTGTCACTTGGCTGGAAAAGAATTCTCTGTCTAGTGTCAGAGATGGCACATAAATGACTTAACAACTTTAGTTTAACACTTTAATGGCCAAATGATGCCCCCAGTTTCATGATCCCTTGTCTAATGTTAATGATTATATTCATCAGCAATGCATTGGTATAAAATGCCGACCCATTGAGCGTGCATCAACTCTATACAGCACATGGCTATTGTATTATTGACCAATGGGAGGCATCCCTGGCATATACTGCGGAGTCGGGGGCTGAAGGTGTTAGTCATAGTGCCGTCGGGGGCTGATGGCGGCCCCCAGCTGATAAAGGCTATGTGAGCTATAGACTTTTTAAGCACCCCTCTTATAAATGCAAAAACCCTGTATGCCTGGCCCTTATTTGAGACAGGCAGATCTTTAATACTTTTATTAATGATTAAGATGAATTTCAATACATATGACACATGTTGCTAATTCGAGGCCTGCGCTTCTCTGCCTCTCCCGGCACTTAAAACTAAAGGAGTCAATGCGGTAAGTTGACATGGTTTCATCCATGCATCATAACAACAAATAATATATATGGTACACGAAGAGTTACAACCATGAAGTGTGTATTGACTGACATTAAGTACTGGTAATTCAAAGTTGAGAATGTTACTATTTTATTCTGTCCTGTCTTGACTTTCTTCTATGGTTGAACTCCTACGTATGGTATATCTTTTTCAATAGATCTATTGCAACTATAAAGAGTCTAAGTATGAAGGTTGATATACTCTACCCGCCATTAACCTGGGACTGTTTTGCTATGTCTCCATATCTATCACCAACATCGGCTATCAAGGTATCTGTCCATCTGTTTTGTATCTAGGTATCTTTCCTTGTACTATAGATATCTAGTTATCTATCTCTGCATTTATCATTCATCGACCAATAAATTTATAAAATCGAACCAAATTTATCAGCCCAACGGTCTCTCTGCCTCTGGTTGCCAATGCCTCTCTCTCTCTCCATCTCTCTCTCTCCATCTCTCTCTCTCTCTCTCCCTCCCTCTCTCTCTCCCTCTCTCTCCCTCTCGCTCGCTCTCTCTCTCTATCTCTCCCTCTCTCCCACTCTCTCCCTCTCTCCTCTCTCTCTCTCTCTCTCTCTCTCTCTCTCTCTCTCTCTCTCTCTCCCTCTCTCTCTCTCCCTCTCTCTCTCTCTCTCTCTCTCTCTCCCTATTCATCTCTTACTGTGTAGACCCCCACACACACCCACACACACACCCTTCACTCCTGTCCCAATCCTCTTTCTATAAGCAGCACCTCCATCTAGAATTAGTTCATATATGAGTGTTGTCTACACTGTAAGTCCCAGAGGGAGGCACCCATTCTCTCAGCCTAATTGAGCGCACGTCGGCTCTGTCAACTTTAATCCTGACTCGTCCTTCCCTTATCTCTAATGCTCTCCGCCACCTCTTGTCTAATCTCCAAGAGATGGCCAGATGGATTCTCAATTATCGAAATCCAATTACGAGAATTTACAATTCCGATTAAGAGCGGAAGAATCTAATTGTTTTGTAATTGCTGTGAAACGCCGGAAAGCTGCCTGTATGAATGGGGGTGTAAGGGGTTGTGGTGATGGATATAAGAGGAAAGTTAGAAGTGTATTTGTGGAAACTTTGCTATTCTTTAATTTTCTGATGGCGATTGAACCTATTGAAAGGTGGCCGCTTCTTTTTTATGGGAATTGGAGATACGTGTATCAGCGACGTTGTGAGAGAGATAATTAATGGGGTATTCCAAGGAAGGCTTTTATACCAAATGCTTCAGGATATTGGGTGATAGCATCCCGGCTACCATGTAGGGAATTTCTAGTGTTAAGTATACTCAAGGCCTTACAACATATGAAATGCTTATCTGAAATAATGAGGAAAGTTGGTGGAGTGTATTAAGTATATTTAAACATCACATTCATGTTCATAGATAAACCACTTTCTCTCTTCTAAAGTCATTCAGAAAATACGATCCCAATAACCAAGAGCCTGTCAATCGATTCATGACTGAATATGAACATTTTAATGAAGATATACACAGAAAGACTTCAGTTCCAGCTATTTGTGGAAATGTGTGGTTTTAATTAAATCATAATGCTAAAAGTGATATCCTTAATTATCCACAGCGAATTATGTCTAATTAAAATAATTGAAACAGGACACATGAGGTGGCGGAGTCTAATCAGCGTGTACAGCCTCAAGATTATCACATTTACACAAGACACCTCCACATCAGGATAGATTATCATCTCAGGGACATGGAAAATGCATGAGTGGTCTCAAAATAGGCAATTGAAAGCACATTGTGAAGTTGTGAATGTGCTTGCTTAGTTGCTATAGGATGAAATGCACCGTTTGGAAATGGAATGTTAAGCTAGCCGAATTCTCTGAGTGTTTAAATTTGATATGAAGTTACATATTCATTCAATCTACCTTTGATTAAAATTTGACTTTAGCTAATACGTAAGCTAAATCTATAACGTTGAATTGAAAAGGTTCTGCAGTGCAAACCTTCTGTATTTAAAAACATAATAAACTCACTGCAGGTTGGGAAATGAAATGCCTGCCTGGAGGTTTTTTTTATGAAATGTAGGAAGTCAATTTTGTTTGAACAGCACCTACTCATGAGGAAGTGACTACCTTTGGAATGGTCCCCAGCAAATTGTCGTTATCTGTCGCCATGATTGGTCATCAATGGTGACTCCTTTTTGAGCAGTGAGTCACCAGCATGATCTCACTCACTGCGTGAGTATGTGCCACCCCTTGTCATCCCTCACAAAGCATGGTGACTTATCACCACCATCGCCAACATGGATCTAACTCACTGCGTGAGTATGTGCCACTGCCTGTCAACTCTCACTCAGAATGGCGGCTTATCACAAGCATCGCCAACATGGATCTGACTCACTGTGTGATTATGTACCACTCCCGGTCAGCTCTCAATCAGAATGGCAGGTTATCACCACCATCGCCAACATGGATCTCACTCACTCCGTCAATATGTGCCACTGCCTGTCAACTCTCACTCAGAATGGCGGCTTATCACAAGCATCGCCAACATGGATCTGACTCACTGTGTGATTATGTACCACTCCCGTGCCACTGGCATCAACTCTCACACAAAATGGCGACTTATCACTACCATTGCCAACATTGGTCTCACTCAATGCGTGAACTTGTGTCACTCCATGTCAATGCTCTCTGAGGATTGCATCATCTGTCAGTCACTCTCACTCAGAATGGCAACTTATCACTACCATTGCCAGCCTTTGTCTCACTCAATACGTGAATTTGTGTCACTCCAAGTCAATGGTCTCTGAGGATTGCATCATCTGTCACTCACTCTCACTCAGAATGGCAACTTATCACCACCATTGCCAAAGTTGTTGAGACAGCACCACTGTTCAACATGTAGCCTATCTAGGAAGTGTGGGCATGAAGTATAAGTCCCATACTTATCAAATGTGCTTTGTTGCACACTGATTTCCATGTAATACTTCAGGGTTGAATCAAACAAGATTATATAGAGAAAATATCAATTGAATTTAGATAGAGGTAACTCTAAAATAAAAGCAACTATCCATAAACACCTTTTGTCTGGTTACAGGAAAAATACATAAGGAAGTATCTACATGAACACCTTGTCTGTGGTTAGAGGGAAGATACATATGGCAGTACCTTCTCTGGCAAAACATACATTGATCTGGCAGATGTGAGGCTGCATGATTACCAATGTCGATGATCATGAGCTTTTCATCTAACAAGATGAGTGATCACCAGCATCGCCATCACTGGTGAGTCTGAGTGATCACCACTCTCGCCATCCATGGTGAACCTGCGCTATGACGTGGTGCGCTTTTCATCTAGCGAGGTGAGTGATCAACCGCCTTGCCATCCCTGGTGAGTGTGAGTCATCACGATCCTCGCCAACCGTGGTGAATGTGCATTATGGCATGGTGTGCGTTTCATCTAGCGAGATGAATGATCACCTGAGTGACCATCCCCCGTGAGTGTGAGTGATCACGATCCTTGCCATCTGTGGTGATCGTGTGTTATGACGTGGTGTGCGTCTCATCTAGCGAAGTGAGTGATCACTCATGTCGCCATCCCTGGTGAGGATGAGTGATCACTCATGTCGCCATCCCTGGTGAGGATGAGTGATCACTCATGTCGCCATCTCTGGTGAACATGCACTATGACGAGGTGCGTGTTTCATCTAGCGAGGTGAGTGATCACCTGCGTTGCCATCCCTGGTGAGTCTGAGTGATCACCATCCTCGCCATCTGAGGTGAGGCCATGTGATCACATGTGATGCTATTCCTGGTGATCTTGTGCTATAACGACGTCGTGTTCCATCTAGCGACATGTGTGAGCCACTTCACACAGGTTGACGAGGAATCACGACAATTTGCTGGGTCACGTCTCAAATATGTTCCCAAAAGTTAATTTCCATGAAGTCTAACGACACATGGTGTGTACTACAGAAGTGAATTTGCAGTAGAACACTGAAAGAACACTCAAGGTGCACCAAATTAATCATATCTGGGCGTTGATATCATAATAAGGTGTGGCTCCAGTATCTCCATTATATGGGTCGTTTTACTAGTTTAGCCTGGGCCTTATGAGTGCCTAATTAGGGTTGTATGCTAAGCAGCTCCAAGCCTAGTTGGTTTCAAATATAATAAAGCCTGAGATGGTTTTCCTACAGCCTAATATCGTAGTTAGATATGTTAAAAAGGGAATGAAATTATCATTATTGTATCTGTTTTAACCTTTCTGAATTCAACGACTGAGGTTTTAGTTGTACAAAGTTGCCAAAAATACATATAATGTATTCTGAAATATTACAATATAACAATTTTTATTGTACACTATTAGGTTCACACATCTGAATAACATGCCTGATGCTAAGGCTTACCACTGACAGATACTTTTCTCCTTTAATTTCTTCAGTCACAAATTGAATAGCATTTTGTTTAGGTTTTACCTTTAACTTACCTGCTCATATAAATTTATCAGGACCTCAAATGTATACATCTATATTTGGTTGGCTCTGAGGTAGAAAAAAACTATAGGCTAATGATAACACAGAATGGCGTATTTTGTCAAATCGTTTTAAACTTTATATAAACAGCATGAAAATAGCAATGGAAGTCCATGTCCTTTGTAAATTATTCACATGTTTTCACATACATGTATATTTATACCATACTTTCTCCAGAACTGTCCTATCATTTATTGATAAGACTTCAGTGCTCAGTGTCATAAGGTTGTGAATTGATAAACACACAATAGGCCAGACATGGCATTAGCTTGTCCTCACGTTCACAACACAGCATTGAGCTATTGACAGGTGTAATGTCACTGAGACACTCCCTACACATGTATAAATCAGAAAATCGTTAGGCATTGACAACAAACTTGGCAACTTCCCATTGTATACTATCAGCTACAGCTAGCCCTTTACAGGCCACTGATGCATGAATGCATCATTCCCATTGGTCGTCATGATGCTCCAACTTTGCAAGGAGCATCATGCTCCAATGGAGTGCTGGTAAGACTGCTCAACAGGTGCATCAAGCTGACCAATGGGCGTGATGCTTTAATGCATCAGCGTCCCTAAAAGAGCTAGTAACCCATACCTACCATCAATGGGACCCCCCCCCCTACACACACACACACACACACACTAAACTCTAGAACCGCCTACACACTTATTGTATAGAGTTTACTCCAGGTGACTCCTCCTAAATTGTGCCACTCAATGAAAAAAAAATCAATATGAGGGTTACATTTAGGTTGTTATGTGGTAGGTGGATTGGTATTTCACTGCAGTGATACATGTGTTAGTGACTCCAGACTTTATACATGTTGCAGACCTATAGCAGGAAGAGAAACACTCACCACTATCCATTTCCACAGAAGCAAAGGTAAAAGGTACATATAACATTCAAGCACCAGGTTTTGAAAAAGTGCCTGTCACATATATAAGTTTTAGAGTTAATGGGCCTTGAAATGCACCATGAGCGCCAAAAGATTATCTCCAAAAACGTCTAGGATACTAGTAAGCGCCTTCCTTCTTCATGTATCATTCTAATCAGGCTTCTACATCTTTTAGCCCTGGACACCTACGTATTCACAATGATAACTACTGGGTATGTGCTTTACTGTATGTGTGAAATATTGGTGGTAAGAGAGAGAAGTAGGGGTGGTATATGCCCAATGGGTACCTGACACCTTGGACCCTTCCTCATTATAAGCCATTAAGGTTAATTATCTCAGCAGAGGCCTGTTTCCCAGGTCTGCCGTCAGGGGTCACTACCTGACCTCTCCTCACCTTGACCTGACCTTGACCTGAGGTCACCCCACAAGGTCAAACCTTACAGCGCCCCATGCGGGCAGGTTGTGTACTCAGACTCTCCCCAGAGGCACCTCATGGCCTACTATATGTAGGCTACATATAGATGGAGGCAATAGGAAATCTCTTCTTTTTTTTTTTATTAATTTAATGTTTTCAGATACTACTGCATGTTTCCCATCACTTTATGTTCTGACTTCACAGAGAGAAAGTACAGGTTCGATTCCCTCTTGTTTCATTGAATGTGTCTTCCGAATTCAGTTCACTTCTATTCTAAGAAAAAAAAAGATTTGAAATCACCTACAGATATTTCAGAAGTCCTTTCCTCAATTCCAAAATTACTCCTCCCTGGGCTGAATTTACAAGTTCTTTTGATAACTGGTTACCATCGCTTGTCACTCGTGCTATTTCATCTTTTAATTCCTAATGATTTGCTTCTTGTTTGTCAGAGGGTGGGTGTGTAGGATCGCGTTTGCTGCTACCCAAATAAAACTTGGCAGTCCAAACCATACATACCTGACAGTTCAATCATATATACATCATGTGCACCCAACAATACAAGTCAAATACCGTGTTGTCAGATTGCTTATTTTGGCACCTGACATTCTATATCTGAGCACCTGCAGGCAATCATTGTTACACTGCAGGGTCACTATCATACCTGGGAACTACCAGGGTCCATTTAGAGGGTGGCCATTCTTTAACAAGATGGGGGGGGGGGCAAGGACAGACTTGGGGAGAATATGTTCTTTTTGAGCAAAAGAATGAAGAAGAAAAAAGGCCTCGATCCTCTAGAGGGACCAATATATAGGCTTATATGGGGAATCTTTACCTTATTGACTACTTTTTGTATTAGACTTGTATTCTTTCACTGGATCATACAGCTGTGGCAGGCCTTTGTGAATATATGAGATAATTGTGTTTGGAAAGAAGTGGAGGGATTTGGTCACTATAGAAGTGGCACAAAACACACCTGAAATGAGGTATCCTTACATTTCTTGAAATTTGAGTCAACGCATTCCCCTGCCTATCCAATCCTAACATTTCTTAGAAATTGGTCACCCCACCCCCTGAACTGTTAAAAGTACCCCACCCTGGGAATGTAATGACTGGTAGTGATCATAATGCTGGTAATGATGATGGTGGTGTGTCGTGCTTGGCTGCTATAACTCACACATAGTGACTAGAGGATAGTGGTTATTATATGAATTGTTAAGCGCGTTGATTACTGCTAAACGCTGCACTGATTTTCATGACATTCTCACATTTAATTGAAGGTGTGAGTCTGAGTCTGGCTGAATAATTTAAATTTTGATGATGATTACTCAATAAAACAACCTTAATCATAAATTTTGTCTTTTCCTTTCATTCAATTTCTTGATTGTAGTGTAATGAGATTTTGCAGGTTGAACTTCTTTGGTGTTTCTGGTATTAAACTTGTTCAGGCTTACCTCAGTACCTTGAACCTCCACTGGAATAGACTAAGCTTTAAAAGATAGCAACATTGGGCAACATCCCATATCTAGCTCAAAATCATTGTTTTTTTTCAATTAAGGCCCAACTCTATCAACTGATTTAGGTCATATAATTAATTCAAAATAAAGATTTAGATTTTATTCCTGAATATGTGCATGTATCAAAGTTTGTAAAAAGAAAACAAAAAAAACAGGGGTAAAATATTTACACGCAACAGGTGCCTAAAGATACCAGTGTGAACAAAAAATCTATAATTTTCTTTCAATTAATGTTCCCTTTTTGCTCTCTTTTCATCAGTGTAGGTGAGGAAGCAGTGTGGGAGTTCAGGGTGTGGATCAACAGATGTGGAACTAACCGTGAGCATTCACTTAGAGCACTCAACCACAGGACCTGCACCAGGTAAGTGGACACACTATACCCTCGACATAAGGTAGACAGTCTCTACATTTAATATGAGGTATGGAAAGTATCTGACCTCTGCCGCCAATGTAGGGGATCAGGCCTCTACCTCTATTATAAAGTAGCCATGCAACCTCTCCCTCGGCCTCAGGTAACACTATAGCTGGGAACAGTTAAGTATTATTTCAAAGAACCCAAAGTGTCGTCAGAGTCCATTTCATAAGGGGAAAAATGTCAATTAAAGAGAAATAATTAGACTTTGTCCCAATATATACAACAATCCTGGAAGGTATGTGCAGTTCTACATCGGCTTTGTGCAGAGTGTTATAGGAAGTAGTGTCAGAGGGTTCTCCAAGACCTAACATTAAAGTTATTCAAAAGATAAAATGATTCAAAAGAGAGTCAATTCGACTCTAAAAGGAGATACTCCTTTACAAGCTGGTGCTACACTAAATCCTTGGTTGACATGACTGTGTCTGGAAGTGGAAGGGGAGCTGCCTTGCTCTCTTTCCCTCCTAGCTAACATTTGTATGAAAGACCACCCCCAAACCAAATGCACCAAATCCCTACCCTCAACATAAGGTCTATCCCTTGTTCTAATGAGCTACCTTAAATTCCACACACATATTGCACCCACACACAAAGTTGGACATTGCAGGATGTATGGGGCAGATGGCATGGAGGAAACCCTGCAGTGCCATCCTACTTCCCTCGTCAATGGTAGATTCGAGTGACTATTCCAATTCAAATAGTAACCTACCAATGAACCATATAGGCCATTAGATGTGACTGAATGGTCATCCTGCCAAAATATGCTTGCCAAATCCTGTTCCCTGGTCGGACCTGTGTGATAGTGACAGTGTGTGAGGTTTGTGTTTTGGAATAATTGTTTGTGCCATTAAACAATTTCAAGCACTATTCCACAGAAGGTACCTGTATGTACTATGATGTCAGTGCCATATGTATTATGACAGCACAAAGTTACTGGCAATGATATCTCAATACATTTCATTCCATCCTACCTTTCAAGGCTTCATTATTAAGGATTGGTCCTTTTGGCCTATTCTGCTTGGAAACAAGACAAATCTCGATGTGGCTCAAACTCCATAACACAGCATCTGTCATATACATGGGTAAAAAGTGACTTTCGGGATGCTTGTGACATAGGCATTTTAAAAGTTGATGCTCATGACGAAGGGGTTTTAAAAATTGATTGATTGATTGATGGACTGATATTCCTTTAACTATACTGATCGTGCATAGGCAAAAGACTGTGCCTGTAATTGTTACACATCCAGTTGATTGAGCAGTATTTGTAGTTGTAAATGAACATATATATATATATATATATATATATATATATATATATATATATATATATATATATATATGCATATATATTCAGAAAATGTCAGTGGTTCCTAAAAAGTGACGGCGTGACAACCTGAAAATATTGAGCACCCATGTATAGGCACAGCATCTATCAGTACTACTCTAAGCCCAGTCTAACATGATGTCTCACACTGAGTACTTTGCCCCAATGTCTGGCTGGGGGTCAGGTTATGATTGGAGAGGGTAATAACTAATAATATGTAGGACAGCATGGTCTTTTTGTAGGATCTACATGGGACATAATGGTCTGTAATATTAAGGGAATAATAGGCCCACTCTGACCTCTGGGTAACTAGGGGCATGTCTAGTTAACTCACATTTATGTATCTGTTAACCCCTTAAACTGTTCATACTATGGAGGTAGCCATTTTGTCGCCATGTACAGGACTGTAACTGGTCCTAATCTGTGGAAGACCATCCTAGTCCCCAGATATAAAAGAGCAAAAATACCAAAAGGCATCAGTAGTATTCTTCATGTTCCATGTGTATTATCTGAAAAGTCCGCTTTATCCAATTTGAAACAAAATGATAGATGGTCACTCCTTCCCAGACATACTCCGAGTTTATGTCAACTCGACCCTTTGCCTTCTCAACCCAACCAACTCAACCCTGAACATTCCAATCTCTGAAACCTAGACCTTAGGCATGTTCAATCTACTACATGTATGTAACACTAGAAAAAAAAAACTTCATGCTCTCATTTCTGTCTACTAATTTCACAGATAGCTGATGCCATAAAACCTCTGAAGCTGAGAGAGAGTTTACGGTAGCATGATTTTAATTTCATCAAAGCTATGGGTTATCCTCAGCTATAAATGGATTACTGCTATCGTGCTCAGACTCTCGGATTTTACCCTTTACTCCAACTATAAGCACCACGTGGAAACTTTGAAACACCTGTCCAAATAAAACAATTGCAAACTAAAGCATTCCGTTTCACTATAGAATCAAGAGAACACCCATCTAACTGCACACACCATAGGGAAAAAAACTGGTTTAATACGATCAAGTTGGGATCAAGTGCTTCTTTGTCTTGTGGTGTTAGGAATGTGATATGATACCTGGTGCGCATGCTCAGTGCCGGGTTGGCCACCTGGTGGGTGTTTGTAGAAGCATTATGTGGTAATCCGTAAGGAGGCTTAAAGGTGTCTCATGACACTTTGCTCCCAGATATCATGATTTCCTTTTTGTCCAGTTGCTTGTACCTCTACCTCAAGCTGTCTTTTTTGCCTATGAGCAAAGTTATAGCACATTGATTACAAACGTTTGTTGCCCATTCAAGTTAGAATGTGTTATACCACAATTTCTTGGTTACTCAGTGCTTTTTGGTGGATATTCCCATCCACATATCTGTCGATATTGCACACCCTGTAGGCTGTAACATCAATTTTGTAAGGCGTGCGGTTATCCATGATAACCTGCGCCCGGTGCGGGTTATCCATGGATAACCGCATGCCTCTCATGTCCTTCCATGTCATATGTTACATGTTAAAACCCACAAACTTCTCAAGGCCAGGGCAGGGCTCGAACCTCCCGGGTCGAACCTACAGTCTCAGATCCCTAATCCAACTCCCTATGCATTGCGCCACAGGGACTGACGAGAAACGCTCGGTTCGAACCCCGTCTGGATATGATACAAAGGCCGGGCAGGCGACGACTGCGGACTGACCGCTACTATAACCGCGGAATGCATTCAAATATAGCCAAGCCGAGACGGCTGCTGGAGGAGGAGACGCCGTGGCCTAGTGGTAAGCGCTTTGCGCTCAGCCGCGTGAGGTACGCGGACCGAGCCCCAATCTGGGCGCATCTTTTTTCGCCGTGTGCGCTGTCGCTGTCCGCTGCCGGGCGACGAGGTGTATTATACAAAAACATAACCGCGAGACGCATTCAAAGCTTTAGCTGTCCGCTGCCGGGCGACGAGGTGTATGTATCGATTGTACACAAACATAACCGCGAGATGCATTCAAAGCAAGCCAAGCCGAGACCGGGGCTGTCACTGTCCGCTGCCGGGCGTCGAGGTGTATGTACCGATCGTGTACAAACACTATTTTTTGCCGTGTGCCGCTGCCAAGGCTAGCCGAGATGGGCGCTGTCACTGTCCGCTGCCTGGCACCGAGGTGTATACCTGTACACACACTATGGCTGGCTTTGAGTCCCGGGGAGGGGGAATATTTTTTTTTCAACTTGAATTTATTGGTATTATATTGATTATTTATTGGTTTTGTGGTATAAAATAAGTAGTCAATGGATAATTCATGACCCGTGTGTGTTAGCAAAGGCTAATAACATAGCCAAGCCGAGACGGCCGCTGGAAGAGGAGACGCCGTGGCCTAGTGGTTAGCGCTTTGCGCTCAGCCGCGCGAGGTACGCGGATCGAGCCCCGGTCCGGGCGCATCTTTTTTTTCGCCGTGTGTGCTGTCGCTGTCTGCTGCCGGGTGACGAGGTGTATTATACACAAACATAACCGCGAGATGCATTCAAAGCTTTAGCTGTCCGCTGCCGGGCACTGACGTGTATGTACCTGTACACACACTATGGCTGGCTTCGAGTCCCTGGGAGGGGGAATAATTTTTTTTTTTCAACTTGAATTTGAACTTGAACGGCCTCGTGTAATTATCCTTCACTAACACACACTCGTCATGAATTATCCATTGATTACTTGTTCACTAACTACCCACCAAAGAGGGTTAGTGGATATGGGTGGATGTTAAATTCAACCCCTTTAAAGCTAAAATAGTAACACAAAAAAAAGTTCCCTAAAGAGATTGGCATTTGTGTGCAAAGTATTAGATGATTATCATTGGAAAAGTGCTTTTGCCAGTTTCAACGGTTATTTTTTAGAGTGTAGGTAAGGATGTTAGGGCAGAGATTCAATAGCCAAAATAAGGAGTTCTAAACACATGGCACAGAGTAGTGTGATCCTCAAGTTCTGAGGCTCAGCTTCAACTCCTGCTACAGCGAGGGAAAACATTGTCCTTGCTGCAATTTTTTCACCTTTTGTCATGAATGGCAAGCTGGTTCTTTCATGAATATGAATCCTCGGCTCAGGGGTCCTTGAGGGATTTAGTAAGGAACAATTGTAATTGATATGGGATGGTGTTTGAGGTGGGGAGTTTGTGTAAACATCGCTGTTACTGTCAAGTCATGAAAGGTATGGAGAATATGAGTACACACACATACAGGTGAATAGATGATATTTGAATAAGGGGTAGAACCTTACTTCTTACCTTATTTGTCACCTGTATGGAAAAATGGGAATTTTTGAGAATATCAAGAAAAATGTTGCAAATTAAAAGGGAACGAATGGTAACGATGATTTAAAAAGAAAAGGTTTTAAAAAAAAATTGCATATTGAAAGGTAGACATAGTAATTCTAAATATTAGTGTCTTTATCTATTTTTTCATTGCATATGATAGGCCTATAACATTCATTTTCATAATATTCGTTACAGTTATAGTGAATTCACCATTGGTTCCACCATCTGAAGCTCATACACAAAGGCAAATCTCCCAGTACATTGGGATATATAGACTCCGAGTCATATGGAGGTGAGGCTTCAGAGCAGGGTTATGTGAGGGTCTGTGAGGGATTTCCTGTGGGTTATGTAGAGGATTACCACCAGAGGGTGCCAGGGAAGATGATCCATTGACAGGGTCACGTGTGACCCCAGCATCCAGGGCATGGATTAAGGGGATGATCCTGACCCTGTGTGTCTCAGTGTGTCATAGCTTTACCAATGCACTCAGTAACAACCCTAGATGACCTCATATATATACCCTGCTAACATTTTAGTCATCTCTCCATAGCTCCTGTTCAACTGGCTTTGAGTGCCAAACAATTCTATTTCAATTTACATCAACTGAATCCCACATCCCAGGAGTTCTCGCAGTTGGTATGGCATGGCAATTAGACTTTCGTATGGCATAGTGATGATACTAATCCACCAAAAAGATATTCACTGTTTAAAGTTGATTATACATAAGACAATGCTAGGATGATTTCAACTACATCTCAAAATGATAAAAGATCTAAAAAAATGTAATACCCCCGGTAGGTTGGGAAAACAGCCATCCATGGAGTCTTACAGGGCTATCATGGTTTTGGAGCCACGTCCCTGACCCGTGTCATCTCTTGATCTCATAGCTGCAGCATTAAGCCTATTCACACAGGTTTAACCCCTGATGGTAAATCTACAGGAGATCTCCTTTGTTTAACTCAGACTTAGGAAGTGTACCCAGAGTCCTCCATTCTCCCAACAGACCACGACACAGGAAACAACAATGGCGCCTCCAGAGTACACAGACTATCCAAAGAGCCTCTTTGTGAACTGACCAATCAGGGGCCGCCTCACAAGAGGCGTCGGGTTGAGCTAAAAAGTCAACAGACGCTCTGACTGGTGGAACCTGAAGGGTCTTGCCAAAAAACAGACGTGAACCAACAAAGAAAACGTGCACGTTTTTGTATTGCTAAAAGATTGTCTTGATAATCGTTTTGATAAAACGCGCACATTTTTTACACCTCAAAACGAGTTTTCCATACATTCTGCTGTATTTTTTTTTTAAAACAAGTTAGGCCATGCACATTTTCCTCAGCACTCTGAAAATTTTTAAAGATGTTCATCCTTACTATCTTTTTTGCAAAACCCTCCAGGTCGGTGAGACCTTTGAAGTAATGGACAAGCTGACAGGTAAACAGTGTGTATGGGGCTTAAGTTAAGGGGCACTAGTAAAAGTCTAGGATTTTCATGAATTGTAACAATCAAGTCAGCCTTAAAATCAATGAAAGGTTGAGAATATGGTTAATATAAAAATGAAATGGCTTGAGGGGAAACAAACATATATATATATATATATATATATATATATATATATATATATATATATATATATATATATAGTATATACAGGAATTCACTTCATATGACAACCATTAGTGGTGACCAATTCGAGTGTTCAATTGTATATTCATCTTATGTTAATTAAGTCAGATATGTTGAAAGTTTCATTTAGTATTATACATGATTATTAGTTATGTGACCATCTTGGACACTATAGTTGGCAGTGTGATACAGGTGGGTTTATCACACAGTGGTGGGTGGTATAGGGTTCCAGCTAAAAATGTTTTGCTCGATTTAAGAAAATAAGATAAATTATCTTGCGTGATGGACAAAACTACCAATTTTAAGAAAGTTTTGTCCACCAGGTAAGATTATTTAAGATTGTAAAAAAAATTATTTTGTGGTGGCCGTTATACATGTATTCAACTTGAGAAAAATAGGTTGCCAGTGCCTGACACTCATCATTGGAGATTCAGGAGTACCGTCTGTTGCTGATATACATATATTCCAATTACTATGGAAATGTTATGTGGTTACTAGTAACTGGCGGGTGTGTGAATAAGAAATCAATGCAACATATGCCAAGGCTTTGTTGTCTGTTCGCTAGGTGCTGGGAGGTACAGGAATAGATAATGCACTATATGTCAATATAGGACATTCTTATCCTAGTACATGCTGCTAGGCGCTGTGGAACATGTTCTGCCTCAGAGCTAACACAAGGATGTAAAAGTAGATTATCCTTGAAAATTAGTCTTTTTGTTAATTTGGTAAACTTGACATTGTATACAGATGAGATAGAAATGACACAATATGTTCATCATGAACAATTGTTTCTTAAACTATGTCAACTTCTTGTTCTAAATGTCAACCATCTTAAAATTGGCAGATGATATACCACAAAATAAATTCCTACATGATTTAGCTTATATTTCATGTAAAATTTAATTTTATTAACCTCTAGGTGGGCCCTTCTCACCTGGGGCCATGTCCTATACCTGGCCAGGTACAGGGAGGGCCATGCCCCCACAACGGGAGATCAAAGGTACATGTTACATACCCCCACCCCACCTGACATACACATTGACACCTGACAAAAACAGGTAGACAACTTTATACAGGGGACCCCTCCTTAGGCCTAAATTAACTACATAAGGGCTGCATTGTACTAAAATGTACTGTGCCCTGTTTTTTGTTCATGATGCAAAGATTTATGAATACAGCAGCCCTAGTGAATAACTCGCCAGAGGGGTACATTGATGCATTATGACGACCATATGTGACAGGATCTGCGAAAAGGGACCTTAGTGCAGGGTGCATTAAGGCCCCTTTTTCCCAGTACATGTGCAGGGTAGCCTACATTAAGGTCCCTTTTTCCAGTATATGTGCAGGGTGCCTTAAGGTCCCTTTCCAGCACATGTCACATATGGAGTTAAAACCCATGAAGGATCTGCACTATACAGTAATACAGTGCTGGTAAGGCTGCTTACAAGCAGAAGTTGTGCATCAAGACTAGAAAAGAGCATGAACCTGTAGCATCAGGCCCTTAAAGGGTTAATACACATTAGGTATACAGGTTATCACCAGGGGCCTGAGACATAGTCATGTTATCATACCTCCTGTATGCATGTTATGTAGCTGGTGGGCCTGACTAAAGGAATCCTTGCCTTTGATATTTGCTTGGTTATGTGAGGCTATAAAAGTATGAATATGAATAATGCTGGATGATGTGAGACGTGGTTGGTTGAAGTACAATACATATATACTCACAGGACTTGGGATGTTATCACTGTATCAGCATGATATCATTAAGCTTATCTCTAGGTATATGGAAACCTGGGATTTGAAGTTTTACCACGGATCAGATTACAAAAGTGCTACAATAAACGCCATGGTATAGTGTGGTATGTATAGCCCAAGAATCAACTAAGGCAACAACTTCTTGGGTACTACATCCCCAGGACACAGCTCAGGTCTAGTCATTTCCCTACCTCTCCCTCTACCTATATTTGTAGAACAAACACCGTGGTATGGTATATGTATCAAGCACATCCTCGTGGTAAGTGTATGATCCCTCCTAAAGTATACTTTAATTACTATCTGAGATTAGTCTTATTCACAATGTGTTTGTATTGGACTGTAACATACAGTGTCAAAGCCTAGTTCTTCCCCAGCTCATTCCATATCCCCCAGGCCTGTGCTATATGTAAATATGTGCCCCATATATATGTACACTTAGACCTGACTAATTTAAATTGTAGGAGCTTGGAAATTCAGGTAAAATTATTGAGTAAAAGGAATAGTCATCATCAAGGGGGAAAACATGAGTTTGCTCTAAGATTAAAATGGATTTTCTATGGATTAGGTAATTTTCGATTGACCAGTGGCTGAGATTTCTCTCAACATATTTTGGGATTGTTGTTTGATACATAGAGAGCAAAGGGGGAGTTAAACCTCAAATAGCTATCTTTTGTGATAGAAAGTTTCATATCTATCACAATAATGCTTGGGGAAAACTGTAGTTATCAATAAAAAGAAATTTGAATTTGATATATCCGGCTGGTGATATTTGAACCATGCAATACTAGTTACGAACAACGCTTCTTGCCTCAATTGTACAGCAAGGCCTAGCTGTTTTGTACCACACTCTACATGTGTGCATATCAGTAAAGCGGCTCATAGTAATAACCAATAACATTTTCTCACCCATCAAAGAACCTAAAACACCTTTTCTATGGACTAATTTAGTGACTGTTAGGGGTCCATTTCCTCAGAAGACATTGTGCAAACATTTGTTTCCCCATCAGAGTGGGTATATCCACTCCCACCCTCCGTGTCAGTCCCTTGACCATAGGACACAATGGGGCCTAATGGTGCACCCATGTTCTCCCACATCCCTCTCCTTTACATCGAGGGAGCGACTTAATTAACACCTGTGAATACATGTCCTTAACCCTTTAGAAGCCGCATGATGCCTGAAGGTTCATGCCATATTGGTCGTCATGATGCACCAATATAGTGCTGTGCATAGTTGTATCATGCTGACTCTGTATTATAAATTCATAAAGAGTATCGGCCCCATGATATTGATACTATCTAAAAATGCAGCACACGGGTATATTCCTTTCCAGTGCCGCATTCATAGCTCATCAGGCTGATGATACCCTACTAAGACATATATACCTCTTATATAGGGTTAATGCATGGCCGTTTTAATGATGTTGGACTTTGTACTTAGCATGTGAGACCGTGGAGAGGCACTTTAATGCCATTAAAGACTTAACCAAAGGTGCCTCCATGTGTCTATACACCTTACCTTGCTGTACACACCTGGAGAACCTAAATCTTCACACCTGGAGGTACTATGAGGTGTAGGGAGGTAATTAGGGATTGGGTTCACTTACCTTTCATGTTACCGCCAGGTGTAACAGGTAAGGTACAAATTTTGAGATTATAGAGACCCTTCACCTGCTTGGTCCTCCAATGACTGTTTGATACGCCAAAGCTCATGTTCCTCTATCTTCATGATGCACAAATGTAGCGCTGAGAGACACTGTACATGAGGGCATCATGCTGCCTCCCTAGCATTATATTGATTAATCACCTGAATGCAGCATCTTTTTGAATTGGAAGCCAAGTGGCATGACTATGAAGATGATGAGGACCATCAAGGATCGACACCTGTTTCCAGTGATATTTTCCTGTTATTGATAATATTCATCAATCTTCAGCCAAAACCCCGTTCCTATGTTCAGAATTGAGCATTGAATTACGCACTGGGCACATAAAGCATTGTGTAAAATGTATGGAAGTAAATGTGAGACTGTGCACTTTGAACTATCAAACAGACATACTACCAGGGGAAGAACTGAGGGATCACCAAATACAGAGACACATATATATTATGCACATTGTAGCCCACAAATTGCCTCTGTCGCTGGTATAGGGGAAGAGGTGGAAACTACAGCGCACTACCAGCACAGGAAGGTGGTGGGTCTCTGTGACATTTGGATCTCTCTGTATGCCGTTAAGGATCCAGTGTCAGCCTGGGGGCACCGACAGAGATCAAACAACTCCTCTTAACCCCCAACCCCTTCATCCCAACCCCTCCACCCCCCCCCCACCCTCAGTCACCCCTCCACCATTTCCCCACTGAGAGTATGAAGTCTTCATCATAGAGGTTACATCGAATATCCAATTCCTAAATGTACATTCAGACCATTTCAAACCACTGGTATAGGCACTCTTGGAAATTAGATTTAGGAGCTGCCTATCAGTCCCTGTAGGAAATTAGAAATAAGCCCATCCCTTTGCAGACCTGCCCTTTCTGGGTTTATTGCACTGGGTTTAATGGATATTGGTTCTTCTATAGGGGCTGCCTGTCCAATTTCCCACTCACTCTTTCAGAGAGATACTCTCTAACGGGAATAAATCGGTACAACATGATTACACCATTCAAAGATAGGCTTTGAGCTGGTTACAAATGTAGTATGGGATAAGTGAGTAAATCTAGGGGTATATATATACATGGTGGGATGTCTCCCAATCAAAGGACTATTTTGTTAGATGTAGTTGTACATGTTGTACATGGTGTAAATAGGCTATCAACACTATGGTGACCATTTTTATCAACCCAAAACATGATAAAGTGACTCTAACCTCGATGCTATACCTAAGGAAACACATAGACTAGACTTGCTGAAGTCTGTAGATTTTAATATGAGAGAATTGAAATAAAGTGAGAAAACGAAAATTAAAAACACTTCGAGTGAATTCACTTCTAGTGAATCCTGAGTACAGCAGAGGGACGAGGAGAGTTGGGAGGAGGGCTCAGGGACTGCCGCCAGTTTATGCATTGGCCTGCACATAAAACACTTTCTGTTATTCATGCCTTTTATAAAATTTCATGCAACTGGAACTTTCTTCTGTACTCCTTTCTATTTAGCATAATTCGACAGCTGTCTGATGGATTTCAGACCAAGGTGAACAGCGAAACAAAGAGGATCATTTTTATACATTTCTCTGCACAGTCTGTAAAAATTTCATCCCTTATTTTACTATTTGCAATGGCTGCATTGTGTTGGGGTGTATCCATTCTATAAGAAACAGTCCTTTGTGAAAGATCAGGGATCTAACAGGATCCTAATAATACCTCCTGGGTGTCCAACACCTGGCCCTCACTATAGGGCCACAGCTGATCACACACTGGAGGCTGCCATCTTGTCCCCCAAAAAACAGTTAGCAATTGTGTTATTGAAACTTTCTCTTGTATATCTGGTCTGAGACAGACTCAATGCGCTGTGGAATCCAGAGATGACGCCTGGGAAATTGTATGTCCATTTTCTGCTACTTCTTCCAGCATCCAGGGCACTCCAGTTGATCAGAAGCAGTCCTATATATAGATGGAAAGATTGTAGCACAGTGGTTATAACCCCCTCACAGTCCACCTACCTGCAATAACCCTTTAAGGAATGGATTGGAATTTGCCACATATTGCTCTGGTGGGGCTGTATTTATGCACCGTGCCAACCCTGCGGGGATCTATTAAGCACATACATATTGTCGGCATGATGCATAAAAGAAGGATTTTCTAATCACTCACCAGGAATACCCCAGGCAATAGAGGTCACAATGGATAAAGCACCGTGCAACCCTTAAAGGGTTAACCATCCCACCTTAGAGGTCCATTATTACAGGGTACTTGGTAGTAGAGATGTATGGGGGACAAGGAAACTAGGCCTTTGTCCCTCTAACACTTACACACATTGTTGGCCTTCATGTCTGGTAAGCAATTTCTCTGACAGGGATTATAAGTATTTATATTCTTAGCATTAGCATCAAAATTCTGCTTCAGTATATCTTTCTTGAGCAATCGATTCAGATTATTCAACAGTGTGGTTCTAGTTTAAACTGAGATGATCTTCCTTTGTGTTGGCAGCCTTTGTATGGTCGGTCGTATATTGTACTGATTTGGGCAAGTTACCTTAAATTTTCAAAATACTGCATACTGTAACCAAAGATGTCATTGATCAGGCATTTCACCAATGTTAACAAGTTCTATCTTCATAGAAGTTCACAAAAGAAATAATATGACAAACAATAAGGCCAATTTTTTTTGACAAATAAATTTGACAAATAAACAGAGGAAGAAATACCACCAGATGAGACTCAGGGAGATATATTCAACTATATGTGGGATGTTTCATGGAGATGTTCTGATCCAGTGGAGACAGAAATCAGCTAAAATGCTATTTCCAATTTTCCTGTAAAAATGGGATATGGAGATTTGGGAATTATGTTCTACACTGGGTCTAAGCGGGACTAGAGCTGGTTTCTGGCGGCATGCACTGATAAGAGCTAATAAAACGGAACCAGCTTGTCCCTAGAAGTGGTTGTTATCCAGGTACCCATCATAGCATGTCTTATCAGTGTGTTTTATACCTGTAGTTTTGCCACTTTTAGAACATAAACCAACAAAATTCAAAATGGTGGGCCTACTAGGTATGGGTCTAAAATCCTGTATATTGTGTGGTAGCTGTAATTGTAGTGGTCCTGTCTTACCTCACCTCTCTACCCCTATGCCTCCTCCAGTGCCAGTTGGACAGGGATGTCGCATTTATCATTAACTATACCTAGCCTTAGCCAACTCCATGTCTCAGCCTTATACACCACACAGAGCCAGAATAAATGTTAGTGAACGTTCAACAATTGTGTCACTGTTATTTAAGCATTTTTCAGGACCCACCCACCCCTTGTCACTGTTTTTGTATGGAACATATAGAGGAACCCAAAGACCCCCCCCCCCAACCCCTAAGCAGTGAGGTAATTGTTGAACGTTCCCTTACCATAAAACTTCATAAGGCGCACCTAATGTAACAGATGCACCCTGGTTCATTCAAAACCTGAAAGGTACCAATGGGTTTTGATTTTTCAGGTTTCAGAATCGCTCCCTATACTCTAAAACCTTCGCCTAGTCCGCACTCCTTGACTTCAAGTAGATTTCATAAGACACATGGTATCCTCGTGTATAAGATACAGCTATATGCGAGGTACTATGGAGTGCACCTTATATACTGGCCCTCTATGTATTCAAGGTCACGCTCTTTGGTTGTCATAATGCACCAATGCAATGCTGGCAATATACTTACCAGTGCTGCAATAATACAGAAGGATTAGCATGAAGCACTATTGCATTAATGCTTGGTTGCTATAAGTATGAACAATACCAAATATAAATCATTATTTTTGTTAGCGGCCACCCAAAATAAGGTGCGTGCTCTGTTTACATAATGATCCACTTCTTAGTAAATAGAGCTGTTTCACTGAGGTTAGTACTTCTATGAAATATAAAGATGAATGACCACTTACTCTGTAATCAAAATTGGTATATTTGCTCTTGTGTGTTTGTTATTTTCTTTTGTGTGTGCAGAATAATTAATGGTCTGTATCCCTCCAACCTGAAGGTTCTAAATACTTCCTCAACATATAAAACGATAAACGTCTTGGGCTGCATGGATCCGCCCCTATGTCGTCATTGTCAGTTATAAAGCGATAAATACATGATGATGGGGAAACTCTGGAGAGAAGTAGAACTTTAGAGGGCGGGGTTATTTATATAGAAGTGGTGATGATTTAGATGTAATAGTGGTAAAGAACCATTGTGGAAAAACGCACAGCATGTGCCCCTTTCCCAGAGTTGACAGTTATGGTGACTTAACAAAGACCAATCTGTCGCCATCTCCTGCAGATCCTCCCCACTTTACACAGAATGACATCTGAAATTGACTCAATTTTCTCAGAATCATTCCCCAACGAATGAATGGCGGAGGGAATTTCCCGGTATTTCCTTATTATCACTCACATCTCGTCAAATCCTGCGGGATCTCGTGAGATCTCGCCTGGTCCAAACAGGATGTGGGCTTCCTGCAATGACAATGAGCAATTTTGTTTGTGAAAGGAGAATTTTAAGCAATTTGTCTTTCAAAATGCAAGAATCAGATTTGAATCAGAGGAAAGACTGCTAGTGGAGCAGTTAAGCCTGAAATATCCAAGGTATTGTTCATTTTATTACTAAAGCCTGAAAATTCTACCATAGTTTCTACAGGTTCCAAAGATTTTTTTTTTTTGTAGAAGCATCTTTAGCTCCTTCACAAACCAAGATGGCCACCATCTGAATACCGCTTACCTAAAAAGGAGAAAGTCACAATACTTGCTGTATTCATAAGTGTAATACACCATAGTATAGGTTTAAAGGAATGAGAAAGTGACTGGGAGGGTCAGAAAAGGGTTTCAGTAAAGGCCGGTGGGTGAAATCGCTGCCATAGCAACCAACATAGCAACCAAACATGATGACAACCAAACAGCATTTCTACCAATTTTTACACCTAATAACACATTATCTTATGGTCTTATGTGGTAGGAGTGCCTAGGGTGGGCTAAGGTTATGTCTGGCTGCTATGCCGACAAAGTAATCACAACAGAGACTTAACATGTCCCATTTTATCATGTTTATTACTCTATCATTCCATAGTGCTTCAAACTTATAATTTGGTGTATCACACTTATTTATACAGTAAGAATTGTGACTTTCTCTTTTTTGTGTAGGCTATGTTCAGATGGCGGCCATCTTGGTTTGTGAAGGAGCTCAAGATGCTTCTACCAAAAAATTAATCCTCGTAACTAGTAGAAGCCCTGGTGAAAGTTTCATGCTTTAGTGATTAAATGAACGATTTGTCGGTTTATCTGCACCGCTATGCCATCTAATGGCGTGATTACATTCCACAATACAACGACACTGTTGTTGGTGTTAAGATAGATCAAAATCAGGCCTGGTTGAGGTATTACTCATGCTTCACAACTGAAGAGCCCCCCCCCCATCTAGAATTAAATACATGTAGAACACTTACACAGAGATCTATTGGTATAGAGACTAATGTCAAAATTTCAGCTACAGTAGAACTACTATGTGATTGGCCTACTCTATTCCTTTTCTCAATCTCTTTATTTCTCTCCCTCTGTCTGTCTGTCTGTCTGTCTGTCTGTCTGTCTGTCTCTCTCTCTCTCTCTCTCTCTCTCTCTCTCTCTCTCTCTCTCTCTCTCTCTCTCTCTCTCTCTCTCTCTCTCTTTGTTAGGGAGGTGGAAGGCACTCATTGAGATAGAAGTTCCCAGATCGTATTTCCAAAAGGTCACTCAAAAAAGTTAATATTCACAAAATCTTTTCAAAGCACTAGAACCTTAGAAGGAAGACACACTGAGGACTGTTTGTTCCTCCATACCCCTATACATCAGTCATAAGGTACACATAAAAGTCAAAGACAGGAATGTCTGAGATAATACCCGTACCATCTAGTACTCTATACATGTACAAGTACTGCAGGTAGTCTATACTTTAAGAACACACACTTTTGTCATAAGTTGTACATAAATTTCTAATAAAATGCACTTTGAGCCTTTGAGATGCCTCCAAATATATGCTCGTTTGTCGTCATGATCAGCCAATGCAGTACTGCCCTGTAGTCTTCACACCAGCAATGCATTGGTGCATCATACCTACCCTTTGGTATTGTATCAAATCACGTATATTGGCACAGTGCATTCTTGAATATAGCCCTTATGAGAAAGGTTACCAAGGCTTCATTCAAGCAGCTTAAATCAACAAAATGGGCAGAAATAATGAATTAATGCATTGAGCAGTCCTAGAAGGCTTACAGTAAAACAGACCTTATAGCTATTTAAGGTTGTGTACATTTCCAACACATTGCACGTTGACAATGTCAGTGTTAGCCTTCACACCACACACACCTGTACAAGCAGTGGCTACATTTATCTGTGTGGGTCCAGCTTCACCCTTTTTCACACTGAATTACACCTCAATACAACGTCCAGGTATACCTCCCAGCTATAGACTGGTTAATGAACAGGGGGGTATTTCAGAAAATAGGGCAAATCGATTCGAAATTATAAAGATTAACATCTTTAGTCTATAGATAAGATTCTTACTGGCCTACCAATATGAGGACCCAAGAGAGATTCTGTCACATGCTATTGTGAATTGGAATCACTGGCACTTTGTCAATGACATTTAAAGAACCAAAGTTCATTTTCTAACAGGTATACTATTTTGTGCATGGCCCAGGTAATCATACCCGGGATTTTTACAAGGCACAATTTAGGGGTCTATCAATGTGGGAGCCCTAAAGACACATTGTGTAAATTTGGAAATACAATTGAATTAATGGATCTTGTTAACTCTTGCATCACTTGTAAAACTTCCCCCTGTCCCCGGGTTCCTTTCTAACCTTGACTCCAACTCCCCAGGGCTATTGTGTGGTGGATTTGAGCAGGGTGCTGAATAGAGCCGGATATCTGTGTTGGCCGAAGGGATCAACTATAAATATATCCAAGGAGACTTGGAGGCTTTTTCCCACGAACAAACTGTATGTGCTAAAAGGCTCCCACCAAGACATTGTTGGTTTGGTAAGAAATTATAAAGGAGAAAGTGAAAGGATAAAGGATAAGGAAGATGTCCTCTCACCAGACCTATTCCTGGTAACAAAACATCTTGGTGGCATTACAGAGAAAAGGAGGGTCATCCTTCTTGTTTGGCTGCTTACATACTTTGAATAAGGCCAAAAAAAGGTTTGTTTCCGGTAACATGGTCAAAAAAGGTGAGGTCGGTAGGTCGGATTTTTTTATTTTCTTTTAAGATCTGAGATCTGATCTAGGCATGATTGTATTGAATTGTGGATCCTCTAAGTGTGCCACATCACTTTTTCCATTGGTTGTCATGCTTACGATGTATTTTGCAAGACAAAATGCATTAAACAAACAGGAAAATATAGGCATACACTTCCGACCTTAAAAATGTCTAAAATATGAAAAAATGTAGAAAAATATGAAAAAAATGTAGAAAAATATGAAAAAAATGTAGAAAAAAATTTCTTTAAAAGGTCTGAGGTCGGCCCTGTTTAGCTGAGGTCGGTCGGGTGACCGGAAACAAACTTTTTTTTTGGCCTAATCGAGGCGATTTTAAAGGGTTCTGTTGTTTTGTTGTATTTTCTATTCAATTCTAAGTCTAAACCATGTCATATACTGACCCCCACACTTTCATATCCATGAGTCATATATATTGGGTCATCTCAAGATCGTTAAACATGGTTAAAGCCTTTGCAATTATTAGTTGTGAAATGGCATAAGAAACATCTTCTTGTAAAGGGCGAAAATGTTATCCTTGTAACCTTGGACCTTCCCATAACTCTACCTGGTCATGTAAAGAATATCCAATGGGCATGTAGATATGTTAAACCTATGATCTATGACACCAAATACACCTGAGTACTTCAGTATAATCACTGATAACATTTAGTGCCCCTATCATCTATACTTTATAAAGGTGACCTAGGGAAAGCAGCACCCACTTCATATTCACCTACCATGTCATTGATACTAACCCTTTAATGGCTGCTGATGCGGGAGTGCATCGCGCCCATTGGTCAGCATGATGCATCATGTAAACCTGTCGGGGATGTATCAACTCGAAAGGGTCTGCATGATGCATGAATGCAGTCCTGGCGAGTTATTCGCCAGGGCTGAATTCATGCATCATGACAACCGATGATCACCAAATCCACTGTTGGGCCCTATAGTGTGTTAACATAGGAGAAACGGGCCCACCATTGAGACAGGAGACCCAGGTATCAGGCACGTCCTCGTCATCAAAGAGATAACAGCCGGAGCACATCAAGGGGAGTTAACCGCTCTAAAACAGCAGTTGACACGGATGATGCAACCCAAGCTTACCCTTCTCACCTGCCACAGGTGATATGTGCTGATAGGGAGAAGTATATAGCACCTTAACTGGTCATCGGCGGTAGGCAGCCATCTTGTCATAAAAAAAATATAGCTGATTCCTACATAGAACAGTTGCCATGCCGTGTGTGTCCGTCATGGGGTATTAGGCCAGCAGGAAAAGAGATCTACTTCATCTTAGAAATTTTCTATTATCTTAATTCAACTTTTTTTTTAAAAGTGTGCTGCAGTCATCCTGTTCTTTCCTTATACAGCAGTGGGCGATAATGCAGTACTTATCAGTGTACTTCATACACACAGGAGAAGTGGACAGTGCCATCTGATGGATGATAAGGGTAGGTCGGTAGGCTTTGAGAATGGCATGAGCCCTATATTGGCAATTGGACAGTCTAGACCTTTGGATTTATATGGGTTATAAACACATAGTTTAAAAGGCAAACGTTGTGTTGTTATGTCTGTCTAAATCACTGAATAACAAAGAAAACGCCCAAAGAAACAAGTGAAATGGGGAACGGACATAAAAATGAAACTTGGAGATAAAGAAATAGCAACCGTTATCTCAAGAGAATGAATTACGATTCTATAACCCCCCAATAAACAAGATACAAACCCTTGGGGTAAGATAATATTAGAAGAGCCTCCTCAGACCATTGTTGCATGTCAAAACAGGAATGCTATAAAAATGCAAAGAAGGTATTTTCCTTTCAGCTACATGAACTGGTATGAAGGACATACCCTAATGGAGTGTTTAAACACAGGGGTCTCAAATAGGCGCTGGTCTTGAATAAATGCCAGGGATATTGAAAATAATCTTGAGCATTAAAAACAGTGTTCAAACAAGCACCTGTCTCGTAGAAAGCGCCGGGGATACAGTGAGATTGAAATTATGAGTGCCCGGGCGCTTATACGGGACGCTACAGTAATTCACACAAGCACCTGTTATTTCTACATGTCCTCCATACACCACCAAGGTATTCTGTCACCATTCACAGCCAGCATGAGATGTAAACAGATTGAGTTTCACCAGGCCTCATACAGGGATGAGGTTTGTATTGATTTCATTCCCCACAGTAAATATATATACATAAAGTCTGCCATTGTTGGTGTGGGCTGAGAGCAGTGTCTGGGGTGGAGAAATAACGCCCAGTACAAAGCTCTAATGCTGCACAGACACATTGCCTGGACTCCAAATTTGGAATAACTCTTTAAAGGCTGCCTAGGGATGTAATACACTGCGGCCATGTATGATCATGATATGGTGGGTAACACTCCAGGGTTGTGTGCATTCATTCGGCATGGAAACCCTTCAATGTTTATACACTCCAAATAGGATAGCCTCATAAAACTGGACAGTGAACCACCATAATTATATTGCAGTGAACCAGTGTAGTTTTTACATGAAGCCCCAGGTGGCAGTATGGTATTAGAAGGAATCTCTGTGAGAATAACATAGATGGGATCTCTGGCAACTTTGGGACAAGGATTCCGTCGCTATTTTGATAACTTATTTTTACAGTGTAAGGCACTGTTGGCAAGTTATTCACCATGCACCACTGCACATCATTAGGTCATAGAAACAGGGGCCTTAAGACATCATATATGGCCCTTTAAGGGTTAGTCTATTATGGGTTCATCTCCAGCAGACCAAACACCCCCTTCACTGACCACCCCCACCCTCTTGAGCACAAGCCGTATTAGGTTCTATGTGCTCTCTCCCCTTGGAGTGTGGTTGTCTGCAGCCGAGACCAAATACCACAAGTTGGTCTGCCTAGAGAAAGCTTGACTGCAGGGGATCAGAATGACAAAACACACATATCACATGACAATGTTCTGTGTGTGCTTGTCACTGATAGGTTTTCTCATGGAGTCCCAGGCCCCAACATGAGATATTATGTTTAGTTTCTTTCTGAGCTTTCTATCCTGCATTAAAACACGTATCTTCTGCTTGCTTAAATTATCATCCCCTGGCGATTATTTCAAAATAGCTGGCAATGAATCTAAATTGTAACATGAATAAGGCAGGAGGGGCGGGGCTAGAGGCAAGGTGATGCGGATAGTTCTATTTTAATGTTATACATGCATGGGGTAAGGATATATGGGGGAGGGGAAGGGGCTAAGGATTATGTAACAGCAACTGGCAACTGGTGGGGGTAGAGGGGAGCTAAACAGCCAATGGGAAGAAGGGTAGGAAGTGATTGACACATACTACATGTAACTGTGGACATGATATAGTAAAACAAAATAAAGACTCCGGCAGAATTTGTACTGGACCCTGGCTTGTGATGAGTTGTTTATAAGTTAAATACCAGCGTTACACTGGAACTGAACCGGTCTGGGACTTACACTAGGGATTGGTAACCTGGTTGTGGATAGTGGTAGAGCGTAGCATTAGATAATGGCGGGAGACGACGATGTCTCATCAGGAGGAGGAGGCATGGGAGGAGGAGGGGACGGTATGTCCTTTGATGATTTGACAACCTCCTAGATAGGCATGCTGCCATCAGAGATTCCTCCCTAAGATTGGCCTATATGTAGGCCTAATCCTGCACGTAGAACAGTCGAACATTATGAGTTTCTTGATGATTTGAGACCTCTGTTGTCGTTAGCTATATTGAAACAAGCTCCTGGCAATATCTCCCTTCTCTGGACTTGTACATATCTTATTCCATCCCCCAAGGCCACACAACTCCTCATTTAACATTGTAGCATTGGAAAGCCTTAAACATGTGCCACTTTTCATTGAAGATGTTTTATTATGCATGGCTGCTATTGTGTCTGCTTCAGAATTAAGATTCTTTTGTTTCTCTCCAACCAGTGGCGGATTTTGAAGGGGGCGCGGGGGGCCAGTATTAATTGCTTCTTTTCAACCCCAAAATTTGCTAAAATACAGGGGATGCGCCCCCTCCTCTATAAAAGCATGTGTTGTTGATTTACGGATTGTTATCAAAGTCCCATTCTGCTGTTGGTTTGAAGCTTATAATATTAAGATGGCAACTATGTCTATTCTTTCATATTTAAAACAAATGAGGGTGGACTTATGGATTGGCCGAAAGATCATGAATGTGTGCCACAAATAAATCCAATCTCCACAATCACTCAAACGTCTGAACCCTTTTGGGATAAGCATATATATATGGCCTAAGTTTGACCACTGGTCAAATACTCTAGACGGCCCCTTTCAGTCCATTGACATACATTTACTGCCATATTCCTCCAATAATACAATCTGGGATTCCTAAATATGTATCTGAGTAGTACCATATGGTGTGAGTAGCACCTGTCACACAGGTCTACATTCTTGTATAAGCTGTCACTACCTCCATGATGGTTACTGAGACTTTAAGGGCCACATAGGGTTCTAATTGTATACATGACCAGCATAATGCATTAATTTAGCCCTGGTGAGTAACTCACCAGGGTTGCATTCATGCCTTGATGATGGATTGATACAGCCCCATAGGGTCACTCTGATACATCAGTGGATTGACTGATCTCTAATCAGTTTGTCTACTCTGCTTCATATACATTGTGCATTGCCAAATTCTACAGAATCTTCATGGGGTGTAAAAATAACATAATCTAAATACTATGTGTAATACCACTTGAGAGGTACTCACCATTGGGTTACTGCTGAATCTTGGTAATAAATGAATAGGAAATTAGGATATCCTTATAGGGTTATATATACAGGTGTCCCATACCTCCATGGTAGGGACTGCATACAGGTGCTAACAGAGCCTACCTCTGTCCCACCCCTGCTCCCTCATCCCCTAACTTGTCCAATTAAAACACACCTATAATCATACTCTCATACCCTGAGGCTGCCCACAGCTCAGACCATGTTCACCACACACCAATTTCTACAGTAATCAGACATTTTTGTTGGTCTTTATTTTACCACTGTCCCTGCATACTATTTTCTTGAGCTGTCTATAAGTAAACAGGTATGAGCAGCTAGGCAGAAAGGGAGAACTTTATATTTCTTATTGAAAAACAGACAGGAAATATATAATGATCACAATACATATATGTAAAATGAGTAATGACTTAAAGGGAACTAAGGGAAGTCAAGCAAAAAGGGCAATCTGTATGCCCCAACACAAAGAATCCCTTTTGTATGGCTGTTCTTACATATTGAAAATATCCCATTTTTTAGTTTTTAAATTCACAGTGGGTACGTTCTGTCATTACCCGGCTACACTGTGACACAGACAGACTGAAGGCTTAAGTCCCCAATTGCAGTCCCCACCAAGAGCCATTATATGAATTAAGTCAAATCACCTGCACTATATAGAAGCATTATTTATGGTAAAGGGGCCTTGGGTAAAGCCATCAATGTCTAGAGCAAATATTACAGACTATTTCAGGTGCCAATGCTGACATTTTCACACAGTAAATGGGTGATAAATGTTCAACATGTCCAAGTTTAAGGTGCACCTAAATTGAGTGTTAGGATTGGTGTAGGTTTGAGAATGCATTTACATGGCTATGGTTTAGGAACATACAAGCCTCAAGCCAGACAACATGTCAAAAGTACTTTCATTTTACATTCAATATGGTTTTGACAATATAATAAGAGGCTCTTTTCATACGGGCTTATATATATATATATATATATATATATATATATATATATATATATATATATATATATATATTGAGAGATCAAATCTAAAGATTTATGAGAGATTTTTTTACAATGATCATGTCCAATTGTGAATACATCATTTTGACATAAGCCATTTTGACATGATAATTCTGATTCTATTCAGGATTCAAAAATGTATTCACCTTACTTCCAATATCAGTTTTAAGTCAGCATCAACTAAACAATAGAAACGTACAACATATACAACTATGTATGTATAACTAGTCACGCTAAAACACCACAGTAGCATTCATGTTGTGCTATATTTTTATTTGTCAATCACAGTGGCCAAGATTGTTCAGACTTTGCGTGTCAGACTTCCATTAGGATCAGCCTGGCTCACAGAAATGTGGCTAAAAACGGCGTTTTGCACCCATGCTTGGACCTGTCAATTGGCAAACACTCCTCATTATGCCCAATCACACCTCGGCCTGCCACCACTATAGGGTCCTGGCCAACTGGACGAACAAGGTGAGGGTCCTGTGGTTTGCAGTGGTCTGAAACTGTGATATCTGACCACCCAACCAATATCTGTGTAAAAATGAACACTAGATCCATATCTGTAATACCCATCCAACCACACTATCTATAAATTAACACTATCTGTAGAAACTTTCCCGTCAATATGTTAAGGCACATAAGCAATGTTGATACACTTAATTCAATGAGGAATCTAGTACTGTATCTTTGATACCGTTAAAGTTTTTTGATACACTGAGTTTGATACAGATAGCATTATTTTTACGCAGATATAGTGGGTGGATGGTCAGCATCTAACTTTAGTACTACAGATAAAGGCTCTTTACACAGTCTTTTTACAAAATGCACTATATATACTGATGGATGGAGTTAGTGCTGAAGACTGAGCTGCTCACGGCACTTCCTGCCCCTTCTTAGAGAATTGTAGTACACATCAACTCATGATCCTTTGTGGTTAAAATGACATAACATACTCTTGGGTCACTCACGTGGAGGATGTTGCTCCTATAGTAAAAGGAAGAGCTGGCTAAAAATGCCCTCATTTCCAGTCCTTTCTTTTCATGTAGCTATAACTTGTCCCTCGCAAGTGGTCATTCAAGTATGGTGCTAAAAAAGCCGTCTTTGAGTAGGTACCTAGTTGGGAGAAGTCAGTCAGTATAATATACTATAGAGTGTGTGACATGAGTAGGTACCTGATAGTGCAGCTCTCTCTGTTCTAAACAAGGCAGGTGACTTCTGAGACTGATGTGGTGAGTGCAAGTACTTTGGTGAAGCAGTGCATGAATTGTTTAGAAAAGAGGGCACATACTCACAGCTCTTTTTACAATAGGAGCAATACCCTGCCTACATAGGTACACTATCTCAACCCTTTGGAGGTGTATCAACCCTACAGGGAAATGTGATACATGGATGTAGCCCTGGCAAGGTGCTCACCAGGGCTCAATTCATACATCATGATGACCAATTTCTGCATTCTACATCAATGCACTATTTGCTAGCATTTAGATGGTTTAAATGGCATCTCGTCTGGGCTTTACAAAATGGGATTTAATAGCTTTGCCCACATGTGAGTAGCTACCTTCTAGCCTGTCAGGGATAGAGCATTAAACTCTGTTAGTGACCCTATGACCTCAGGTCCACTATTGGTTTGGTCTGGGACCCATCCTGCCCCCCCCCCCCAGCTGCCAAACAGGACTCACCATCCTAAGGCCCCTGACAGGTGAAATCGACAAGGGGACAAGCCCCTTTCTTAGAATCGACAAGGGGACAAGGCCACATCTTAAAAAGGGACAGGGGGGGGGGTAAAGAGACAAGGGACAAATTGCATTTCTTATTGTCCCATTATATTTGTGTAAGGCCTGGTGTTTCTGTGTGGATGCATGAAAATATTTTGATCCCCCCCCCCTCAGAAGCATCAATCCCCCCCCCCCTAAGGACCCAAATATTGTGCAGGAACACGGCCTTTTGATCTATATAGTAATGCATGGGCTCTTTCACTGAAAACAGGTAAAATTATTTTTGAATAGAAAAGAATTTTGACCTTCTCCAGTCAAGGGGTCTTAAAGATTTTGACCCCCCCCCCCACCTCAAACCCACCAGCCCCTCACCTATTGTTAAAAAAGATTTTGCTCCCTAAGTGATTAACCCCGCCCCAATCCCCAGCAAATACAAGCAACACCCTCCCCCACCCCCTGCAAACTCTAATTATCACCCCCTATTATAATTTTGCTTAGGGACAAATGACATTCCCATTTCTCATAATGGACAAGGGACATGAGACCCCCCCACGTCTGGGGCCCTCATCCTCCCCCCTCTAGTCCTACCCCCAATGAGTGTCATAGACACTGTGAAATCAGTAAAACCCAAGTAAGGGGTTGAATATATATTTATAAATGAATAAATAGATAAATAAATAAATGAATTTGTTTAACATCGGTCAGCTTACCTCTAACTTTTTATTGAAAATGTAAAGCAGTTTAAGAACCTTTTACTCATGTTTAACTCATCGTGTGAACACTCCCCTGGTCATCAGGTAAATATTTGGACTAGTGCCAAGTTGTAGATCCACGTGGTCCGTCTGTGGTTTCTGTCCCCTATACCAGCTTGTCAGGACAACTGGACATGGGGCTGAACCTACATTAACCCTTCAATGTCAGCATAATGTCTAAATCCCCATGTAATGCTCCTCGATCGTCCTGATGCATATATATGCAGTGTTGGCGAGCCTACCTTCCAATACATGTCCTTCATTTGGGCATAATGCTGGTCTTCGCGAGTGTATTAACCCCAAAGGGTACACGTGATGCTTAAACGAGCTCTGAATTAGCAACGTCGCCACAGAGCAAAAAGAAAAGTCGGTGGAGTTAGGTCAGTGCGCCTTAAATGTAACCCTGATGAGATTCTTACCTGAGCTGCTCATCAGTGAGTTACTCACCAGGACACCATTCACACGTCATGATCATCAATGGGTAAAATGCATTAATGCACTAGGTGGCCATAAAAAAAGGTAACTCCGCCTCCCGCCACCCCCACCTGAACCCCCCAACACATCATGTGGTCAGCACTGGCTATGAGCTTATAGACATGGTGATATATGGCAGGCACTAACACGACCTATGACTTGGTTTTAGGCCTGACAGCTTGCCAAGGGTTTTACTCCAAATTGTTCTGATTTTAGTCCAGATCTAAGGTCATTTTAGGCCATTTCCACCAGATGGTGTTTTTATTCCCGTGAGACCTGGCTCAGGAAAAATTATCTCAGATTTTCTTGCTGGATGATGGCTACCATGTCTACAAACATGTGGGTGGATGTCAAGTGAACAATATTTGAGTGGATACATACATAATCATTTCAGTGTAGAGATCTTTCAAGACTACAGTCATAATTTCTGGTGTCCAAGCCACAAAACAAAACTAGATAATCATTTGTGTAATTATGTCTGTAAGAGGATAAAGGCAGCAAGTAGGATCGCCTTCTGACAATATATCATAAAAGAGTTTTATTTGATGTGGAATGCTTGACAACACCTTTTTGTTTGTTGGGGATTCTCGCCATAGCAGTTGCTATCTAATCCCTAAGCACACCTCCTTCTCACACGACCATTCACTGGGGAAAGCTGCATATTTTACTTCCTTAGTTTTTGTCCCTTTTCATTGTTTAACCTTGCCTTAGTCAAGCCCACGTAGGTACATATACCATTCATCATGGCATTAAGAGGAAGGACATCCTGGTTATGTACATACCCACCAGCAATTAGGTTTTCATTTTTAGTTTTAGGTGCTTGGTATCATGGCTTAATTCTCAAAAGAGACAAGCAATAAGGTACATGTTGGGAAAGGTACGTCGGGCTTTGGTTCCTTTGTGAGGTTCCTGTATCACACCTCTCTGGTGTAATATTTAATCCTTTAAGAGCTTTAATTTCACATGCCTTTGCCATACATGATAAATACAGCCCTGGTGAGCGAGTTGCCAGGGTTGTATTTGTCCATCATTCTGACCCTATGGCACTATCACACTACTGAATGGTGTGAATGATGCATCAATTGGGAGCTGCATTTGAGCATCATGGTGACAACTTAGATTCAATCTGAAGGTATCATGCTAACCTTAAAGTCTTAATATTGGCCCAGTATGGGGCATCCAGGTGGACCTCTGAATCAACAAGCAGCCACATAAATATGTATTACAGACTTCCTCTGTGTAAACTACAAGATGTAAATGGATCTGTGTTGTAGCATAGCATCAAGTGGATGATGTGGCTTTTGGAAACTGCTTGACTCACTCTGAATAAATACAGAAATAAAATGTTTTTTAAACTGGGCAAGTAGAATTCTTTCTTCTAGCATCTTTGATAGAAGGATGGAGCATAAATTCATATTGCACTATGGACATCTGTATTCAAAATTCAAGTGCTTGTATAAAAGTAGAATCTATCTATAATTGTTCAAGATAGACCTATACATTATACAGAAAATGACCAAATTTACATCCCGATCCCTCACACAAAAAGAAAGAACGAAAGAAAGAAAGAAAGAAAGAAAGAAAGAAAGAAAGAAAGAAAGAAATAAAGAGAGAAAGAAAGAAAGAAAGAAAGAAAGAAAGAAAGAAAGAAAGAAGAGAAATATAAAAGATATTAGAATGCTGATGATGAGATGGCTACCATGCATCTGATCAGTGAAAATGCCACTTCTTTGTCTGAGTCTATGCTCACACGTACACTTGTCACAATAAATGACCTTTCTGTACTGCCACATTGATACCAATGACATTATGTGAATCTTGATACAACAAGTCATGTCCCCCCAGCCATATCTGTTCCCTTTGGACGATTACACCGGTCAGCTGCCGGGAACAGGCTCTGAATACATCCCAGCAAATTGTCGTTATCTGTCGCCATGATTGGTCATCAATGGTGACTCCTTTCTGAGTGATAACTCACTGCGTCATCTTTCGCCACTGTGTGTCAGTCTCACATGGCATGACAATTTATCACAACAGTCACCAACATGATCTCACTCACTGCGTGAGTATGTGCCACCCCTTGTCATCCCTCACAAAGCATGGTGACTTATCACCACCATCGCCAACATGGATCTAACTCACTGCGTGAGTATGTGTCACTGCCTGTCAACTCTCACTCAGAATGGCAGCTTATCACAAGCATCGCCAACATGGATCTGACTCACTGTGTGATTATGTACCACTCCCGTGCCACTGGCATCAACTCTCACACAAAATGGCGACTTATCACTACCATTGCCAACATTGGTCTCACTCAATGCGTGAACTTGTGTCACTCCATGTCAATGATCTCTAAAGATTGCATCATCTGTCACTCACTCTCACTCAGAATGGCAACTTATCACCACCATTGCCAGCCTTTGTCTCACTCAATGCGTGAATTTGTGTCACTCCAAGTCAATGCTCTCTGAGGATTGCATCATCTGTCACTCACTCTCACTCACAGTGGCAACTTATCACCACCATTGCCAAAGGTGTTGAGACAGCACCACTGTTCCACATGTAGCCTATCTAGGAAGTGTGGGCATGAAGTATAAGTCCCATACATATCAAATGTGCTTTGTTTCACACTGATTTCCATGTAATACTTCAGAGTTGAATCAAACAAGATTATATAGAGAGAATATCAATTGAATTTAGATAGAGGTATCTCTAAAATGAAAGAAACTATCCATAAACACCTTTTCTCTGGTTACAGGAAAAATACATAGGGAAATATCAACATGAACACCTTGTCTGTGGTTAGAGGGAAGATACATATGGCAATACCTTCTCTGGCAAAACATACTTTGATCTGGCAGATGTGAGGCTGCATGATTACCAATGTCGATGATCATGAGCTTTTCATCTAACAAGGTGAGTGATCAACCGTTTTGCCATCCCTGGTGAGTGTGAGTCATCACGATCCTCGCCAACTGTGGTGAACATGCTCTATGGCATGGTGTGCGTTTCATCTAGCGAGGTGAGTGATCACTCGTGTCGCCATCCCTGGTGAGTGTGGGTGATCAAGATCCTCACCATCTGTGGTGAACCTGTGCTATCACGAGGTACGCGTTTTATCCAGCGAGGTGACTGATCACAATCCTTGCCATCCGTGGTGAATGTGCATTATGACGTGGTGTGCGTCTCATCTAGCGAAGTGAGTGATCACTCATGTCGCCATCCCTGGTGAGGATGAGTGATCACTCATGTCGCCATCCCTGGTGAGGATGAGTGATCACGATCCTCGCCATCCCTGGTGAACATGTGCTATGACGAGGTGCGTGTTTCGTCTAGCGAGGTGAGTGATCACCCGCGTCGCCATCCCTGGTGAGTCTGAGTGATCACCATCCTCGCCATCTGATGTGAGGCCATGTGATCACCACCATTGCTATTCCTGGTGATCTTGTGCTATAGCGACGTCGTGTTCCATCTAGCGACATGTGTGAGCCACTTCACACAGGTTGACGAGGAGTCACGACAATTTGCTGGGATGTGGCTGATGACTGGCTGGAGCATGTCCCTGCCCATACATATGGAGATGGACTCAGCTCAGGTCGTGTGGGTACCAGCAGGATGCATAAGTACAAAATGTCCACTCTTCTTGCACCCAGACTCTATGTCTCTAAGCTTCTCTAGCTCGACCTCTGTCCCATGTTTTGGTCCATACACACGAGAAAACAATAAAACCTAATGAGGTACATAGCAGATTTGTGCATGCTCAAGCTCTTTCTGCTGTTAGAATCCCAGGTATTGCATGGACTTTTAGTAAAGGGATATTGCTTTATGTGTGATAAACGTAATGTTGTCCTCTTCCTGATTACTCTAACCTTCGCTTCTTGAATATTTTACATTTTGGGCAGAGGTCTTGAGCATACTTTTTTACAGGGAAAGTGTGGTGCTTACTGCAGGCATTAGCAACAACAGCTAAATGTCGGCTGCTTTGACTGATCACGTGATCAGGTGGCGGGAAATGGCGGGAAAACTGACTCAGCATATGCTAAAGCCACCATAAAGTCTGCTCGGTCTTGGAAGGGCAACAAAAGGTCAATTTCCACATACTTAGCGTGGCGACTCTAGATACTATTCGTCAGACTAGTTGACTAGTGTATGGTTCAGAGTCGCCATGGTGTAAAGCATAGGGAACCCCCACAATCTATTTTTGTCTGTGGCTCCTCTGCTATGGACTAAACCTACACAATATTCTAATATAATAACAACTGTGTGTGTACTTTACAATAACTGAAGGAATTTTCAGAATATATCTCATACTTCTGACTTTATTAGCAGATTAGACATTTCATCATTTGGGGCCCTATGACAGATTAGCATTAGAGCATTTTAAGATTCAGAAATGCTTCTCTGTAGCCTTTATTTTAGAATTGTTTCTTCTGAAACTACTAATATATATATATATATATATATATATATATATATATATATATATATATATAGTACAGGTTTCATCTCAGTGGATTTTGGTACAATTGGGTCATCTTTTCTGTATTTGAACCATGTATTCACTGTTAGAGATCTCTATGGAGAAATAAGTGCTAAAGTGTCTGTTGCCATATCTGCATTTTTGAAGATCAGAGGAGTACAAAGTGTAAGGACACCTTCTGCAACTGCTACATTCTTTTCTGTGTTCACTTTTTAATTTTACATTGAAATAATGCTTTCTCAGAATATGTATCTCCTATTGGTGATGAAACATTAATTTGATTACTCCTTTCATCATATAAACAGTTTTGTGGAACACTGTGAAAACATGTATGTGCACAGATGTTACACTGTGCTCCTCCTCTACAGATAGGTGGGGTGATCTGGCCTCACGACTTCAATACCCTACATATAAATTGGTCACACCTCGGTAATGTCCATGATAGCTGTCATAACCCCCAACCCTCCCTACAATAGGGCCACCCATACCTCTTAACCATTTAAGGGCCGCTGATGCATTAATGCATCATGTACATTGGTTGTCATGATGCACCTTATTAGGAGTCCAAAAGTGATGTGGTATTGGCTAATTTGCACCATAAACAAGCATGCCATTCCCATATTAGGAGCCCAATCATGTAGTATTATTATATTTGGAGCAGTTGTTGCATCCAGCAAATGCACAGGTCGTCAACTGTGCTGTAGTCATTCTTATTATTTTACTATAGCCCCATAAGGTGCAAGTGATGAACCAATTCAGTCCTCTGTGCTGTAGTCGTTATTAGATGATTGTTATTGTCCAATACCCTACCTGACAGCTCCCACCACTCTAGGACCCAGAATGCCGACATGACTGTATTGATTATACCCTTCACATTTTCTATTATTCTATCACCCACTAAAACTAGACACAAGATTACAAGTCACCATGCCATGTCTCACAGGACTATTCTCTACTATTACATGACTTCTGTGATTTCGGGTGCTTTTTCTGGATATCCCCGTTCTGATACCTGTCGGTATTGCATGTTATGATGCATGTTTGTAAGGAGTGCTGATATCATGGATATCGGCACTTCTAGGAGTGCTGATATCCATGATACATGTTAAAACCTACGAAATTTTCATTGCCAGAGGTAGGGGTCGAACCTGCACTCTACTGATCCCAAATCCAACTCCCTATGCATTGCACCACGGGGACTGACGGGAAAATGTGTGTGTTTGCCTGTATATGTATAATGCCATAGCCACTACCTTGATAGTAGCGACCCCAGCATGGAGGCATGTTATCCATGGATAACATGCCTCCTTAAATGGATAACCGCACGCCTTACAAAAGTCATGCTGCATGCATCATGGTGTGCAACATCGACAGGTATATGCATGGGAATATCTAGAAAAAGCTCCCAAAATCACAGAAGTCTTGTAATAATTTTTGATAATTCATTGATGAATCGTGTAATAAGCTTAGTAAGGTATGAGCTAACAGGCACCGAATTGCTTGTATCGTAGGATATCAAAACGAGTGGGTGTAGCCCACAAGTTTTAATATCCTACAATACAAGCAATTCGGTGCCTGTTAGCTCATACATTACTTAGTTGCTACATGTATTCTATTGAAATCTACAACACTACGGTTTTATTGTCTGACTACTTAGCTTGTTAGCTTGCCCGGTTTCCTTCTTTAATCTTATTTTCCTCTCTGTTCCCTTCCTTTATTTTATGTCTGAAGCTTTCTTCACCAACATTGTGCTCATTTTGTTAATCTCGCTTTTGAAATTCACATCATACCAAAACACCACACAAGAAGTACATTCCCATTTGTTAACCCTTTGAGGACTGCTTGTAGTTCCTCTTTTGTCACGCATGCAGTAATATTATTGTGTTGTTGAGAACACTCGCACTGATAAAGGTAGAAATACTGCAGTACCTTTCTTATAAAGCGACCCCGCATATAAGACGCACCCTGAGTTCAAGGTGCATGCACTTGGGGCTGTTTCTGGCTACTCAATGTGGAGTTTAAGTAATTTTACCCCACCTATAAAGCGCACCCAGATTTTGGGAGGGTCCTATAAGGCGGCATAGGGTATGTTCATGTATAAGCCACGCCTTATATACGAAAGATACATCATGTCAATACTTTCAGGGGTAACGATCTCGTAGGATCGATATAATACCCCAGTATGGTGCATAAAATGCAACAATGGCAAGTTGAGCAACCAAGGTTGGATTCTTGCATTATGGCAGTAAATAGACAAAATGCGACAATGAAATAAATTACCATTGCACTGAAAAAAAAAAAAACTTTTGAATCTACCAGGGATCCACGTAAAACTGAACATTGAAAAAAGCCCCAGGTGACAGTATGGTGCTACAAAGAACCTCTGTGCAAATAACAACAGATCTCTGGCAACTTTGGGATGAGGATTATGCCATTATTTCGATGACATTTCTTTTTTTTTTTGCAGTGTGCCAGATTCTTTTATAATTCTTCATAGTATTGCATTCGAATCTCTGAAGGATGGAGGCTATTGCGGTCATGTGTTGTGTCACTAGTTGCCAAGATCAGTTAAATAGATGTTTGTCTCAGTGCCCAGATTTAAAAGCATTTCATGTCGACGTCAAATCTCTGATTTATGAGTAATCTCACATGAGTGGGTAATAAATTTTTACATTGTCCTTTCTATTAATTTTTGTCGATTTAGAAGCCAAATTGGACTCTTCTCAATCCAGGTTTATATTTGTGCAGCACCCAAAAAAAAAGAGATCTCTTGTTGTGAGACTTATTGCTTTTTGGACATCTTCCTCCTGCATAATTTGTGATATTTAACACTTTAAGGACTGAATGGATTATTTATGCCCTTTTGCCATTTGAATCAGTTGTCATGGCTACGTTTCAGCATCATATGGAGTCCCTTGGTATGAGACATTCCCATAGCATTGGTATATATGCCACGGCGACCAAACATCATCGACCCATATCTCAAAGAGATTTCTAGTGAAGATTTCTGTTCTTGCTATGGTAAGTCCTATGCATATAGAGTGGCAGATTATAAATGAAATTGGAAGTTCCTGTGATGTATAATAAATTTGAGAAGTACGATGATTAAATTCTGATGTCAAAGTGATGCGAAAAACGCTAGTTGCTATGCATCTATAAAAATGGAACCATAAGGGAGGGATAGTCACAGTGCTGGGAGTCTGGTGCCCTTTCAATGTACATGTAATAAAGTTGTTATTTTGAGTTTCACATTTTATCCTTCCTCAGATGCAATTGTACCATTCCGGTACAATTTGTCCTTCCTCAGATGCAATTGTACCATTCCGGTACAATTTGTCCTTCCTCAGATGCAATTGTACCATTCCGGTACAATTTGTCCTTCCTCAGATGCAATTGTACCATTCCGGTACAATTTGTCCTTCCTCAGATGCAATTGTACCATTCTGGTACAATTTGGCCCCTATAGATACACCATTATGGTGCTGATAAGTAGGGTCACTTCATCCCTGCACTGGTATGAGAAAGGTCATCAGCCTATAAGCATCATGCTTCCACAAGAGGGTTCAATATATGATGAACTAAAGGCCATAAACCATGGTCGACCTGAGTGTCCTTTTGGCACTGGATCATTCAATGAAGTTGTGTTTTTTTTTTCAACTTTTTGTTGTTGTTGAATAAACCAACTTTCTGCACAGATGATTGGGACGCTGAATTCGTCCACAGGAACCGTTTAGTGTCCGAATATTATCTGTATAAATGTCAATATCTGGTGGTATATTGAGGATACAAAGCCTACATGTGAATGCACGTATCCTCTCTGGTGAATCGAAAGGCCCGTTGATGGTGCAGTATTTGATGTGCAGTCAATATCTGGAGAGTTGTTTGGGTTTAGTAACATTTAAATCTACATTGCTTTAGTCCAACCTATAGTTGCCATGGTCCATGTCAAATCAATCTGTCATATAAAAACATGTCCTTTTAATAAAGACTCACCCATTACCATTTTGTCACAGACCCATTTTCATCTAAAGCAATGAATGAATCAATCAAAGGAGGGAATAATAGATAGAGGAATGTGCCTTTTGTGGCAACAACGTATGGTAATGTACCGGTATACACTTGATGGTGTCGGTGTTCCCTGGTCGACAAGTGCTCCTAGCACCACCCCTCTAGTGGCGACCAGCTGACTCAACCAGAGGGCTCAGCCGGAACTGACCCCGGAGCCGGAACCAGAATGCGTAGGGCTTGCTGGATAATGCTGTCGTCAGGGGGGATTCTGGCTATGGGAGCTTGGTCCCGGCGTGCCGCCGCTATCCAATAATAACGGCCTCTAAACGGCGGTCGGAGACCATCGGAAACACATCAGTCCCCTCAGTGGCGGAAGTTGGAACCCAAAGTGTTACAGAAATAGCTTTACTGTCTTTTCTGTAGAGATTTCTTTGGTTCTAAGAACAACACTCAATTATACTTGCCGCCGTTTCTGATGCTAAATTCTCATGCTATAAACTGAATCAAAGGAGCAAATCTATATATTTCATGTGTAGGTATCATCAGTCTATCATCATGATTCCCACATCTAACCAGTTGGGTCTTGGTATCAAAAGTCCTCTTACCACTTAGATTCTGATTGAACCTTTCACTGAAAAAAAGTGATGAAATGTATGAGGGAATGTATATACTCCAATATACCATGTTAATGTCAGAGAGATTAACCCACTGAAAGATGGTCGGTATAATCAGAATTATTTTTCATTACCCTTGCTTTGTTTATTTACCAAAAACATGGAAAAATGGCTATATTCTAGCATCAATTTTACTTGATGTGACCAAACATTATTACCATCTGTTATCTGGGGCATAGAGATCAGTTAGTGACGCATTGTATTCATGTTTTGCTGCCACCTGATGCCCTGCCTATACTACTTACCTGAGTGGAGAGCGGTGATGAGATCTATCATTCAGTGACTTACTCACTGGTTATTTTGCTGTCACTTGTTGCCCCATACTACTTACCTGAGTGGACAGCGGTGATGAGATCTATCATTCAGTGACTTACTCACTGGTTATTTTGCTGTCACTTGTTGCCCCATACTACTTACTTATTTGAGTGGACAATGCGGTGGTGAGATCTGTCAGTGAGTAGCTCATGATTGTTTTGCTGTCACCTTTTGCCCCACACTACTTACTGACAGCGGTCAGCAAGTTGATCATATCCATGAGTGAGTGACTTATTGATTGTCTTTCTGTCACTTGTTGCCCCATACAACTCGAGTCGACAGCGGTCAGCAGGTTGGTCAGCAATGGGCAGTGTGGGTTAGCTGTGGTCGGTAAGGGCCATCAGTCAAACGCTCATCTCAGTGCTGAATGGGTAGTGGGTAGTTTAGTGGTGGGGCAGGCAATGAACACCGGCCTGCTGCAGTCGTCATGGCCAGTGATAGTGGACACAGTGATATATGGGGAACCTGAAGAAGAAAAATAAACAGTATATAAACACCTCTATGGGTCACATACTGCCTCCAGGTTCATGCTCCTTAGCTGTCATGCTGCAATATGCAGTGCTGGAAACGCATGCACCATGCTGAACCTTTGGGAGTGTATCAACCACATAGGGCCAGCATGATGCATGGATGCAGTCCTGGTGATTTTCTTGCCAGTGCTGCATTCATACAAAATGACTCCAAATGGGCAAAAGGAATTCAAGTACTATGCAGACCTTAAAGGTATAGGGATGAGTTTTAAGTGGTTTGTGTGTACAAGCCACAGGAGCACGTGCTTCAATGCTATGCAAAGACGCTATAGCAGGCCTGGCTTCTGAATGGCCTTTGTATGGGAAGCCACTACAACTGAGGCTTCTGGCCGCTTTGTATTGAGATCAAACACAACATGGGTAGCTGCTTCCTCTATTTATAAGCGTCTGTGGCCTCTATCTTTTTTCTGCCTGATTGAGTAACCATAGTCTTGTCTATTTTTTAAACTGAATGAGTTCGTAGACCCTGGTTCTGTCTATATTGCTATTAAACTTAAAGGAGTATAACGCCTATGGAATAGTATATCTTGTTATTAACGAGATGGTGTGTCCTTGGCAATTCATTACTAGGATAGGGCCTTTGAATGACTGCCGGGTGCATTGTAGCGTTGACATTGAGGAATCCACTAAGTCTTAAATAAGCACCCAGGTTGAGAGCACCGGGTGCTTATGCTGGCCACTAGGGTGTGTTGAGTATGCATTGTAACTGTGGGCAATATATTAAGGTTATTGTGAAAACCTAAACTAATAAGTCCATTGTATACATATGTATAAAGAACATAGCAATGAAATAAATATATGACATACAAACCAAATGAAATTACCCAATTCTTCAAAGCCATCCCCCCCTCACTGCATCCTCCCATCAGAGCTAAACCATGCCAAAACATCAAAAGCAGTAGGAATGTATATATATTGGTCCAGTGTAGTGGAAAAGATAAATCAGGATACATATGTATCTATATCCCCCATGTGCTGAGTCCACTGGTCACCAGAGGGATCAGGCAGACCACTGGGGGTCATCTCGGCAACCAGCGAAAGTCACATGACCTAGCCCCCGAGGTCAGCTGAACCCTAGATAGGATCACGTGACTTTGTGGTTTATGTTTGAGGGGATTGTGGGATGGGAGGGTGTGGTCTGCGTCATGTCATAACCCGGTGAGTGCTGCATAGACCATTAATGTATAATACTCGTTTGTCGTTATGATGCATGAATGCAGCACTGGCGAGTAACTCGCCAGTGCTGCATTCGTGTATCAGTGGCGGATTTACATGGAGAGCAGGGGGGTACTTTATCCTTTATGTCTTTTAATTTGCCTCTTTCATGGCAAATTTAGTCAAAGTGGGAAGTGCGAGCCCTCTTTTTCCAAATCCTGTATTTTTCCGAATCCTGTACATATCTTCCTCTTTGTGTCACACGAACTCTCTAAGGCCAATACAAAGCACTGCAAAGGTGCATAATTCATGGCAACCATGGACCTTGAGGCATCCTGTGACCCGGGCAGGGATAAGATGCTGCTTCTGTGGTGTATGATTTTAGCCTTGGGGGCTGGTTGGTATGGCCTATCAGCGCGGTCAATAATGCCATATTTCATCATCCCAGGACCCTGGGCTGGCTTTCCTCAGGGCTTACAGGGGTCCCGGCCCTGTTGCCCTCCTCTTCAGCAGCACCCCATCCCCCACCTCCTGCTCCCAATGCTTTGGCATTCTCTGTTGTTGGCTCCCATGGTGTCGTCTTCTGGTGCAATGTCTGAGACTCTCTGGTCCATTATCTTAGGAAGACTAATAATATCAGCGAGAGACAGAGAGTGGGGGAGGAGCCAGGGGACATTGTATTGGGGTACAACCAGGCCAGGCCTACCTAGTCTCCAGGAAAAATTGACTGATCGGCAGTGTATAGCTGTACACTGTGATCTTTCAGAAGGAGGTACATGTTTAACGTAGAAGCAGAGTTGGAGAAAAGAAAAGCTATAAGTATTTCAGAAAATGATGTGTTATAACACCACCAAAGAATACACATTAAAGACAGGGAACTCTTTGGATCAGAATTTTATTGGCTATTAACCTTATATACATCATAGATCTACGTTGAGGAAAGTATAATAACTTTAAATCCCCTGAGGTTTCCTTTACCTCTGATTGGAGGCACCCCATCCCTCCCTACCTCTTCCATTTTCTTACACCCAAATGAATCTGACATGGGGGTCAATAATTCCACCTCTTATAAATATCCTCTATAACCCACGCCCACCCAGGTGTATTTATGGAACATAGACCAGGCCTTCCCCTGGCTGCACCCTCACACTTACAGGGCTCTCAGGACACACTTGACCCTGCCACCTCTCTCACTCACTTCCCACCACGTAGGAGCTGCTCTGAGCTGCTCTCAGACAGTGAAGACAAAGGCACTTATCAATGATCAGGCGAGCAGAAAGGGTGGGCCATGGAAATGTACATAGAGTATACTTTTATCTTGCCTATTCACAATCCAATGCTAAAACAATGCTCAAGGGCAGCCTGCTGCTCTTTGTGCTTCACACCTTCCAGCCTAGGGTTTGATGACCTTGTTTTCTTCTGTAGTACCTTGCATGTAAGCCACGACTTATATGCCAGGATAGCCCCTCGCTGTCGCCTATAAAATAGACCCTGCAGGATTGAATACTAGGGAACAGTATGAAAATCACGTAAAGATTTGGCCGCCCAAGATGCTTCAAATAGATCTGCTATGAACTCAAAGTGCACCTTATATGAGGGTTGTTTACGTCTACTTGGATAAAGAGACACAAATCAAGATGGCTGCACTGATCAAATGGACGATTTTCTCTTCTGTTGGATTTATGGTACATTGAGATACCCAGTTATATCCCTTTGCAACAGAGAATGCGTGAGAAGCAGCTCATTTGTATTTCTGTCTTAGTTGCATTCTTTATTCACTCCCTTCCTCCCTCATGACCCCTGAAATACACACTCACTGGAACAAAGCCAACAAATAACCTCTATTCCTCCAAAGTGCCCTATTCCTCTGGCAATTGATTCACTTCACCTATACACACAAGTACCTTTTTAATACAGCAAATACCAAAAAGCTATTTAAGCCCGACCATTCCCTTTATCAAGGAGCAAAAATCTCTCCCTAGCTAACTATGGAGGAATCATCATGGATGTCCCTTGGGGAGTTAATGTCGATTGGCAGAACTGTGAAATCAATTATTTAAATTTCTAGAGAAAGAAGTGTGGAACTTTGCTTCCTGGGATGAGAAGCATTACTCTTTGTGTACATGAGGGGTTTATGGAGGATCTCCTGGAAGATCTTTGTACCTGCTAGTTTTAGCTGTACAACTATGCCGTTAGCAAGGTTAGAGAATTAGCATTAGGATATTATGGGAAGGTAATAAATGTTCGGCAGCCACGTAAAATCAATCAAATGATGTGTTCAGGCTGGAACAAAAAAGGGGGAAAAGCAGATACCCCTGCACTGGTTCCAGTAGCATCCAAATATGTCATCTCATAGTAGCAATATATATTTTGATGATAAAGAATTCAAAATGGCCATAGTTCCTTACAAGTTACATGTTATTTCCTTCAATGCAGATCTAGTAGTTTGACACAGTGAGAGAATGTGAGGTTCTTGGGCCTTTTCTTGCACCTATTGCCGAAAGCAGAATAAAGTGGGGCATCTGTCATCTCTGCTGCAATATACCTTAGGGACACAACAACCTGAACTACACTGTAAAAAATAACTGTTGAATCTACTAGGGATTCTTGTAAAACTGAACGGTGAACCACTGTTTTTATTTAGCAGGGGGCCATTGCAGATTTTACAAGAATCCCCAGGTGGCAGTGTGGTGTACAAGGAATCTCTGTGAAAATAACGATGGATTTCTGGCAACTTTGGGACAAGGGATCTTTTGTTATTTTGGTGACATCTTTTTTACAGTGTAATTAACCAGCATTGTAAAGAGTCCCACTACCTCAAAACAGACTCTGCTGGGAGAGTGTGAGAACTGGGTCCTTTTTAACCACCTCTGCAATTGGTGGCTGACAGGATACTGTCCCTGGAGCTGTCAGAGTCGTAGTGTAGCCCATTAAAGTGTAATGCTGAAGGTCGGCACGGATTAAGGTACAATAGCTGTTATCCCTTTAAGGGCCACTCATGCATTAATGCATCATACCCATCGGTTGCCATGATACATGAATGCAGCCCTGGCAAGTAGCTCACCAGGACTGCATTCATGCCTCATACCGACCCTACTGGGTCAATAATACTTGACCCTGGAGGGTCGGGATGATGCTCCAATGAAGTGCTGGTGAGACTGCTCGCCAGCACTTCATTGGTACATCATGACGACCAATGGGCATCAACGGCCCTTAAATGGTTATAAGTATCTTACTGTTACACTTTCAGGATCAGCACCAAGCTAATTCCTGATCTGAGACTGTCACGACATGTAGGGTATTGTATGTTCTAATGGTGTATATTTTGTACGGGGTTTGAGAAGTAAATGTCATGTTATTGGCAGGGGATGAGATTATTTGCATTCTGTAGAGAAGCCCTATGCATACAGGGGCAGATCCAAGGGAGGCCAAATTTTCCTGGCTGTGCCCCCCCTAGACCACCCCTTCTGGATCCGCCCCTAACATATCTAAAAGACCAAAATTTGTATACACTCTTTTCCCCCTAGTCGACTTCTCCATCGAGCTCTGTTTCTGTTTCTCTCTCTCTCTCTCTCTCTCTCTCTCTCTCTCTCTCTCTCTCTTTCTCTCTCTTTCTCTTTCACTCTCTTTCCTATGGACTGTCATGTGACCAGCAGGTCATGTGACCAGGTGGAGTATGACCAGGGGCGCCCCTAGTGGCCCCTTTGGTGGTCTATAAATATTGAATTGTGTTATTATGGTATGAAACTGGGTAGCACGTGTTGATATTTTTCTTCCTCCCTCTCTCCCTATCTTTCTCTGCTCTCTCTCTCTCTCTCTCTCTCTCTCTCTCTCTCTCTCTTCCTTATTTCTTTTTCATACTCACTCCCCCCATCCCTGCCTCTCTCCCTGTGGGTTTTGAAGAACAAAGCAGTATATAAGGATCCCTTCTTCCCAATTTATGTCGGTGGATCCTCTGTGTGGATAAATTGTCGATCACAATCTACTTGAGCTGAACATTGTAGTACTCCTACAATGGCTCGGACCTGCTCATGGTATAGAGATTGGGGCAGATGAGAGCAGCTCATGGCCCTAAGATGAGATAGAGATTAGATAGACCTAACATGTCCATACTCTTGGTCTGGCTCCTGTCATTTTGGCAGATTATTGGTCCTGACATGGATTGTATCCACAAACAGGGAAGGGTCCTGCTGCTACCAAACCATATTGTAACAGTTGCCGATCCCCAAGAGTATTATGGTGATACAGAAATAAATTTCAGCCCTTGGCCGATGGTAAGTACAAGTAAAGTATGAATTTCACAGAATGAAGTCCTCCGATAAACCCGCCTGTGAGGAAGTCTAGAACCTGCACAACGTTAGTAGGAGAGACTGTTGAGTGTGAGACTGGCCAAAAGTTTGAGGGAGTATAAAGTATTATGGGCATTGTCCATGATAAGAAGCAGACTGCTGATAGATCTGTGGGGAGCTGCTCCTGAGGTACTCAGTTTATTGGGCCATGAACGAGGAGAGCAGACTTCCCCTCAATTATCAATACTTTGTTTAACTACATGTTGTTGTATATCCACCATATACTAACTCAGGTGAGCAGCTCAGGTATATTCTAAGTATAGGTATATGCAGATTTAATATCTCGTCATGGTTTCAGAGTTTAGAGCTGTCCAGTCTCATCATCTTTTCCCTCTTCCTTTCCAATGCAGGGTTCAAGACATTTTCTGAGAAGTGCACTGTAAAAAATGTGTTGTCGAAATAACAGCGAAATCCATGTCCCAAAGTTGCCACATCCATCTTTATTTCCCTGGTAGATTCAACAGTTACTTTTAGAGTGTGAATGCAATGCATACAATTTTGGCCTGCAGTTTCTTAGTGTAAAGCTTTCGATTAAAACATCCTACCACGGGGGTCCATTATGAGGTCTGGTGCCATAATCTTGGAAATTACATTGAGATATATAGGACAATAGAACTTATGATCAGGTCACGCGATTTTTCTATAGGAATAAGTTCAAGTGTAGAGGACAGGAATATTGAATTCCCCCGACATTAAATTATGGGGAAGGTATGTTGATATATGAATACATGCACACATGGCATGAGGATGGATTACATTATGTATTACAGACTCAATAAACCCTTAATAAAATGTCAGAAACCACTGGATATCCATTTGAGGAGAGTTTATACAAGTTATTAGTCTGTTATTATTCTGACCTCCAATGTGTCCAAGGGTATCTCACCTTGTCTGTTTGCCAGATGTCCCTGCCTTCCTCCAGGAGATTTAGTAGATTTACTTGGATGATCTTTAAGTGTATATGGCGGCTCTCAGGAGGAGGTACTGGGCACTAGATCACTTTACCCCTCAATCCTTTAAGGGTTCCCATGATATTTCAAATGTCATGATCTTAGGTCGTCAGGATGCACCAATACAGTGCTGACGAGTCTACTCGCCAGCACTGCATTGTTGCATCATGCCGACCCTCCGGGCTTCATATTATGATTGGTATGAGGCATGGATGCAGCCCTGGTGAGCAATTCACCAGGGCTGCATTCATGCATCATGAAGACAATAATGGACATAGTCGATTAAAACAAAATACCAAGCTTAAAGGGTTAAAGAGCTATGGGGTACCATGGAGTATTCTGTACTTGTTTGTTTATAATAGAGAAGAGCTGAATAGTAAACATTGCCATATCTTCTCCCCCAAGCCCCATATATATGTCATGTCCAGGTACCAGTATGCACCGAGTGGACGGACCAAGTGGTGGGAAAGTACAAGCTGCATAGGGTGGCGTCCAGATGTAAGGGGGGATCAGAATGTGTGGACTGAAAAATAGAGATATTTATGTTTTCCTCTAAACTCTATAATGTACAGTGTGTTTGTATTGGTAATCTTAGGGAACGTTCAACAAATATGTCACTGTTATTTAGGCATTTTCAGGACCCACCCACCCCTTTGTCACTGTTTTTGTATGGAACATATAGAGGAACCCAAACCAAGGAGCAAAACGATATTGGGAGGATAGTTCATGAAATGTGAGATAAACCATCTTTCCAAGTGATCTCTTACATATGAATGTAGCTGTCATCCAGAAGTTCTACTATATATCTAATTCTACTTAATTCTCCTCACCTGCCTCTCAAAGTATATTTACAAAGTTGTCATTTTAGTTTGAGTTAGGTACATGACTTTAGGAAGTGTTGACAGTATGAGTGCAATAAGTAGCATTTATTTATTGTGACGGTTGGGGGTAGTAATTCTATATTCAATACATTAGCATACCATTTATGAATAAAACTAACAGAGACTTATTACAAAAATACCACATAATGCCTGCGTGTGCAAATAGAGTCAAGCGCTCAATTGACAAATCAACAATGGGACGAATCAAGTGGGATGAGGTTGGAAGCAATAAAACCACCATCAAATCAAACAGCCATGGGGATTGGTCACAAAGGACGCAGTCAAGGTCTGCCGCGTTCTCACTGCTTTTGTATGGACTGTCGTGACCAGCGGGTCATGTGACCAGGTGGAGTATGACCAGGGGCGCCCGTAGTGGCCCCTTTGGTGGTGTTTAAATATTGAATTATTTTTTATTATTGTGTGAAACTGGGTAGTGCATGTTGATATCTTTCTTCTTCCCTCTTTCCCTAGCTTTCCCTGCTCTCTCTCTCTCTCTCTCTCTCTCTCTCTCTCTCTCTCTCTCTCTCTCCCTCTCCCTCTCCTCTCTCAATTCCGCCTTCGCTCCATATAATCCATTTCCTCTCCTTTCATTCTCCCTTTCTCTATGTATCGTTATCACATGCACTCTAATGTTCTCTTTTCTTCTTTCCTTCTCTCTCTCTCTCTCAATTTCCCTCTCGCCCACTCTCTCTTTCCTATCACTATTCCTCTCCTTCCTCTCTTTCCATATCCAGTAAACTGTCATTTGAATGACTCCAGGTATGATTCGGATTTCCCAAAGGGAAGAAAACCAATCTCATTTCCAATAATATAACCTGAAGATGAGAACATGGTGAAATCTGAATTGATCCTCCCTGTCCCTGCCCCTTCCTCACTAATTATTATCATTGTTACTCAGGTGAGCCTGACTCATCCAATTACAACATCTACTCAGGTGGCGATGAACCCTGTAACGGCCACATGATGCCTTCAGGGGCATGGTCCTTGGTCATCATGATGCATTAACAATGCAGTGCTGGAGAGTCTACTTACCAGCACTGCATTGGTGCATCAACCACCTCGTGTTATGTGCCCTGCCTATGTACATTGTATAGTGTATTCTAGATTAAATAAAGATTCAATAAAGCTTGTTTAGCTAATGTCAAATCCATGTTAAAGGTTTACTATATTGACTGGACGTAAAATCTCTCGCGGATTGATACATCGGTCAATAAAATCCTTTTTTTTTTTTTAAACCTCATATCGACTCTTTGAGAATACATCACCTCGTAATGATCCACGTGAGGCTTGGATGCAGCCATGGTGAGTAGATTAGCCAAGGCTGTATTTATGCATCATGGCGACCGAGGGGCATGATGCTTTAATGCAGTCTACCGCCCTTAAAGAGTATAACATTCACAGGGTCCCAGGTGATTGAATCACCATGATGACGTCATGTAGGCAGGTAACGGGAGATGTCACAGATTACTGACATGTGACGTCACAAGTGGGAAAATTGGGCCAGAGGACGCCATTTTGGACGCCGTCAGCCATAACGTCCACGATAATGTGATGACCGTGAGCCTAATGGTTCCATTTTCGTATCACATTTCAATTGTCCGCTTGTCTCGTTATTCACATCACCATGAATGGGGCCCTTTCTCACTTTTTTCTTTTCTTTTTTTTTAGGTTTTGGATTTGGCTGCCGGGGGCTCTGAATTTAGAGATAGGCCTACCCTATATTTTTGGAAAGAGAACTGGATGAAAGCAAAATTAACATTCATTAACAGGCATTTTATGATAGCATAGAGCTCTTACATAAGTAATGCTCATGCATAATCTTCAGCTAAATGATGTCATTGAATAAAACAACTCGTATGATAGCCTATCTACAGCTGACCCATGGTAAGAGGGAGAGATACACATTAACCATAATATCATTTTCGACAGATCAATGAATGCCTTGAATTTTGACTTTACGACAAGGATGAACTTAGCAACTACCTTACACAAAATTTCAAAGGATTGATATGAGTTAAGATTCTACATTTGTCCTTGTGATAGAGCCTATCCAGGGTATTAAACCCTCCCATTTCAATATCTGATCATGCACAATGCATTATTAAAAGGTTACCATACTCCAAACAATGTGCTAATTAAGTATTGACAAATATAACATGACGATCTTATCAGTAATAGAATTGCAGAGCACTTTGTCCAATTAAAACCGATGACAGATCTGAATCTTTAATGGGTTTCGTGGGCATCATCAGTGAGATTACACTCCATCTCTTTTCATGATAACATTACTTGAACCATATTAGATCTCTTATATATTGGAGGAAAACTGAAAATAAAAGTGAACGAAGGCCATCTCTAAGCTATTGGCATGTATGACAAGGTAATGATGCACAAAAGAGGACATTTTCGGGACATCTATTTTATCTCATAAATTTGATTTAATAATTGAACCACTGGCCCATTGGACATGCTATTCACCCCAGAGAGGACATTAGTTATGTCCTCAGGGTATTCCCAGGTATAAGGTAGGTTACTGGGTATGAGTGTGAGTTGAGTCATGGTTATTAACCCTTTAAGTACAACATAATGCCTCAAGGATGCATGCATTCATTTGTCATCATGATGTTACCACCAAGACGGCAGTGGTTAATAATACATGCGTAACTAGCCAACACTTCCTTGAACCCTCTGTGAGTAATTTTCTTTTCATGTGTACTAAATCTATAGGATGGGTTTGGTGTGAATGCATCATTTGCACGTTATTCACCAGGGTTCTATTTGTGTATCATTACTGAGGGAAGGGGACCATGTACCCTGAATGTACTGTCGTTAAAGGGTTATTGTAGGGTGGATTATCTGGAGAACAATGACGGAGGTATCAGGTTGATCACCGCCTCAGGCGCAACAGGCCACCTGTGGTTAGTCTGTCTATAATACCAGCGTCTGCTGCTGTCATATTAGGGTCTAGAGTGAGCTGTGGCCATCTTGTGTGGGTTCATGGCGGTGTTTCCAGTCCTGCTGTTAACTATTTGTCTGTCTTTATTGAACTGGCATGCAATTTCTGTCTTTTTCCATTGAAGTTACTACCTGGAACTGGTTGTGGCAATAAAACAGGACCCTTACCTTGTTCTTGAAAGACTGTGCAAAGGAGTTCCATATCTCACACTACATGTGGTCCCAATGCTCTGCCTTTTCACTGACAACGTATGGCTATTCGGGATGAGGGCACAGGGTTTCAGGGCACCTGGATGTCGTCTGCTAATGTGGGTTAAAAGTCGTCTGCTGTTAACAAAGAGTGGGAAAATGAACAAAAAGTGGCGTGTTTTTTCTTCTTGTGGTGAGGGCGGGGGCAGGGGGCTACATCGAGGCTAAATGCTGGACTAAATTACTTCTTTTCTTTAGTGTGATATATGTGAAATTGAGGTGTTGAATCAAGAGAAAATACACCTCCCCCTCATCATTCCCAAAAAAGCCATTGCTTGTCTGATTTAGAATTTGTTCGTATCAAATGCATGAGTAACATAGGTCGTTATGAAAATCATCTGACATGTTAAGATAGGTTGGTAAATTAAGTACATAGAAGGAGCATTGGAACTAGATATAAGTACCTAAACCACCCTCCAGATATCTATATAACATTGTATGGCCTTCAAGTCCTACATGAACCATATGGATCTCCTTCCGGTACGGTCCCATCATGCAGATCTCTATGATTCCTCTGGTGGAAACCACTTGAAGGAGAAAGTTGTCTTTTGATGCAGCCTTACGTTAACAGCTACTGGGCCTCCATGTGGTGTGTCTATATATATTTTGTACATCTGTATGTGAACATTAGTTCTAACACAGTGTGGAAGTTGTCAGATTAAGACAGAGAAATAGGTGCACTCTCCAAGCACATATTTATGTATTAATTACTATTCTCTGACTTTCTCTATACACTAAGCTGGGCAGTAGAATTGGAGTCTTAACAAGGAAGTCTTTTGTACTTATTTTCCCGGAGAGGCTAAGAGTTCTGAGACAGCCATAGAGTACAAGATTTACTCTAAAACAAAGAGAGCAATAGAGGGCAATAGAACCAGTCTACTATTGGCATTGTGATAATAAATGAAAGCGCTAAGAGATAATGATATACTTCTGTCTAATGCCTAGTCTGATGTTCCTCCTGAAGAGCCAGACTGAGACAGAGATCCTAAGCTTCCACTGAATGCACTGAAGGAAATGAACAGATTTCGATTATGGTTCTGGCACCAAAGGTACAACAGCTCAATAATTGTAAATGGAAGATGACTGTGTTTGAGTGGAGAGAGTACAGCTGTATAATACCTCCATGGTAGGCTAGCCCGAGTCTTTGTCTATTTAACCCGTGAGTATGAACCCTCTATGATCACCACAGGGGATTCAGCAGCTAAATGTCGTCTGCCTTCATCTCTCATACCCAAACCTTTGCAGAGATTGAGAATCAAAGCTCCACAGGCTGTCTGATCCATTCAGCCCCCATCTGACAAGACTCAATCCCCTTGTCAATGACCAACTCTATTTGCCAACAGTGTTCACTTGGCCTACAATAACCTCAGCATAAAGAGGTGCAGATTGCTGGGGAGGCTTCATGGTGAGTAGAGAGCAAATTGGATTTTGTCCCCTTTTTTCTTCAATTTATTCCATCAAAATTGATGTGGCCCTACTGGGAGTCAGTAGACTTTGCTTTTCTTATTAAAGCATTTTGGGTTTATTGGAATATTTTTGGGGTTTAGTGATAAGTTATCGAGAAATGATGGAATTGTGTATTGGCGGGAAAAGGCAGACGGTAAATGGTTACAGTGGTAATGGGCTGTTAATGCCTGAGGATCACTTGGGAAATTGGCGCGTGGCATGAGGCTCTGCTGATAATAAGGACAACCTGATGTTTCTATTACCCTAGTAGTACATAACTAAAGCAGATCTTGGTGTTGGCTGAACCGACCAATGCTAGTCACCCTCAAGTCTCGATCAGAGATACTCACTTGATCTGCAACATATTTGTCCGACTTCAAAAGACCAAAGAAAAAAAGGAAGGAACTAGCATAATTATGACGGGACTAGATGAGATTCCAATCTACAGATAGTACCACTAACAACTCTTGTATTTGAGTAAAGAGCAATTTCAGGTTCATTTGTAGCAGACCTTTTTTCGTCCGGCTAAAAGTGAACGAGATGCAAAGCACCTTGATCTGTCTGGTAGAACTGTTTTACAATGAGACAATATTGAAGGTTGCCCCAACTCTCAATTTAACAAGGGATATTCAATTCACCTTTCACATTTTAGTAGAACGGCCACATGTCATTCTTCTTTTCACATTCACCAGTAATCTTCATGCTGCATCAATATCGCTTTCTGACCAGGTGATTATTTGCTTTGCCAATGTATTTCAGGAGGGTCATCAAATACATGAACACACGATATTGATCAATTCTGCATATTCTGCAGTGCCTTCAGGTAATATATTGGGTTAACTTTCATCTCCATAGGTGTAACTACAGCTTGAACCATTTGCTAATTGCTTATGAACTCTAAACCCAATCCTCCTCCAATTTGGCTATTTACTTTTTAAGATGTCTGCAAAAGTTGAGTCTGGCTTGTGACATGTAACCCCAGCCCTAGACAGGTAGGCTGTTTGCCTCAGTCAAACAAAACACCAATATTATTAACAGGTATGGTGGATTTACTCTGAGTCAGCCTTACTTTTAGTTGGATGCTTGTATAAATAAATGAATAAATAAATAAATAAATAGATAAATAAATGAATAAATAAATAAATAAATAAATACTGGCCCTTTTGTGTCTGTGTAGCTAATAACTACACTCAAATTCTATTAATAGTTTTCACACATACTATACATCATGTTGAATGTATAGATTTATTAATATGGATTATTGAGCCAGAATTTACATACCCTACTCCTCAAACTTATTGCTGCACAGTCACTTGATTCCCAAATCCATGTCAAGAATAAACTTGATTCAAGCATCGGACTCAACTTTTCAACTCATAGTCAATCTACCTCAGTTCAGCCAAAGTGACAAGATCTGTAATGGCCAATCTACTCATCTTACATAATGTACTCTATCACTTACTAGCATTTTGTAAGGCAGGTGCTAGTTAACTATATATGATACCGTTCGATTTTAAGTTAATACACACTCTAAAGTTGGGTGGATCATATGAACATGCATTTCTACACAGAGGCAGTTGAGTTGTCAATTTCAGATGATATCTTATTTTATATCAAGATTAAGAGGTGCATATCTAGACAATGAAATATTTCGTGGAATTAAGTTATTGCTTGGGTCAATGAGTTATTATAATCAAATGTGGTATCAAAGCTGATATACAATGTACTATATATATGATTATGGCTTTCAACATATCAGGAGCTTGGCTGATACATTTGTACCATTAGTCCTAATCATTAGGAAACATCTATTCATGGGTCACAAATTGTAGTCAGGCATCCGTGAACACTTTGGGTATATCTTCATTATCAGGGCCTATTCAAAGTGTTAGATTGAACTTTACTTGGCCCCAAGCACAAACCAGTGCCTTTGATGTGCATTATACTACCGGTACCTCCAGGTTCTTGGATCTATTTGCATTAAATCACTGCTAGCCTATTCAGGTGCAGCACCCCTTAGGAACTAGGCTTTGTGAGTATTTGCTAGGTACAAATGGCCATCAATGTTCATTATACGTCTACATATGTGTAGAATCTCTGGCCGGTAGGCAGCCATCTAACAAGCCATTGGAATAAACATATGTGTTTGAATGTGCCAAAGAACTCATGATGCCACTCTAGGCACCATATATTTCCCTGTGTTAATCTTGTTGGCATAGCAGAATGCCTTCTATGAGAAGAAATATGTTTCATATATATTCTTTGTGTGAATACCCTCTATGTCTTCATTGTGATAATTCCTTTGGCCAAGTAAAGAAGACATAATATAAGATGGGGCATATGTGTCCAAAAGACAATTGCATCTACTTTTGACCCAGAGGAACAAACAAAAGAGATAATATAACATTTATGATATTGAGATACATGTATCAAAAAGCCAATTTTTTTTTTTTACTTCCCCTGCTATAGTATTCCTAAATATTGATAGGTCAGACTCAAGACTTTCTTCTAATTATCACTAAGAACATATCCATACCAATTAACCAGATATGGAATAAAGGTGTTTAGATAGCATGAGTTTAATAGCACTTGGCAACTAGAATTATCTGCAAGTTGTTTCCTTGCATCCCTGTTTAGATTATGAAAAGCGTAGGTGATATTTCATCATAATTCAAAATTAAGTCCTCAAACTCATTTCCCTGACCAATTCAAATGCGAATTCCAGACTCTAAGCCATATAAATCTCTAAAATCAGAGCAATTCTGTCACATCTGTTTTTTGCATACCATAGAGATGTACCTCCAGTGGGTACATATCCTCTTTTGGCTACAGTGATATGTAGACATGTAGGTACCAGAGATGACATCACCCTCTAATAGCCCACACTCCACACCCACACATTGGCCGTACACTGGACATGTATGGGAGTCGGTAGCTGACTGAATACCAGAATCACATTATTCCTTTTTGAATAATAGTTCATTGAGCCAAAGAAGGATGAGATTCCTTCAAAAATAAATTAACTAGTACCTTTACAACAACAACAACAAAAAAGAAAAGAAAAAAAAAACTCAGAGATATATTATAAAAGAAGGCAGGGGTATCACCCGGGGCAGTTAGTCAATTCAGTTCATTATAGAAATTTCCATGACATTATCATTGTGAACAAGAAATGGGGTTGTGACCGCATAAAAAAACGCCTCCCACCGTTAATGTCGGTATACCAGTGTTTGATGACATGTCTCATAAAAGCAGACATAAAGAAGATTTCACAATTATCAATTTCTCTATTCAGTAATTTTGTATTGTGAGACCTCATCACATGGGGCAAATGCAATCATCATAGCGCACTCCCGTACCGCTTTGCAGTACCGCCGCTATGCGGCGTCTCATAAAAGCAGACATAAAGAAGATTTCACAATTATCAATTTCTCTATTCAGTAATTTTGTATTGTAAGACCTCATCACATGGGGCAAATGCAATCATCATAGCGCACTCCCATACCGCTTTGCAGTACCGCCGCTACGCGGCGTGGGAGGCGCTAAAAAGTATGATCTTCCATTGTCAGGCATATTGTGACTCTCCTGTCAGAGTCAGGGACCATCAGGAATGTTCTCTTTTTAAAAGTCAGCTGAACATTGCAACTATTTAAAATAGGAGACTATGACTCATTGACTCCCTTTCATAGGAAGACAATATAATTTTCTTTTATGAAATTATGCACATTTTTGTCCATAGCCCAATCCTCAATATGAGCCAGATTTTGGACCGCGTTCAGTGACTATCGTTTCCTCACACAGTCCCATGCTTGCAGACTACCATAATTTAATCTGGAGGGTGTTGCACATAGGGGAAAAGCTAGTTTTGCCTGAGAAGTGCCTCACATGCAGCAGTCACTTTCTTTTCAGTCCTGACGTTTTTTCAGGTTACACAGTAAGGTACCTGCTTGTCCAATACACACTATTTCAAATCAAGGCAAGTGGCTTTTCAGTATTATATGGTGAGTGCACGTTAGATGGCAAAGCAGATCATGACTTTTAAACATGAGAGGGTACCTACTTAATTAGTGCTCTCTTTAGCTTATGTACAACAGCTTCAGGCCTCAGATGGTGGAGCTGGGCGGGGGTGATCATGTTGACATTATTCTGTCTTTCAGGATATGCTGGTCAGACGTATGAACAACACCTCAGCCAACAAGAGGGGGCAAAAATATCTCGTGGTTGACCAGAAGTAGTTGGCATCGGGTGATGTTTGGGTAGGATACATGGGGGTCACGATTAGTGGAGTCAGACATTGTGGTCTACATATAAAATGAGTTTTCATATAAATGTTTACCTTACTTGAATTGTCGCCTAATTTCTTTGTTATTTATGACATAATTTTATAGATTTTTCTATTCTTTTTTTTTTATATTTATGATTAACAGAGCAGATCCGGGAGTTTCCTATGGTGTGTAGCGAGGGAGGTGCATGGGACATTTAGATAACAGAAGTGTAAACATATTAACCATGTTATCATTAGCTGGAGGCCCATGGTGCTAACCTTTTGGGACAGGTGATGCCTGATACGAATTGTGTTGATATCATGTTTGTATTTCATTTTTCAATGTACACTGGTTGAACGGAATGCCTCATTTATAACAAAGGGAATAGATCTATGTCCATACCTTAGACTAAGTTCAAGTAGATGATAATTATATGAAATGAAAGAAAAAATATATGAGTAGACAAGTGAATGAACAAATAAATGATAAGAAATAGCCTTTAATATGTAATACTGAAATATGTAGCCAAATACAATTCAGAAAATGAATTTAGTGTTGCTCAAGGAATTCCCCTCCCCTCTCCAGCTGCCAAAAGTGAAGAAACAGTCGGGACCTCGTACATGTCCACAGATAATGTATATGGGGGAATTCAACTTATGATGTATTTGGCCCTTTTTGGCTTCTGGGAGCTACAGCAAAATATTCAAAGCCCCATTCTTCTTAATTCTAATCATATTTGATAGAAAACATATAGGGGCTTAAAAAAAGGGCAAATTTGCGTATGTCGGCCTATTATTTTTAGAGATATAGGCCTTTGAAGGTGAAAATTCACCAAAAAATGTCATTTTTTCACCTTTTCCTCTATGTTCAAGGTCATGTATTATATGATAAATCATTTCTAGGACATCCTGATTTATTTTTTCCATGAGGGGACACTCATAGCTAATATTTCAATATCGTTCGGAGTTGATTGATCTCGTAAATTTTCCGCGGGAAGGCCTACTTTGAAAAATGACAGGTTTTCTAACCACCAGGCATATAATAAAAGTAGATTAGCTAGCCTGCTAAAATACTAGCTTTATTCTTATAAATAGCCACCATGAAAGGGGTCCTTATAGGGGTCTATTAGGCAGAAAAAAAATTGGCACTACCTTGGAACCCAACATCACCACAGCCATCAACGTAATTTTCAATTTTGAGAGTGTGACCAACGCTGAACGGTCATTTTCCTCAATTAATCAATAAATACTGGTCATTTCTATAATTATTCTACCCAAGCTATGTCAAAATATGTAGTTTCTCACCACAGAAGTAAAAAAGCGAAGAAAGGTTTCACAGGCTGGCCATAAGGGGGGGTTCTTCGTATGTTTCAGCGTTGGTCACACTTTCGCGCTGAAATCAGCGCGGGAAAGAAAAACGACTTCCTGTTAACCGGCGGAAATGACCTACATCCAGGTGTCTTTGTAAACAACTCAGAGGAACCCAAGCTGTGAAACCAGAGCGGTTTACTGCAATTTTTCCTCAACTTTCTGGTGAATACAAACACAAAGGTACGGAAATTTGATGAAATTTTCATGAAATGTTGTTGTGGAAGTGTGCAGGGATATGTAGATTGCTTGTTGTGTACTGCAATGATTTAATTTGGATGCTAGGGGGTAAAAACGATCTGGGAATGAAGTTTCCTAACCGCTACGGCCATTGGCTTGCCCGGGATGAGCGATTAGGCTTGGTCCGGTCCCTCTCCCCGGTAGCTTCAGCGTTGGTCACACTTTGCTCACATGGCCGAGAACGGTCGAAATAGGTGGAATTTGGTGGGATTCAGCTGTAATTAAAGACTGTATCTGTAGATTAGGGTCTGTACTACATCTTAGAATGGTTTAGCACCCTTTTCCTCCATTTTGAGACAACCCCTGGGCTTTTACGAAGCCAGGGTGGCGAAAATCAGCTGAAAAATACATGTTCTTAGGCCCAAAACTTGCTTATTTTACAAATTTTCATGTTTTTTGCATGTTAAAAATCCGGAACAGGCCTCCCCCCATTGTTTTATTCTATTTTGCTCATGTTTGAATGGTCAGCTTTCCCTCAGTGCAAGCCTATAGGTATTTAACCCGAAAATGTGACCAACGCTGAAGCCGAGTCAAGTTCGGCCCCTTGTTCGCCCATACATATACACCGGAGTAAATTCTAGTCATCATTACTTAGATAGGACTAGTATCTAACCTCCTGGCCACATATATTCACTATTTGACATTTCCCCTCTTCTTTATGGCACATTTTTGAAAGTGTGACCAACGCTGAATCGATAAATTTTGGGCTATAAGGTATGAACGGTACACTTCCACTGCACATATGTGATTTATATTTGGCCATAAGATGGCCCTAAGGTTCCTCTAACTTATAGAAGTACCAACAAGTACATCCTGAATACTTCCTAAAAAAAAAAATATGGTTATATTTTTGGTTTTCACAAGGTGTTTGGTCAGTATTTTTCCGTGTCATGTCTGTATGTGCTCATTTTTTTTCTTATACCTATAGGACATCACTAACATCATATAAATGCCCCATAATGTGTGTTTCCTGCAATTTGTCACTCATTATTTACATTTTCCACTTGGTACCAAAATTATCAAAATCTATTAAAAATACCAATTTTATATTTGTAGACTAACCTCGGACATTGTATAACATTATATAGACATCGTATATATTTGGAATTATTTTCTGAGGGTTTTTATGTGTTTCTGGCTATATTTTATTCACTATTTGATTTATTTTACAGATGTCATCAACCAGCTCAGACACAGAGCCAGTGTCTCCAGAGCCGGTCAAAAAGAAGATCGCCATGACGCCCGCGGAACGTAAGCGGAAATCAAGGGCGAAACTCAAGATGGTCCGGGGCGAGGAGGCCATCAACATGAAGAATGCGGCAGACATGAGGGACGAGAGAGCTAGGGACAAGCTCACTGACACGCCAGAAGAGCGTAGGAGGAAGCAAGATCTCTCCAACCTCCGCCCAAACAAGTGTAACGCTAAAAGGTGTGTTGATCTTCCAGTGGGTTACAGGTAAAAGGTGTACAATAAGATTCAATAACAAATAGAGAAATCATAGGTATATCAAAATGTAATATTGGTATGGATAAAGTAGTAAGTATGTATTCACATGCATGTTGTATGTACTCAATTTCTCATTCCTTTTTCTTATTCAGCGTGAGCGGAAGAGGACGGGGCCAGACCCAGGTGAAGGTACATCTGCGGGACCTGCAGCACCACTGCCAGTGTCCCGTGCCCGTAACCAACACCGCGTTGTGCGACACCTCAGGGAGAGTCTGTCTTCAGTGGAGGTTACAATCCAGATGGACTTTGCGGAAAACTGGCTTGTAACATACCCCGATTCGCCACAGAGTGTGTACTACTCCAAGGAGCCAGTGACACTACACCCTGCGGTCATCCACTACAGAGATGAACCCACCGGCACCACCAAACACCACTCTCTGGCGATCTGTACTGATGACAGGAAACATGACACTGGTGCCATCCTGGCCTTTCTGCAAGTCCTGGCAGTGTTCCTCCGTGAAAACCTGCCCGAGGTCAGGATGGTACACAACGCGTCGGACTCTCCCTCCAGCCAGTACCGGAACATTTCGGTGTTTTCGTTGCTGGTACGCCACGAGGAGCTACTTGGCGGTCTCAAAGGTACTTGGACTTATTTTGAGGTGGGCCACGGCAAGGGTCCCTGCGACGGCGTTGGCGCTGCTGCTAAGCGTAACGCAGACAACCTAGTTGCCAGGGACCACATAATAAGGAACGCAGCGGAGTTTGTCTATGAGGGAAACCAACTCGACAGCCTCGTCCACTATGTCTGTGTTCCGGTCGTAGACATTGCAGCCGCCCGTCTCACCATGGTCTCAGCAAAAGCAGACAAGGCAGTGAAGGGCACCATGCGTGTGCACGCTGCTGTCCCTGCCGAAGCCGGAAAGTCACTCGCTGTCCGTGACACATCATGCTTTGACAACTGCTGCTGGGACCATGAAACCTGTGAGTCCAAGCGTGGATGTCCGGGATGGGTGGCACATCAGCTGAGGTTCATCCACAAGGCCCCTCCCCCACCAGAGCAGACTCGTGGCACGCGGCGGAAGAACACCCGACCCATCCGTGCCCCTGCTGAGATGGACGTCGCGGATGCCATCACTCCTCCTCTACCAAAGCAGGGCCTGGTCCAGATGAAACCTCGGCCTGCCAGAGCCCCTGCTGCGGTGGACCCTGACTATGATCCGGTCGTTCGCACCACTGCCTGCAAGCGACCCAGGGACGGCTCAGCAGTTGTGGGACGCAAGCACGCCCGAAGTGACCGGGTGCCTACTGCTGCCACAACCAACAAAGAGAATGTCGCCCCGTGTGCCGCACGAAAGCGTGCCGCGGAGCGCGTCATCGCCATCCCCACCAAGCAAGTGCGACCAGATCTACCCACCTCACCCCTCCAGATCGAGGACGGACCGCCCATGGACCCTCGCGAAAAGATGGTGTATGTACAGGACCAGTACGAGTATGGTGACTACGTCATTGTCGCTGAACTGCACTCAACAGATTCGTCAAAAGACACATGGTTCCCTGGGAAGGTGAAATGTAGGCACGACGTCGGTTACGAGGTCACCATGATGTTTCGTACAAAAAAGAAATACAACGAGGAGGAAATCATTCCTGCCTTCCGTTGGCCCAAAGAAGAACTTGTGATGACACTCGAAGTTTCTGACATCCTGGGCAAGGTGCACCCACCAAGGAGGTATGGCACCACATCCTACACTGCTGCCTACCTCCTGTCCGAAACCACTTTGGACCTTGCTGACCGGAAACTCAAGAGGAAACGAGACGACCTGACCTTGTAACTGACTGTCGTGCTTCATATCACTCTCCCATATCAATTGTCTATGATATCAGTTGCCTATCCCAGAGGGTTGAGACCATGGTCGCTGAAAAATAAACCAGCTACTATAGCCTCAATACATCTGATTTTCCTAATTTATTAACGCTTCAGCGTTGGTCACGTTTTAGTATGGTCATAGTAGAACGCTTACCATCATCATGTATCTTCCTGTAGGGTGTTAAACTGTTTTGTAATGGTTAGTAGACCACTCAGGCTAGTTTATAAAGACAATATGAGCTACCTTTGTATACTTTTATGTTAGGTGTGGCTCGCTGGTAGTTGTAAGTCTTGGGAAAAAAAGTGAAAATTAATTTCAAAGTCATGATAGGGACCCTATATGTGCCTGAAATCTGTATATTTATGCTCTATTTAATAGAGGAAGAGGCTCTGTGCCTTGGAATGTAACAGGGATGTAATCCAATAAGTTATATTGAGTGTATGGTGGAGTAATCAATATGTTGTCACCGCTTCAGCGTTGGTCACATTTTCGGGAATTCTGATGAATTTGAGGAGCTTTAGGTAATATGCTTACCAGCCCAATGAATCATGTTGTATGGTGTTAAACGGTTCTGTATTGCTTAGTAGAAATGTTTGGCTGGTTCAAAAGGGCAAAATGAGTTATGATGGTGTATTTTTATGTAAGGTGTGGCACGCTCGTAGTTGTAAGTCTTGGGAAAAAAAAGTGAAAATTAATTTCAAAGTCATGATAGGGACCCTATATGTGCCTGAAATCTGTATATTTATGCTCTATTTAATAGAGGAAGAGGCTCTGTGCCTTGGAATGTAACAGGGATGTTATCCAATAAGTTATATTGAGTGTATGGTAGAGTAATCAATATGTTGTCACCGCTTCAGCGTTGGTCACGTTTTCGGGGATTTTGATGAATTTGAGGAGCTTTAGGTAATATGCTTACCAGCCCAATGAATAATGTTTTATGGTGTTAAACTGTTCTGTATTGCTTAGTAGAAATGTTTGGCTGGTTCAAAAGGGCAAAATGAGTTATGATGGTGTATTTTTATGTAAGGTGTGGCACGCTCGTAGTTGTAAGTCTTGGGAAAAAAAAGTGAAAATTAATTTCAAAGTCATGATAGGGACCCTATATGTGCCTGAAATCTGTATATTTATGCTCTTTTTAATAGAGGAAGAGGTTCTGTGCCTTGGAATGTAACAGGGATGTAATCCAATAAGTTTTATTGAGTGTATGGTAGAGTAATCAATATGTTGTCACCGCTTCAGCGTTGGTCACGTTTTCGGGAGTTTGCGAGGGTTCGGTGAAGGCCAAGATAAGTTCCTCGAGTTACTCATAGATGGCCAAGGGTCCTTTTCCTGTATAATAGACCTTCTTAAGATAAAGCAGAGTAATTTTCAAGAGAATATGATGAGTTTTGGTTAACTGAGGGTAAAGTTAAAATTGTGGATCGATTTTCACCAAAATTTACACCTCGCGCTATATTACACAAGACCCATAAATCCAAAAGTTTAGATCCCGGTTTTTTGATTTTTGGTCAACTTAAACTACTATATTGTAGTATTATTGAAACAGCATTTGGTGACAATCCAAGCATTACTCAGTGTGGTATTGATGTTATATCTAAAAACGTGACCAACGCTGAACGATTTTCTAAGGGTTTTACACCATGGGCTATAAAAACTGAATCCCTGGGAGTTGAATCCTTGAACATACCTTTCTGATATGCCAAGATATAGGGCTTTCAATAAAATAAAGTGTTATTAAGTAATACTGAGTTTGTAAATCTATCAGTCCTGAGCCAGATATGCATAGAAAGTTGAATCCCCCCATATATGTGCATGACACAATCAATAGTTTGATCATGCCTAACACAGATCCACGTACCGTATTAGCCTGTATAAGGGTCTTGAAATAGCGCCAGTCTTGAATAAGCGCCGGGGCTACAGGGCTATTGACATTTTGAAATGCACTATATTTTAAGTCTTGAATGAGCGCCGGTCTTGAATGAGCGGCGGAGTTTTAGCCTAGTTGAAATTACTGAGCGCCCGGGCGCGTATACAGGCAATTACGGCCCTAACATGATATCTTGCACACCACCTGCCCCTGCAGCCTATAAATCTTATCTTAGTCAGCACTGGATATAAATTTACACATTTGTGTTAGTAGTATAACGTGTAGATAATTAACCCTCTGTGTCTTATATAAGGATTTCAAACATCTGAGGGCCCTATGATGCATTATGCCTGTTATTGCTATGATTCATTTATGATTTCGAGTCGATTCTCTCGGGCTGCACTCATTCATCAATATGACCCTACAGGGTTGATACCCTCCCATAGGGTCAGCATGATGCACCAATGCAGTACTGCATGGCGAGCAGAGTCTCCAGCATTGTATTGTAGCATCATGACAACAAGGGAGAATGGACCTTGAGGCATCTTGTTGGCCTTAAAGGGTTAACCTTTATGTACATTGGTGTACATTGGTGCAATGTGATGTAATTGTTGGCACCTGGTTAGATCAGGGTTAAGCTAGGCCTACCCTATATTAGCCACACTCTGATCAACTCCAGTCCACAATAACAGGTCTTTCTCTGCAATATTTATAGACTGAACAGGGTGTTATGGTTCATCTGGATGTTATTACTGATATATCAAATGTCCAAAATTGACATTTATCACATCTAAATTTATTTCTTTAAATATGTCTCCAATTGTCGCCTCTCCAGCTGTACGTTTATTAATTTCTGGCACTCAAGATGTAACAGCATAAATGCCCCCCCCCCTCACTCCAACTACTTTTCTTTTTGTTTTGTTGATTATTTCTTTTTTTCTAATAGACCTTTGAAATTGACCTAGGTGAAAAATCATGCTGTATCTTACTCAAAAATAACATGTCCATGTAATGTATTTCCCTGTCAAAATCGCTCTATATATTATGAGATTCTTCTAATGCTTGCTCTCTTCTCTCTCTCTCTCTCTCTCTCTCTCTCTCTCTCTCTCTCTCTCTCTCTCTCTATATATATATATATATATATATATATATATATATATATATATATATATATATAAAACTCTTTACCCTCATTCTCTCTCATATCCCACCTTAGTTTACTATAAAGTAGTATACCTGGTAACCTACTTGTTAGAGTCATTTCCAGACGGATGCACACAATCAAAGACCATAATCATGTCTATATAAGCATGAAGGTAGCAGAAAGACATACATGTACAAGTCTATACATAAGGTGCTGATCCTGTTATATGGTGGTATTGGGAATTGTGTACATTGCCTCCTTAATGAGATGGACTTTTCTAACCCTTTCAGGACCAGACATCGTTTAAATACACTCTATCTTTTTCTTCTTGCTGTCATGCTGTACAAGTGCAACCCTTGTGAGTACGTTTTGGAAGATTTCCAGGGCTACACTCATGCATCAAGGCAGCCCTACAGGGTTCACAGTGAAAATATATTTCCTGTTTCAAGACAGTAAAAATCTCACATGTCCATCCAAAGAAAATGAATAATCTAAGTTACCTAGTTACGTTTTCCTCCAGTTAGCATATATAGACAACAAGATATATATAATTTTGGTTATGATGTGATGTGCTGCCCCAACCCGAAAGTCGGTATCGCTAAATAGGTGACTCATCAGCACTGCATTGAAGCATCATTTTAACAAAGAAACCTGAACCTGGAGGCATCATCCAGCCCTTTGTGGGTTAATGAGATGTACCTGTTAATCAGTGAGTTACATCAGCCGACCTGCCTGTTGGGGCCATAGTGGGAGCATGGTGCCAGCCCTGTGATGTGTTATGATGCACTTGCCACCTTATGTAGGTTAACATTGGGGGTAATCAGCCTTGGGCTCTTCAGCTATATAATGAAGATTAACCCACTAAGGGCTTCATAGTGTTTAATGCATTATATACAAAGGAGTCGATACTCTCCCAAGGGGTCGGTGTGATGCACCAATGCAGTGCTGGTGAGTCTACTTGCCAGCACTGTATTAGTGCATCATGGTGACCAAGAAACAAGAGTTTAGAGGCATCACGCATTATTTAATGGGTTAAGAATTTAGGATGTGGGTTGGACTCGGTTTTAAAGAGGCTACTTTAAGCTGTATCCACATACAAAATGTGTACATGTAGGATAATGTTTGAGATGGGATTCTCTCTAAAGGTAACGAATTCATAAGGGTTGGGAATATGTACTGAAACACTGCTAAACATTGAGGGCATAAACGCCTAGCGTGTAGAAATAACATTAAATTTGCTCATAGCTGTTGATTTTTTATACGAGAACAACTATGTTGTAAAACTGAGAGAAGGAGGAAATATGAAATTCCCAATGTAATTTGTGCTCAATTGAAAAAAGAAATGTAACCCTGCTTAGGCCACTCAAAAAAAGAAATGCGCGCATCTAAAAATTGTGTTTTGAATATTTTCTTTTTTTTCTTACAGATTTTTAGTCAAAAACAAGGTGAAAATAGACAAATATGGGCGTATTTTCACAATTTCCTATAATCAGTAAACTCTTAAGTACTAAAATCAAAAGTTAATTCTGGTCTCAAATAACCGGGAGACGGTACATGTTATGTCTCGATAGAGACCTATGCCCAAACTAAAAATAGAAAAATTAAAAAAAAAGTCGCCCTCATCATATTTTTCAGGGGTTGGTGATGAGAAACCAGTTTCTTTTTTTGAGTGGCCTTATAGTATGTAAGCCTACAGTAACACTCCGAGAGATTCCACACAGAGCAACAGCCCTGATATAAATGCTGTCACCTTCTCATGAGAGTGAGGAGTGGTGGATGCTGCACTCATTGCCATGGTGACCTGGTGACTTTTTACCATCTCCTCCCTGCAGTCACTCCCTGAGGAGCACAGGGATCCAGTGTCACACTCCTGACACCCCATCCCACTCTGGACAATTAATAACTCTTTAAGAAAAACATAGTGTTTTAATGCATTAGCTTATCAATAGGTATTTTGGTCGTCATCGTGCATGAATGCAGCCCTGGTGAGTAACTCGCCAGGGCTGCAATCATGCATAATGCCGACCCTCCGGGATCGATACATTCCTCCAAAAGAAATCAGCATGATGCTCCAATGCAGTGTCAACGAGAGTAGACTCACTAGCAGTGCATTGGTGCATCATGATGACAAGGGAACATAAACCGTGACAGCCAATGCTACTCTAGGCAATTAAGGAAATGAATAAATGGCCATCGACTTGACACCACTGTGTGCTAAAAGGTACCCACCCCGCATGGATTGATGCGTGCTATTATTCCCATTGGTCCGGTCGTATTTTGTCTAGCTTTTATATATATAAAAAAAAAAGAAATTACTGGATTATTAAGGTGTTTTGTTTTGTGTCAAGTTATTTTACGTGCATTTATATACAAATGTCAAGTAATATATAGATTCATATGTGACTATCTTTTACCTGTGGTGAAATATAGATTCATGTATTGTTGCAATTCATACTGCAATGTGACTACAATAATAATATTTTCATGATCCGTTTTTTTTTTCTTATATTGGTTTTGATTATGTAAAACTAACATATGGAGATATATTGTAAAAATACTATAGCAGTGTCTATACAACAACCGGAAGAAAACAATAGCAGCAACACAAATAATAACAATAACAAAAACAAAAACAGAAATCTACATGAATACCCCACATGCATTGTCCTTAAAAAAATAATCAGCTCACCCTCTGTCATTGATAATTAGCACCAGCGGACGTTTTCCATCTAGAATAAAATCTTGAATCAACAAAAGATATACCCCTGGGGAGAATGTAATAGGGGTGGAAATTGGGTTGGCTGGCGGGGGGTAGGGGGTGCCCAGGGACCCCAGTCTGTCCAAGGGCGGACGCTGTCACCCCAAACCCTTCAGGGTAGTGTTAACCCCCCCCCCCCTATATCCTTCCCGATTTCCGCCTCCATTCTGGGGTCAGTGGCTTGGGGGTCCGGGGGGACGTTACGCCCCCAACTTGCCCCTATCAGGCCCAGCCCCGCTGACACGTCGTCCCAAAACGGAAGTTTTGGTCTGGAGGGGGAGAGGGGTGCAACAGGAGATTGCTGATGACACTTTGAATGTGGGCTTTGGTCCAGTTCTGTTAATGTTCTTGTTTTACTTATTATTCCATAATATCCACGAGATTAACACCGATTTTTCAGCAACGACTGTAGTCCTATCAGTACGTATCTCTGTACTTATGCATAAGGTAGGCCTAGGATATTGGGAATGTTAACTTGTCTTCAACCATAATACAGTCATAGCTATCATTAAGTATATTTTATATTTCTGTCAAATTTGAGTAGGACTTAATCAAGTAACAGTACATGCTACTTCGTGTCATTTCTGTGCCTTCCAAAAAAGCAATTGACAAAGAAGCTGGTGGCACAGTATAAATAGGAATCCATATAGCAAGTTGTCACATATGGTTTTATTTTTATTGGAATTTAGATTAGAAGTTCTTATCATGATAAAATTTTGATTAACTTAATTCACATCTCCCCGTGATTATTATTACTTTACCTCAAGGCTTAGTGCCAGTCATCGACACAACCAGCCCAATCATGACGTTAATAATACCCTTTGGGGGTACAGTATACAGCCATATAGGGTCTAACTGGTTGTGTCCTGTGTGCAGCCATATTGCCCCCCACACCCAGCACAAGGGCATTGCTGGTTGCTGCAGCTTGGAGCCCCGTCCCATATTATTGATTATATTATGTTTTTTTTATCAAATAACTGGCACTACTAGTCCACAAATGAAGAGCTTTACAAGCTAAATTGAAATTATCTGATCTTCTCCATTTTAGTTTAATGTTGGTCATTCCAATTGAATTAGGCCTTGCAAGGAGCAATGGACCTAGCCACAAATTTTCATGTTTTGATGTAGTTTTTTTTTTTTTCTTTTCTCTTGTAAATATCAGTCTTATTTCATTTCTAAATGGAAAATGTCACCAAGGAATTGTAAGCAATAGAGTCCCCACGCTTCACCCCTGTACTTCCCATATCATAATCACTCTGCTGTCTAGTTTTTGAGGTTTTAGGGGCAGAAATCTGTTACCAATCAGCTGAAATGAACATCACAGCGGGACAATCGTCCATTGACGCCGGCCTCATGTACATTTCGCGTCCATGGGCTGAACGCCTGTGACAGGTTTGGGTACCACAGCCCTGTAGGGGGGTGGGGTGCCATATGACACCCCGCCCAAGGGGCATTGGGTCAGGCGTGGAAAATAAACCGTGTTAGAGCGTGGAAATTAGTAATCCATTGGAAGATTGAAGTTTTTTTAAGTGCTAGAGAAAGAGAGGTTTCAGGAGAAGGATTAACTCTTCCAGGAATTTGAGATAGAGAGGGATAATGTATAACCTGGTATACTCATTAGAACCCAAAGTAAAATGTGTAGACTGTATCTCAGATAATAAATAAGTAAATAAATAAATGATAAAAAGAGATAGGAGCAAATTAATCTGCTCAGCCTGTATTCATCACAATTTAACAAAAGATACTTAGCTGTCATATGGAGAACAGAGAGGTTAGGATGTTTATAATACAGAAGTACATGATAGAATAAATGCAATAATTATGATAAAAAGAGAAGAGATCCACTGTATGTGACACCCTGAACCAAACTTGCGATATCTTGGGGCACCCTCTATCCCTATTTTCCCACAAACTGTGGCAGATGAAAGTGACATTATTTGTTTTAACAAGGTCTAATAGGGAACACCATTGTTGTCGAATGTATTGAATTACAATCACATCCAGAAGATGGAAGGAGGATCCACGCACATGTGCCCTTTGACTGGGGCATTAGTTGTCACCTTTACTTCTTTTTTTTCTATCAGAGTTTTTCTTATCATTTCAATTTATAGAGTAGACAGGGAAATGTGGAGTATATTGCCCTCGATATTGCCTTCTTTTTCTATATGAACATTTAATCTTAAGAATAAAGATTAAAAGGGAAAGCCCTATCAATAATATATTTTGTGTTAAATATACAACCTTAGTAGTGTTTGTTATTTCTGATATGTAAAATTCAGTGCAGGAGGATCCCCAGTTTTATGCCCAGGGCCCCAAAAATAGGAAAAGCCCCAAAACAGGTGGCACTGCCGAAATGGGTAGGACTGACCTTGGAAGGCGTGTTTTTCAACACAGCAGGGCGGAGAGGTTAACCTGGAAGGGGTGGGGGGGGGGGTAGGAGGGAATGTGGTTCATGCACTAAAATGACAAAAGTGGCATCCACCTACACATTCCTATGATTCTCTGAAAGACAAAGGTGAAATAATATCATGTTTCCAAGAAGAAGGAGAAAAAAGAGCATGGTTCACGCCACATCTCTTCAAGCCTGCATTTCTGAACAAATAATTAAATTGCAGATTTTGTTTTTCAAAATAGATTTTCTAGATAGCTGGATTGTTCTGTGAGTGCGTTGGGTTATTTTGCTATGGAGCTGTAGTATTGTAGCATGAGCAGTTTAAGAATTACTGGTCCTCGACTTTTGTATCCCTGCTCTAGCTAAGTCATTATGTAACATTTTGGTTCAATTCTTTTCCTAAAGTGTCCTATGGTAGTATATCTAAGTGGATGCAGAAATTTACAATTATAGACGAATATTTTAATGGATTTTTGGGAAAATTTGCTTCAAAATTTCTTCCTTGCACTCATTATCACCATACATTTGCCATTCACTTCTATAGTTAAAAGCTTGTCCGCTTTTTCTAACTGCTCTACAGCTCACATTTCTTGTATTTTGTCATTTTTTCTCAATATATATGTGATGGCATTAAATAGTTCTGTAAGGGACAGCTATAGGCTTTTAGAGAATTTCAATTGAAATGTGCTTTTGAAGGCTGTTAAAATGGACATCCTCGAGGTTTTAGTATAGCAGTTATGTATCCTCTTCCCTGAGCAGAGCCTAAACAGGTAATTATAATGTGCAGATGCAATCCAAAGATCCTATATAGAGTGACGACTCATATTAGTGTAAGTAGGTTCAAATTGGTTCAAGTAGGTGCAATACTTGATTGGGTAAGGAGGTTATACAGTGCATTGGTCACAACACTCAACTAGTCAGCCAGGCGCGTCTGTCCCTTGATGGTACATGAGGTATAGTGGGGGGGGGTGTAGTAGGGGAAGATCTAGATGTCCAAAACACAGGCCATTATACCGAGCTTATAATGGTTGTATAATCCCCTAAGTAGTACAGTGTGGTATTTGGTCTGGAACTCGTTCTGTGCCTTTACAAGACCCCAGTAACAGAATCAATTTTATTATGATATTATTCCCGAAAGTACATAGCCCTTATATGTCACCATCAATTAGAATCATTTATTAGGAGTCCAAAGTAACATGACATTGCTTTATTTGGAGTCTTAGGACCATAAACAAGCGTGTCATTGCAAAATTAGGAGACCAGTCACGTAGCATTGTTATATTTGGAGGAGTTACTGTGTCCAGCAGATGCATAGGGCATCAATAGTTTACCCCTACCATAGCCCTTTCACTTTTTTCCAATAATTCCATTCTTTCCTGAATATTGATATAATATTATTGGAAATACCAACAACATATCAACCACACTCCTAACTGTTCTATTGTTCTGTTGTTCTATTTTTTTCATATTTTGTGTGGATATAAAATCCTCCTGCTAATAAAACTTATAACAATGGACAAACAAGCTTATAATAATGGACAAACGCACTTACAGTTTTGTTATATACACATATAGCTACATGGACTGCTATAGAATTGGACTGCTCTATATTATGATTTAGCATCGAAAAAGCCCAAGCTACTGCAATGACTTGTAGTTACTGACGATGGAATTAAAGAAGCCACCATGCTAGTGATTGAAAAGTACAATATTGTCGCATAGGATGCAAGGAAAGTCGTTTGAATTTCATCTCAAGCCTAAAGTTCTGTGTCTACTATCTGACATGGGACAGAGAGGAGACACTTAGGATATGCAGTGTCATGGCCGAGGGAGTGTATCGATGTGTGGATGTTAGGGGGCGGGCCCCCCTTGTCCCTCCAGGTGATGGGTCAGAGGATGGGGAGGAGGATGAGGAGGGGGAGAGGTGACACAGGCAGACACTGGGTATAGTGTGTGGATGATACGTGGAGAGTGCCCGGAGGTGCAGGCAGGCCTCCCAGTGGGATGGGTGCAAACACCATTTCACTCTTCTCTTTATGTACAGTAAGGAAATATGTATTGACTCAGCATTTTGTGCGTTTAATGATAAATTTATCTTAAGAGATTAGCCCAATTTTAGAATACCAAATTATCTTTGTTGCACTATCTTATCTTGCTCTCTCTGTCTCATTGTCTGCCCTCTCTCTCGCTCGCTCGCTCTCTCTCTCTCTCTCTCTCTCTCTCTCTCTCTCTCTCTCTTTCTTTCTTTCTCTTTCTGAGTCCTGGTCATTTCCTTTCTCACTCTCTCAAATTCTTTACCTCTCTCAATCCCCTATTATTAAACAGGCTCTGCCCCTAAAGTCTCTCTCTCTCTCTCTCTCTCTCTCTCTCTCTCTCTCTCTCTCTCTCTCTACAAAATAAAACTAGATCTCATGCGAGTTCTATTACTACTACGGTAATGTGATAATATTTAAATTAATGATACTCTGTCCGGGTACTCTGTCCAGAACACAGAACACAGGTGCAGTTCCAGTCCTCCGGTAGGTGAGGGACGTGGTGTGGGTGTGGCCGTGTCGTACACGCCTTACAAATACAGTATTACCCGTAGCTAACCCCCCTTACTCTACCCATTGTTTGTATCATAACCAGTTTAACTCTACCATAGCATTGTGTGTATCATAACTGTGGCATTAAGCTGACCATTAAGGCAGCTTAGCATTAACTATTGTGGCTGTTCAACATATAGTATAGTGAGTATGTAGGCAAAAAGGGGGCATTGTGAGGAAGTACATGGACGCCCAGGACCCCCTCCCATCCTGATACCCCCCTGGTACCCCCCCCCCCATAATTATGCCACAGAGACATTATTATTCTAAGCTTATTTTATGTATTTAATCTGTATAGATTGATTCGACTGTACAAAACTTTCCCTCTGTGCTATTGCATCTCCAGCAGCAATCAGTCTGGCGCTGAATCGCCAGGCTTATGATCCACTTTCACATAATCGTGAAGTATGGAATACACATGCAACACTTGAGAGAACCTATCGGCATTGTCTTTAGTCACACACCGCACATAAACGGTCACTGCAGTTGCCAAAACTCGGCATGAAGGCTGTACAAAAGTGTATATATCCCTTTCCCTTCCCTTCAATGACTGGTTGATACGGTGTAGGCTATCTGCAAATGTCTCAGCCTAAAGTCAGCTGAGAGGGGTGTTACGTTATCCCAGCTGACAAAAATACATGTGGAAATAGATCTTTTTAACATGATACACCCCAGAACACATGTACCATGCTGTCCTGATCATATCAACTGGTTTCAATGTGGACGGGTCCATTAGAGCAGCAAGGGGTGGTCGGTGTAGCCATGTGTTTCCTACCCACCATCCCCTGTGCGGCGGTGAAAGTGGTAGCGTCCGCTGAGCACGTGACTGGGCGCGCAGCTCTGAACTTATCGTAGCGCTCCCGTTAGTTGTCAATGACGCGTCTTCGCTGGAGGAGCGTCTGCATGAACGCTGTGTATTGCAAGTTGGTGGACGCTGTTGCACACTAGCTCCTCCTGTCAAATCAAGAGAACATCCTCTTTATCTTCTCCAGTCCATGGATTTATTATAGCTTGTGTTTTACCAATGGAGTAACTCTGACAAAGCTGTGAGGAAGAAGGGACATTTCAGTGGATTTTTGTACTCTTATTTTCATTTTGCATTGAGGATTATACTTTGAAAGGTAAGTTTGGCAGTGGTTACTGATAGATGGGTGATGTGTATTGGGCTGATTGTGAGCCCGGCCGGTAGGAATAGCTCGCCGGCATTGCCTCGCGCACAGCCCCGGTTAGGGACCACCAGCCACCCGTTCTCTTCTCCCGGACCTCCCTCCCTCATCCTATTTCAGACTTAAATGGTGAATTAACTCTCCCTGCCACTGACAGCAATAGTTCAAAAACTAATTATCACTAGCCCCTTAAGCAGTATTTGCAACCCCTCCCACCCTCTCTCCCACAATGCAAGCAAGCCTGGATGTTAATACCATAGGATATGCATAGGATTTACCTAAAGAATCACCCTCCTCCCCCTCCCATTTTTCTCCTGGTTCAGTGGGCGTGACTGATGTTGGCACTAGTGAAAAAGGAAGTAGGATTAGCTTAGACACGGCTGGACGACTGGTCACTATTCACTGACTAATGTGTAATTATTTCACTGGTCATGCTAATTTGATACAACCAGAGGCAGTGTGCCTGTGTGGTGTTCCAGATATACAGGAGGGAGCTCCAGAGTCTAGGTATCTTTGGTGTGTAGTGTATGGGGGTAGGGTGTGTCTTCCTCACCTGGTCACTTGATAAAGGTGTGCTTTCGTGGTTAGCCCCTGGGGGTCTGGAACTTTTAAGTAACTGTGTGAAGTATTAGGCAGTTTGTGATGGTACATATGATATTGTAGGGTACTCAACTTTTCACTTAGCTTTGATTTTAAGGCTAGACTGTTTGGGAGAAAACAATATATGGGCATCTCAAAGATAAGTCAAAGTCCCGCACTCTAATGGACTACTACTTGTCTAGAAACTAGACCATGTGCCCAATACATATCCAACTTTAGTTTAGCAGATTAGGACATGTTTAGAGGGATGTTTAATCGGATCATACGTTTAGATGATCTATTAGTCTAGTTTGGGTGGTGTAAAATCCCGGGGTAAAATGAGGCATATAAGTAATAGCTGATAGAAATATATGATTTGGCCAAAGCACTGGCAATCATATGCATGTATATGAATTATAACACAAGACCAGAAAGGGAGATACCCTACCCCCACATCTGGTATGATGATCTGCCCGATGGCGCCAGTTTGCCAGTATATTTTTAACAGATTAAAGTAGGTACAGACTGAAGATGATCTCTCTGACTCTCACCCAAAGCATTCATACGACACCCAGCTTCATCTGCTGATGGGCAGATATAAAAATACGTTCATTCATTTGAATTAGGAATGTAATTACTTCATTTCCCAGCTGTCTCGGACTGCTTATAAATAGATTCAGGGGACCCCTGTACTAGCAGCCCCATGGCCTGGGGGTAGGTCTATATACATGATAATACCAATGGGCATGATCATGTATAATCTATGACACTGTATTCATATCATATATTTTTAAGAGCATTTGGCATAGCGCTATACATTGTATATGTTATGTCTGGGTTAGTAATAAGTGGGAATAGAATAGAAGATAGCACATCATATCTAATCTCTTGATGAGTCCTCTAGAATATGAAAACATCGCAATACACGTTACAACATCGATTTACTTACAAAAGTCCTTTACATCAATGTCAAAATAATGCTCGAGATTGGTTTTTGCGTGAAGGATATGATTGCAGATTGAAGTTATTCAGTTTGTGGTTGACGTGCCAGGGCAGAGTGAGTAACTTCCTATTCACAATAAGAGCATCCTGACAACCATGACTAAATAAACAAACATATATACATGTGTCACATAGCAAGAGGAGTTTTGGTGTCATATTTTCTACTTCATCATATTGTATGAGCTAAATTTCTATAGAATTTACACTAGCTAATTATATCATGAATTACTGGTGGTCAAAATGATGACAAACCGAATAAGACAAGCAGTAAGAGTATAGAAGAGAGCAGACTGAGCTCTAGATAGAAATGACATTTCATAAGCCTGATAGGGGGCTGAGTTGGGAGAAAGGGGTATGGAGAGAGACGGTAGAGCCCGGCGGTAGAGGAAATTGCTTGAGAAGGGAGAAGAAAAGGATACTAGTAGACAGAAAACATATGGTTTAGTGTTATACAATAGAACCAGGTGTAAGACAGGCATTAACCTTTTACTATAGGTGCTCAGCTGGTTGGTACAGCTGGAATGTACGTGCAATGCCAACCACAAAGCCTAAAAGGCTATACCTTGCGTATACATTTGTATATTGACTGCCCCTCGGGTTTCTCCCTACAGCTATTGGACATAGAACTTTAACCCCCTCCAAAAATCCCTACAGGATATATAGAGTCAAGCATTGGCGGCATCTGCCTTCAGTCTTCTTAAGGGACCCAAGGACTCTCTCCTAGCACTGAACCCACGTCATCAAAGGGGCCGAACACAAAGGTGTCTCTTACCCCACACACACTGTCACATTCTCACCTACTCCTGCACCCCTCCGGGGGGGGGGCAGGGGGTGGCGGGCGCCCCCATCTAAGTTCTACCCCCCTCAGGGATTGCTAAGTTTGTGATATAATACAGACAAAGAGGGTAGTTACTGTGTGTGTGTCTGTGTGTGGTTGTTAGTGCAGGGGATGATAGAAGTCCTCAGGTGCAGGGCCAGCTGTAGTGTAGTCCTACAGTCCACATCCCACACTTTGGGGTTTGGGGGAAGGGCCTACTTCACCATCACTGGCCTTTCCTTGTCTTCTCTAACTATAGGTCAAAGATGTGAAGGGTCTCCAAGTGTTTTCACCTCAAAACCTCCTACCCTTTGAAGCAAAAGAAGCCTCAACGTCCGTTTTGCCACACATTAACCCTAAGTCCCTTGGACTTCAATCTACCCAGGAGCTCATTGCAAAAAGATTTGGAATTGGTTCTGTCGGAGGTGCTATTCCCAAAACGGAACTCACTCACCTCAGAGAATTGATTCCCTCTTGTGTTGCGAAAAGGGAAATGGTGAGAGGGATAGTATAGGAGTGGTCAAGAGTCAGGGTGTAATTCTCAAATAGGAACCAGTTCTCTGGGGAAGTCAATTCTCAGGGTGGGGAAGAGCGGAGAATTGGAAGATAAAATAGCTACAGTGAGAATTTGTTTCAACAGCCTCCAGTACACATCGTTACGATGGAATGCGCTTTGAAAAGGTGAGAGAAAACATGTATGTACATGATTGTTAGAAATCGCCGATGAATTTCACTGTAGGCACTGTGGGGGGTTTCTTATATATCTTATTTTAAGTATCAAATTGAGATAATAGCTTTTCGAACATAGTAATTTGGCAAGTCCTCACACTTGGCAGGACCACACAGTGAAAGTACAGAGCTCTCACTGTAAAAAATGTGTGTTGCATTTACACACTTTGTAACACACTTCTTTGCAGCATATTTTTACTCACTTATTTTTTTAACACACAACACGCTTTTGCCAAAAGTGTGTTAAGAAGTGTGTTCATGTCAAAAGTGTGTTACAAAAACTGTGTTCATGCATATAGTGTGTTCATAGAAAGTGTGTTGCTTCATAAAGTGTTTAGATATGAAAGTGAGTTAATATTTCTACAATGAAGGGGGTGGGTGGGGGGCATTTAGCCTTTATTTCTTCATATTTTCATTTTGGTGTACTTGTTATTGTCCTGAGATGACATGAGGAAGGTAACCATGAGGCACACATACTTAATCTGGAAAGGAATAACAATATATTTTTGTAAGACTATTATTATGATATGTTGATTTAGTGCATAAATTGTCCTAATATCACTTAAACTTTTACATTAAAATATATTAATACATCAATAAGATATCTTCTGATTTCTCTGTCTAGAATTTAGAATGGTGACTGAGTCTAGGCTCCCATATGTAAAAAAAGTCTTTATGTAGGTACATTATAATGATAAAGAATTATATTCAAAATGCAGAATAGTCACACTTACCTTTTCCTGGTATTTTGTAAATCACAAATCAGCATGAGAACTTGTCAGTGAATGGAGCAAGCAGATAGTTTTCTAAAACAGAAGAATTGGTGAATGAACACTGCATGCTACACTGGATAGTATGTTGGGCAGCATATTGATACAGCTTTTAGATAATTTTTTTATGTGAGTGTAAATCTATGATAAACCAACTTACTACACTCTTTTACAGCTTGTATAGCACTAGTATTGAGGATGATATATAAGAATACTTACCAGAAATAAGCAGAGAAGTGAAGACACTCCTCTCTCCAGCAGGTGCAGATTCAAACTGACTGTGTGTAACTGTTATAACTGACCTTTGGTTAGGTGAGGGGCAATTAATGGGTTACATAATACCACTGATAAGACTGTAGGATTAATAAAATGTGTGTTGATTTAACACACATTTCAGTACCTAAACACTTTTGAGAAAAAAGTGTGTAAGTGTGTTAGAAAAAGTGTGTTGATGCCCTCAAAGTGAGTAAACTGCTCAAAGTGGGTTGAATATCCATGTGTGCTACAATCTTGTGTGTTCCCGCAACACACATTATTTACAGTGCTAGTCTATGGGGTGAAAGTGAACATTAATTTATCCCCTTACATACATAGAATGTGACATCTTAATTCAGTAACTGTGAAGTCCCCCACAATAAAAAGCTGTATTAATCTGCATTTTGACCAGCTCTAGTTTCACTTAGGGAGTGATCATTTTTTAACAACAGGGGGGGGGCTGGTGGGTTTGGGGGGGTCAGAATTTTTTCAACCCCTCGACCAGGGGGGTCAGAATTTTTTTGCCCCCTTGACTAGGGGGGGTCAAAATAATTTCACCTGTTTTTAGTGAAAAAGCCTGCGTGTTACTATAGGTCAAAAGGGGGCGTTCGCATGCGTTTTACACCTCCCAAGGGGGGGTCGAAAAAATTTTGACCCGTCGAGAGGGGGGGGCGGAATTTTTTTCGCGCGTCCACACGCAAACCCACCAGCCCCCCCCCCCCACCCGTTGTTAAAAAATGATCACTCCCTTACCTTTCCACAGTGTATTACAGTTGACCAGAAGGTGTTGTGAATGGTGTGAAAACAACTATTGACCAGCACTCTATATATAGTAGACCCCTCACTCTATACCCTGTAAATCTTTAAGGGCTGCATTATGCTTTGGTCATGAACTTAGTCGCTATGATGTACCAATCGCATCAGTGCAGTGCTGGTGAGTTCTCACCTGCATCGCTTTTCAGCACCCTCCCCTATGGATGCATCAATGGCATTGGGTCAGCATAATGAACGAATGCAGCCCTGGTGAGTTACTCTTCCAGTGGGCATTGATGCACTATAAGCGGCCCTTAGAGTGTTCAGCTGCCCCTAGTACGGTGTTTGGGGGGTGAGTACACAGGTTCTATGTGTAAAGGGTGGAGATCAGTAAGTGGCTCAGTTTAACAGTCCAACTGACCACAACCTAGACTCTCACCTTCAGGTGGGAACCAATTTGGCTAACCCTTTAAAATATCACCCGGTGGATTGAAGCATAATGTCTATTTGTCTCCCTGATCTATGAACACAACACTGATCCTCACCTTTCCGCACCCTTGTATCAGGCTTACCAAACAGGGTTGAGACATTTCCAGAGGCTCTGCAGCAGGATGCATGGATACCCCGGAGGGGGGGGGCACTCCCTACAAATTGTGGATACCATGTGTGAACACGATTTCAAGGCAAAGGGGCATTTTTTGGGCTTAAGGCACGGGCCCTCGAGGGCCCTTGATTAGGGGTGCTTTTTAGGCAATTTTGAGGGAATAGGGGGTATATTTCAGACAGGATATGCACCAGATACAGTCTGAACGGTACAATTTTCTTATCAGATGGGTATGTTTAGGAACAATTTTCAGTGTTTTGTATTATCTGAAAGTCATAACCTAGGGTTAGGTTGGTTTCTTTTGGAGGGCCACCCTTAATTAGGGTATGGTACCTACCACTTTCCCTTGATTGGGGTACAGAATTGGCCATATTTCTACCCCTGAATAGGTACCAAATCCAGGGCCTTGCTCGCACATATGAACTATAGAAAGGATAGAGAGTGCCCCCCCTGGGATGGATACATATTTATGCATAGAGTAAACTCACAGGGACTGCATTCAGGCATCATACTGTCAGGGAGATAAGTACTGTATGCTGCCCTTAAATGGTTAAACCCCTGTGACTACCTGAGACTGGGGAGGTGTCTGGTGAAAGGTAGCACTCAAAACTAGGGTTTTATTCACTAGGATAAGGTTCAGATAGATCACAGTAATTAACCTCATCAAGGCAGATTATGATCTACTAACTACAGGTTATGTGAATTAAGGTATGCTTAAGTTTAGGCATCAAATAGAAGTGCTAGAGCTAGTAGTATTACACAGAGAACCTGGGAGGTCCTGTTGAGGTTATTGTAGTCCAGGAAGTGGTTCGGACCCATTTAGAGAAGGTCCTGAAATTGCCAACCCATAATTGTACTGTATGTATTTGTAAATATAGGGTTAACAGGTCCTAAACATTGCTCCTACTAAAGAGAATGTTCTATATTCCAAATGAATATATCATAGTTCTATCAGACAGAATTATGATAAGATGAACTCCATTGTAAAGGAAAAAAAAGAATGGGTGTTATTCCGAATTTAGTCCGGCATATGCAGGCAGTGATATATTAGCAGCTGAGTTTGACACTGTTCTGTGCACCTCCTATATTTTTCCTTCATTTTTACATGAGACACAACTACAGCCGATAAAAGCCTGTTTAGGTGTGCAGAGATGACACAAACTGTCAGTACACACACAATCTAGATGTAGATTTAGATCCTTCTCTAGTTACACACAGCTCATGGTGTAGGGTGGACCTGCAGCAGGAGTCACATATCTAAGGTGTCAGGGCGTTATCTCCCGCACCTAACCAGGCTTATAAAGGCAGTTCTGTGTGCCTCCCCACCTTCTCTGATTAGCCACCTCAGATAGCAGCAGATATCACAGATATCAGCGTAGAGCTATCTCTAGATCATAGCCTAGCCTATAGGAATATGGTTAGTTGGTTTTGTGAAGGTCGCCATGTTGTCCCCCGATTTCCATTCTTGTCCCCATACTTCCCTTTTCTACCACTGCAGCGCTACTGTTACCATGGGGCTAAAATTCTTATTTTGTCACCAAATTGGTTTACACATTGTTTTTGGGCCTCTTAGTCCTAGGAAGTGCCAAAGATTCACACCATATAGGTACAGCCTATAACTCAGGGATTTTGCCTATACCCACGGCTATACTTCTCTTGTGCATGCATACTGTTTGGGTAGCTCCCAAGGGTTAGATCATCCTAATGCAATCTAGGTTGTGGTCGTTTTAATGTGGATCTAAATGCTGAGGCCATAAGCCTAAGGCCTTGACACCAGCTTAGTCTGTATACCCACGTGTAGGTGTCAGGAGAGAGGAGAAGGTGTGGATATAAAAGAATGACATGACAAATATGCCAAGCTCTCTGTTCACAGAACCCTCGGGAAAATATTTGCGCTGATAACTGGGTGGCAACCAAAAAATAAGAAGAAAAAAATAAGGCAGAAAGAAAAAAAATTGTAGAAGATAAGATGATGAATGTGAGGGAAAAGTATGAAAGCCAAGAAGAAAGTAGAGAGAGAAATATGACCAGAGGGTAGGATTATGGCACTGTGACTCAGCATTGCTACTACCAGTACATGGAGCTGAGCTACACCTTTACAATAATAGTCATAAACCAGCTCTCATATCACTGTTTAGAGGTTGAACTTAATGGACCCCACTCCATAATGTACTTAACTTGTTATCAATTTACCAATACACTTCTAAGTGCTAGCCACTATATTATTATAATGTCCCTGTGTCCAGGTGAAATATATGATGACTTTATGTACCTGCACTTGGGTCTGGGTATCACCTGGCTGGGTGGCTGAGTGCAAGGGGCTACTATTCGTCTATGGTTACTGAGGTCTACTACACTATAATGCAGATAAGAGTCATATGGGTGAGATAACAGTGTTTAATAGACTCCCCATATGCTTTCGGCTTTGCATTCTGTTCTCCCTGGCAGAAGCTTGAGTCTGCGAGTCTCTCTCTCTCCCCATCTCTCTCCATATCTATCTCCCTAGCTATCTCTATCTATCTCTGTCTTCCACCGTACCATTTATTAGATATTCACATCTTGAGGAATCAAAGCCAGGACAGGAGTGTGATAGAGGAACTCAGGAAGCTGGTATACATTTACAGGGGTGGCAGTGGTGCCTGTCCCCCAGACTCCAGTGGGGAATACCAACGATCTTTTGGGAATACGGCGACCAGATGGGCACCGTGGGGGTGTACTGGTCCCGTCTGGCCCCTCCAGGGTCCCCCGCCACCCTGCCTCCCCTCCCGGGACCTCCTCCCCGAGCTGCCGTCACCCGGTCCCTGTACGACCGGTCTCACTCCTCCGGGGGACCTCCTCCCTGGGGTGTGCTAATCTAGTGCAGGGGGATGGGGATGAGTGAGGGGTTTCGGGGGGGGGGGGTAACAAGGCTTCTGGGGTGGTAGTGTATGAGGTATGATAATCCAGACATGATCTTGGTTTAGTCCCTAGCTGGAGAATGCATAAGACCCTAATGCCACGAAATGCACTATTGACGTACATCTATAAAGGATAGACCATCAATATCTTCTTACAAATTTATACATACCCATAACTCATATTTTACGTCCCGGGTTTTACGTATTCTAGAAAAATATTGTTAACATTGATAGTTCTGTTCTTTTGAAATTGAGATCTTCAGCCAACTATTAAAACATTTTAAATTGATATGCAACTTTTATAAATGTTTTCTTATTCAATTGGTGATTGTGGGCAGTCTAGGACCACCCCCCCCCCCTCCCACGCACACACATATTCACCTCAGTGACACAGGGTCATCAATGTCCGCCCAATCACACACACCGCCAACCATGGCAACCTCCAAATAGCAATCAATTCCACATCCCCATTTCCCCACCCCCTCCCCTTCACTGATCCAGACCAGTTAAGTAGTATCCAATTTAATCATTACCCAAGACAAAAATCCCTCCTGAATTTGCATCTGCAACTATTTGCTGCTCTCCGCAAGGAATTTATTCCGACTCACGGAACTTGAGGTATTAATTGCCGACTTAATGTGGGAATTAGAATTTGAACAAAAAAGAAAATGAGACAGAGGAAAAAGAGGTAGACGTGAGGACAAGTTAAGTTGTTGGAGAGTGTAAATGAACTGGGAAGGATTAATCAGATGGAGTGACACATCATAAATCTTAATGAACCCTTTAAAGGCTGAAAGTGCACTTATGCATCAGGCCCATTGGTCGGCATGATGCATGAATGTAGCACTGGCGAGTAACTCGCCAGGGCTACATTCATGCATTATGCCGACCAGGATCGATACACCCCCAGAGGGTCGGTATGATGCCCCAATGACTCGCCAGCACTTCATTGGTGCATCATGGTCATCAATGGGCATGATGCACTCCTACACCAGCAGCCCTCAAATAAAGGGTTGATAGGCCCCCAGACCAACAGGTCCGTTCACAGCCGGCGGGTGCGGCATGTCGTGTGGGTAGGGTGGACAACATGACTGGCCAGATGGAACAAGGTCCCCTCAGTCCTGTTGATTTTAGATTAATTTATCATTTTGGTCGACCACCATATTGATCAGCGGTACACGTTCTACACACACATGGAGATCCATATCGGGGCTGGGAGGAAATTGTCAGTGGAGGGAGAGACAACACAGTGAGGGTTTTATCTGTTTTATTTGAATTCTGAAAGTTTTGATACTGTTCCTGTTGGTACATTTTGTAATGCTCTCTGCTCGATTTTGAAGGTCCTAGTTCTCCAGCACAAGTATAATGATACCGGGTATTATCGATCGTAAATAGAAAGAGCATGCAAATTGAAAATGCTTTATGGAACTTTATCCAGGAATCATTTCTATAGGAAATCAAAGTAAATATATCTGATGTTGATTATTTTGTTTTTTTTCTTCAGAACGATGAGAGTGCCAGTGACAATGGAGTGGTGTTTACCTTTGTTAACATTGGCGCTGGTCGCACTTTTACCCATCACCTCTGCCCTAGGTAAGTCTATCATATTATTATATTCCTTAATATCGAACCAGATCTGGTCTGTTTCATGGTAATCTGACATCTTGGTTATGGAGTCTAAAGCACAGACCAGTTTTGAAGACTGCAAATGAAGTCCACATATGGCGTACACAGTGAGCTCGTTTTGCCGTCACATGACGTGTGACATCATGGGAAACACGTCGTGGTTCAGGTACGTGACGTTGTTGGTGGGTAGAAACATGAATGACGTGTACGTCATTATTTGTCATGTACCACGGACTAGGATTGATTTGTATACATGCATAGTGTAGGTATTGGGCAGGAACACAGTGTTTAATTGATTTAAGTTTGCCATATGAAAGGCTATTCGCTACAGGTGTGTAGACGTTTTTAGGGAGAAACCTGGATTCTGTTATGTTCCTAAAATGCATTACAAAATCTATTTGTAAAATTACAAATGTCTCAAGATCTTTCAAAGTAGCAAAGTTTAGTCCGGTAGACACATCTTATATCGGTTTACATCCGTCAGTGATAACTTTATAATGGTTTTTACATCTGTGGCATGCAGGTGGTCTCCGGCCACGGTAGGATTTCAAATTATGGACACAAGTAAAAGAACCTCACTGAATGTCAAGTGCCATTCAAATACAACTGTGACTACAGTTACTGTAGCAAATTGTACGCCTTGCTTGAGACCTCATTTCCCCTTATGATTGCTGTTATTTTGGACTTCCATTTGTCTTTGGAAGCTGCAAAGTTCAGAAATCTTAAGGTTTCAACAGCAAGGAACGTGTAATTTGCAAGGGAAGAAATATTATGTCACTCACCCTATCACTCCAACATAGAAAGGCAAATAAAAGTGACTGGAAAATGGTAAAAAGATCAGAAGCGTGCCTGGGAATAGTCAAAGCAGAGTAATAATGGGATGTTACTGAGACCAAATTGAGTGAGCATCTATCTGTCCATGAGAGGTGTGGTGTTGGCACCTGTGTGGGAGCCATACTATAAATGCGGGTATATGCCCCATGTTTTGATGTCAGTAATAAAGGTGTTTAGTACGTGTTTAGTAAGGGCTACTGTGTTGTGGTCCAATCTCACACACTCAAGTGTTTTACAGCCCTTCTTTACATGTGTTATAAATCTACACATGGTTTGGCCCATTTAAGGTTGGATAGTTCTTTGATAGGCACACCGTTACTCACCAGTGATGCATTGGTGCATCACGAGAGCCTTACAGGTTTGATACAGTCCAAAAGGTTAGATCGATAAGCCAATGCAGTGGTGGTGAGTCTCATTCATTATGTAAGAGCACTGCATTGGTGCATCGTGATGAAAAACCATATATACACAAACCAGAATGCGTCTTGCAACCCTTATTGAGTTTAAGCTTTGTATTGACACGGCCCATCCTAACATAAACCCAAGTCTATAGGATTCAGTATGGAGGCCTAGTGGAGCCGCCATTTTGAATTTCACTGGTTGAGGTAAAACCCACTGATAAGACATACCGTGATGGGTACCTTATCCCTGGTTAACACCCACTTCCAGGGACATGCTGGTCCCATCTTATCAGTTCTTATAAGTGTGTGTTGCCGGAACCAGCTCCAGACCAGCTAGTTGCCAATAAAACCCTATTGGTACATATAGATATGTAAACATAGGGCGAGTGACAGTAGTGCTTTATGGTTAGGGACTTCTGTTAGAGAGGCTAGGGACTTCTGCTAAAGAGACTATACCATTGATAGCCTCTTTCATGGTCCACTATGGGTGGATTCCTTTTTATAGCTGGCTTGTAGAGTTACACCTTTCTGTATGAGTAGTTGTGGATAGCTCATGAGCACCTCACATCGTGGGTTTAACGTCACACCCTTAGCAGATTGACTCCTACATAGAGCTACAATAGTTTTTCTACCACCCAGCTTCATATGAATAGGCAAATGGAAGTGGCAGTCTGCTTTTCTTACAGAAGTGGATATTGCTCACTCTAAATATGGACTACTGGTGGCCACAAATGAGAGCACAAACAGCTATTCACTGATAAAGGTCACTAAGACCTCTGCAGTCCATTTTGAGCTCGGATAACTTCTTCAATGCAATATGCCGGGGCAATATGCTTCTATAGATTATATTCAGAACGCTGGTGACATCCAAAAGACATTTTACCACGAGCATAACGACTACATTGAATGACAAGTCTTTAGACAGAATCGCAGCCAAATATTTCAGTGTAAAGCATTATGGACCCTCATCTCGATCTTGAGGGACCCAGGTTGGACATGACATGGTCGTAGAAGTAGCCCGGACTTGAAAGGAAAATGAATATTGCAGATAGAGTCAGTAATTGAGTCAGTCTCCCTCTGGCATCTAGACCTAGTGACACCTCCAGCCACAAAGAGACACCAGGCCATGAAATTGAAATGGTCATGGTCCTGATGGTCACCATATGAAGGCCTCAAATAGGGACTTAGCATTTAAAGGGCTATATGATGCCTCTAGGTTTATGAATCCTTTTGGTCATGATGCACTGATGCACTGCTGGGCTCATAGCCAGCTCTGCCAGCACTGCATTCGAGCATCATGCTGATATTCAGCATGTGCACCAATCCCATAGGGTTGACTTGATACATGAATGCAGTAGCACTGGTGAGTAACTCACCAGGGAGCCCTGCATTCATGCATCATGACGACCAAAGAGCATAATTGTGTTGAATCACTATGCGGCATTTAAAGGGTTAATATCCAGTGGTCAGTGTGGGAGAATGACCTACCGTCAGCATGGTGATTGACCCCTGACGGACCGTGGTGACCCCTGGGAGTAGGGAGGGGGTCAAGGTGACATATGGTATCAGGGGGAAAGGTGTGGACTGGGGTAAGTTAGGGTAGCTTATAGTGACAGCATAGGGTAAGGTTCCCTTGTAAGCCTGGAGACAACATAGACTTGTCTGAGCGATATAATTTTTACAGACAGCCAATGTCCTTCTTCTAGGTGTTGAGAGGAAAAAGAAAAGAAGGACAGTGGATTATCAATACATCATTATGCATGGACAGTGAATATTAATTATTCAATGATAATTATGTCATATACATGTAGATGTAGAGTACTCACTCACCTTTAAAACCTAATATTTCTACCTGAGTTATTAGGAGTAGGTCACCATGAATAATGGTTGCCATGGGTACCCAGGTAAACTGGAGGTGACCTTCTTTGATCCTCCCTCCTTCCTCAAGGTGAACAGGTACAAAGCCACCCCCTCCCATACAGACACATACTCCAGGGTGAGACTGGGGTGACAAGTTCATGTTCTGTGGTAGGGAGGTTGGTTGTAGGGCTTGTTTTACACGATAGGTAACACAACTATCAATCAAATGTGTTATTTCCAATGGCAAATATCCATTCCATAAGGCTTATGAATCTCACTCAGACTCCTAATCAGGCAAGGGTTCTTGTTCATCCAAAACTGCATTGTATATAGACACAACATGAGGTGGACAAATCATAAATTTTTAATGCAAATAGCGAGATTACAGCCCAAGTTTACTAGCAAAACATGATACCAGGAGAGACTTGAACCCAGATCTCAATGAGCACAAATCCAACGCTCTAATCCCAAGAGCAACCCTCAAAGGCCCTACTGTGAAATGGGCAGTAAAATACAGGGGCGTAGGAAAAGGGGGGCCAGGGGGGCCTGGGCCCCCCAATCATGAAGGAGGTGGGGCCTGAGTATGTCTGCCCCCCCCCCAATATTTTCCAAGAACTCATAAACACAATGGAAAAGAAGCTAAAACTTTACATCTAAAATTAGATTATTATGGTGATGTCATAGGGAGAATGAGGGTCTCAGCCTTAAGTTAGATCCAAAATTTACCAAAAATCACTTTTCTATATGAATTCTAAATACACATATATAGACGCTATCACGCATCAGCCTACAATTCAAGGTAGTCGCGATGGTGCCCTCGCCGCCCCCCCCCCCCCAATGAAGATTTGCTTCCTACGCCTCTGAAATAGAAAAGCAAAAGCAAAATTCATTGCTGGACTTGACTCAATCTAGGTTTGACTCAGCTTACAGTCACAAGTTAAGGACAGACATAGACAGTTTGACTCCCATGTGACAGGGAACTATCCTATTAGCTGGCCGATGGCGTCTGATGGCGGCAGAACCTGTGCTGGGGTCGTGTCAGGATTGTGATAATAGAGATAACGAGGGGGAGATTGGCAGAGACTGGTGAGAGGCCAACATGTGGTAGTTAGCCCTTTAATGGTTGGAGGGAGCTTTAATGCATCATGTCCATTGGTCGGCATGATGCATGAATGCAGCCCTGGCGAGGCTGCTCGCCAGGGCTGCATCCATGCATCATGCTGACACTACGCGGTCGATACTCACCCAAGGGGTCAGCATGATACTCAAAGTCAAAGAGCTAGAACTGCATTCATGCATCTAGTTTCCATATAATAAGATATCTTAAAGCATTATTGTGTCTTTAAAGGGTTAATGTAGGAACTGACCACAGTCTGACCTGTTGGTGACTGACGGCCTCTCACCACAACAACGCCAGCTGCACTCTGAAATATGTGTGTGGGTACCTTTGGTATTCTAGAAGAAATGTAATGACTAAATTAATCCATTAAAGTGGCAGTGTAGGCTTGAATGTAGTATGCTATATTCCCTGCCAAATCTTTTGTGTACCCTGAGGGGACTTTCATTAACCAGCTGACCACGTAATTTAAAAATGTCAGCATCTTGTTGAGTAGCTACATTGATAACTAAATTACCGATTAGGATGGATGCTTCAGTGAAATATGCATTCATTGTCCGCCATTTCACCCAAAAAATGGGTCTGTAATTTCATAGGACTGTCTCTAGCCTGACCAGACCCGGATGTTGGAGGTTGGGGTGTAGGGAAGTTGTTACATCATGGTATGTGAGGTCACCAATACATATATGAATATAAACTTGACATCAAGGGAAATATGATGGCAATGCTAATTGTAAATGGAAAGTCTGAATTCCATTTGGCACCTTCGGTTACTAGGGCCACTTCTGGTACCCTAGATGATGCTACATATCCTATACACTGTATCAGAGCTTCCACTACATTGTCCATGTGTTGTTATGGGTGAAAATATTAATCATTGTAAATCTTTTGCAACTCTGCTGGGTTGAAAGTAGAAATAATGCTTACATTATTCGGGCTTTTCTGGTGATATAGTTCTGATAAACAGTACAAGTACATTTGGGTAAATTGAATTAAGCCCATTTCTGGCTACACCCACCACAGTAAATGTACACCTATGCCCTGGGGTGAGGCCCACAGCTCTCCTATATGAACAGGCTGGCACCTTACATAACATCCAGCACTGTGTTAATGAAGTAGGCTCTCCCATAGCTCTCCCCTAGCTTCCCCATTATGTCACATTATTCCAAACAAACCTGGTGCTTTTGTGCCACTATAGGCTTTGTCTGAGACTGCCCTCAAGGTGTAGAAGGGACTGGTGCTAGAGGACTGGCTATTTGCTTCTGGCTATTTGTTATCCCAATAGTAGACGGGCTGGAGACCGTGAATTAATCAATACATATTAGTCATTGGTATATAGAAATTTCATTGATGTAGTTGTCAGAACTAAAGATGATATAATTATAGCCATAAAATGAAGAAAGTGTTCAATCAATTTACAAATGTCAAAAATATATCTATAGAAGTAAGCCATTAAGGTCCCAAGGAGACCAATTTTATCAATCATATATTCTCCTGCGAAAATGGCAACTATATTATTGTAAGATCTCAGCAAGTCTACCCAAACAGCTGCAAGGTGCATGCAAATAATGCTCCAGGGATTGGTGATAGACTAAATAGGACTAATGTAGATCGCATTTGCCTGATTTCCACTGCATTACAATGGCCATGTGAGCACTCAGTCTGTTAGGTGTTTGTGAGTCCACATTGCTTAGGTTAATGGGTGCAAGCCTGGATCAGGGCGTGTCTATGTGAAGGAAAAAGTCATTCGTGAAGGGAGGGCAATCTAAAATAAACCTGCTCTGTATTTTTAAGTTCCATAATAGTTTGGAACTTCTATGGTAAATTCCACTCAATAAATAATCATTGTAAGCAACAGGAACAGAGATGGGGATAAAAGAGGGGATGTTTCCATGCGTTATTTTAATTGTGCTGTATGTACTTTACAAAGGCATGTGGAACTCCCCTCCTTAATTAAATCAGTATCGGTTTTTTTTTTTTTTTCATGCACCGTGCCCTTGTGATGTTCATATTGCATAAGTTTAATGTTGGCAAGTAATTTGCCAGTGAATCATTCATGCATCATGACAAATCCACTAGGTTGATACACTTTGAAGGATCAGCATGATGCACCAATGCACTGTGAGTATACTCGCCAACACTGCATTGGTGCATCATGACAACAAAGGTGCATAAACCTGAAGGACAATCTGCCCCTTAACGGTCTGTCAAGCCCAGCTCCCAGTTTCCTCAACCTTTTCCTCCCACCTGCACACACCTTTGTCACATCTGGAGGACAGGTAAGCACTCCGCCAGGTGAGGCATTGTTGGCCTAATGATCACCAATTCAGGAAATTAGCACCAAATACAGGTAGAACACAAACAAACTCAGCAGGGTTCCCATGGAGGTTTTCCATACCCATACAAGGCTACCCCCAACCCCACCTTTGCGCCCCATAACAAATGTCCACCATAGAACAAATTGCCCCCCCCCCCACCGATGTGTTTCCGCCAACAGTTATACCATAAACATGTATTCCATAGTACATTCTCTGATGGTTTGTTCCTTGGTGTAACAGAGGTTTGACAATAAAGGCTTGAAAGGAATTGGGCAGGTTAAAAAACAAAGACTTCAAATGAGAAGGAAATTGACAAATAATTCACACTTAGTAATTGTGCTGTGTATAACTGCAATCACCTACATGTGTGTATTGGGTGTTGTATTGTCTTTTATGTCTGGTTTCCTTATTAGATCCATGTCATTTCTTAATCTTTAGCCTTCTATGCATGTGTTAGGATACATATGGGGCCTTACACGTGTAGGTGTTGGGGTTATGATCAAAGGCTTGGACCAGTTATGAGTAGGTTTCCATCTGCTTATGGAATGGACTTTTTAAGGCAAGGGCATTCATAATCATATTGGGGAAGAAACCATTTTCTTAAATGGGAATTTGGCCTCCCCAAGTGGTAGAGCATTTCATGAGTCTGAAACTTCATGAGATTCACCATTAGTGAAAAAAGATAAGCTGATACTAAGATGCTCAAGCTGTGATTTTAGATGATGTTCCATTGATCCCCTCGTACATCCCTTTATCTATAAGGATTTGCGACACTTTTCTTTGTCACAGTCCTTACACACAGTAGTCCATTTGCAGGCCAGGTTTTGTCACGTTTACAATGGATTATCCATGTAACCCACACAGAAAGAATAGCAGCCTGAGACCCTATTCACTGCTTGTTAAAACGTGGTTGGCCATATGATGTCAATTTGTTTGACACCTATCTTGACACTATCTTGACACCTCTCCTGTCACTTATGTTACATGGCAATACGTCTGAATTATGTGACTGACATTATTTCACTTGGCAAAGCATGGACATAATTTACAAACACATGGCAGTCAAAAATGCCTTTTGTTTCATCATACCAACCCCCTGCTTTGACCTTTTGACCTTGTTCTATAACCTTTTTATATTTTCTTGCGGTACTTGGATTTAGTTCCCCTTTTAAGTGAAGGAATAACCTTTTGATGTCATTCGTGGTAGGTCCAAGAGTCAAGCTGTCACTTGATATTGTGATCCCCCAAACCCTAGACTTCCAAAAAGACAGATCAGAAGTTTCTAATAGAGCCATTTCCACAAGGAACACGTGTTTGGTATTTTGCCCCCTAGTGGCGCTGCGGGGAACAAAAAACAAGATGGCCGACCCTGGCGAGGAGAAGACAAACGCTGGGGAGTGTTCAGCTTACAGCGGCATTTCCACACAATTACAACAAGGATTATGTTCTTAGCTGCCCTACCCTAGAGGGGGCTTGCTATGCATAAACTGTGGAGCAGGGGTGCTTTCCTCAAACACAGGTTAGCTCTTAGAACATATTTTAGAGTTATTGATACCCTTGGAATGTTAGTACCGTAAGAGGGGTATCAATCATCATTACCCCCCCCCCTTTCTCCCCAACATAAAGGGAAGGCTGAAAGTGTAGAAAATTGATATTTAAATATATTGTTTTTCATTCATTCAATATTTCCATCACTAATGCCATGCCCCATATCACTGGACCCTACAATCAAGGTCATTATTTCCAACAACTCTGTGCTCATCGTAGGTTACTCTCACAACTTTAATCAATAAAGACTTATGGGCTATGAAGTGGGTTTCGATAAATTATCAATTTTTAATTCAGATACCTCAGTATTTAACAAAACCTTGTCTGAATACAAAATAATTGATGTCCCTTAGCAACAGGTCCCTGGGACCACCCCTGTGTAAATTCTCCTAAACTGTGTTGGGATATGGTATTGGGTGTTTGTTCTCCAAGCAGAGGACCTCCCGTGGAAGTCCCGGTGACAATAACACACCCCTCCCTGGCATCCCGCTGGGAGCTGCATCCAAGATGGCGTCCACAAACCGGGATCAGCGACACGACGTCCGCTGGTACCCAGCGGGATCCGTCAGACGACTTTTGGTGGCCATGGGAACGGAACGCAGGGGAATTATTAGTCTTACCCCAAGAATTTAGACAAAAAAAATAAGACAAAAATGTATTACAAGGATGACACAAATGATGGTCGTGCCTTTAACAGAGAGACAATTAGCAGAACTTCAATTTTGAGTAGGCCCAAAACAGAACTCTTATCATTCTGCAAGTAGAAATATATCTTTCCCAGCTTTTTCTATTAAGTTCAATACATACATTTGAGGAAGGGACTGGTGCTAGTCTACAAGAAATCATAACATGTCCCCAGACCACCAATCTGTACCCTCAAGCTCTTTGTTTTGCTGGATGTGTGGGGTGGTATGATTGCTATGTTTTTACAAATACTGCCACCAAGCCTGCTCCATGACCCTGCCAGTATGTATATTATAGGTCTCCATTTCTAACAAATCATATCGCTCTTGTTTATACATAGCTCACTGTTTTCAACCGAATATAACTTCGGTACTGCCTCTGTCCATCAAGGGGATGTTTCCTAAAGATATATATGCTGATATATTATGTAAAACCAATTAATATCTATCACAAATGAGCCAATTTCCGATAAGTTTCTGAACCTCTTCACAAGTACTAGGTCTGTTGAATAGCTTTGACTGACACTTCCTCAATGTCCCTTAGGGGTACCTAATAGAGCCTTCAGGGAAACCCTTTAATATATATCTGTCTACCAGATGAGTGCCTTTATTATGGGTCTGCCTCCTGCAGCTTCAGAGACTAGATGTAAATAAGCCTCCCACTGACTGCATATCGTGTCTGGATGCCTCCTCCACCTGCTGCAATATTCACCCTACCCAACATATGTCTCATTCTACCTCATGCACTTACTCACCCAATACCTAGTGTTTTTGCTTTCTTTAGTCAAATCCATTTCCCTTCTACACTATATCTTGAATGTTCACTGTCCCCTTACTCCTACCTTCTTGCCCTCGACTATTTGGCCCTATTTCATTTCTAGGTACCATGCTCCTGCTTTCCACTTTAAAGCTCTAATTGCATACCATTCCCTCTGTGCTCTTCCTTCTAAAATACTTATTCGTTGTTCACCCAAACCTCCTTCGTTTCTATAGCCTATGGTGCTTCAGTCACAAATAGATGATACGTCTACTGGCCCCAATGTCACCTATGATAAATATTCACCAAATTCAACCCCTAACCCCACCCATTTTGCCCTCATGACAAGAGACATCTCACCAAGTGATATCTCCAACTTCCCATCACACATTAGGACATTCCGCTGACAACCACCAGCGCCATATTGTCCCCTGGTGGCAGCGTCCAGAGGCTGTCTCATCTAAATACCCCAGGGCGGGGTCTTTGAGCAGGCCCGTGGGTGGGGGACATCAGAAGGAGACGCCGCGCGCCGCCCTGTCATAAGTCATATCAATGTCGTCTGCTTTTGACATTGCGCGGGAAAGTTTTCAAACTGACCGGTATTACCGATATAAGCCCTCCAGGTGATGGCCAGGTATGTGGGTGAAGGGGTACGGGGTGTAGTGGTCAAGACAACTGGGCAGTGGAAATGCAAAATATAGGCCTACATTGTTTGACAGTTTGGTAATTTCCAAGTTACAAGTATCCCAGGGACTAGAGCTAGAGGTTGAATTTGGATGGTTTTTTTTTTCAGTAGGTGTACGTTTTGAGTGGGAGATTAGTAGACTATTTGGCCTCTACTTTTCTCTGCCAAATTGGCTTCAGACCAGGAAATTCCTCCAAGAGGAGAGTCCAAAGAGAGGGGAACAAGCGTAGCCTCCGTTCCCCTGTTATTCAGATCACCTATATAGCCTCTGTGGATGTTCTGACAACATTGGTACAACCTGTTGGCGGTGGCCCCATCCATTAGCCTCCCACGTAGACTGCTAATTAACACTGGGGATCACTCCACAAGCCGCACCTACTAATTGGTCTGTGGGCGTCTGTGAGCTGCTCATAGAATCACTGAGAGACTCAATCTACGACCTAGACTGGTGCCCGTCGGTTCTCGCTGGGCGCTAGGAGAACACATCAGCGGAGCGAATTCGAAGCGCAGCAGTGTCTGCCGATGAACACAAGGGGCCCAGTGTATCTACGACCTACCCTCTTTACTCTGCCTCTCACTGGGTCTCCCCAGATCGTGAGTTAATCATATCAGGGATGCATGATACTAGTAGTACATGCCTCCAGATTTACGTTTCTACGTCGCCATGGTGCACGAAAACAGTGCGCTCTGTATTGGTGCATCATGCCGACCTTCTATGAGTGTATCAATCCCATAGAGTCTGCATGATGCATGAATGCAGCCTTGGGGAGCTACTCAGTAGGGTTGCTAACCAAAGGACATATTAAATCACTATTCTGTCCTCAAAGGGTTATTCGACCATTTCCATATCTCCCCGGTGCTCCGCATGCTGTGACCCGTACTTGAGGGCAGTGAGCAGGTCGTCACGCCCTGAGTCAGTCCGAGCAAATGAGTCCAATTACTGGCACTACTGAGCAGAAGAAAGTCGGTGGGGGGGGGGGGTTAGGGGGTGAGCAGGTAGTGGGCGTGTAGAAGGTGTGGAGTGAGTGGTATGTGTCTAGAGGTATCAGGACAGACATGGATTCAACCCAGGTCTCATCTCGTGTAATTACTAAAGTATTTAATCTCTTAATTTCAGAATTACATTAGGAGTAAATCAGGTAATGCAGGATGTATTAAAGGAAGGAACAATGAAGCATATTTTCAAAGAAAGCAAATCCATCTATATTTTAAGAAGAAAGGGTGGTTGTACACTTTACACATTTAGTTGGTTTTCTCTCTATCAAGAGTTCTATTCGCCAACTTTTCCTCTGCCCCCCCCCCAAAAAAAAAAGGAAATGCATATTGATGGAATGAAATAAACTATCATTACATCATAGCTATAGCCGTGTATACATGCTAGCTCTAGTACTCCACCCATTTCACAGTTCCATCACTTGCAGTCTACACATAGCCCTCTCCCCATACACCTGGGAGGCTGAGGCATGGCAGACACATTAAGTGTCCAGTAAGCACTTTATCTTCCCTGGGCTGCTACTTAATCCTCTACAGGTAAATAGACAATTAAATATACCTGTCTGTAGCTAATCACAACCACACTCCTACATGCACCACCTCAAAGGGACCTGCCGCCTCTAATACACAACCCCTCACTGCTGACAGACTCCAGGTATACTGGTCCTGTGTGGACTCCCGGTGGGACTCAGGAAGGGTCCTGATGGTGCCACTAGGAAAGCTGTAGGGGAAGGGTCATGGTGGTGCCAGACTAGGATAGAGCCCTCGCGGTATCTTTTCATTCTCAGACTCCTGGCACAAATAAAAAAAAAGCCATGGAAGCAACAAGATGTACTGGAAGGGAATACGACTTTTGAATGGCAGAACAGTATCTTAGATTCAGAATCTAACTTCTCTGTGTTTTTATTTAGGCACAGAGCTGCAGGAGTTTGTGGACACAATGTGAATGGACACAGCCTTGATTCTACTTCAATACAGGATGACTTATAACAAAACGAGGGCCCAAAACGACTGCAGTAACCTTTAGTCTATAACTGACTTTTCAATGGCAGCCTTCTTGATACGGACCCAATTCAGGATCTAGCCTCTTTGTGTTTTCATTTAATCTTAGAACTGGAAAGGTTAGTGGGGAAAATATATCATTGTATAGAATGGTTCACACTGTCTAGATACAGATGCCCTACGGATGTTCCTCCCTTCAATAGTCTATATCCCATGTGCCTCCATGGAGCACCTTGCAGTCCTTAAGGGGTTAGAGGTGGGAGTTGAGTAGGGTGGGGACCAGGAGGAGTCAGGAGCATGTCCTAAGGAGTCAGAGCTGCCACAGGAGGCAGGTCTGAGGCAGATCTTCACTCATCATGCTGCTGTAAGGGATAACTCATCTATACTGTGTCCTTAACAATCTGGCGAGCCGGAGAAATGATCCCGCACAGAGAAGGTAAAATCAAAAAGAGTCTTTGCCCTTGCTCTAAAGTGTAGGTCTATCCATCACAAAGGTTATATCCCGATGCAATGGCCAGTAAATGCTTAGAAACGGCAGCGAAATACATTTTATAGCTCTCGGTTCCACTGGAGATTCATTTGAAATAGACACAAAAGGGATTGTATGCAGTTACCATTTATATAAGTACATGTTATTCTGGTAGAGTGTTTTCTGGGTGACCTAATTGGACCCACCCTTAATAGTAAGTATAGCTATAGATGGGATGTTGTAGGCTCCTCCAGGGCATCACACCTGTGTCCTACACCTGTGCAGGAGACATGGAGGCTGAGCTACATGCACCTCCATGGCCTCCACCCCTCCCCAGGTGTGTTACCCTCATGCCTCCAGCCCCTCTCTCCTATTAAACAAACATACAATTTACCACAAGACGTTGATATGGATAGTATGGGATAGAGTCTAAACGACCAGTAGGTCTACTAGAAGGGGTTGGTGTTATGGCTTCAATTTGAAAGCTGTAACCTCCATTTCAACAAATTCAACATAAATGATGACCATGATATTTCTCTTTAAGGTCAGCTCTTTGGACCTAAATTCATATTAATGGGAACAGATGTTCACCCCCCCCCCCCCGCCTTCCACGCGCACACACATCTCTTCGCTGAGATGTGTCATTTACTAGACATGTATTGAAACATTTTACATGTAATTTTCACTCTGTTACCAATTACATGATATTTCCTGCAGACAGAGAAATTCTGCCAGACAGAACAGTTGAAAATCATACTACCGACAACACTTTCTGTATCAGTCTAATGACTTTATACATATTGTCCTTTTACACTTGTGTCTGGGATTGGCAAACAATGACGTCTTTTCTTTAACCAATAAGGCGATAATACTATTTCCTGTATTCGTTGTAATTGTAATTAGGGATAATGACCAATCAAACAAAACAAACCTCTCTAACCCCCATCATTACAATACACAATGCTTCTAAACCTGCTTATTATAGACCCCCCCCCCCCAATAGGGGTTTGACTCGCAGAGACCCCAGGTGAGAGTTTACGTTATTAACAATGGCGCCATGCTACTGTGGAGGCAGCCATGACACTTATCCTTGTGACCACCGCTGGGTGCTGGTGTGCACTGCAGGGGATGAGGGATTTCATGGTGAGGACCAGCAGGTGAGATGCCATCATGTATACAGGTGGATATGGGGTGTTAGATAGAGACACAGATACAGTGTAATTATCAACTGACAATGTGGGCGATAAATGAGTGGTCTGTTGGGGACATGTATGTATACAGGTGTATGCATGAAAAGGTCATCTATCCCCCACAATGGTACTTGTTCTCTTCTCTCTCCCTTTGCTTGTTTTCATACTCTACTCATTCATTTTTCCCTTTTTGATATATTCGAAATCATGCCCTAATAGGCTACATATTAGTCAAAATAAAATGATAAAAGGAATGGAAATTGTTAGAAAATCCTTCAGAATTTAAAACTGATTTGCACTTGGATACTGTAGATGACGATATTTTGGCTGCATCTACAGTATTTTGTTAGCTGAAGAGACAGTGTGTGACCTTTTCTTCAATGGCCTATTTTCTGGTCATTCAGAGGACGCCTTCGTAGGACAAATAGCTATCTTTCCCCCAGCCTGTGAGTCAGAATCCCCCCAAAACCTCAGGTAAATTAGAAAGCTGGTTAACATGATTCCTTCTAGTCGTACAAATAGAGGGGAGGAGCTCTGAGGTAGGGCTACACCCAGAGGCGTGGGTATCGACTACCGGAACACGTCACGCGCCGGCGCACCCACGTGGTGCGCATGCGCAGGGGCAGAGTCTGAGCATGCACAGAGAATCCCAGGAAGACGCTGCTCCAAAAGTAGAGGGTTTTGGGGGCAACAATTTGAAAAGAAAAAGAAAGAGAGAAATGTGAGTTAGAGACCAAGGTTTGTTTTCCTCTTGACTCAGGATTTCGCTCTCAAAATTACCTTTCCCCTTTTTTATGGCGTTTTTTTTTTTTTTGTCTCCTTCCGCTTTCTCGGCTATTCCTCAGGTAGAGCATTTGTCGAATATCTCAAGACATTGCAGGCATTCCATGCATATATATCATGTTCTGCCAATGCGAGGTTTGTACTTCATATTTATGCATAACTGCACGCCATTGCATAAGTCACGTAGCCTCTTTAGTTTGTATCTCTGGTTTTCTGTATTCTTCAAGAAACTCGCCCTTTTTATCAATTAGCTCTTTATTTTTAATACCCAATGTAAGTGTCAGAAATATCAATATAACATCCAAAAAGATAATACAATCGGACGACTCTGCTTATACCATCTGACATCCCACCCATGCAGATACTTAGTAGACTCCTAAGCAGGGAGGAATATTACATGAAACATCTATTTCCGCGTGGCTGAGCGGGCTGTCCCGTCATGGGGAGGTAGGAATGAGTAGACAGGAACCAGAGAAGAACAAAAAAAAAATAGATCAGAAATATTATTAACTCAATAAGGGCTGTATAGTGCATTAATGCCATCAGGTTTCTCTGATACATGAATGTAGCCCTGGTGAGTTACCCAGCAGGTCTCTATTCATGCAGCGTATCAGCTCTAGCCCAAAGGGTCAGCCGAATTTTCTAATCCAGTCCTAGTGAGTTACTCGCCAACACTGCTTTGTTGCATCATGGCGGTAAATTAACAGAAACCCTATCTGGTCCTTAGGGGGTTAACTAACAACAAAAACCAGATGGGATATTGCTCATAATTCAGAGCATGGACAGACTGGTGGGTATAGGCTGTACTAGCCTCCCCTCCCCCTGTTATCTCCTCCTGTATGTCCCTGTTAACCTCCACATACAGGGCATCTATGGTGTAATATCTCACCTGGAGTGTGTGGGAGATAAATCATTACACGCCTAGGGTACTACAGGGGTATGCACAGGTACAGGTAGGGATACACACAGGCTTAAGGTATGGACACTACTAGTAATTTGTATACAGTATTTAAATGGTTATTTGGATTTATAAATGTGCATGATCTAGTATTGCGATATCTTATCAAATAATATCATGTTAAAGCAGCAATATTGATACAAATATCAACCTTATAAATATATTCTGTCAGGCACTACCCACCACTATATCAAGAATTCATTTGCGAAATGGCATGATAATTTTGTATTGAACAGTGATATTTTTGCATTGATGTACAAGATGTTTTTGCTCATATCCTTGCAATATTTACAGATATAATCTGAGGGTATGCTTAGATAAATGTACCAACATGCTCCTTGTATTGAAATAGCTTTTATGAGATTTTTGTATATAGCATGAATGGACCAGCCGATAAAACCAGGGTTAGAGTATGGTTAGAGTATGGTTGGCTGATAGTGGGTGCAGAAGTCAGCTGGAGCCAGTCAGGTCCCATGTACACAGGGTTACCCCCCTCTGGTACTCATACAATGATACACTCATATCATGGACCCAGGTGACACATTGCCATGTACATGAACCACCTGGCTCTGGGATGGATGGGAGAAGGAGGAAGAGGCACAGAGACAGACAGCAAGAGGCAAAGGCAGCTGGACAAAGGGAGAAGACAGGGCTCAAAGAGAGAGAGAGAGAGAGAGAGAGAGAGAGAGAGAGAGAGGAGGGGGGCATGCGCAAGACTGAAAGTGAGAGAGCCAGACAGACATAGAAAGACAGAGACATACTGGGAAATTGAGAGGGCCAGACAAACAAACAGAGAAAGACAGAGACAGTCGGGCAGTCAGAGACTATACTTTCAGCATTACTGCAATATTCATTATTCAAGTACTCTCAATCAGTAGAGGCCTACCGTCTATATCATCCTTGCTACAGTGTCTAGTCCGCTTTAATTTGATCCCTAATCTACTTAACTTGAATCTAAGAGAATTAGCATAATCTAGCTTCAACTCTTGGCAGACATATAATTGAACCTGAAATGTTTTGATACAATAATCAGATACTTGAGTAACCCCACCTCCAATGCTGCTTCACTGTGAGACATCTGCGAGCTGCTTCCTTAGTCTGAATGAGCAGCTCCCACTGTGAGGCATTACCAGGGTTGTACTGATGGATGGTGTTAGAACTGGAGTCTGAGCTACTTACTGCACTCTGCCCCCTGTCTCCTCTTTAACCCTTTAAGGATAATATGATAGCTCAAGGGCCAGTGGTGGATCCATACCCGGGGATCCATGATTTAGAAAAGGAGGGGGCGCGGCCGAAGCAAAGGAGCGCATCCCCTATTATTAAGCAAAATTTGGGTAAAATGATAAGCAAATAAACATTAAGTATAGACTAAATGCACCTCTGTAAGGGTTCATGTTTAGAATGCACCAATCCAGTGCTTGTGAGTCCACTTGCCAGCATTGGAGCATCATGTCAATTAATCCTTCAGGAGAGCTTTAATCCAATGCTGGTGGATGCAGCAATGGTGAGTCACCCATGAGGGCTGCATTAATGCATTATGGTCAGAAAACCAAAGGGAAGACACACTGCATTGAAGAAGTGTGTGGTCCTTAAAGGGCTGGTGACAACCTTACTTAGACCACCACACTGAGCTGTCTAAACCAATGAAGCCAACCAGGAAATTCATCCATTTTCCTTTGTCAGATGATTTCCCTTTCTTAAATGTACCCAAGGAAAGAACATGGCGTTTATTGGAGGACAAAGTCGGGCAGCTGCAGAGGTATCATGCCGTTTCAGTGGAGCCATTCCCACTTTTATTTCATTTATTTCTGCAATGGGTCAATGTACCCCATACTCCTGATTTTATCATTTATGACATCATATCACCACTTTTATCACTTATGACATCATATCACTATGAGGCAAGTTACCAGATATTTTATATTTTTCATAATCCTTGGATATGGTAGCCATAACAGTGGTGGAGGAGACAATGTCTACATGCTCAGTTTATATAGAGGTGTGATGCACTAAATGACAGGAGATAGGGCTAAGAAAAGGCTAATGTCTGTCATGCATAAGACTACAGGGTTTAGAGGTGTCAGGGGATTGGGGCTGTCACAATGTCAGCAGACCCAAGTGGCAGAAGGCTAAAAGCCCACCCCGTCCTCCTCCCTGGGGTGTGGTTATGTAATGACAGACATGTCACAGACACATTGAGTCTCTATATTGAAGCCACTTAGCCATATTTTTTGTCTATTGAGGAGAACCTTTTAAGGGGTATACTTAAGTTTATAGGCTTGGGTATAATACAGTCTGCCCATCTGTTTATATCATATTCTTCTCAACTTTACATCATCTTACAAAATTGAGTGACTGTCCATACTCAGCTTCACCAGTGAGGGTCAACACCAGCTATGAATAAAGAGAATATCCCAAAATATGCTTTGTATCTTTCACTACACCTTCCAGGGCGTTTAGAATGAAGCATGTACATACATGTCCTCATCTATCCATACCATTATCTCTTTTCTCATTTCCCTTTTTAGACACTGGACCCTATGGTATCCATAGCTGGAGCAGTGTCCCCTTCACGCCTGACTGGGCTGGGTGATTATGGAGGTGGGCTGTAGGAGTGTGAGAGTGTGTCAGGTGGGGAAGGGGTCAGGAAGGACGTAGGGAGAGGTTTGTACAAGGTTGGGTTTCACCCCCCAGGTGCCAGTCTCCTTATATCAGCTTCTGGAGGAGACCAGGTCAGGAGGATACATTATGTAAATAGAACTTACTATTTTCAAACTATTTTAAAGATGCATTTTACCGTTACTTCAAGGGAATCCTCTTCAACTATTTGAAAAAGGAAAGCAGGAGGACGTCATACTAAAATTGGTATATGCAATGTTAATGGGATTAGTCATATAGAAGTTAAGACAGCATAGTGGTGTTTCATCAATGAAGTCTAAACAGTCACGATTTCAGCTTACAGTACTTTCTCATCTTCATGGATCTTAGACCTGTAGAGTCTAAAATGTTGTCCTATCCCCTATTGAAGCTAAGTTTTAGATAGAGGCTATAAAATGAAGGTATTTCACCAGGAGAAACCTGATCTTCACGGCCAAACCGTGCATTTGCCCCCTTAAGCAGTTAAGGGCCACATGATGCTCCCAGATTCATGTCCCATTATATGATCATGATGCAACAGTACACTAGCAAGGAGTCTACTCACCTATACTGCATTTGCAAATCAGGTCATGTTCTGGAGAGCATTTATAAGCTCCAATACATGCATACAGCCATGGGTAGTAAGTCTTAAGGGCTGCATTCACGCATGGATGTTTAGCTATAAAGCAAGATGCAGTCTATAAAGTGTAGCAGTAGGTGCAATAGAGGCTTTCATGTTTGACATGCCTGTTCTGTAGTAACAAAGCAGGAGACCTCCACGGGGTGGTATCAGCTTCCTCCTGTCGATAACTCAGCCAGGTGAGGCTACAGCGTCACTATATAATTCACACCTACCCTGTTATCCCCTACTGCCCTATCCCCTATATAGTGGATCTTTGGGCCTGATTGGATCCTATACATAACCTATTATGGGTCCTGAGGATAGTGCGACTGTCTTGGGACTATTAGACCAACCAACCCTGACATGGTGGCAGCTACAAGCTACACGCAAAAATTAATTTCTAATTAGGCCATTAAGACTTGAAAAAGAACACACCTGCATATCAGGCAGAAAATATTTCATATAAAAACAAATAGGAAAATTCTTACAAATGAACAATCCTGGACTAATTATTCTACCAGAAAAAGAAATGTAGGCTGTGTTAAGGACTTCAATTTGTTTTGAGACAGGAAGGCCAATTTATTCAATGTCTATAGGATGGTCACAAAGGTGTCTGGACCCTATATGTTTGAAGCAAGACACTATAGGAGAATGGCAAACCACTGGTGCACACCTTAGTCCGTGTGTCAACCCCCACCTGTAACCCTGCCACCTATAGGAGGTGATCTGTCACCTAGGTTAAGGCTCTGGTTTCTTGTACCTGTGGTTACAGTGTGTGTGTAGTTTGGTATAGGTGTCTTAATTCATGTGAAATAGGAGTGGATGTTGACATCTCTATATTTTGGAGAATATGTATTTTAATATTTGTGTAGAAAGGTGTTGGAAATGACTACTAGAATGCAAAGGGATGTGACAGACATACCTTCTCTGGAATCGAGATATAATATTTTATTTTCTGGTTTTATTTGAAAAGTTGGTGAAAAATCATTCAATCATATGAACTAAAAACTGAATTGACACATGGTCTATCACCAGTGTAGACATTGCCTGAGATAAAGTATATTGCCAAGTGTAGGAGTAGGGCCTATAGTGGCAGTAGACCAACATAAACATTTTACTCACACACTAATCTAGTGAATCTCAGCCCCACTTAAAGAGCCCTTCCCTGTACATGAACTGACAATGTCTCCTCCTTTAACAATAGATTGTCCAGATACAGCCCCTTGTTAGCTGTAAGTGGTATTCTATTGGTGCTGGAGCACGTGCCTGGTACTGGGACATGTCAGGAGTCAGTAAAATGTGGAGATAACGTCCTGGAGTTTGTGTAAACCTTAGCCTCCAGCTCCTATACACTAACCCTTCCAATGCCACAGTTCTGGAGAAGCTGTTTGTGCTCCCATCTAGGTTTTTTTTTCAGAAACCTTTAGCAATAGAGCATCTCCACCTAGCATATGATTGTTAAAGTGTCCATTCAGAAAGGGGAGGGGCAGAAAAAATAAGAAATTATGATTGCAATCTTTTTTTGAAAGTGGGGTCTGAACTCACATCCTTTGTGAGCCAGAATCCTGCATGTTGGCTGCTGAGCCTTCAGTTTCGACTTAAAGCATGTTAAAAGTGTGAATTGTGGCTCCCTGTCACACAGACCCTGTCTACTGTCACAAATGTCAGCTTTCAGTCAGTAAGAATGTCTGTCAATGTCACTTATGACGTCACTCAGCACCGTATAGACCGTATTTACGATGGGGAAGTCCTCCTCTCAGAAAGAGCCACTTTTTGTATGGTCCCTATTCTAATATTACTGCTTCTTTAAACTTTAAATCATTCCACTTGAACCTAGGCAAGTGGTATATATAGTTGTTTAGATTCCCCATACCTTTTGTACTGCTGTCATATGAATTGCCTACAGGATTCATACTGACCCTACAAGGTTGAATCACCAATAGATTTCTCGCGAGTTACTCACCAGTGCTGCATTACTCTCCATAGACTTTTTTAAACTGTCCCTTATGAAATCCCCTAGAATTAACAATAGACCTGCTGAAAGGTCTAAAACACGGATGCATCAGATACAAGTGATGAATACTCATGGTGGGAAACTAGTGAGTTTGCACCTAAATCACCGTCATCAACTGGTCTCTATCCTAGAGTTAAATGGGTATGTAGACAGGCCCATAGTCATGATGACAACTGAAAGGTGTTTATTTTCCTTGCCATTCTCTAAATCATGCCCCTGCATTCTGTCTAATATCTTCTTCTTGCTTTGTCTGCTCAAGTGTTATTTTAGGCTGGATAGAATCGGCAAAAGTCAAATCTAGTGGAGACCATTTTCTGAAGCATTTAGAAAGATGGAATGCAACTAGAAGGGTTTATTAACGAATCATAATTGTATTTTAAGGTTTTCAAAGGTCTATATGTGAGCCTTGTTTCATAACAGAAGGGTGTGTTTTATCAGAACTCAGAATTGTGTCCTTTTATCCTATTGAGTGCATGTCCCACATCCTAGAGGCTACAGTCTGAACAAGTTCCGCCTCCCTACTTGATGTCCATTTAGACATGCTGTCACATGGTTCATGTTTCCATGGTTACATGCCTGTAACCATAGCTGTACATGGGAATCATATCTCTAGTATCTATTAAAAGGTGTCGAGCGCTAATGGCTTGTAAATGGACGTTACGTCATAATGACGTAAATGTTGTGACGTCATATTAGATGCATGCCATTGAGACATGTTGGTAAACGTCATGACTTCCTCCTCAATGTGACGTTACGTCCTGCTTGGTTACATGTTGATGCTGTGTGGAATTTGGCTGTTTTGTTTGCAGCAGAACGCATTTCTCTCATTTTTCCTCTTCCATTTGAAAAATATGTCATGAGAATTAGTAATATTAGTCAATTGGATTGCATACATATTGTACTCGTATGACATATTCATTGTAAGCATTCAACGGATGAAATAAAGAAGGGACATGTCCCATGACAGAGGAGAGGGCTCTATGGATTGCCTCTAGAGTTCTTCTGAGAAAAATTTTCTCAGTTGTCTTCCAACCACGCTGTTAATATTCAGCAACGTAATTGGTTTTTGAAAATCAATACTATTCATCGAACAGAAAGGAAAATACAGAACTTTGCATAAAACTCACATGGCCAGAGTGGAGAAAGTGTGTAGCAGGAAGGAGACCAGCTGTATTTGCTTGTGTATCTATGTGAACCCCACTTAGAGCAGCTTGTGCGATAAGCAGTGTTTGGGTGTATCTGTCCAATACAGCCTTATCACCAGGCCAGGCCAACTTAGGGTTGAGGTTAGGCAGAAGGCAGTCATGCCAACAGCAGCAGCAATAGAAGAAGAAACAGTTTAAATGTTTTAACTGCATTTTTGCATCATGCCCATAGATCGCTATGATGCGCTAATGAAGTGCCTCACGGGTGCATCATGCCGATCCCCAGGACATTATTTAGTTCGGTCTGGAGCATTGAAATACAATCTCAAACAACCAGAAGCAAGTCAGAAATGATGATGAATTCTCCTGGATCATTTATATGACTAAAGCATGGCGTGGCTTTTCATATTAAAGGCATTAAACATGATTTGATGGTAGGTCCCATCCCCCATAAAGTGATATGAATAACGTTCCCTCTGCTGAAGTCTGTCTTGTCCACAAAACCTCCACATCCAGTACCTGCACCTGTCAATATCCAGTCACTTGATTGACATGACCCCAACTGGACCTCACTATTGCTTCATGCAACAAGCCAAACACCTCCTGCTGCATCACCTCTCCCATTACACCCCAGTTAGCCCTTTGAGGGTCACGTGATGCTTTGGTGCATCATGCCCAGTGGTCGGCATGATGCACCAATAAAGTGCTGGAAAGTCTGCTCGGCGAACTTCATTGGTGCATCATACAGACCCTCCGGGAATGTATCAGTCTTGTAGGGTCAGCATGATGCATGAATGCAGCCCTGGTGAATTACTCACTGCATCAGTGCATTAATGCATCATGATGACCAATGGGCATGATGCATTAATTCACTATCAGTCCCTGAAGGGTTATCCATGCTGTGTGGATCTCTGTGTCTGTGTTGGCTGGAGTGGGGGTAGGGTTTGTTGTGCTTCTGCTCTGGGTCGTGTCTAGTGACTAACAACAAACCCATGTACCCAGGTCAGCCTAACCAAACCCTGCAGATTAGGAACTGCTCCTTACAACCAAGGCTTCTCAAGCATTGCCATGGAACTGCTCATATATGCTCATTCCATAGGCATTGGACCAGTATAATGTATAACTAATTTTGGTGTATATTTCGTGTACTATGTCACCGGAGAGGTACATGCCTGTCAAGGGTAGAACCAAGGCTTGGAGAAGTGAATGCAACAGTGCTAAACGCTGTTCTTCATTATCTTTTACATTACATTTCTTGTCCATCCCTGTATCCCTCTTTGAGTAGTATGTATACCTATTTGTGTTGCCCATTTATCATTTAACAGTTATAAATATCTTGAACATATATCTTCTCATCTTTCATGATGATCCTTTTATTTGTATATTAAGACAAAGAATATTTCCATTTCTCCTTATATCAATCCGATTTCTCCATAAATCTAACTCTTCTCCCCTCTCGTTCTTCCTACAGGTCCCCCAGCAGTAACACATGAAGTAGAGCGGTGGCAGCATGCACGATTTGGTGAGACAGTGAGATTACCCTGCCCTGTGCGAGGGGACCCTCCACCATTCTACCAATGGTACAAGGATGACGAGGCTATTAATGCAGGCTGGGACAGACATAGGGTCATGTCTACTGCGTTGAAGATTAAGGAGGTGACAGAGGAAGACTCAGGGAACTACGAGTGTAAAGTCACCAATGGATTCGGTAGTGTGATCGTACAGTACTACCTCTATGTATCTCGTAAGTACGCCAACTTCTGCCTCTAGGGGCTTTATTGATTAACATGTTTTTGTTTAAAAATGTCTAAGGATTAGGAAACTGCATGGTAGCCACCAGCATTGTTGGACTATCATATTTCAGGTGAATTATATATAAGAAAGCAGTGCTCACTTGAACCAGCTCATGGACAATTCATGTAGTTATTTGGTTAGAAAAATCTAGGGGATTTCGTCCCAAGAATAGCCTCCAAATGTATTGGAGTACCGGTACATGTATCTAGATCCATTTCCTTTGTAATACGCCCCCCCCCTCTTAATTCCCCTATAGGATCTATACCACTCTATAGTTCAGCAGTCCCACCAGCACCCCTGCACACTACAGGTGTCAAACATTTACTACAGGGGCGGATCAGCCTTCATTCAGCCTCCATAGGGGATACTTACACCTGGAGTAAGACGTCAACATTGGGGAGGGGGCAGGTGGAGTCAGGAGGGGGGAGAAGGAGGTAGGAAAAGAGGATGGAGAAGAAGAAAGAGGAGGAAGTAGGGTTAGACAGTTTGAATTGTCTGAGTGACCTTTTGATACTCTCTCCCTTTGGTATCCTCACTTTAATGCAGAGAAGGACAAGTGTAAAAGATTTTACATAGTGTCTAGCTTTTTATCTTCCAGGTGGTAGCTTAAACTTCTAAGGACTAATCTACCAAACATGATTTCTATTTGATGAAATCAGATGCAATGATAGGATTATAATCGATTTTCCTTCAGTGAGCATGGCAGTTCCAGAAGCTTAAACGAGAAGGAGAGAGATGGAAGGTGGTGACTGCACAGCTTAGTCTGCATGCATATCACTTCACATCATTAACACATTAACATGACACTTCCACAGAATGCACATGATCTACATGTGTAAGCTGTTTTAAACATGATTAGGATGCCTAGCTCGTGCCATATAAACACACAATGAGATTTCATTTGCAAATTGACACACAAAAAACTAAATCAGACCACATTGCTCATAGATTTGCAATCAGAGTAAAAGAAAAAAAAACAGATGAGTATTTTCCCTAAGAAACATGCCCATGTAAGGACATAGTGACCACGTGACGTGCCTGAGGCTGGTTCCCAGTGACCTGTGGGCTGACCAGATATCATGCTGTGTACCTGCGGGCCTGTCTCAAACTGACCACTCTATTACTTAGTCCCTCTTAACTGGGTGTTAGGTTTCCAGTCATTTCTTTAGTCCTTCTGCAGATATTGCAGTCTGTAGGAAGACATGCAAGGTCACATTGTGATCAATGTGCGGACTTCATCTCGACCTTTCCATTTTCCCCCTGTGCTGACCTGTTGGCCCAGTAAAATGAAATGTAAATTGGGCATATTTGAAAAAAGGCTTTAATATGTTATGATCTTGAAGTTACACAAGCTGTTTACATTGGAACTCACTGGTTATGGCTGCCCTACTTGTACTTGCCAGAAAGTACGGCACAAAGTCAGTACCAACAGAGAGAACAATTGCCAACAATTTCATCAGATGAATGAAAATGATGAGAAGTCCATTTTCATTACTAATAGAAAAATAGGGAAAAATTAGGGAAGGTAGGCTCAATTAGAGACACATGTGCCAGCATTCTACACACAATGGATTATAATTTGCCACTGATTGAGATTTAAGCAGTTGGGGTGTATGTTTGCCCTAGTAAAATTGGCAAGGGAGTCACTGTTATAGTACACTGAGGTCAGTTATATGCCTGGATGTTGCACACAACATTAGTAAGAGAGTACAAGTAGCTAAACAGGCCAAATCCTGAAAGATGAAGAAGGAAGATATATCGCATAATGAGGTTTCATGCAGAATAAGAGCATGTCTGCTCCTTCATGCTGTACATATTTTCAACCAAAATTCATTTTCCTTCTTCAGAAAATTCTAAAGGATATAAATTGAATCTAAGAGAATTAGCGTAATTATCAATTTTGTTTAAACTGGAATTATTTCTATTTTGTGTGCCATGGTTTCATTTGCCTGAGGAAAAAAAGTTTTTGTCTCAGAAAAAAACCTTTTGGCAGTGGAGGATTGTGTGTCTCTAACAAGGTGACAACTTTTCTACACACCGTTTGGCAAAAGGTATCAATGTGAAAAATATGCCTTGGTCGCCATGGTAATAATCGTCATGATGACCAGAGTTCAGCTTCGCAGGTGGTCCTACCCCCCCCCCACACACACACTCACCTACACCATGAAAAAGGTGTCATAGCCAGACTGACACTAGTAGTTATTATTCCCACCACCAGGGGTCAATGTAGTTCATTGTTCGCTAGTTCCCCCAGGCACCTATAACCAGCAGCTACATGGGCAGCATGCTGTGCGCTGGTCATCTTCTAGCCAAGGTGCGCGCGCATCTCATTAATTAAGGTGTCTGACCTTTGACGTCTAGGTAGCACTCAGGTGTTTTATGTGATGGAGAGGAAGTGGCAGAAATAAATACATGTTTTATGTACATGAGCCCATGAACTAATGTCAAAGGTCGGTCACTGATCTCAGACATTGCTTTGGGGAACTGAGTGGTCTTCATCACATTTCTGGCTAGATCTATGCTGATTTGGTGAACTTTTACCCATCTTTTACCCTCAAAAAGTCTAATGCCAGACACCCATCAACAATTGGGCATTCATTTATTCAATGCTTTCCTTGAATGAGAACAGTCCAGCAATATCATTTTAAGACGATTAGTATTGGTCAGTCCTTGATCAATCCTGTCTAATCCCTCCCCGATTCTTTTCCCATAGCTTCATGTGACATCCCCAGTGAACTACTGAACTTGGCCATCAAAGATTTCAGGATGAGTAGGGTATGGGATAGTTGGTGTGCAGGACGGTTGAGCACCAACCTGGATGGAGTAGGTGTAATTTGATGCCTTAAGTATGTAGCCCTGAGGGTGGATCCAGGCTGGATCCTTAACCCTTTAAAGGCCGCTGATGCAGGAGTGCATCATGCCCATTGGTCGTCGTGATGCACCAATGAAGTGCTGGCGAGACTTCTCGCCAGCACTTCATTGGAGCATCTTGCCGACCCTAAGGGGTTGATACATATACTTCCAGAGGTTCTGCTTGTTGCTCCAATGAAGTGCAGGCGAGCAGTCTCGCCAGCACTTCATTGGTATTGGTGCATCATAGCGACCGATGGGCATGATGCACTAATGCATCAGCGGCCCTTAAAGGGTTGTGGCCTGGTGTCAGTGTAAATGTATGGACCTCATCACCTTCTGTATGTTTGTATGTAGCCTGTGGGATTCAGGTGTGTCTTACTTTGTTACCTGGGGGTTCAGGTTCTGTCTATGTTTGAGTATGGACATCTCAATCAGACTTACAGGTCCCTAAATTAACCTTGTGTGACTAGAGTGTGTAGCATTGTGGCTGACTTTGCACTCTGAAATTGGAAGTTCAGGGAGTACAACCCTATCTTTTCATAGGACGCCTGCCAGTATTTCATACCTGACTATATATGGACTGCACTGCTGGAGTATTGATACAACATGCCAAATCTTTAATGCTCTGTTATTTCAGCACGAAAATACCGTCTGAAACATTTGTTCTGTATATGTAGAACCCCAATACGCTGTCATATCAGGGATTTGATAGTGAATGTAAAAAGGTCAGAGTTTGTAGAGGATACAAGCTGTCAGCCCTATATTTGATATATAAACCGATAACTAGGCCACCCACATCCAACTTTGATGTTATTTTGACTTTGTTATCTGGTTGTTACAGACAAGTTCTTTTGAAGCACAGCTCTGTTAGTGCATGTATCAAACAGTAGGCGGAAAGGTAATCCTTTATGGGCGACATAGTACTTTAATGCACTATGCCTGCTGCCTTTTGAAAATCATGATGAGTGGATGCAGTCCTGGAGAGTTTTTCACCAGGGCTGCATTCATGCATCAAGCTGAGCCTTCTGACTTATACACTTCTGAAGGGTGTACAAAATGCATCCGATCATGCAGATGAATTGGATCTGTGGCAGTGTAGGCCTCGCAATAGCGAGTTACTCACCAAACTATATTGCTGCCCAAATGCAATGGCGAGTTACTCATCAATGCTGCATTGGTGCATCATGATGACCAGTGAATATGGACATGCAGATGCACATGTCTTGCTGTTATGAAAGTGTTAATATTAAAAGAGAATAAAAGCAGTCCTAGCCTTTGCTATCTAAATCTTAGTGGCCGACCTACAAATCAAGGGTCGCATAGATAGGCATGTTTGCACTGTATGCTGGCCGTTTATCATCATGGTCTGACGCTATCTAGACATCAGTACCTTCTTATCTCCAGCCACCAAAAAGGGGTCTGTCATTATTAGCAGTGTAAACCCTGTGTGTGGGATAAAGGATGGAGGTATGGGGGGGAGGGGGGAGGAATCCCCCGGGGATGTGTGCTAGGACTGAACATATATAGAACTTAACTCTGGAAGCATAACATCATTTAATCATTTATACTTGGGGAAGCCTAAGGTATAAATCTAGTAGAATTCGCCTAGACAGGTAGATATAGATATTTTGAAGGACTAAGTGATGTGAGAATGCATACAATGTAATCTCATCTGGAAAGCTAATTGACAGTCATAGAGCCTTTGACACTGTTGACATACAGCTCAGATGGGACAACTAGCCAATTTGCTGAACCTTTCTGAATGAGTGCATTTAATCTTTAGAATCTGAAGAGATAAAATAGGGAGAGATATCTGTGGGAGAGTAGACATCCTGAGCTATCCTGGGCTGTATTGCTGCATCAATTGGCGAATGATCTGTTTGAGACCAAATATAGATGGGCATAGTTATCTCAATACAACCTCTATATTTAAGTGCACGACTGCATGATTGAAGGCAATTGGTTATTTCAGGGTCTGATGCCTTTGTTTATGTATCCCAAAAGGAAGATTTCCTCCCTGAGGCCCTGAATTGTCCTCTCCATATTTCCCTAGAGACAGAATAATGGAGACAATTTGAAATGAAATATATAATCTAAAGCTCACGCATTAAAGAATCCAGGTCACCCTTCATGATAATCCCATGAAAGCTTGAAAGATTTGTACTTAATATAGAAAACACATAGAAAAGAAGCCAAAGCTGCTTTGTGGGGCTAAGCCCTATAAATAGCTTATGTAGAGCTATGTTATTGCAGACTGATATGGATAAGGTTTGCAGGCTTTGAAGGTCTCTATTGTAGGTACATGTTGTTAAGGTCAGTGGGTGTACTGACCATGATTAAGGGGTCATAGGTAGTTTATCTTCACAGGGTCAGGGGCTGATATGGTTGGTAAACGCCCTCTAGGACCCCCTAACCCTAGTACATTTTGTATATGCCACCTCTCACCTCAAAGCCCTCTTGTACCCCGCCCTCACCTCCCTATAGCAGTGGACTGCATTTGTTAATAATATAGTAATGTACTGACCATGAAGGATTCTCTTATCCCTTCACTTCACAATTTTGCCCTCTCGCTTCTGCCTCAGTGACCCTAGTCTTTGCCCCAACACCTGAATACTGGTGGCAAAATTAGGTTCTGCGCCCTTCAGGTACTTGAGCTTTGCGTAATGGCGTCCAATTAGTCAGTTACCAATGCACCTTTCTAAAGGGGGCGCCACTATACCTTTTGTACCTGCCCCTCTCTCAGTCTGACAACATCATTTCCCATTGACACCCTCCAAGCCAAGACCTTCAAGAGTTTCAATTCTGACTATTTTTATCTCTTTCTTCCTTTTCAAGTAGTTCTCCATAGAGGCAATCGCCATTGAGCATCTCTACTGGGAGGGACTGCCTATAGGGGAGGAGAATGGTATGAAAAAGCTGACTAAGAAGGAAGAGGGGTGTGTGAGTGTATGTGGAGGTTTATTCATGGTTGATACACTGGCTGGAGGTGCATGGTGTTAGGTGTCCAGATGGGGGAAGGTACTAGGGTTACTTATATATAAAGGACATGGGAGTATAGGCCTCCCCTTCCCCTACCTTATTATGCCCTCCTGTGTCCATTCACATCATTGATACATACATAGGGTATGCTGCTCGTTAGTGACATGCTCTCCAACCAGATTTCCCTGCTTGTATCTGCACTGTACCACACTAGAAACCTAAAAGCTCAGATAGAAGATTCCTATGATGACACATCGTCTCATGGATGGAGAGCATAAGGAGAAAGCTACCTGTTGGTTGCATCCACTCTCCAGGTAGAAGCCACTAGATTATATTCCCTATCTACAAGATCTAGATATCTGCTTGAAGAATGATAATATGATAACCTCTGACTCCTGGTGCCTCCATCTATTGCCAGCAGGTGGTATGGCAGTCAGTGGGAATGCCCCTAGTTCTCTAAGGGCGGTATAATGTATAGATCCTCTATGCTCATGATGAATTTGCACAACCCTGCTAAGTCTACTTTCCAATACTGTATTACATGTAGTCTATCCTGCAGATGCTTTTTTAGCTTTAACATACACTTCTGAAGGTGGCAATGGTGCACCAATTCAGTGTCGGCCAGTATAATGTCCTGTATTGCATTTGGGATCAATCTGACAATGAAAAGGGATCTGGCGCTATCATACAGCCCCTTAAGGACAAGAAGCTATATCCTCCGGTAATAACCATCTCCTGGAGTTGATCTCCAGTCCCTCCTGCCACCCCCTCATCTCACATCACCCATCACACCACCCAACAAGTGACATTTGGACCAGAATTCAAGGGAATTCTTTATCCACAGGACGTCCCAGCCTCCCAAGCACAAGAGTTTCTCTTCCTTTGCCCTCAGGCATGCTGGGATTGCTGCCATTGCCCACTAGATGGGGCTTCAGTATGTGGCCTTTCCATCAGCGTCCAAATCATCCTAACAGATGGTAGAGGCTTATGTTTCCTGGAATTATGAGTGTATACTTGGGTGGTTATGTATAGATACTAGTCAGATAACAGAGATATCTGGATGGTAACATCATGTATGTATCAAAATGGGAGTTCCTGTTCACATATTGTTTTTAACTATACAGGACCACACATGTAGACTGGGAGTCATCTGCCATTTATGTTAACACCCCATTTAGGCATATTTATTATTGGTGTTGGCGGTACTAAGTACCTCATTTGTGCCTGGGAATAGGCTATATTTTGTATATATGTGTACTGATCTTCTAGTATGGCCAGAGACCTTATGCATCTAAGCAGGCACATGTATTGGTCTTCATCTTGAAGTCATGATTCTGCTAGGAAATTGAAGTTCTAATACTCAGAGGGATTTTTCATGAAAATCTATACAGCTTTTGCATTCTGCCTTTTTTTCTTGCTACCCTAGCTCTGGGTGTCCCAGGGACCATTTAGTGTGCAATGCTGAGACAGGTGCAGGGAGCGATCCTTATCCGGCCTAAACCACATGGATGACTGTATGATCCCTGTGTATTTGTACAAGATCTAACCAACTCTCTTATGCCCCCATCATCAGCATTTCTGAGAACATGTCTAAGTGTCTTTGGAGTGGAGCATGTTAGCTCTATGTTGGTACAGAGATGGGGACAAGATAGTGGATATATGTTTGAGGATGTCAAGGGTTTGGGGGCGCCAGGCTCTATAGGACCACATTGAGCTTCTCAGGATTGACCCATCATTCTGATGTCAGTTAGTCTGTGAGCTGCTCAACAAAGAGCTGACAGAAAATGGAAAGGGTATTTTAAAGGACTTGTTGCTGCATGTACATGTACTAGTATTAGTATTGACTAATACTAGACAATTAAATGCTAGCAAAAGCTTTGCCATTGGTCAATTCAAGTCATCTAGCCTGCTATAGACCTTGGGTTTAGATTACCATTCTGGCTTTCCATTATAATTATCTTGGCCAATCCCCGGTTCATTGGAAGCAGAACCTACGGTTTTTGAGGTGAGCTTATAAACTGAATCTTAAGCATCCAATGCAGATAAACCCCTCTGGTCTTCCATAAACACATAAAACTATGTAGCCTTTAGCACATGCACCAAGAGTTAGATGGGAATCATGGCTACCATGTGCCAATGCTGGGTACCAGATCCTTAGCACCAGATCACAAGGTAGCGGATTTGTAATGAATAAGTTAGGAAACATGAGCAGACAGTGATGGCCTGCCCCTACACCCTGCTGCCCCCGGTACCCCTGTGAACATGCACCCCCAGCACTGCTACTACCCTGCAACTCCTTAAGGACCACATGATGCCTCCAGGTCTATGTTCCTTGTCATGATGCACAAAAATGCAGTACTGTTGCATAATCCACCAGGACTGCATTGAATCCTGTACATGATCCTGACCATTTTGTCATGCATTACCCTCATAGGATTGTAATGATGGATAAATGCAGCCATGGTGAGTTACTCGCCACCTTTGCATCATGCTGACAAATAATGCATTGATACACTTTGTGGCCTTTGCAGAGCTAATGAGATGAACCTGTGAAAACCTGCCTGAGGCACTAGATACTTTGGGTACTTAGGTAGGCAGGTTTATTCAGATGTTCATGTGAGGTTTGGAGGATGTTTGAATGACATAGGAAGGGGTGGGGAGGTGAGGGAAGTGTTTGGGGAGTGGGGGACTAAGGGTGTCGTCCAAGTAGAGATTTAGGGATCCAGGCCAAGCAAGGGGGTGAAGAGGAGATGTATAGCTCCTCACTTACCCCCCCCCCCATAAGGTAATTTTGAATTTTGCCCGAATTGTATCCAAACAAATGCAGTGAATCATGTCGTAGATTCTTGTTGGCATTTGAACTGAGTTTTGGAATGGGATAAAAGACAGGAACCTAAACGATACTTAACTTTATTTGTTGAGTCAAACTCATTTATTCCTCATACTGGATACACCCTAGGGTATCGAGGGGGGATCGGTTAGGGGAGGAGGGAGTAGGAGGAGAAGAGGTTAGGGAGGGCGTCAAAGGGTTGAGGATCTACACGTTTTGTTGCCCTCTAACACACATGGTCCCCATTTAGGGAGTGCTTATATTCTCATAGGGTGGTGCCTAGGAGTGATTGCCGATTCTCTACTCACCTCTACTTGTTACAATAGACCAAAACACTATCTGAGTTTCATACAGTATTATAACTAGAAAGAAAATGAGTAAGCTGTGATCTTGCCCCCCATTATCCCTGACCCCCCCCCCCACTTCAGAAAAGGCCAGTCTGTAGGAATCAGGAATGAAGTCACAATGGCCTATCCCATTCCTGGCAGGTTATAGGGTGGTAGCAAGGCATGGCTTCTGAACTCTGACATGGAAGGAGAATGAGTTCAGAAAGACCTGGATTTCTGTCACACTATAAGCAAAAACATAAAAAAAGTTAACATGGTAAAGTGTTTGATCTTGGAAGCGTGTCAATTCAGTTTCAGACTCTGGAAAGGGGAATGTCAAACATAGTGTTCAAACTGACCTACATCAAAGAGTGAACCTCATAAATATTGGTGTCCAACTCACTGACTTTAACAAGTCAATTTTATCAATCACTTTACCTTTTGATATGTGAAGAGGCTAATGCGCACATGTATGTATATATGTGGATCCCATATACCATCTGTTTACTATGAAGAAACTTTTACACCCAGAGTTTTGTGCCATTATCATTGGGGAACCTCAACACGATTTTAGACATAGGAGTTCATGTCCCTGTAAGTCATATAGATCCGCATGTACCATGTAGAGACAGTAGACAAAAATGATCTAAGTATTGGTTGTCATGGTGATGGACCACAGGATGTAGATACAGGAAACTATGGTTACTTTAATGGGTTCCTGGGAACTGACCTTGTTATGACATGTGGTGACCTTGTCATAATCCTGTCATGACCTTACCTCAGCAGAAAGCCGACCTTGGGCAAGCCTTCTGTGACACTAGAGACCTTGAAAGAACTTTGTACGTATACCTAATAGTTCTATAAGCTGATAACTCAAAAGCAAATTGCACTGTGAAAACAGAGTTAGGGAAATTAGAAAGGCATTGTTCAGCAGAACCTTTTTATTTCCTGTGTTTCTAGTTTGGAGGAGATGTCACCTGGTTTATTTAATACCGTCTATGTGATTCATGGAAAGCAGAACTACTTGTAGTTAGGAAGTCAGTAATGTAGACTGGCCAAATACGATGAAATAGAGAGGTTCATATCAACACAAGCTTAAGGAGGGATGGCGCCTCAGTAGATTGAATATGTTTGACAAGCAACAACTCTCTCAGAGTAAATACAGTGGGAATCGGCGTGAAGTTGACATCAGAGCCACCTGTCGGACTTTTGGGGAACCATTCATCATCTACCAGGAGTCAGAGGTCAAACAAGTAGATCCGGGTCGTCGCCGCAGTGTCAGCTGGGATAGGATGGGCCTCGTTCTGGTGTCATTTTCAGACGCTGTGGAGACATTATAATCTCGACCCAGAGATGCCTTGGCCCTGGTTGGGTTTTCTTTACAAATTTGTTTTCTACTTTGTCTGTTTATTCTCCTTTCCATAAATGCACTTGTGGTTTCAATGATATCTACTGTAGGTAGTTGGTGCCAATTTTATAAACCCTGTTATCAAGTTGGAGTTGTATACTGGTGGCAGGGGAAGCCAATGAGAGTCCAGAAAGACATGCCAGCTTTATTAAAATTGCCATATGATAGAAAGGGCTAGATTTCCTAATGGGCCAAGAAACCAGGCCCATCAATGGAAAATACTTGACTCCATGAACTTGTAGCAGAGATGCAGTAGTGGGGTAGCAAAGTGCTGCTTGGAGATTGGCTGTGCTGAGAGAGATTTAAGTTGTAAGATAGAAATATGGTGCACCAAGTGGGGGGCAGACACTCACAGTCACAATACTCAACGTCTGATAAGGAGACTGGAGGCCTCAACAACTACAATACAACCTCACCTCTAACCTACACAGATGTAACAAGCAATTTGATTGGTTCTTGAGTAGGGATGTATCCGTCCTGTAGTGGGTTCCTGACGGGGTGAGGTATAAATCATAGTGATTTAGTTTGACAATTGCAATGGTTTGTCCCTTCAGTTAGGATGAAGATTTGGTAAAAGGGTAATATAGGAATTATGTATAGGCCCTACTGAAATCTACTTTGATTCCAAGAAGACCAATAGGTCTCCTATGGTAACCACAGAGGTAATTTCATTAAAGATTTAACATCTAGGTATATGCCTTAATAATAATGTATTTCTCCCTTAAAGCAGGTGCATCTGTTACCAGCCCTATAATATAGAGAACAAATCTCATTGGGGAAAAACTGAATTGATTATAGACGGATACAGGAAGTGTGTATTTAAAGTTTTCCTGTCTGTAAATAATGTATCTAGTTGTCAGATGTCTGCAAAAAAAGACCTTTTTGTTTGATATAAAGACACCCTTCAGTGCAGTTGTCTAGACACACCCAGCCTCTCATCTTATATGTACAAGTAACAAGGAAATGCTGGGGGCTCCACAAAGACTACACCCTGACCTTGGCCTCGGGGTATGCCCTCTGTGGTCCTAAACCAAGATGTGGTTTTCCACTTAGTTGATACTGAGCATTTTGAATGCAAATGCGACCAAGGAGCAATTTCCCCTTTCACTCAGGATTCAGGATATCAAGAAGTGAAAGGGAAGCATAATCCCAGCACGTTAGCTAGTCACTTTACAATTTTGTGGGTCTACAATAGGTATATTTTGAAGGCAAAACAGATGAAGAGGAAAGCACAGAAAGACCCAAACTGGCCAAAGGGATCTTACACAGAAAGTTTGCATCAGGCGCAATGTTTTTTTCAAAGGGGATGGCTGATGATACTTTCCCATTAAGTTTTATGAATTTCATCAGAACTGAAATGACTCATGATTTTCAATGACAATTCCCTTTTAATTTAGATATTTGCAGTCGCCAGGGGTGAAATTGTAGTTAATTTTCGTGATTATCTTGACCCAGCAGCTATTTGAGTGGCCCTTTGGTCCAATTCACTGCTCAGCCAATGTCCTGCGGCGATACAGCCCACCCCAGAGTTCAGAAAAGGACATCCCAATTAGAACGCTCCAGCTGCGTTCCATGTCCACATTGTCGTCTGCTCACATCATTTTGACTGAGATTTCAAAAGGAAAATGTCGTCTGATGTCAATATTGCAGAAATCCTGAAAGGGAATGACCTGTATTCTCATATTCAGTTGTATTTCAAAGATGGTGCTCTTCCTTTGAGATGTTTTAGAACTTGCAAGGGAAATCGACTGTTATGCTGTCATTCTCAGTGAAACTTCAAAGCAATTTCACATAATGTTCTCCAACTCAGTCCCCTTTGTGATGGTCTTCTGACCTCTAATCCTCCTTGGAAAATGAGTCAAAAGCAAATGATGTCTGGCGAAGAAACATCTGAACAAGATTTTTGGCGCCAAAATGTCGGTGACTGGAAAGGTTACATTTCTGCAGCGGTCTGATTCACAAAGAGCTCTGCCTGCAGCAGCGACAGGCCTGCTGAGTGGACCTTGGAATATCTTTGAGGGCAGCAAAGTGTATAAATTTATGCATTATGCCCATTGGTCGGCATCATGCATGAATGCAGCCCTGGCGAGTAACTCGCCAGGGCTACATTCATGCATCATGCCGATCCTATGGCGTTGATGCACTTCCCAAAGGGTCAGCATGATGCTCCAATGAATTGCTGGTACGTCTGCTGACCAGCAACTCAGTGCATCAAGACGACCAAGGAACATGAACCAGAAGGTGGCCCTCAAAGGGTCCCGCCAGCTGTGTGTGAGGAGCAAATACAGACTGAGATCCAGGCCTGAATTGGGGTGATCACCTGTGAGAAATCCCTTAGGCCTGAGTGCGCCTAAAAGTAGGCCTAGAGGCGGTGTGGGCCAGGTGGGAGAAGGAGGATTAGTCAGGGATGGCCAAAGGATGGGCTTTATCCTCTGTGACTGGACATGGTGAGATGGTGTGTGTTGGGGAGATGGGGAGGGGGGTTCTGAGGTGACATCCTCAGGGGTGGTTTTCTGCTGGTTTAAGCAGCATGAAAGGACTCCCAAATCGTTCTAGCACCCTCAGTAAGCTCCCCACACCCCTGATGTAATTCGTCATGGCAAACATCACCCCCTTATGTCCCTATTCCACCACCAGAAAATTTTGCTTTTAGAAATCTGATGGCCACCAGGAAGTATCTGATGGGCATATGGACAACATCCGATGACCATTGGACACAGGCCGGCTATATTATATTTCCTAAATTTTATATACAGTATGTTCCTTCACAAATGCAAGGCTCCTCCAACAAATTATCATGATAATCAAACCCACATCCCCATCGTCTGGTTGGTGAGGACTTTTGCAAAGGTTTCTTAGCCACAGCTGAGATGTCAAAAGAAGAATTTCGTTTAATTAAGAGTGACTTCAACCCCTAGTTCAGAGCAGTGCCATGACGCATGAATCATGCAGCTGATAAGCTCTCTTTTCAATTATAAGGAGGCAGCACACAAAAGAGATAACAAAATGAAAACATGTCTTTTCTTATCAGTAATTACCGCAGACATGGGGGTTCTAAGCAACCATCACATTGTCACACAAAGGGGGCACCAGTTCTCGTCTAGAGAATCATGTACTTTTGAATTGCAGTAATATTCTTATCTCTGATTTAAGTGGGCCAGCATATGAAGCCAGGTATTGTGTCCCTTTCTTACATATTCTGTTTCTACAATCATTTTTTTTTTTCTTTTCCATCTTTTTTTTTATTTATTTGTGTCTTTTTATTCTTCATCTATTATTCTTTTTAAGACTTTTCGATCAGGGCAGTGCGTGCTTTTGTTTCTATTCTAGCCAGTACTTAGGTTAGGGTTTGGATGAATGATATAGAGGGGAGCCACGAGGGTGTCTAGAACTATACATATATCGTTCATGGCATGGGGCATGGGTGTGACCAACCTATCCAAGAACACATGTTAAACATGTGAGAGGGCTGTATGTATCGTGTGTAAAAACTCAACCCAGACAGCTGTTTGGTAGACCCACAAGCTGATAACAGGGCACAATCCTCAGAGTGCTATACACAGATATACTTATACAATAGCATGAGGGCAAATGTAGATATGGAAAATACCAGGGACGCCCTAATATCTGTGTTAATCATTTATTGTTCGAAACTTGGTTAAAATAGTGTGATTTGATCATATGCCTTTGGATTGATGGTTTAGATTGTAATTTATCATCGCCATCTTCAGATTATACTCTCATAAGCCTAATATAGGATGAGTGTAAAAATAGATTGTCTTCAGACACGTCTTCGATTCCCTTGTTGTTGTTTTGTTGTTTTTTTTTTTAGTTCTATTTTATGTACAGCTAATGTACAAAGCAAGAGCTACATTATTATCAAGGACTTAAGCAAGACTAATAAAACCTCACTAAACAAGATTTGCCTGATATAATATCTAGAACATGAGTTAACACCAAAATACCTTAGATCAGAACATAGCTCCATGCCCCTAGATTTTCCATAAATCTACACCCAATGGTTCTGTAGCCAGTGGGGCAGGACCAGCCCACCCAGAAGGTACCCCACACACCTGTATTAACCCGTTGAGTTTGAGGGCCATATAGTGCTGTAATGTGCAAAGTGCATTATGTCTAATGGTCTGAGGAATGCAGCCTTGGTGAATGTATTCTCCACGGCTGCACTCATGCATTTGTGCCGACCCTATGTGATTGGTACCCTTCCAAAGAGTCGGCAGGATGTGCCATTGCACTGTGGCGAGTTCACTACATCGGTGCATTATGGGGGGTGACAAATATGTACATCAATTTGAAGCAGCATGCCCTCCTTAACGGGTTATACCACCTAAATTTGTTAATTTCACTGTATACCCAGAGCAGACGACATTTAGGTATTGTAGCAAAGATGAGCGATATTTGAGTAGAGTCATTGGGCGTCTGCTGCTTGCCTGTTACTATCTACTGATATGAGGCTGAATGAAAGGGAGGAGGACGGAGGGAGACACAACAACCCCTGAGCCCCTTTATTTGCAAACAATCATCTCCAGTCTGGAGTTGTAGTGATAGGGAGCTTGTCATCTTTCAGATATCTGGATAATACACATACATATCTGTTGACTGTGGCCTCCTTTATGCTTGGCTTTCCACTTTCTACTGGTATGGTTCCAGCTTGTCTCCAGTGTCTGCATAGCAGAAGGAAGGGTGCATAATTTGCGGACATAATCATACTGGTAGTACAAACCTTTGTATTCTTCCCCGTACATATACAACATCTCTCTAAAGTTGTAAAGTTCTTCAGCCCCCTCCCCCCTTTCTCTCTCTCTCTCTCTCTCTCTCTCTCTCTCTCTCTCTCTCTCTCTCTCTCTCTCTCTCTCTCTCTGTGTTTTCAATACCTGGCATCAGGTAACTGCACAAGAAAAAGATAATGTACCTGCAAAATTCTCAATGCTGTACTATAGCTTTGCCTGTCCTTATATGATGAAGTCTTGATCACAGTGAGTGTACTGTGTCTACCGCATTTTATACAGCACCCCTTGTTATCAGGGATCCTTATCTTGACATTGATTCTGATGTTACTACTGTTGTACATCCATCTTCCTCCTTAATCCTCCTGCTGACTTGTACACCAGATAGACACAGCCAAATGGTGCTTTATCAGACTGAGGAGGGAACTTAATACCATGGGTGGTCTTTTTGTGTAAAGAGTACTTGGTTTTGGCCTGATGGTTGTTCATCTTTTCTTTTACCAGTATGATTCACTAGAAATGACTGGAATTAGAACTAAAGCTTTAAAGTGATATTTGTATGAGGTTGAAAATTGGAATGCAGTTTGGTTTATTAATTTTCAGAATTTATGGGGGGGAAGCATCAAAATTGTATCAAAATCCTCCATAATCAATCTATGAGTCTAGTTTCAATTATTCCACCCAGTCACTCAGTGAACTTGACTCATGTCATTTCCCACAAAAAAGGACATAGAAAATAGATCTCTAAATTGGCACACAACCACTCCAGTACAGCACTTACCCTCCCCCCCCACTTATGCCCTCTAAATCTACACCTCAATAGACGCCCTTAAGTGGAGTGAGTCTGACTTGAATGGAGGAGTCCTTGGTCCAATAGACCTGTCCATGTCCACCTTCTATACCCATTGCTGCTATCTCCACACACCGGTCCCATGCTCCATGTTTTCCACCCATGGCATTTTTTCTTTCCCCAATGTTCTTGTTTTCCTCCATTGACCCTGGCTGGTGTTCCACAGGGGTTTGTATCGACTTGGTCACGTGGCCATTGCCGGCCTATTGTAGAGACGAGCAATGGCAAGTATTAGCCCTCTATAGACTGCAGAGTGCGTTAAGGTGCCATATCTTTGTCATTATGATGCATGGATGTATTCCTGGTGAGTAACTCGCCAATGCTGCATTCACGCATCATGACAACCCTCCAAGATTGTTATACTAAAAATGGTTGGTTAGATGTCACTCCCCAGGACTTCACTGGTGCATCATGACAATAAAAGGACATAAACATGGATGCATCATTTGTCCTTTAAAGAGGTAAGTGTGGGTGGGGTGGGAGGTCGTGGGATGGGATGGAGAGATGAGGTGGAGGGGGGGGGGGTGTTTATGTTTCATTACCTGGCGGTGACAGTTGGTGGGGGTTGGTATAATAGCAGGTTTACCTGGATAATACCTGGGGGGATGAAGGGGAGTAGGGAGGCAATGGTACCAGTTACAACGGGACCTATATACCACTACGGCCCCCTAGCGGTGTATAACCATGCCATAGATTGGCTCTAGCCCATGGATTGCCATAAAGAAATCTCTATACATTTCTGGGCGTGCCTGCCTTTTTAAATACTACTTACATTTGCAACATATGATCTTCAGTATGCTCAAGGCTTGGGCAACTCTAGCTGTGTTACATTTCCCGATATTTCCGTCCCAAGGGTTATATAGGCCCCTTATATTGACTACACAGTTATTGACAAATGATATTTGATCCATCATTTGCCCAATAGCTGCCTGGACATTATATGGACTAATTCCCCTCCATTGGAATGGGATGACTAGGCAGGAGAATCAGTAAGAAAGTTTATCATTACTGACTTTACAGCTTATTTCTGTATTGCATACAAATACAGGACGAACTGACAACAATGATATAAATAATAGGGATGTGAAAGAAACCTTTATCTGGAGTGGCAAATGTGGCTGAAGCATCTTCGACTTTAATAACAAGCTCTCCATTTTCTTCATCAAAAAGAAAAGTTGATGAAAATCATTATTGCCTCATCTCCAATTCCCGACATTACCATTTCAATTTGACATTTTATTTTCCTGCAGTACATCTGTTGGGGAGTGATACTCCACTGCACATCAAGATCAATTTGAACTAAATATTAATACTATTGACACAGCATCTATATTCAAATGTATCGAAAACAGGCTGAAATGGAGGAGTGGAGAATTAATATTTTCTCTGTGAGTGATGTGGAGTGTGGAGGGTGTTGTTTGAGCCTGATGGGGCTGGTTGTTATTGTTGTGACTCACATCAGGCCTTAAGCAGGTATTAGGGTAACAGGCTTAGACCAAGCAAAATGGATGTTTCAGGTTGCCCATACATGACTTGGCAAAGTGAAGCCTACTTCTAGTCTTTTGAAAATATCTATTAAAGATTTTACTGCTATTTAGACACATATATCTAGAAATAAAATCCTGGAATATATTGTAAGATTTACTGTATTTATTTTTGGCCAAATTGATATAAAATAATTTTACCCTGTTGTCTGCAACACACTACTTTACCATTTTGTGCCTTTAGGCTTAGCAGGCCCCCACCTGTTCCCAAATCGACCTCCTATACCCTAATACAGTAATGTGGGTGCCAGGAGCATGATTGCCTAAATGTCTCAAAGCCAAAATTGATAACTGAGTGACTGGTTATTAAAAGTGATTAATGGTGCTGGAACCTGCCATCACTAGTAATACAAGAACAACAAGCACTCACAGAAATAGGGGCACGGAAATGTAGATGTATACTGAAGGGGTATACATGTATATAACTGCCTAAAAATGTATTTTTAATGTTTGTTTTTGAAATGCTAAAAAGAGTGGTTATAAACCGATACCCAAACCCTGCAATGTTGGAAGTAATATATGTTTTGCAGAATAAGGGTTTAGGAGTGCATACACACATGTATGTATGCAGATAACAATGTATTCAAATAAAAGAACCTACAAATTTCATGTGATGAGATATAGTTTTGGTGATTGTAGATACAATGCTGAGTAGTGGTGCAGTGATAGACATTACAGATAGAGCCAATGGTGGGATTTGTTGGCAATAATGCCTGATAGACAAATTGCCCACAGTGCAGTGGCACTAAAAGAAATGAAATGATAAGCCTGGAAATGGACAAAGTGGCATGGAACATCCCTATCCCTTAGGCCACAAAGGGAGATGACACTAATTCCCCTATGATAACCACCCAGTGTACCACCATAGGCCCCTGGGCCAAGCTGTCCACAGGCCAGTGGCCTTATCAGTATATCAGTGACAACAGTAAATCTGAACATTTCAGTGACACTTGGGGCAAGTGTAGGTGGGGCAGGACATTATCACACCCTCCATACAATGGCCAGTGTCCAGCTGGGTCCATGTGCCTCCAGGTAGGAAGCTAGGGAGGCAGGTAAGGGGGAAGGACCACATACTGTGTATAAGGGGGCAGCTGGGTTGTTAGTTGACCATAGGGTTGGCCACAGGAGTGGTGACTGACCATCTGCCTTGTCTATGGGGAGTCCCACACCTATGGGACCAGCCCTACACCTTGCCAGGTAATGCCACACCTATAATACTACACCCCACACCCTCCTCTACTCATACCTACTACTTTCTACTGTAATACCACACCCCTACAGTCTCCTACTGAGACTTGTCCAGGGTCAGAAAATCAGGAAATCAGAATTTGAAAGAATGCAAGAGGTTGGATATAGACTACCAAGTGTTAATAATAGCAACTCAAATCATCAAGTGCTTGAGAAATGTACGGACATATTCACAGATATGTTGATACCCTAGAAGCAACAGAAATAAAAAGTACCTTTTTATATCAAAAGTTCCTCAGCTCTGTAATGGCTGAGATTTCAAACAATATGGTTTGGACCACATTCTATAGACTGCATACCTGTGGGATGCATGGAGCAGCTGCCTCCAGGTGCTGATAACCTGTGATGATAACCTCAGTGACCATCACTTAAGGCATCAAATGACAATGGAGCACATAAGTACAGGGTAGGATGGGGAGATGAGGGGTGCTCAGCCTGACCAGGTGAGAACTACTGGTCATTACCTGGACGGACTCATGCACTGGGGAGGTCTGTCATCTACTGAGTGTTTGAATATTAGCCAAGGGACAATGCCTCTGTCGTTTGGTCAATGATAGATGCAAAGGAAAGCTGTTTAAATTCTATGAATGATATAAGAATAATTTTACAATGTATTCAAATCTATGCAAAAGTTTTCCTGCCAAATCTGCAATGAGCTGATAATCACCCAGTTAGCAATCTTTACTATTGGGTCTTTTGTTTTGGAACTGACAATCTTGGGGAAAATAATAATTATATCAAGTTACAATTGTCAGAGAGTACCATTTACACCATGACTATACATATGCTTACCCATTTCAATTCGGATAAACAATAAACAGATTCTAAGACTATCAGTGATCCAGATCTCAATCATCGATACAAGTGTGTACACATTGTCAGGGGCGTAGGAAAAGGGGGGGCCAGGGGGGCCTGGGCCCCCCCAATCATGAAGGAGGTGGGGCCTGAGTAGGTCTGGGCCCCCCCAATATTTTCCAAGAACTCATAAACACAATGGAAAAGAAGCTAGAACTTTACATCTCAAATTAGATTATTATGGTGATGTCATAGGGAAAATGGGGGTCTGAGCCTAAAGTCAGATCCAAAATTTACCAAAAATTACTTTTCTAGATGAATTCTATATACGTATTATATACATGTAGACGCCATCACGCATCAGCCGACAATTCAAGGTGGTCGCGAATTGCTTCCTACGCCTCTGATTGTACTTGACAAAATGACATCCTTGACACCAGGTAGTATACTGACCTAAGGTTAAGGTACACACAAGCAGCACATCCCCTCAATCATTAACCACCTAAAGGGCAGTATGATTTATCCTGTGTTTGGGGCTTTATAGGTTTGCATGAAGCACCAATGCAGTGCCAGTGAGTCTACTCACCAGTACTGCATTGCTGCATCATGCCAACCTTAGTTCTTGGGAGTGCATCAAAGCATAGACCCTCCATGCATCATGAGAGGCACCATGTATCATGACCAGCAAAGGCAGGTAAAGGGTTAATTTTACTGGTACTGTTAAGTATAATGTAGCTCCTCCACACGTACACATGTAAGTCATATCAGTGTAGACATCTACCTACTCCTGTCCTGGCCCTAGATATTAACCCTCTAAGGACTAAACTGTACAATAAAGGATTATTATAACCCTTTGTCACCATGAATGCAGCCCTGGCAAGTAACCCACCAGTGCTGCATTCAAGCATTATACCTACCCGGTATGTCTGAATACACTCGTGAAGGGATGGCATGATGCACCGATGCAGCGCATGTGAGTAACTCGCCAGTGCTGCATTGGTGCATCATGAAGACAGATGAACATGGGGGTATCATGCAGCCCTTATATGGTTACTGATAACAGTTCTATATCAGGAGTGTGTCAATACTAGAACCCTGGTGCAATAGACACAATGTCTCCTCTACCATTTGACTTATTCCCACTTAGTAACTCTCCTCCTGGATCAGGAGATAGGTAGGCCAGACGAAGACAGCCTCTCGCTCCACTAACGGCTGACAGCAAAGTTGGCTGAGCTCATAGATAACAAATAACTCAAGCATAAATACACTATTCTTTCTGTCACCTTCTTTAAAATTCTCACATGCCTAATATCACACTTGATTCTGCTTTTGCAATACTTAAAATTTACTTTCATAGTCTTGATCATCCATATTTTAGTAAAATTTAGAAATTTGAGGCCATAATCTTAACCTTGGCACAGTGCCAAGCCTGGGCTTTTGCTGCAACCAGCAGATATAAAAAAGAGGATTATAAGTCAATCAAAGCTTCAAATGTTCCATCAATGCTAATGTGGCTAGTAAAGTATCTGATAGTTGCATGCCCGAAATTTCAAAAGCAGACATCAAGGGGAAGTCTGTTTAAAATGATTCGGTACCATTGGTACCGAAAATTAAACTGGAACAAAGGCCTTTGCGCTCTGCCGCTCCCGTAGGAAGAGGCGGCAGAGGACTCGGCCTAGAGATAGGTTGCAGTTCCTGAGTATCATTCTGACTTGCACCTTCCTCTCTTGAATGAAGATAACACGAGTGGGCATATTTGGTCCCTCCTTTCTATGTTTGCAGTTGGAATGCTTTTCCTGGATGACATAGGCTATAGCTTAGAACATCTCACATGAATGATAAATTCTGCCCCGAGAATTAGGCCTCACATAGGGATGGCTGATGCATGTATAGGCTTGCTAATGCTACAATACAATGAATGTAGTGGCACTTTCGTAAGGAGGTAGTTGATGGTCTCTAGGATGAATTCAAATCGTTTAAAGACATTTCGAAAGGTGTAAGGGCATTTGGGAAAGCTGAAAAGGTAGCTGCAATTTACTTGTAAGCATACACTTTATGGACATGGTCCACCATTTAAGTGATCCCCACTTCCCTTCTGCAGTAGTCAATACAAACAGACCAAAAGTCGTCTGCCACCACTCAAACGCCAGTTGTCGGCGCTGAGTGTTTTACTGCCCCCTGCTGGCCACACCAGGAGATAACCCGGTGTCTCACACTCACCCTTATTGCCGTTTAATGCTCAAAATGGCCGCTGGAGGGCCAGATTATGGCTCCCAATCAAAACAAGCGTTACGGACGGCGCTCGGCAAGTGGAAGATTGACACTTGTCGTGACGACGTTCGAACACGCTACTGCGCACGCGCCGGGAGGTAACCCAGCTTCCGGTGGTATATGAGTTGGGTGTTTTACCAATGTTGTCAAGAGAGAGAAAAGGATGACTTCCAACTTACCTCAGCCATCTGAAAGTTAGGCCCAGTGCTTTTGAGTAAGCCTTGACTTTTTTATGTGCAATGTTGGTAGACATATTGGCAGTTTCAATATTCAAGTATTCCTTTCAAAGTCTTGTCATTATAACTATTCAACCTTGGCATGTACTTGATTTACTTTTGTTAATAGCCCCGAGTATGTCATCCATTCAAAAGAAAGACAGCTCTATTTCCATTGGCTCGTTTAACCTTGAATTGCCCCCACCTGATATGGACGCTTGCCCCCATGCCTCACAGAAGTTAAGATCGTGTCCTTGTTAAATGCACCTATTATACAGCTACATAACTTCTACACTCACTTACATTTCACACATCACTCCTATACATAACTCTATAATAGAGTCCTCTATACCTTAGGTCAAGGTCACAGTGGAGGTCACTTGAAGATGGCGCTCTGGTGTCACGTCACCTGTCCCATCATGCAGCGCTGCGGGGGGCTACATGATCACGTGGGTGGCCGGCGGGTAAAGACAAACTGATTATCATAAATCATGGAGAGGGGGTGATTGGATGTGGGTGGGGCAAGGGGGGGTGGAGAGAGGTGGTAGCTAGAGGGGAGGGGGCAGGCAGGCATAGAGGGAGATTGGCAGAAAACTTATTAGGCCTCTACATAAAGTTTAAAATCAGAGGTAATGGGTAACAGAGAGATAGGCAGGGATTGGTTTTAGCTCTTTGAGGGTCTCTTGCTATCTTAATTGAGATTCATATTCATAGATCGTGGGGCAGTGCAGTCCCGAGTGCAGTGTTGGCGACCGGGGTTGGCGAGTGGGCCTATTAACGCTAGTCTCCTTGTCAAACTGCAATGGTGTCGAACCTCCGGAAGTGTACCAATTTTGTAGTGCTCAACATCATGACGAGGATGAATGAGGCCCTGGCGAGTTACTCGCCAGGGCTGGCGATTTACTCGCCTGGGCTGCTGTTGTTCATTATGACGACTGATAGTCTTACTGCAGTATCACTGCAAAATGCAGCCCTGTAAAGGGTTGTTCACTGAATGATAGGGGAGGGGAGGAGGGGTAAGCTTCATCTTTATGTCTGACACTAGGTGGCATGTGTGATGGATGAGCAGGGCTGGGGCAGCATTTGAACACATTGATGCTCAAACATTGTGTCAGTGATATCATTAACGGACAAGGCAGGGAGAATCAGGGTCCGGGATGTACACAGGAATCCATTAGAGCCCCCACACCTTATGAAAGGCCTGTATATCATGTAGGGAGACGAGCCAAGTGATTGATAGCGTGAGGGGTGTGGCAGCGATCAAGTAGGGAAAGGAGGGGGTGGGTGGGGGTTCATGGTATGCCTCTATATGTGATGTACTACTACCTGTAAACCATAGAGAATCCCTTCTCCAGAAAAAAAAATAACAGAACGTCCAGAAATGGCCCTACTGCCATTTTGTGACTACTTTTGTCAGAGCCATCCATATCAGTGGAAGTGCAAGGGTGCAGCTGAAATCACTACACATTTTTAGATAAACTTCGGATAAAGGGAATATGGAATACCATAATATCCTTGTGGAAATGCCTTGCAAAATGCCTCTTGCACTACCCAGTCCCTTACATCACCCAGCAGCATATGGCCTGGATTGGAATCGATTACTCTTCAGCCTTGGTATATGGGGAAGGTTGAGCCTGCCTTGAGGCAGAGGGAATAGATGAGGTCTGGGCTGGAAGAGTGACACCTCATTCTGACAGTTCACAAGACCCCTGCAGTGTCACATCATTATGGTGTCAAACATAGGTGTCAAACACTGACACGGTGGTAAGGGTGGGGGAGTCAAGAGTTCTTCTTCTCCTCAGCCATTGCAGGTTATGTTTTAGGGGCATTTAGAACATATGGGTTTGGTATGAGGCTATAGCAGAGCTGGGTCAGGTTACAGCCAAAGATATAAAGGTTTACACAACCATCTTCCATGGCTAAAGTCAATTCTAAGAACCAGGGTAAACCCCTTGCTTATATTATCAGCATTTACACACTTCACATGTATGGCATTTCTGCTAGTACTTACAATTTGTCAAATCTGACAAAGGTTAAAAAGTGTTACCTGCAGTGAGTAGTCCCTCTAGGTTTGTTTTTTTACATGGACATGCAATAAGATGAAGATCCCCCTATAAATAGCTGAATCAATAACTGTCACCCTAACAATAATTTCCTGACTGTAGACTGACATTGATAAACCTGTTATACAGGTGTAAACCACCCTTATCCTGTTTATTACTGAGGCGATAGGTTGGGTTGGTAGGTGTGTGTATGGAGTGGGGGGGGGGTGATGGATCTTGTACAGGTGAGAGGGTATCTTCAGGTATGATGCTCTTTACCATGCACTGATTACCCACCTGAACCCCCCCCCCCATACACATACACAGATATAGATACCCACACAATCCTCCCTCAACCAACCTCATACATCTCTCACCCTAACACCCGCATTCCCTATTGTATCTTGTATTCATATCTCATGACAGCCAGCATAGTTTTGTTATTGCTGTCAAGTTAAATTAAATCTTCAGATATCACTGAAAAATATCAAGGTGTTATTTGCTATACACAGTACCTGCGTCCTGTTTTGCAAGCTAAGGTGAGGTTACCAGAAACACAGTGTCATAATCATTTGAATTCTTACTCTTCTTTTACATTAGGAAAGGAAATCTAAATCATGTTGATTGCACATGTCTGTACAATACATCATTGTAACCCACATTTTAGATGACTCCTTGTTGAGAAAATGCGATTTGACACTGACAGGTCTACATACTCAGAAACAAGCACTCAAAAATCTTTAGGGAAACATCGTTTTTAATGGCTACAAAAGTGCCCCAGCACCACCCACAGCCTGACAGCCGACGTCTGGTTAGAGCTTCCATCTGAGACGCTGACAGAGTCACGTGACCTAACGTCACCCTACGTCACAGCGTCTGTCATCAACACGTCACCGTCCTGATGACGTCAAAGCTGACATGATTCAGCTAATGCTGGCTTACTAACATGTCTGAAGGTGTTATGAGAACGCTCTAGTTGTAGATTATAGCATAGGGATAATCACATTTACAGAGGCATACAATTGTATTCAATAGTGATATATAAAGGTCTCATTCAATGTTGCTCCCCGCCTACTACACAGGCCTACATTTTCCTGTATCTGAAATATGACAATTTGAGCAGCGACGTATTTGCTATTAAATTTGGTGAAAATTAATTGTCCATGCCATTCTGCGGTAGCCCTTTGACTCCTCCCCCCTCACCATTTTTTCTCAAATATAAATGTGCCTCAAGAGTCCGACCAAACCCTGAAGTATCGTCCTTGGTTCAGCCTCATGACATTTATATCAATAATAGGCATGGCATGGAATACACACGACCAAGATTGTATGTGTTTATGACCTGGTTTCCGTCCTACTATTCCTTGTTTTATTCTTCTACACATCGGGGTGTGAACAGTAATACAAAACGTTTTTCTACCCATACCACCAGGTGCATCCGGACCGGAAGCACATTGCGCCACATGCGCATGCGCGGAAGGCACCTTCCGGTTTGCCCATACACGTGCTGTAGGGTTAGGGAGGGCGGGACAAACAAATAAATGAAAACACGAGTTGGGTGTAGGGACACACGTGCATTGTATATGTCAGCAAAAATGAGTTATAGATATACAGAAAAAAAACTTCTCTATGAAACAAACCTAGGCTTAGACTATGGACGGCCATGCAGAAAAGGTGGTTCGGGCAGGGGTGTGTGGCGCATCCCTCCTAGGCTAGGTTACTACTTACAGTTTCTATACAGAAAACCCTAGACCTAGGATGGCTACAGTCTTTGGGTGCTGAGCCTTATCTACTATATATTTCTGTACCTGTTACATATTTCTGATTACAGGGCATTACTCATCTTTAAAACATTAAAATCTGGAAAGGATGAAAATTTAATATTCTAGGCTGGCAATTGGCAGAGATTCCCTACATTCTCTCGTAAACCCTGTCCGTCAGCTGACTGTCCATTTATTATCTCAAAAATCTATCTCATAGTTTGATGGATAAAATGACACAATTGGTGTGAATTTGTCTGACATCATCCCAGCATAATGAGATTAGTGGTGGCCCTATTTTGACTTCTGATTTGAATGCATTTAATTGCTATTTGTGCTCGGTATCCCTCCTGTCACGCCTACAGCTCGACCTCCCATTGAGTGACCTGACAGCAGAGCCTAAAATCCCTAGAATTAGGCTAAAGGATAAAGCCTAAAGCCTGTCAGTCGTCACACATTAGGCCTATACACCTGCCTTACTCACTCTGACCCATCCCTCCCAGTCTGAACCTGTCATATTACGTCATGGGGCTTAGGACGTGACGTCACAGGGGATTGGAGACAGAGTCCAGAGCAGAAGGTTTGGACCATTGCAGGTCTCGGACCACCAAAACATTTCTCACTATAATCTTTTATAGCCCAAAATGACCACAAATCTTTAGATACATCTTTTATCCCTAATCTGAGATGAAAAAATAAAGGTTTGACCAATCCAGTTTTTTTTTCTATTGGCCTGCATGCATACCTACCTACATTTTGACCTATTCTGCACCTAATAATTCAACAGTGCTCACTAAGATTTTAATGTCACCCACCAGTGTGTCACAATTTATATTCTATGAATCAGTACAGTTTAGTGATTTATTTGATGCCTTATAGCAAAGCTGACAATAATTTCCACACACTAGTATAGACCAATCAGAGGCCACCATCTCTTAACTGCCTACATTTACTGTATGATCGTCGTCACTGCGGACCTCTATGGTGGTCCGAGATCTGCACTTGCCAATCTCTATCCCCTGACATGAGTATGGCCACTTAGATTCTCTTCCCATGATTCTCTTGCCTTCTGCAGTTTTATTCTTGTTCTGTAAGTTGAAGGTTTCTCAAAAATCAGACATAAGCTTTGGAAATAAGTCCTCATATCAGAGACTCTGTGTGTCTTCTCCCCCCCCCTCTCTCTCTCTCTCTCTCTCTCAGTCTCTTTCAAGAAATGGAAAAAAGAGAGGGACAGACAGAGGTCCCCAAGCTTCATCTGGAAATGTTTAGCTATAAATGGTCCATTCATCAGTTTTCTAATGTTAGAACATGTAATGTATTGAGAGATGGCACGGCAGGTCATGCAGCAGGTATTTGATTTGTGCAAGTATATCAGCTCCTTATCTTTATCCCTGCCTGCACAAACAAACACACACCTTCTATGATTTACTAGGATTAGTAAACCTTTAAGACCCGCATAATGCCTCCAGGTTTATGTTCCTTGGTCGGCATGATGCACCAATGCAGTGCTGGCGAGTAGACTCGCCAGCACTTCATTGGTGCATCATGCCGACCTTCAGGTGCACGTCACTATAGGATTGACATTTATGCATGAATGTAGCCCGAGTGAGTGCATTCACAAGGGATGCATTCATAGATAATAATCCTATAGATGTTGCATTAGCAATCTGCAGTCTCTAATGATGTAGGATTATCTGTGGGTGCTTCCGACTGATTGGTGGGATTTGTTAGCATCAAGCCTTATGGGATGGCATGTACATGTACATGTACTACATTTGTATGTTCAGGTTTGTCAATGGTTGGATTTTTCCATACACAGTATACTCTTACATAAAGTAGCAGCTATAGTTTTATGTTAAGTTGAGACAATTAGATCAAGAGAACTTGTTTTCTGCATTGACTAAAATCATATTCTAAAACCCCAACCGTGGGAAAATGTCTTATCTTGCTTTAGGGCCATCTGCCATTGAATCTTGAATCAATATTTACCCCAAGAACACTCAAGACCTGAAAAAAAAATAAACCTGCAAATAAATGAGGCAGGGCATTAAAGAATACAACACCTTGTGACTTTTATTTGTTTGCGTCCACTCTGTAAATGAGTATTCACAGCTGACTCTGTGACGTCACAGTCCAATGTCATGGTACCTCTATGACGTCAGAGTAATGACATTGACACTACTCTCATTAGACGCTTGTTTACCATCTCCCAGCACTTGTTTAGAGTCATGGTCACGTGATTATACTGGAGGTTACTTAACCTGACACCTCATTATTTGTATGCCAATTATTAACATCATTAATGCTATATTTGTTTATATCAATTCTATTTTCATATCATTAATAAGTCGAACTATGTGTGCTCAATTTATAATACCACACCGCATTCACACTATAAGATAGAAAGAAAGGACAGTTTTTTCTTATACATTTATTAACATCAGAATTAGATAGAAACTTATACTCGTATATGGTATACTAAAAGTTATTGTCCCTTGTTCAGGAGACTTTGTGCATTGGCGAGGACCGTACAGCTGACACGTTAGCTTGTTGTGCTAGCATTGGCTATCATCAAGAGATAACCGATCGATTACTACTTAAATAACAAGACAGCTTAGACCTGCGAGCTCTCGGACCTTCCTGCTGCTAAGAAGAGAATTTGATAATGACTATAATGATTATGATATTAGTGTAAAGACTTGGGTTACTCCATGAAAAAAACTTTTTGTAATATTCACTGTTTAGACTTGTCCCTGCTAATGATTAACATGCCCATTCTATGCCCATACCTGAGACTTTAAACTAAGGTTTAGTATGTCAGCAGGTATGTTAAGTGAGAGGTCTCTGATGACCACAGACACCATCAATGGCATCACTTGTAGTAAATATTAGACATTTCTCAGACGCCAGAGCCACTTGCTGCGTCCCGGCGCACTACCGCCCCCTAGCGGATTCCACAAGAACAACACTTCATAGCTTGGCCCTTGTTGTCTCACCAAACATGAATACACCTCCACCCTGGTCATTGCACTGTCCAGTATCCATAGGCCTAGGAAACGTAGTCCGCTCTGGTCAGATAGCCATGAGCCAAGAGAAACACATGCGTGGCCTTATACTAGATATATATGTGAGCAGTCCAGTCAGGCAGAAAAGATTCCTTTTGTGAGGCACCACAGACCATCTATTCTGAGTATTACTGCTCACCCTGCCTGATGTGGTTCCCTCTTGATTCCTCTGCAAGTAGCCCAAAAGAAAATTTGATGTGTGCACTCTAGCATGCAAAATCCCTTCTGTGTGGCCGTTTGGATTGGAATGTCTAGTAGAGAAGGGGATATGACTAGAGGGGATGCATCCCATGAGTGGACAGCATAGATATATGTGAGTCTAATGGTCAGAGAGAGTAGGGGATGGCTGTTGGTTTGTTTTTGCTGCTATTGGACTCACATTAGTGCACCGTGTTAGGTATACAGTATAGGACGTAACACACGGTGGGCGTATGTAGGAAATGCTGCTAGGAATGTGAATTGTCCATTTGGATCATTTGGGCTTGGTAACAGGAGTTGTATAGCAGAAAGGATCATTTACATCAGACTAGACCATAGAAGTATCTGAGAAGGAAAGGATAGCAATTAGCTATAGTGTCATATTGCACCTAGGATATCTTGCCACTTGTGACATTAATCCAGAAGAATAATGACAAAACATGCATGTATCATCAAAATATAAAGCTTTATTACCTGGTTTTATTTACCTCAACTTCAAGGGAAAAGAAAATGTATCGTGTATATATTATAGATACTGAGGCAATCCCATCAGAGGCTTGATATGCGGATTAAAATAGTCGTGCCCATTGCTTTTGTAAATAGTAATTGTTTTTAAAATGCCTGTCTCTTTGTGTCTTTACAGCTAACAACTCCGATGAGGTGGTCACGCCCCCTCCCGGGTTACAGGGGAAATACTACCCAAATGACAGTGAGTATATTTAGTACCTTTTCAGTATGGGCGAGTAGATTTATATTGAAATACGTATAAACCTTGATATCGCATTCCTTTTACTGACTATGCATTGCAAGAGGGTGTTGTTTCTTTTATCGTTTATTCTTCTTTTCTAAATCATATTTCATATTGTTTTGGGTGTGTAGGGTTCCACAATTTCCGGAAGAGATTCTCGATTGCTGTAAATTTGTTGCAATCATTATTATCAGGCTTATAAGTAACAGAACCAAAGATGAAGTCAAACCACACCTACTTGGAGGACTGTCCCTTAATCACCCTAAATAAATTCTGTCCCCTCTTCCAGGAGTTCCATTTTTCGTGAGGATGGACCAGATGTCCACAGACCCCATACACAAACCCATAGGTGCCAATATCCGCCTGAAGTGTAAGGCTGAGGGTGAACCCAGCCCCGTCATCTCATGGCTGAAGGTAAGTTCTTAAACTTCTCTTCTTGGTGTTACTTCTGTTCTTTTACGATAAGAAGCCTAGTTGGTGGATCTGTGCTTTGAAAAAAACACCTGACCCCTTGAAAGGGCCAGGTCCCTCATCTTAGCAGTCAATGGCTGGTCCATAAGAACATTAGGATGTGTGCAAATCTGATAGACACTGAGAGTTTTGTATTGACACCAACATAGGCCCCAGGTGTTGAGTTGCCCAAATTGCATTTTAAGGTATTACTACAGCGAGAGCTGTGGAAGTAAAAAATCCTTACAAAGTATGTAGAAGCTCTTGGTGCGTCCAAGTACAGGCATTGTGTTAAGCCTGACACACATGGTCTCCCCTTTGGTTTCGATAATCTGACGTAGGGAAGCTGTTAGGCCTTGGTTAATATTTATATCCACAAGACTAGTAATAACAGTACAAACATTCATCTAAAAGTGTAGTCAATAGTCAAGAAAATCTCAGCCATCTTTAATTTATGACCTTGATGATTCTCACTATTTGACCTTCAGGATGGGCGTAGGTTGCAGCCGGAAGGAGAGTATAACAGACATCCTCATTGGACGTTACGTCTTCAGGACGTAGGACTAGAGGATTCTGGGAAATACACGTGTAAGGTGTCAAACAGGGCCGGCGCCATTAGCTTTAACTACACCATAATTATAGAAGGTAAGAAAGGTTAAAAAGAATGAAGAATTTGTAAATTATTAATTGTATATATGCAAATGTTATGGCACGATTTAAACACATGTGTATAAATAATTAAGCATACTTTTCTACTCTTCTCAATTGATCTGATATAAGTCCAATGAATAATGTCCCGTCAAAAGTAGTTGTAATTATTGATTACTGAATTTAGAAAATCTTTTTGCGATTTAGGAAAAAGAAGGCCATCATTAAGCAAGCATCCTTGAGTAACTTGAGTTAAAGTTGAAAGATGTAAACCTCGAATCGAGAATATAATATAGAAATGAAAATGTGGCGTGAATTTTCAGGTTCCTACTTTTTTTATCAAAATATCTCTCTCAGACCTTTCATTTAGACAGTTACTGCTTGAATTTGAGCTTGCATTTTTATTGCATTTCATGGGTCCATTTTCACGCTGTACACATTCAATTATTCTCTGACACTTTAGGCGGCTGTGTTGCACCGACTTTATAGAAATATCGATGTTATCCATGTTTAATAGACATTTCCTTAGGACAAAAAAAAAAGAAAGAAAGAAAAAACCAAAGGTCTACTGCTTCTAGTGCTTTTAATACTTTGCCCACTTTAGTTGGTTTTTTTTTACCAGTTTACTGCACACCTTTCAGAATAGTCAACCTATAGTTAGTAAATGCCTCTAGCCATCACATATCTGTCTTTAGTACTACTAGTCGCTGTTTGCTTATATTTGAGTTGTTTCCTTTACCTTTTGGCACCTAATACACACTATTTTGTGTGCCCTGTTGTGTTTCCCCCACCCCTACAGACAAAGTGGACGCTCCCACAATGCCCGACACTCCAGCCTCCAACCTCAGCGTTCCTGTCGGCGACATGGCCGTCTTCCGGTGTGAGGTCGGCTCCATGGTCGAGCCCAGAATCAAGGTGAGCGAAAATACCAGTAAACATCCATATCTAACACGGGGCCTCTTCCTTTTGGACATCTTTTGCAGAGTTTCTAGCGACGACGCCGACGATAGTGCCGCCCCTACCGGAGAACAGCAGCGTGCCTCACGGCAGTGTGGCGTCATTCCATTGTAGGGTGCGCAGTGACGCCCTACCCCACATGCAGGTACAAATTGCTAGGCCAACATACTTAATGAATTGGGGTGTTTCAGGTTAAATAAAAAAGAAACAAACAAAATTAATGGAAATAACATTTTTTCTTTATCATAAGTTCTCTAAATTTCTAAAATTCCAAGCATTTCTTGCTTCAGTTCTTTGAGTCGTTCTGAGAGATGATGGGTCATCCCTATCTAAAGGTTAGAGAACAAAATAACCTGAAACACATCCTGTTTATTGGCCTCATCCAATCCCCAACCCCCTACCTTGTCTTGGCCTCTTTATGATGACGTCAGCACCTTGTGACGTCATATTTACGTCATGACGTCAGCAAGCCTGTAATGCACAAACACCCACTTTTTCACTCATATTTTCTCCCCATTATAGCCGCCAATCGCTGCATTGCCACACTACTACTGCTGCCACTGCCACTACTAACAATCTTTGGGTAGTTTTATGATTTTCATTTCATAATAACTGGTATTTTTCACATCGGGTACCTGTTTTAGCTTCCACTTTCCTCATTAGAAATCCCTAATAGCACCCCATCCATAATTCATTTTTTACATGGATTTACAACAAGGTTTTTATATTGAATATCAAGTAGTGGTGTAGTATAATTATATGCATATTTGGTGTTCTGAGCTCCTCAAACCCCCACGTTTCAACTATTTTGAATATTGTTGGTAGCATTGGTGTTTCAAACACTCTTTAATATTGTAGTTTACCTCAACCAGCACACCTTGAAATGCCTGACTTATCTTGGAATGTGTATTTGAGTTCAAAGATAAGTTATCCAAAGTAGCAAGCACCACTGTCTTCTCCCTTATTCAAATTGTTTGTCTTAACTAGAAACATTGTGTTATCTCTGGTTTATCTGGTGGTGTTGATACAGTGTGTTCAAGGTCATGGTACATGAAGATTAAGGTGTTATACCACTTTTATGTCCATTGTCTCCCCCCCCCCTCCTCCATTTGGTCATGGTATGCAATGCCACGTTCCTGCACGTGTTCTACCTGGACGATTTAGGAGGTACAAATATTCTACCTTCTTTATAAATCTAATGCCTAATGGCAAAAATCACAATTGGACAAAGGCCCACTGCTATCATGTCTACCCTCGATTTCTGTATGGTGAATTGCATTTAATGCAGACTAAATTACAAATGAAAGGATGCCCTATGCTCATCCTCTCCTCTTTGGGTTCTCAAATTCGACATAATATCTAAGAAGTTTCTTGAGCTAAATACTGAGAGATTTTCATTGACTCTACTTGAACCCCCAATTTGATAAGGCTTTAATCTGAATACCCGGTCTACCCATCAGTCAAATCTATCTTAAACCAATGCCATGCCAGCGGATTAGGGCAATAGCACACAAATTCAGTTATTCCAATAGGATGTCAACTGCTAGTCTGCAATTCAATAATGCTTTTCTCACCAATGTTTTATCAAATGCTGTCTCACTACTTGTATATATATTAATTACTGAATATAAACAGGTTACAGATAATAGTGAATCATACACTGCAGCACCATAGAAATGCATATTAACACCAATCTGCTTATAGAGAAGAATGGAGCACAATTACATTACTGCATGCCTACATTAGGGTTTTATAAGAATTTGCATGTACACACAATACAATACATTAAGGGTTAGATATGACTTGTATGAGGAGAACAAATGGAAGCATCATAATTCATTTGTGGAATTAACATACCATTTATGGTTGGCATTTATTTGCCCAAAACTGACAGATTCAGTATTAGTAAAAAGCCATTTTATTCAATATACAATGTACAAACGTTGAATTTACACATCATCACATATTTAGACATGGCTTCCTTGTTAACACATAACTAATATCCAAAATCCTCTTTGAAAAGATTATTCATTGGAAGCTACCACTTTCACATAATGTCTCATTGGCAATCCGTAACTCATCATCAAGCACTGATGTAGCCCTGGCGAATAACTCCCCAGCGCTGCATCGGGGCATTATGGCACATTTTGAGAGTGAATTCCACCGGAAGCGACGGTATACTGTGTAAATATATCCCTGGTGCGTTACTGTTTGTATGTATTCATGGACCATGCTGATATTAAAAGTGTATCAACACAGTATGTACCCCATAAAAGAGGGTTAAATGCTACAATCAATCACATTCATATCAACCTTTTATCTTATCTCAATAATTCTTTATTTTCCCCTACAGTGGCTGAAGCTGGTTGAGTCTCCCCATCACCATGGCAGGAAGCCCAACTCCACCATCACCCTTAAGGGTAAGGATTACATCCTGCTCAATAAGACCAGTGAGGTGCTGGAGCAGAGGGATGGAAGCTGGCTGAACAAACTGGTCCTGTACAAGGTGACTGAGAGGGATGCTGGAAACTACATCTGTCTGGCTGCCAACTCCATGGGTTTCAGTTATAAGGATGCTCATCTTACTGTCTACCCTGGTAAGTGTAATGATGGGATAAAGGGGGTATGGATTACATGTGTGTAAATGTTGAAATTAATGTAAGATTAGCAATAGAAAAAAATATTAGCTAGTACATAGGACCAGTAAGGCCATTTTGTGAAGATTTCAGTAGATCCATGACAGCTTTCGCTAATATATTTCTCTCCCTTGTCCCATTTTAGATCCAGGTGCTCCAGCTAACAGTCCATATGATGAGGACCTGATGCTTCAGAACCCCTCCCTCCCCCTCATCATTGCTGTGCCTGCTGCCGTTATCATCATCATCGTTATCATCTCCATATATGTCGTATACAGGAGACGTTCGGAGACAAAGAGCAAATCTAAGGCGCGTGCACAATGTCGCGTGCCCCCAATGGCACCCCCACCGGATAAACCTTTCGACCCTTACCAGGCTTACCAACAGGCACATCACCTTCACCCCATGCTGCCCCCACAGCAGCAGCACCAGTTTGAGCACCCCCACATCATGAACCCCCACATGAACCCCCACATGAACATCACACCCAACACAGCGCTTATGCACGGGGCAGCTCCCAACAGGGACCGCATTTTGAAAAACTATTCGGATGTCCACTCTGACATCTCCATACCCAAAGTGCCATTGAGTCCTCAATCCCATATGCAAAACTATCAGCAGCATCATATGCCCTATGGATGCTAGCCCCAAGTGCCACCTGGACTCTTATATTATTATTATCATCATCATCACTCATGGACTCTTATAGAGCTAGCCTGTTGTTATTAAAGGCATTGTGTAACATAAAGAAAAGGGGGAAAGTGACTTGAAGTTTCCTATTAAACCCTATGGTGCCCTGACCCTATCCAGACACTCAGTGGCTCTACCTTGTGGATGATCAAGGAACCAGTACGCCACCTGGTGAGACTTTGGATCACTAAAAGGCAAATAGAGATGTGGATGGCGTGGATGTGTGAAAGAGGTGTAAACTTGTGCTGTAAGTTGTTGTAAATGTGACCTAAAACAACGTCCCTTGAGCTACAAAAGAAAAACACTGAGAAAACTGACTCTATGTGGAGAACAACTATCTACCAAGGGTAGAACTAAAAGCCCAAAGGTGCTATAAGAAAAAAAACATAACAGGGGCAGTCTATCTAAAATAAACTTTTATAGTTTCTGTTTGAGCTCTCAGTGGGCGCTGCAGAGACATTCCTAGCTATGACTGCCCCTTGGCCGATTTCTCCTGAACTAGCTCTGTTAGATGTTGGATATTAATACATGTTATATATAATATATACATATAAATAGCACGTAAATCGTTGCATAATGGCTTCAGACCTGAGGCTGAATTATTGAGGGTTTTTGTGTCAGATGTAAAGACTTGTACAGATGTTTTTGTATTATATTATGACTTGTAAATATGTGAATTATTCCCAGGTTTGCATGTAATGCATCTTGGGAGATGACAGAGTTTCGTTTCCATAGTGACCATTGGGGTAAATGCTGATTTATTATAAGGAACTGATCAACGTTTAATAATCGAATTTACAGAAGAAATCGTTTTATAGATACCAAAATAGTTAAACAACATAAACAAATGTTTTAATGGTACAGACACAAGAGAAAGCTATAGCCAATCAAATGATGTTTCTGAGGTCACATGTCGTGAGCAGTTATTTGAGTATTTCCTGTGAGGTCACTGAGCCAGGGACATTGAGAAAAAGAAGTCTAGAGTCCATACAGAGGAAAGAAAATATCCTAGGCCTGCCCTACTTATATTCCTTTTAATGAATAGATTCATGGTTGGATTTGCATAAACAATGTTTGTCGTCCGTGTGGAATGAACTTTTTTTATATAGGAAACAGATAGAAATCAACCAAATGAGAGAGTGGTGTTTGTAATCATAAGGAAGCAGTGAGATTTCCTTTAGAGATGATTTCGAGACATCCATCTTTTATTAAGACTCTGTGCCTTTTCTCTGTTTCTACCTGAAATAATGATAAAACATGAACCATAGATCATAAACAGTGTATCTCAGATCCACCTACCTGCCATTATGAAAAACTCCAAAGGTCCACTGTTTCACTATTTCAAAAACCGACTTTACATGTTGGCTGTTCAGTTCTGAAGGACTTAATTCTACAGTGCTGTGAAGCCAAATGACCTGGGTGTAAATTTCCATTTCCATGAATTCAAAGTTTCCAGGGAGGGTGCTTAGATAATTCTAACATGCATCTCAAAGTGCCTTTCTGTGCATCTTTAGCCTTCACAATAGGAGGCTAAAATCTCTTTCAATTTGTCCTGTCCACAATAGGCTAAACAATTATCATCATATTGACTTTAGGGAAACAAGGATTATTGATCACATTGAAAAAGAAAATCTTTATACATACTACAGAAACCTAAGTCTTAATATTTACAACAATAGAAATGTCATAGCTTATAATGTCCATCAGTTTCCTTTGTCTGCAAATCAGCATCATCATGAGCGTTCAATCCACCCTTAATCCACATTTATATTCTAATAGATATACTTAAATGGAAAAAAATAACTGAAAGATGTACATTTGTACATAATATTCTTACATTGTAATTTATTTGTAACAGAAGCTTGGGTATCATATAGTGCGACATTGTCTTCATTTATTAACTAAATGGACCAGAGAGAATATGTGTATATAAAATGAAGCCTTAGACAGACAATCCTATCAGCGTAAAACAGAATATCAGCATTTATAATCAATTACATTTGAATTACAGAACAGTCAATTGGAAATAGTATTGCACTGTCGTGTACTTTTGAAAATAATTGTATCTAGTTTATCAGTTACCTTTCTCTGTCATCTGGTGTCAATTAAGGGGGTATGCAGTGACAATCAGGTCAATTAGAAACTGTATTATATTGAGGTTATCAATTACAATGTGCACAAACTTCATGTATAATGTACCGTGTACATTTCTATATAAAAAGGAAGACATAGTCGTAATAAATATTTTCATTCACAAAACATCTGTTGTTTGTTCATCTATGACATGGAGAATTATCGCTCTTAACAGGTGAGGTATATCCTGAAGAATTGACCCATGTATAAATCTAGCGTTCGTTGACATAACACATATACAGCATAAGGTAGTGATCGTGAAGTAGGTTGGACGTTTCATCCATGACATAGACATGAAACTACTCAGGTAACTATAATTAAATCTAAAAGAAAATTCAGTGTTCATGGTGCATTGATTACAGGGTCGTAGAAAAAGGGGGGGCAGGGGGGCCTGGGACCCCCCCCCCAATCAAGAAGGAGGTGGGGCCTGAGTATGTCTGGGCCCCCCAATATTTTCCAAGAACTCATAAACAATGGAAAAGAAGCTAAAACTTTACATCTCAAATTAGATTATTATGGTAATGTCATAGGGAAAATGGGGGTCTGAGGCTAAAGTCAGATCCAAAATTTACCAAAAATTACTTTTTTATATGAATTCTATATACGCATAATAATAGATGCCATCACGCATCAGCCGACAATTCAAGGTGGTCGCGATGGTGCCCTCGCCGGGCCCCCCCCCCAATGAAGATTTACTTCCTACGCCTCTGGATTAGGTAACCAATGACACACCGGGAATTAAACAGTTCAGCTCCTGTAGTCCCTGGTACTAGGCTGCAGGACACTAATTATTTTCTCACTGTTGGCTTATATAGCATATGGGCGAAAATAAAATATTTGTGCGAATTTCTGGGCTTAGCCACTGTTATTTTCATGTAGGCACACATTTTTCCCATTAATTTAGGGCCATGAGATGTGGTACAATGTAATTAACTTTTCTGCTATCGGCCGTAGAGTGCGGACATACCCAGATTTGGGGGTTTTGCAGTGAATGATTACAATAAATTCTGTAATTGAAAAGAGTGCACCCCCCTCAACTTACCCTCAAATATCAGCCTAAATAACACTCAAATCAATTAATATACATCCTAAGGATTAATTTGATGCCTGGTTTGCTTACCCACTGTCAGATTTTAGACCAATAATCATTGTACAACACCCTTCAGTGCGGACCTACAAAGTGTCTCCTGCTGCCACCTCCCGTCAATTGGTGTTCTGCAACCTACTAGGGGGCAGCACACTGCCAGTCTGTAGTTAACCAGCAACCCTCCAGGGGGAGTCACTATACTTGTATTTATCAGTCCATAAGCCAGGCTTATGGATACTATCAAAGCAGGTATTCACTTCATCTTATGCTTGATACAGGAACTAGACTTTGTCTTGTGAAACTACTGTAATACATGCCAGGATGTGCGGCATACAATTAATGCAATACTAGCACATTACTCTCACTATACATCTTCTGCCTAGTTATGCCCTCTAATGGGGAGCTTATAATTCACCATAGAACACCCTCATCTATGTACAATGACATCAATATTACACCAATGACTTTCACCTGATGTGATGTGACACCATTCATAAACTTGATATCAAAATTGACAAATCACATTAAAACATTAAGCATAAAATATGTATATCATTAGCTTCCTAAAATTCTATCCCAATATACAATGGTTGATAAGTGTCCACTTTTACAATTCTCCATAGTTCCCCATACATCTTTGAAACACAAATAGCAGAAGATGCATTTATAATTGATCTTAATGCTGAACGTCCAAGGTTAAAAGTAATATTAAATACAAATAAAATCATCTCATTACACAGAATTTTGTGATACATTATAGTTTCCTAAATCTCTTGCAAACCACCTTAAACTAGTAAACACAATTGTGAAAATACAGATTCTATATAAAATATCTAGAGACCGAAAATACAGAGTGAAATTCTTAATCAATGCCAATTTTCAGTTTTCTTGTCCCTGAGAGTCTTAACAATGTCTGCCATAATTCTTTTTTACTTTGTCGATTTAACGAACCATGCCAAACAAGATAATCCCTCCATCTCTCTTCAATCAGCGGTCGCTGTTTAAAAACATACCCTCTGGCTATATTAACTCGCTTGATATTCGCCCTTGTCGCAAGTATCCCAGTTAGATAGACATCCTCAAGCTTGAATAATCTTGTTGCTTTTTCAGCTATTGCCAGTTCATATAACTTCTTGACAACATCAGCGGAGAGAATATACCCTGACCCTCCACAGTATAGAGGGAAGAAGGCCTGGCTGAAATCCTTTCTGCTGATCGCATACCTACCTTTTCTTGGGACCTTTGGCCATGGGGACACATGACCCATGATCACCCCTTGGTTCATGTGTTTTCCTAACATGTCATTTAAAAGGTTTTGAAAAGAAAACATATTAATGAAGACATCATCATCTGTCTTCAAAACAAACTGTGCATTGGCACAGTGATTTCTTGTCCAGTGCAATCCAATTAGCGTTTTCAAAGTAAGGGTGTTATAATTGTCATCAAAATCTGCAATTACAAGATCATTGTATGTTTCTGCTTCTTTCTGTAATTGGGGTGATACATTTACATAGCCTTTTCCCTTCCCAATGATAAAGACTACTTTCAAATCTGCCTCTCCAAAGACAGTTTGGTTTGCCCAAGTCTTCCTAATATTGTTCCTTCTTATGGTGTTATTCATACCACTCAGAACAAAGGCTAATAATTTAGGTTCTTTAGTCTTATGACAAAACCCTTTTGGTGTTGTGATATAGCTCACACAATATATTCCGAGGAAGCAATTTTGTTCTCTAAGTTGTGTCTTTGTTCTAGCATACTGTAGTGTTTCCCAAAGTTGTGGTTTATTCAATTTTGTCCCTTCATGCCATACAAAAACCCTCCATGAACCCCCTTCATATGGAGATTCAGGGGGTAATTTGTTATAAGACATCCACCAGGCACCTTTATTCAACATCATAAAAGGTGAGATATTGGCTCTTTGAGGAAGTATTCCTGTATAATATATATCCTCCATCGGGAACTGTTCCTTGGTGTTATCCTGCAAGGCCTGCTCAAAAACTTTCTGAGCTGCATCTTTTGAGAAAATGTATGCTGGACCTTGGCAGTAACCAGGAAAGATTCTGCCACGAAACATCTTCTCTGAAACCTGATATTTGCCCTTTCGTTTCACCCCTGCATGGGGGATGAATTTCCCCATAATGATTTTCTTGTTATTGTTTCTTCTCTCCATACGTTGGAATTGTGATAGAAAAGCAAGGCTATTTATGAATACATCTTCATCTGCTTTTATCAGAAACCTTGCATTTGGACAGAAATCTAATGCCCACTGCAGTCCCACAAAGGTCTTCAGTGTGAGATTGGTATAGTCTTCAATGAAATCTACCACCACAATGTCATTATGAATTGCAGCTTCTTCCTTTAGCTGTTTTACTGGATAAGGTGAGCTTTTATTCAACCCTATGATAAATACCACTCTCAAAGTTGTTTCATTAAAAAGCGCAGTGTTCCCCCAAGTACTGCGAACCATCTGACGTCTCTTATATTTTTTCCCTGTGTTCAAAATGAAAACTAACATTTGGGTTGACTTTTCACTTGGGCAGTGTGACTGAGGATTGATAATGTAGTTCACACAATATCGCTCAAGAAAACATCTTGGACTTCTCATCACTGTTTTGTTCATCTCAATTGAGCTCTTGTCTAACTTTCTTTCAGTGGTTGGTTGTGCATCCTCCAAAGCTTGTGGTATTCTACTTAAATTTGATGATTTAGGATTGTTCTCAGCGGACTTATCTTTTAGAAGTGAGATTTCATTATCTAGGTGATTTTCAAAGTGCCCAACATTTCTCTCAATCCTCATCTTAAGGGATGTTTTGTTTTGGTGATTAGCATAAAAAAGAGATATGAATAGCATAATTGTCAGCATCTTTAAGACGACTGTTTTCCTCTTAAGTAGCCACATTCTTGCGTCTGGTAAATCAGTGCTTTCAGTTGGGTGCAGGTTCAGTGGTACTGTAATGAAACAAAAGACAGTGATAAGCAAAGAACCATATACATAATTCCATTGATAACTAAAAAGTCATGTTAAATGTGTTCACACTGAAAACATGGAAGATCCAAAACTAGTCAGCGGTTACCACTTTAGGTCCTCAAGTTGACGATACCTAAAACTACAACTTTAGATAGTCAAAATGAGAACTTTAGGTCATCATCCTGACAACCTGAGTCATCAATATGACAACTCTGTACTGTCAGTATTGCCATCCTGATGACTCAGGTCGTCAGAATGACGACCTAAAGTCGTCATTTTGTCTACCTAAAGTTGTAGTTTTAGGTATCGTCAACTTCAGGACCTAAAGTGGTCACTGCTGACTAGTTTGGGATCTTCCATGTTTTCAGTGCATATTGATCAGTGCATTCTAAATTATTCATGTTGTCCATTAGTCCATTATGAAACTTCTAGATGACCAGGAGTGTAACCTGGCTATTTACAAACATTGATCTGAATTTGATTAGGCTCTTCTTGCCAACAATTAGACATCAGAAGCTATTTAGCTATTTATTGATTGATTGAGGCATATACCTCCACGGCCTCGCTGCCAGGAACCAAAAGAAAAAAAATTCCTGAAAAGGTAGCCAAATGGCCTAAAATCCATAGAAATGCCAGTATTTTACTTAGAGCCCTGGTTACATAAATAACAGTGGGTTACACCCTGATTCCCAAGTCTATGCATCATTTTGAACTAATCTATCATGGGCATGACCCATTTTTAAAATATCTAGTATGGGAGCAGATGCAGTCATCTGCACTATAGGAACCTACATTAGGACATGAGGTGTGCATCAGTGAATTCAGGACTGATGTGCAAAATGTACTCAGATAAGGGTAGGTGCATTAAATATTTCCCAAAGCTGCATGTGCATTTGTACTACTGTAGTTGATATCTGTGGTCCAGGCAGCCCCTGGACCCCAAACCAACCCTGGACCCCAAACCAACCCCACCACCTTTTTGGTCGACCCAAGTATACACAAGTTTAGACTATTTTTTATTGGTCTTCATTAAACTACGAAATGATCTTGCTGTACCAACATGGTTCCAGCTGCCTTATGTTGCGAATTACATTTGGTTATTTCAGTGATTTATAAGAATTGATTGAATTCTTTTCAATACATGAAATTTTACAGCATGCACTGAAAACATGGAAGATCCGAAACTAGTCAGCGGTGACCACTTTAGGTGCTCAAGATGACGATACCTAAAACTACAACTTTAGGTATTCAAAATGATGACTTTAGGTCGTCATCCTGATGTCCTGAGTCATCTATATGAAGACTCTGTACTGTCAGTATTGTCATCCTGATGACTCAGGTCGTCAGGATGACAACCTTTAGTCATCATTTTGACTACCTAAAGTTGTAGTTTTAAGTATCGTCAACTTGAGCACCTAAAGTGGTCACCGCTGACTAGTTTCGGATCTTCCATGTTTACAGCATGGGCTGTAAGCTGCAAAAAGTAAGGCAGACTGTTAAGATATATACAACATGTTGAATGTATACAAATGAATGAAAGGAGGAGGTTACAGACATCAGGTGGACTCCCTTGTACATGGTCACACCCATGAGAGTCACACCCATGGGACTGCAACCATCTCCCACAAAGGTGGAATCAATCAAAACCTTCCCAACACCAAAATCAGTCAAAAATGTCAGATCCTTCACAGGCCTATGCCAATACTTCAAAAAGTTTATCAAAGGTTATGCCCAAATTGCTAGACCATTGTATGATCTACAGACACATCTCAAAGCATTTGTCTGGACAGAGGATGCAGATAATGCTTTCAAAACATTAAAGCATGCCCTCTGTACCAATGCTCTTCTCAGATATCCAAACTATGAGAAAGAGTTCAGTTTGGCAACTGATGCTTCTAATGTGAGTTTAGGAGCTGTACTCTCACAGAGAGACAATGAAGGAGTGCTCAGACCAGTAGCCTTTGCAGGTAGAACCCTCTCCAAACATGAGAGAAATTACAACACCACAGAGAGAGAACTACTGGGAGTAGTGTATGGAGTATTACATTTCAGACACTATCTAGAGACTAGACACTTCCAATTATACACAGACCATGCAGCCCTAATCCCACTATTAACCAATACATGACTCACACATAGATGGGCCAGATGGGCTCTAGACATACAGCAATTTTCATTCACCATCCAACACGTGAAAGGTGATGATAACACACCACCAGATGCTATGTCTAGAAGAGAATACCCAGATTCTGGACCCATGACTAACCCTCCAGCCCCACCAAGGAGAGTTAGAGCAACCACCCAACACCATTGAAAGGCCAGAGACACCCATTAGGGGTATCTTGAAGCAATCTACACACTATGTATTTTGCCATTGTGAGAGAGAATACTCACAACTCTTTCCAGATAATGACTTCGAGCCTATCGAATTCTCATCACTCAATCAGATGCTGAAGGCAACTCCTAAGGAGCCACACTTCACCCCACCTGACTCAGATGATGAAGATTCAGAAGACACAATATATGCTATTACTCAAGCAACTTCCAAATCAGTCAGATTCTTTGAATCAATGCAGGGAGAGGAAACATCAAACCTTTTGTGTCCTATGACCACACGCTCAAAGACTAGAGAAATGATTCAGGAGGGCATACCAAAACCCCCCACACAATCACAAACTATTCTAAATGAGAAAAAGGTCACAGGAAACAAACCTACCAAAACCCCACCTGCCAGAAAAAATGTCACAAAAGACACTGCATCTACTAAGTCAAAGAACTCTGAGACAAAGAAGAATGACAAAAAGCAAATTGTGCCTTTAAAGAAAAAGGTTGCCACTCCCATCAAGGCGAGAATAGGCCCTCCAAAGGAGCCTACACACCAAAACAAGAGTGACACACCCCAACAAAAGGCACAAGATAGGCCAATAGTCGATGAAAAAGAAAAAGAAAGAGACAGAATAAAACAACATGTGCTAGATATAAATCAATTACTGGATCAGATCCCCGACACATCCATCTCAGGTTCAAACCTTGGCTTGGAACAAAGGAAGGACAAGGAACTATTGCCCCTCATACAATATCTTGAGGATGGGACCTTGCCTGCACCAAAAGCACAAGGAAATAGAATCATCAACCAAGGCCAGACATACACCTTGGTAAATGGTACATTAGTCCATATATGCCCCATAAATTGGAGAAAACCCAATACTGTACCACTTCAAATTGTTATACCACAGCAATGGGTAACAAGTACACTACAGTATTTCCATGACTCACCTACTGGCGGCCATCTTGGTTCAAGTAGGATGCTGTCAGCACTCTGACCTAGGGTATATTGGAAGTCTATGCTAGCAGACACAACAAAATATGTTTCCACCTGCCACACATGCCTCACAGCAAAAAGGCAAGTACACTCACACAAAACACCAATGACAGTGAGAGAGTACATGGCTTCACCAATGAAGTTCCTAAACCTCGACGCGGTGGGACCACTTCCCACAACTGCCAGGGGAAACAAACATATACAAGTCTGCATAGATTATGCTACCAGATATGCAACAGCTTGGGCTACTACTGACTTGAAAGCTGAAACAACAGCAGCAGAGTTCTACAAGAATATAATTTGTCATCATGGAACACCAGCCACTCTTCAAACAGACAATGGAACATGTTATACAGGTGCAAAGTTCACAAAGTTAACTAAACACCTCAAGATCAAACATAAATTCTCCTCACCATACAGGCCACAATCAAATGGGCTTGTAGAGAGATTCAATGCTAGCATCGGCACAGCGCTCAGAGCATTCTGCTCAAAGCACCAAAACAATTGGGATTCATTTATTGAACCCATAACCTTTGCATTAAACAACACTGAATCCCAAACCACAGGATTCACCCCTTTCTTCCTACTCCATGGAAGAAACCCAGCCACCCCAATGGACTTAGGGCTGGGAATACAGGAAGACATATCCACCGTAGCAGACCATGTAGCTAACATGATAACAAATCAAGATACCTCTAGGAGGAAAGCTATAGAAAGGGTCGCCAAGCTACAAAAGGGAAGAAAGGATAGATATGATAAGAAACTTACACCACAGGAAATCAAGGTCACAGACATGGTGTACCTAAACATACCAAGAATCCTGACCAACACAGAGTGTAAGAAACTTCAACCCCTTTTTATGGGACCATATGTTGTAGTAGATAGACCTAGTTTGACAAGTGCCAAACTCAAAAACTTGGACACCAATCTATTGGTGGCCAGACCAGTGCACATAGACAGACTGAAAAAGGTTGTGGCTGTCAGGAACAATGAATTTGCACACAGGCTTATTCCACATGAAGCCAAATACTACAACAAAATTGTAAGGAACAAAAATGATATCACCCTTACAAGAGAAACCACAGGTATAGGCCCTATCAAGCCTAGGCCTGCACACCACATTCTAAGAAAAACATCTAGGTGTGGTGCAGTTTCAAGAAATTAGAAACATATTGAGATACCTAAAGAACATAAGATTTTCAAAATTTATTACAAATTCTCTTCACCCACACATAAGGCATGTGTGACTGATAATGAATTACTTATATATATATAAAGCCAATCAAATTTGTAAATATATCAGTAGGTTATTGCCTCTGAATGGTCAAAGACTGGGACCCTCCAAGTAAAGCAGACATGAAGTCTAAGAAGAGTAAGGGTAACACAAGGGAGTGTCTAAAGCCTAATCCCCACATGAAAGAGCGCGCTATGCCAACACAGCAGTCTATAGAGATCAATTGACCTCATAAGCTTCCCTCAGACAACTGTCTAGACGGTCATGAATGGCTGTCCTGGATGACAGGAAGAGCTAATTACCAGTACACAGATTACACAATAGAACCCCACAGTTGCAGACACTGGAGATTAGGTACATGACTCCAGAGAAACAATACCAGGCCCACAATGGATGTGGGTAGGGTAGGCTACATAAGAAGCACTGTGGACCATAGCCCACCATCAGTCTTCATCCAGCTGCAGTCTGGAACACAAGTCTACAGGACCCCACTTGGGAATTAGCCAGCCCACTTCTCCATTAGGAGAGACTGCACTAGGATAAAGAACACACCTACTTCACCTTTAACCTGACCTTACCATTTATTGGTCAATCTCTATAGACTCACCGGACATATTGCCAAGACAGCTCAATCTTGCAAAGGTACAGTTTGAACCAATTCATTTAAAGTGTTACACCATACACTTAGACTTTACCAGCACCAAATCACTACAAATTTGACAAGACTTTAAACAGCAAACTTGCTTTACACAAGCACCATGGGGAGACTGAGAGTTGCACCCATACTGCTAACTATGCTGTTATTATATATTATAGAACCACTTACTGCAGGTTATACACCTGTGGTGAGACAAAACATAGGAGTAGTATTCAAACCTAGCCCTCAACCATTGGTCAATGGACATACAACCACAACACTGTTGTTAGCTATCCCCTACAAGATACCTCGGGCACCCGTTACCCAAGGATCCATAAGGGATAGAATACTCCTATTGACCACTCCTACTCTACAAGATCATACCTCTGGTCAAATAATCCAACAAGCCAAAGAGCTTGACACCTTGCTGGAAATTGCAGACAAGGAGATAAATGAAACATTAGCCTCCATCAAATTGTTCCTATCCAACCCCATAAACACATTGGACAAGGCCAAAAGAGAGGCCATACTGGGTTTTCTAGCACCCCTGTTTCGCGGTGTGCTAGGTCTAGCCACAGTAGAAGATGTAAACCAAGTAATGGGACAGCTCAAGAACATAGATGAAATACTAAGAAAATTTGCTAAACAAGATCAGGAAGCAGCTAGTCTCATTGAAAAGATCACAGACAGACAAGATAAGTTTGTTAAAGCATACATCCAAGATAAGAAGGTACTGGACAGCACAATCAACACCATAGGTGACACCGTCAACCTATGGGCCTCTAACATGTCCAGGTCACTCGACTCATATTCAAGGCACGAGAAAACTCAAAGGGAAAAAATGCAAGTATTAAATGATGCATTAATTATCATAGCAGCAAGAATGAATACAGTTCAATCACTGCAAAGAACGAATGCAGCCCTGAGGATGCTATCATCAGGAATCCTGACCCCTGATATAGTACCACCCTCAGACCTTGCTAGATACTTAATTGACATTAATAAACTTAGGATTACACACCCTGGAGCACAAGTCGCAATTAATGACTTAGATTTCTATTATTCACAGAAGCTGAGCTCATACACTTACTCAGCTCACCATATATATATATTCATCTGGACATTATAATTCAATCTACCACCTCTACCTTCAAACTGTACCAAATGATTACATCACCCATGCCTATAGACACACAGGAGACCCCCACCAGAGGAGTCACCAAATTGCAAACCACAACTGAGTTTCTAGCAGTATCTTACGACGAATCATTATTCATCGAATTGGACTCAGCAGATATGCAGGCATGTGAAGGTACTACAGTAAAGGTATGCAGAGATGTAAATGGTAGAATTTATAAACACAGGCCTACATGCCCTGTAGCCATTTTTACTAACCAGGCTCAACAGATTAAGGAACATTGCAAGTTAACAGTTTCACCACTGCAAGCACCTACCACCCATGCTATTTCCATTTCTGAAGATGAGTATCTGGTCACTACTAATGAACCCCATTACTTTATCAACTGCCATGGTAAAACGTCTGAAACTCGAAAAGCCCAGTCCTACTCAATCATAGGTGTACCCTGTGGGTGCACAATCAGTGTAGGAGAATTTTCTCTTCCAAACACAAGGTTGCCCTGTAACTCAACCTTATCATTTCATTACATTCTCAAGACAATTAATTTACCATTCATGGCAGCACTTAACCAAATTTCTGAAACCAAACCAGATGAAAGAGAGAATCTTCCAAATTTCCCAGTAGTAAACCTTTCTAGAACCTTAGAGAAACTACAGGAAAATCCAATCATGGATGATATTACTCAACTAAATCTAGAGCCCTTTGCCAAAACATTATTAAAAGATGCCTCCAACCTTGATAAGGCAATGGAAACACGCTACGTAGAATCACACCTACGTCGAGTTACAGAGCATCCAATCTTCCAAAGCTTAGGACTCATCCTAGGGATATCAGCTCACATTTTTATAGTATACATACTACTCAAACTGTACAGACTAGGAGGGACTGTAGCCTACCTGCCTACAGCCAAAGCATTTAGACTAGTCACCGAGCTGCCCCTACACAAATTGCTCCCAGATAAGAATCCTACCAAATTAACCCCTACAGAGGAAACCCACACCCCTTTCCTCAGAATTCAGGAAACCCACACCCTGATAATTGCTATATTATTCACCCTGACCATCTACTCAGCCTACAGAATAATGAAGTACCTTAAGAAATTTGCACAGACACACTGTGGCAAGAAAAATGTGGCCAAGCGCACAAATCCCACAATATATTTTAAAATATATTGTGGAGACTCAAACTTCGCGCTACCCTTGAGGCCAATACCACATGAATTTGATGAGATTAAATCAGCAGCTGCCCCGATCTATAAGGATATAGTGGTTAAAACCTTTCCACTACCTAAGGCTATATTTACCTGGAATGGACCAGCAGTTATAACAACACAGAGAGGAGAATTTGCTTATCACCTCCCTCAGGTGATACACCTACCTTGGCGCACTAGGTTCAGTACCATACCGGCCCTTAAAAACAAAGGACTGTACTACTCCATGCTTCTCCAGAATGATTGTGGCACCAGCCCGGTGACCATGACAGCAGTGGAAAATACAACAGATATAATTATTGATGAACAACAGGAGGAGACTGCAAGGTCAAACATGCAGACTATTGCTAATTTTCTAAACCACCAGCCCTCCCCGGTGACTGTGGAAACAGCCTAGACTGCCCACAGCCTAGACTGCCCCCAGTCCACCACCAGGAGACAACATATTAGAGACAGTATTCAGAACTTTTCGGACAATTTGCCGGCCCTGAAAAGGGCCTCTGGGATGGCGGGTTATTACACCCTAGAGTTCAGTCAGTCGGGTTTCTACCACAGAGCCTCGGGTTCAACACTGACGGGAGAATAGGAGTCCGATCCATACATGTGGCCATGGTCGTGATCCCACTCAATAAGTCGGGCCTTCATCGATCCCAGTCCGTACTCAGCTGCCATAGATGGGTCCCCGGACGCCGCAAGATCAATGAAGGAGACTGCCATCAAATAGTCCCACAACACTCGCTCCCGCGGCCCGAAGTTAGAATCCATGGGCCAGAACCCTATATTACTCAAGGCCCTGGCCAAAAGGGCCACAGTGGCCCCCCGACGTAAGGCTGAACCCAAAAAGTAGTGGCAGGAGTACATGTCAACCAGCACATCACCATGCTCACAGATCTCTCTGTAATTTTTCACTATATAGCCATAGTGTATGGTCTGGTTGGCCTCCACCAGGGCCCTAGCCGGACTCCCCACCACCATCACCTGGGAGACAGGCAATTCAAGGATAGCTTGAAAGTGAGCCATGATGTTGCAGCAAAGGTTTCCAGTGAGGAACTGATACTCCAATACCAGCCACTCCCTCCTTAAATGGACACACACCCCCCCCCCCACCCTGAACTGTCCTCTGACACCAAGCTAGGCACTGCCACAGACACATGCCAGAATCTGGCACCTAACACCTCAAGTGCCACCACTGCATGAGCACATCAGGGAGGAGATTCACATCTCATTCATGACACACCTCCACTGTCAATGAAATTATCAAAGTATTGGAAAAAAAAATTGATTTAGAAAAATATACACAGCCACTTGTTGATGTATAATATGAAAATCTATGGTATTCTCACAAAATCGATGATTAATGCGCGCATATACGCGCAAATTGCAAATTGTAAATTGTACAAATCTAACATTAATATACATGAATGCAGGTAGATAACTAAGACAGTTCTTGTACCCACTAGCACTTGTATACTATACCAAGGTTTACTTAAGGTAACACACTTTAGGTATCCAAGAAATTGTTGGAAAAATGAATGAAAAAAAAAAAAAAAATTGTTGAGAAAAATTGTGACATGAAAAATGTTTACTTAAGATACTCACCAAACAATCTCTTTCAGGGACACATACTCAAAAAGGCTAGGGAAAAGTCAATTAAAAGCAGCGGCCCACTGCCGAAATTGCCAATTAATACACCCATATAGCAAAATCACAGAGTAGCTCAGAGACAAACGAGCCTATTGTACATGAAATACTTTGTTTTTCCGGTCCTCGGAAAAATTTGTCTCAAATCCCAAAAATTGTATAGTGTAAACTAGATTGTACGTTTGTACCCAATTTGCACACTAAAATTGTATGCTTTGCACACCAGATTGTACGTTTATACCCAATTTGCAAACTAAATTACTATTTTGCACACTAGATTGTACGTTTGTACCCAATTTGCACACTAAAAATTGTATGTTTGCACACCAGATTGTACGTTCGTACCCAATTTGCACACTAATTGTATGTTTGCACACCAGATTGTACGTTTGTACCCAATTTGCACACTAAAAATTGTATGTTTGCACACTAGATTGTACGTTTGTACCCAATTTGCAAACTAAAATTGCTATTTGCACACTAGATCGTACGCTTGTACACAATTTGCACACTAAAATGTATGTTGCACATTATACTGTACGTTTGTACCCAATTCATACACTAAATCGGATTTTTACAAAATCAATATTTTCATGTGTAACCAAACTGTACGCAAAATTATATATGTGCATACAAAAAATTATCAATTGAACGCAAAATTGTATATTTGCATACAGAAATTATCAATTGAACGCAAAATTGTATATTTGCATGCTAAAAATTATCAATTGAACGCAAAATTGTATATTGGCATACTAAAATTGCCAAATGAACGCGAAATTGTATATTTGCATACTAAAATTGCCAAATGAACGCGAAAACTATATATTTGCATACTAAAATTGTCAATTGAACGCAATTACACGCGAAATTGTAAATTTGCACACTAAATTGTCATTTATGTTCAATTTGCACGCTAAATTGAACATTTAATGCCAAAATTGCACGCTATTTGCCAAACTGTATGTTGTACATAAAATTGGAAATTTGTACCCAAATTTGAAGATACATAAGCAAATACACCCATGCATGGTAAGATATAGAATTACGGAAATGTACTTATACCCAGGAGAAAATTGTTTATATATACTGACAAAGCTCTACCACAAAAATTGCATTTGAAGCACTCCCCATCACTTCAAATCCTCTTACAAACAGTATATAACTCCAAATAAGGTAAAAATATATATTGTACATTCCCTCGGCGAAATGACGGAGTTTCGCATTCTCTCGGGGGAGACGGAGTATTCTATCATATACCATTTTATTATTCCATAAATTGTAACATATTACTGTATTAATCAAAGAATATCTAAGAAATTAATACATAGGTTGGTTCTAAGAGCTATAAGAGCGCTCAAACTTTGTATAAGAGCGTTCATGCCCCACTGCACACCAGCCAGGTCAGTTAGACAGAGATTATGACATCAAAGGGTCCGACTAATGGTTCACTGCACAATATAATAAACCTGAGGGTCTCAGTGTGCGACCTCATGGTTCAGTGCACAAACTAATAAGTTGTAAGTGAATGCAACCGGCCGTCACGGGTGCCTGGGCACCGCAGACGCCGTCATGAGTGTCTGAGCACTCTAATAACTGAACAATAGGTTACATAAGCACGACGCCATAACCGTCCGGTCGCTCTAGCGTCGCTCCTAGGTCAAATATCAAAGCATTTATGGAAAGTTCAAAATAAGACGGTCAAAATGAGCCTAAGATCAAGGCGGAACTCCTATTATTAAGGAAGTTACGCCATAGAGACGGATTCGACCTCCGAATGCACTACAGACGAACCAGCGCAAGTTACGTGCCTGTCAAGCGGGCATTATAAACTTGGCATATTCAACTCTGCGCATGCCCAAAATGGCGGTTGTAACGGCGTAAACTTCCGAGATATGGGGGTTTGAAGTTACAGAACCGACCAAGACAATGGGGGACACAGCGGCGTCCATGGGGGTCCTTTGTGCACCCAGTGACACATGAAAGACTCCCCTCAAACAATTGCAGAGTTAGGCAGATGCCACTGGCCCCAGTCAGTCTGAGGTGCAATGCCAAGATTTGGTACAAATAGCCTGGCTGCACCTCCTAGAAATCAGAACATCCAGAACCGCTCCAGAGGTAACATCTCCAGTCATCTCCTGCTACCTGCTATACCACTGCACTATGGTGAAACTATGCTAGACAGGCATTGGTTTCCATCATTAGTGGCCAGAGGCTATCTTCCTCAAGACATCCACCAGAGGGTAAAGTTATTCATTATTACATTATTCCTCTAAGCAGCAGGTCAGGAGCTAGGTGTGGGAACCCACCTAGAACTATGCTGGACATTGTATTATTATTACCTCACAGGTGGAGTGGAACAGAACATTATACTTTATAAACTACTGTATATTTACTGTATGTACAAATTACCTACATACTAACTACTGTGTGATTGATTGAATAAACCAGTGATAACTGGAAATAACACTATTTATGAGAGCTTGATGTATTTACACTATATACCACTAGTCATATGATATTTCTCATATGACAACTTGATCATGCATAATCACTAGTATGACAGGACCTTCAGGCACACCCAATGACCAAACGGACCTTATCCAAAGTCCTACTTTCACTTTGACGGTCACCTAGTCATTGAATCAAATATTTTGCAAGCATCAAATTGCTATATCACATTATCAGAGATAATACACACCAAATTCTGGAAAATTATTGGCAAATTCCTGTACCCCCTTCGCTTATGACCTAATGAGTTTTTGCTCTTCAAAGCTGAATATTGTAATGCCCCACACAAACATGTGATTATTAGTCCAAAAGAGATGAAGAGTGATCCATCAGTACCTCATATATACATTACCATATAAAGCGAAACATGTGTTAACCTGTTCATTGTCATCAAATGTTAATAATTTCATCCCTGTTCATATTGTTTATAGAAATGTTCTTAAAGTGGCAGGCAGGTAAATTGAAATGACTATATTATATGTGATTAGAATTATATTGTACTAGAGATTTCTTGAAACAAACACAAGCTTTGTAAACCCATAGAAACACCATTGGATATGCTATATAGTAATTTACTGGAATTACCGACATATCAACATGATGCCAATATGATTTTTGTGAAACTGTTTTTATATCTATTGCAGGAAACAAATGTAACCAATCTTGTATATCCTGTCTTCATATTGTAACAGAAAATCAGCATGTGCAGTTACAATAAATGCCTATTTTATAGGACATAAAAATGTCTACAGGCCCCAATGCAAGAAGGTTGTATCAACTGTGTGATATAGTAATTGTAACACTTCTTTTGTCTCTCCCACAAAACTTGAAATATGCAGATACAACCAGTAGTGTCATCGTCAAGGTAAACTTGCTCTCTGTCTCTTCCTCTCCCTCCTCTATTTCAGTATTTGTTGTCTCTTTCTCCCCCTCCCCTCAATCACTGCCTCTGGGAGACTATTTCAATAAAGCTGACGAAATTAAAAAAATGATTGAAAATTTGGTTATCGAGATGGATGCTGTCGTTAGCCATTCCTGGTCCTTATTCCATCATCATATAGGATATAGAGTAGTCTGCAGGCACTAAAGATATATGTCATTATTAGATCAGCACAATCATATATACTACTACTATATAGTTAGTTTCTTAATGATTTGAGGCCTAGTCATATGTTGTCGTCTGGAATATGACACCTTCCAGAGCCTCTTCTCTGACACTATTATAAATACACATGTAGTTGAAAAAGAGAACGTGAGGAATCTAGACATACCTGTGTTTGTGTGGTTCTTCTATCAAACCGTCCCATGCAGACACATGACTGAATTGGGCTATATAATGTTCACTGTGGCTTCATCCCTGATGGGCAAAGTAAAGCAGCTAATGTTAATATGTCAGTCACATGTATAATTACATCTATAGTGTCCAGGAAAATGTATGTCTATATACCTGTGTGCAGATCCACATGTAGAAGTAGTCTCTAAAAAGATAGGTCATCAAACCCTGAATACACCATACTGTGTCCACCAAAGTGATGGGTATTTTTAAACTTTTGTGAGGCTACCTAAAATAGACCAGATGGAGGGGGTTCAGTCCCTATTTTTAATATATAATGGTAGGCATTGGGGGCCATCCATAAATAACGTCACCTGGCAGGGGGAGGGGAGGTCCAAGGCGCCTATACATTTCTACAGTAAATGCATGACGACGGGGAGGGGGGTAAAAAAGCGTGATGTTATTTATGGATGGCACCTTAGAGAGTGGTCAGTATCTAACAACAGGGGATAAAAAAATCCAATCCCTAGTGGGGAGGGCAAAAGAATTGATACCCTACGATAGAATGCCAAAAGAATCACACTTTTTAAACAAAAGCCTGCAAATTAGTGCAGAACAAAGGGTCCACCCAAAAATATCGGTCACTTAGTGCGGGGAGGGCATGAATTCCAATCTCACCCCCGCCCCTATGATTCTGTTAAAAAACCATGTAGTCCTTGGGACTAGAAATGCAGTCCTGGGGACTAGACACTTAGTCCTCAGTCCTCATGACTACACTGTAGTCCTGAGTACTACTACATGTATGTATACTTCAGGACTAGTCCATTATATTATTAATTAAATTGCATTGGGGACTAGATTCTAAGTCCCGTGGACTACATGTTTAGTCCTGAGGACTAAATATGTACTGGCCTAGTCCTCAGGACTAAAATTCGTTCTGAGGATTATGCCTCTAGTACTAAAGGTGTGCAACCCTTGAAACTGGGAAGATAGTCCTGGGGATTGAAATATAGCCCTCAAGACTAGTTGTCTAGTCCCTGGGGCTACCAATGTCTGTTTTATAGTCCTCAGGGGCAAAAGACAGAATGGTAGTCCTGGGGACTATAGGGAGATAATCTTCCAGAACTAGACTTAAGTATTTCCAAAAGCTAAATAAGTATATTAAATGAATGTACATTAAGATCCGGGAACTAGAATCCTAGTCTTAGGGACTAAAAGTGTAGTCCTCAGGGCAGAGAAACATTGTTAATGGCTGAATTTAGTCCTGGGACTAGATCAATAGTCCTAGGGACTACCTGTGTAGTCCTGACGAATGTCAGAACTTGTTAAAGTGACGAATGCTCTTTTACAATGGGGTTCTTATCAATCCTTATAACAAGGGGAATGGGTATATATCTGTAGGGGCACGGTTTCAGGATAGCGTCCGTACGAGTTGGTCAGTTCCCGTACAGGGCAGACACTCGGGTCTAAGGTCGGCTATGCCGGGCAAGTGGTGGCAGCACTGCTCTCCGGACTTCTTGGCCTGGACTCGAGAGGTTGCCACCCAACCCCTGTGGCCTTGTATATAAGGCCGGGTCGGCGACTGATGGGGGAGAACCTTGACGGGTTCTGTACGAAGAAGGAGTGCTCTCTCTCTCTCCTCTGGCTCCGAGAACTTACATAGGTAGCTTATTGTCTGATTGTCGGAATACGCTGATATGGATACCTTTGATACGGGTATCTTTGCATTCGGAAACCTTTAGTCTGATTGTATGTAGGATCCTGAATAAAACTTGTGGCCTCTTCTGTACCGGAGATTCTTGTTTGGTAGTTCTTTCCAGATTAGACATACAAGTTTGAACTCGGAATACTTGACCATTACCGTAATCTCCCGCGTAGAAGGCGCAGCTCGCGTAGAAGGCACCCCCCAACTCAGAGAAGGCCTTTTCACGTAGAAGGCGCAAGTACCTCTTCTGGATCGATTTCCGGAAAAACCCGCGTATAAGGCGCCCCCCAACTCACAGGGGGGCTGTTTCGCGTAGAAGGCGCCCCCCCCCTCCCCACCCCACCCGCTATTCTACAGCGACCGGTCTGCCGCGGTGCAGGCTCTGAGTTCAAGCTGTCATCGGCACACGGTCGGCTTGAACCCGCCGAGCGCCCGTCGACACCTCCCGGTCTGCCGCGGTGCTGGCGCTATGAGTTCAAGCTGTCATCGGCGCATTTTCCCAAATGAGATGTTGGAAAAACCCGCGTATAAGGCGCACCCCCAACTCAAGGCAATAACCCTCCCGCGTATAAGACCTAGCAGCATTTTGTTTGGCGTAGAAGACGTGCCTTCTACGCGGGAGATTACGGTACATATCTATCCCCCCCACTCCCTTGGTGACTTAGACGTAATGACGTGTTTAGGTTAGGCTTCAATACGCGATTCTTTAATAGGCCAGCATTCTCACAAAAGTTAATGATATTCTTGAATCATGAATATAAGACTTCAGTCATTTTCACCATCTGCAAGTTTGTTTTTTTTATATAAGGCCATTGTTTATTTCCGTATGTGCTACACGGATACACTGAAAAAAATAATCTTCAAAATCTTAGTCAGATGTTAGTTGAAAAGGATAACTTTATAACAATAGTTAGTCAAAAGCATTTGCCTATAAGTGTCCAAGTTTTTCTTAGTCAAATAGGACTAACTGTTAGTCACAGTGACCAACTTCTCTTGGTTTGCCTGATTTTAACTGCTGGCTTATAGACCATCTAAGTGGCCTAGCATTGGCCTAAAAATAGGATGAGGCTTACATGCAGGGTATATCCACAGGTGTACCTCATATGCTCAGTTAAAGGTAGGATTTGGTTTTGACAATGTATGCTAATATTTCGAAACACACTTCTATCTGAAAGGTATTTCTAAAACCTATATAGGATTTACACAACTGTAAAACAGAGTACCAGTATCATCATTTAGGAATCATGATAGATGCTTCCAATTTCATTCTTTTGCAAACCCTGAGACAGATCCCTGGGTTTGCCACACAAATTGAAGTGAAATAATGTGCGTACATGCATATATCTAGATTACTACAGAATAGGTGTTATCTATCTCACTACCTGGTTCCTTTGATGACTCATCAATTTATTTGGTACTTTTTGTCAAACATGATGTTAGGTTGAATTGTGAAAGCCCTGCGCATATAGGGCAATCAAAATAACCATAATTTCAACATTCATAGAACTACTTATAGTACACACCCACCACAAAAGTCCTGTTGCAAACCAGCAACATACCTACTCCTCGTTGACTATTACTCCAGAGACATTGAGGTATGTCAAGTGACCAAAAATGTTGATACATCTGAGACTGTCACCAAAATGAAAAGAATGTTCTTCCATCAAGGCATCCCTGATGTTCTATTTAGTGACAATGGAACACAGTTCGCATCAGCAGAGTTTAAACACTTCGCAGATCAATACCATTTTTAACATCTTACATCATCTCCAAGACACCCCCAGTCAAATGGTGAGGTAGAGAGAACTGTTCAGACAATGAAGTCAATCTTGAACAAGGCAGACGATGAATACCTTCCTCTCGTACAGGAATACTCCACTACAGAAAGGATTCTCCCCAGCTCAGCTTAACATCGGGCTGGGGAGAATCCTTTCTGTTTGACATTTTAAGTGGACGTCAGCAGAACTAATGAACACAAAACCAACGCTTTTTGACAAAGAAGAAAGGACGTGCCCCCCCCCCCCCCAACAATTGGATGATTCCAAACACCAGGAGGCAGCTAGGTATATGCAACAGAGCGGATAGCTACTACATTGGATAATTAAAAATTTCATTTTGAATAGGAGGGCGTTAAGCATTATATGTGTGTTTTTGCATCTAGAGAGTTTAGGCAAGGTACCCTGTCTTGCACATCCCCTATGCAATAACAGGGCCTTTGATGGGGGCCCCAATGTCACATGTTGATTGCCACATTAAGAAAAAACCCTTGTCACTTAAGTAGTGTCACTAAGATTTTCTCGAGGATTACTGTGATACATTGCATATAAGGCTCACATTGCAAATAAGGCACACCCGGAGTTGAAGGAATTGATATATTAAAGGCATACATGGAGCATGTTTCTGAGCATTTTGATAACCAATCATTTGAACATATCGCCTGCAAAGTGCCTCCTCACATTGGGAAGTTCCTGTAGGATACTTGATATAAGTAGCACAAGGGGTACATGATCACATAGAGTCACGCCATATGCTCAAAGTAATACTAGTATAATCTTGAAGAACATACATAGCGGACAACATTTTTCATGCATGCAAATTCTTCGAATTTTTTTCTTCCTTTTTTTTTGTCAAGATGAATTCTGTAATCCATCCGGATCCAGATCATTTATGTTTGGGAGGGGGGGGGGTCTTCAGAAAATTTTGAACTGGGGGTAACAAGCACTAGGTGTGCCTTATAGCATTCCCTCAATTTTGGGGATGGGTCTTAAGCCAAAAAAAAATGTTGTGTTCAGGTAACACTACCTACCCTAACTTTTCGCCCGACCCTAACTTTTCATGGCTGTTTTGGGTAAAAAATATAGTGTTTTGGCACTTATCAAGATATGTAAGTTTTTTTTTTTTTTTGCAATTGTGCATGTCAAATTTGCCTCGCGTAGCCACAAAAATTTCCGGCCAGCCTTAAAAAAATTCTCCAAAATAAAAAAATGTCCATACCTAGGGAGTGATCATTTTTTAACAAGGGGGGGTGGGCTGGTGGGTTTGCACACAGACACACAAAAATTAAATCCCCCCCCCCTCGTAAGATTAAAAAAACTCCCCCCCCCCCCCATAAGGGTAAAAAATCACGCTCGGATATGCCCTCTTAACCTATAGTAATGCACTGAGTTTTCGACTGAAAACAGGTGAAATTATTTTGACCCGCCCCCATCAGAGGGGTTGAAAAAATTCTGACCCCCCCCCCCCCAGTCAAGGGGTTGAAAAATTGTGATCCCCCCTCAAACCCACCAGCCCCCCTGTTGTTAAAAATGATCACTCCCCTACCTACCCTAAATTCTTTTCGACCCCATTACGTGAACACGACTTTCTTTAGGCCTTATAACTATACTTAGTACATGTACCTGTATTTAGAAATATTCACCAATGACTATTTCTATGCTTGGTTACAAGCTACCGGGTAGGTATTGTGGGAGGATCCAGCTCGAATGTGAGTTAAATCTGATGCAACTATATTACAAGGATGATAGGCTACACTCCCTCAGCTGGCAATAAATGACTCGGCCCTTATGGATCAGGATCAAGAAAACAAATCAGACGCCTTTGTTTGGGGAGGGTGTGTCTGGAGGGTGGGCTTGGCCCTCAAAAATGATTGAAGCTGAGCTGTAGGGCTTTTTGGATCAGTGGCGGGAAAATCGCGGGATGACTTTTCCTCTAGTGTCAAACGCATGAACTAGTTTTTGTGTCGCGATGTTAGGCGCATTTCGCCAATCTGCGCCGATCGCCAATTTCGCTTTGCGCCAGGCACAAATGGTGCGAGTTTTCAATAAAGTTTATAAAGATTTTCTTAAATTCATTTCCCTTGCTTGTTTGTAAGATGAGTATTTATGTTTGCCAATTGATTGCATGAGCATACACATCATTATCACTTTAGATATATATAATATCTCAGACATGTCAGACCTGCTTGCCAATGCACTGATATTGGTGCTTTGTGCAAAATTGGAGCTTTGCGCGGCGCCAATCTTGCCCAATTTGCAAATTGCGCTGCGCTATTTGAGAATTGCGCAGATTGGTGATCCGCGCGCTACAGCGACATCTAGCGAAGAAACTTATAACCATAAATGTTGTGACACGTGATCTGTTCTCGACTTTTGATTGGTCGGTGAGCGCGCTAATTTCGAATGGCTGCCACAGAGAAGAGGCAAGACGTGTTTCCGTGAAAAAGTGGTATTTCTGTCGAAGCAAGGAATAGTAGTTGTTTCTACTTGTCTAAGACAATTAGGTGGGTATTCGAGAAGTAAATCAGCACTGACTCAGTTGTTTTCAGCGAAGGAGTCGGCGGTAAACCGCCCTGGAATCTTGGATACAGTCAGTGGTGTCGTGTCAGTGTCACTCTCAGACTCTGCCTGGGTTTAGCTCTGGTTAGGGAGTGGTCATTATTTATCAACGGGGGGGGGGGGGGTGGTGGGTTTTCGCGTGGACGCGTGGAAATTTTTTACGCCCCCCCTCAACGGCAGTCAAAATATTTTGCGCCCCCCCCCCCGTGCCGGAGGCGCGGAGAATTTTCGCGCCCCTCTTTGATCTATAGTAGCGCGCGGGCTTTTTCGCTAAAAAGAGGGTGAATTTTTTTAGCCCCCTCCCTCAAGAGGGGTCAAAATTTTTTTAGCCCCCCCTCGGGAGGGGTCTGAAAATTTTACGCCCCCCCCTCAAACGCACCACCCCCCCTGTTTATAAATAATGACCACTCCCTTAGGTAGGCACTTACCTAGTTTTTCAAGACTTTATCCCATTAAACTTATCTAATGAGCAATGGATAGATCTTGAGAAAAGAAATGGATTTGCTTTTTAAATGAAGTCTCTATGTCAATTTAAAGTGGAATTATGACTGGTCAAAGGTACCAAATCAGACCCAGAATTCTGCCATAGTTAAGAGTTTAATTTGGATCCAATTTTGTGATCAAGCAAGATAAATCTTAGGTAGCCTAGATCAGTAAAATGATTATTTTGGGCAATTTTCTTTTCAGATATGCAAGATATACCCCCAAGAATGTAAATAATGATACATTTTATCATAATCAAACAATGTAAAAGCAAATTTTTTATGTCATCTTTTCCCTTGAACTACGCGCTCTGACAGGACCACGGCAGACTATCGTCTTTGACTCAGGATGTTTAAATGATCATAACTTCCATTTAAATTGTCATAAAAACTTCATTTAAAAAGCAAAACCACTTATTTTATCACAGCTATCAATATCTCACCATATAAAATGCAAACAATAAGGTCTTAATTGATAGGTAAGTGCATTACATGGGGAGGTTGGGACAAGTGTCCAGTGATAATCTCGCCCACAAAGTTTGCAGGGTCTGTCAAACATACTGCAGCCCCTTAGAAAAAGAAAAGCTAGACATTTTCTAGATGATTTTTATCCATAGAACAGGTGGGAACCATTTATTTTTAGGTGCTCAGTGATCTTCTCCTCATAAAATGGTTCTAAACTTTTGGTTGAACTTCAATGGGGTCAAAGGCAAAATTCCCTGCATTCAACCTTGTACAAAAAATATTCATTTCAAAGGTCTAGCCAAGCCTGTTAAAATGAGCCCTTGTTTGTAAAGATCCTTCAGTAAATAGCATCAAAATAAGCTTGCAAAGAAAGGAGAGTTTAACACCTCCCAGTTTCAGCTTTATCACAGTTTCACACCTCTACTGCAGCAGACTCACACAGTGGAGGTATTTCAGTGCCTACCTTAGGCACAGTCACAAAATTTTCAAAATACATTAGATGTGTAAACCCAGGGTGTAAACTGGCTAGATAGACCTAATTTAGCGAAGTCAGCCGAATCTGGCTGCCCGCTCCCCGTAACTGTCACTATGATAAACTACAGACCTCTCAACCCTCACGCATCTGGCGTGAGTCACGCATTTGGGACCCATCTCACTCTCACGCAGATCAGGCTCTATCTCACGCATATTAGGCTTAAAAAAATCAGTATAGGCTTGTAGAGTGAACTTGGACTTTTCCTCATTGTTTGGTGTAGAAAACTCAGCCAATTTGTCTCCTTTTTTCAAAATTGTCTTGAGGGGCATGACCCCCAAACCCCCCAGTTTGAGTTTATTTGTGACATTTCCCATAATGTTTAGAAATTTCTGAGTGCCCCGGCAAAGTCTCACTCTTTGGTTTCATCAAAACTTGAGAGCTCTGAAACTGGTGTTGGAAAAATATTGATTCTGAGAGTTCTGGTCACGGCACCAGTGTAGTGGTTCGTCTCATTAAGTTAGATTAAATCATAACGAAGAGAGAGAAAAGTTTCCGGGTAGGCAACCGAGCTTTTATTTCATAGCTTATGTTACATACGATCACAGCCTCAGGGGGACTACATGCTACTAGGGCATTCAGTTACCCTTTCGGGTAACGACCTGGTTGAGCAGTGGGTAAACCACTACTGAAGAACATGGGTTAGGACCAGCCTTATATAGGGGAAAAAGCCCGCGAAACTCAGACCGGCCACGTGACGTGTGGCGGACGAGTGGTAGGCCCCCTGGTGTAATGGATACAAACCCAGAGGCAGGTGCTGCCACCTGCCGTCCGGATTCCCCCACTACACCCGAAGGACCTAGGTCTGAGTCTCACGGGTACATGAACGTAAAGTGTAAACACCATACCCCTACACTGCCCCCCTTAGACAATAACTTGGGGGTAATTAAACCGCAGTGTATTAATAACCTAGTAAGTGATTGTTTACAATACTAAAAAGGGGTATTAATTACACTTGCTCGATGTGAAATAGGCTATAGTATAAGACTATCCTATTTCTGAAAAATTATACAATAATAGCATCGAGTGTCGTTCATTTCATTTCCACCAGTAGCTTATAACAACCACAAATGATAAATATACAATTATCACAGATTTATAGTAACGTTTTGACAACAGTAGGGTCCTGAAAAGGACCGGTGGTTGTAAATAATGATCGTATTACAGTTATTCAACCCGGGGGAAAAAAATTTTCGACTTTTTAAATTAACAACTCTGTCCACTTTACAAAGTGAATTGAATATTAATGATCAGATATGAACAATTAATCTGATACTATATGAACACAATTAGGTATTAACCTGAGTAATACAATACTAAGTTTAGAGAAATCCGTTGGACCTTCTCTTATTTTATAGAAAGATATTTATACTTTTGAGACGCAGCTCAGTTTATACCTTAGTGTTTTATATTTACAAGTTACAGAAGAAGTATAGTCTCTTAATATATTGAGACCAGGAATGACCTATATAGACAGTTATAGGTCTAGGATTACCTTAAACAACTTTTAGGATTCGCAGATCCAGTATATTTATAGGTAAGTACCCTTATATAATAATATATCTTTTATAGTTATAAATACAATTTTTACATACCATATAATATTATCAACAAAGTTACTTGTTTTCATGATTGGAGGATGTAACAGGAGTCGGATGCTGCTGATGTCTTGGTATGGGCGAGCTGAACGCTGATGCCTGAAGTGCTATAGTAAAACTTGTTGGTGGGTGTAGCTAAACCCTGATGCCTGTAGTGCTAGCTAACTTGAAGATAATAAGAGGTCCATTTGTAGATTATTGAAGAACTTTATGGGCGTAGCTAAACCCTGATGCCTGTAGTGCTAGCTAACTGGAGGTAATAGTAGATCCAGTTGTAGACTGTTGATGGACTTTATGGGCGTAGCTAAACCCTGATGCCTGTAGTGCTAGCTCACAAATAGTAGTGGTGTAGTAGTAAATCCGGTTTGTAGTTCAAAAGTCCATATTAGTGTAAATTGTCCATGATTTTATAATAGGCACAGTCATTATATTATAGCACAGTACAATTATGGTGTTTACAGCATTCATACTCCTCCTCCAGAGTGACTTGTTTGTTTCTCCTTCTGTTTTCAGTTTCCGGATTAGGGTACAGTTTGGTACCCGAATCAATACGGGTTGGATAAAAAATGGTTTCCTATCCAACAATACATAGGTAATAGCACCCCGGGACACACAATTATGTCCGATCTTCATGCAACAGTTTTCACTGTTCCATGTTCTCCTCGGGTGGCTGGTTTGGACCCGGTTGTTGAGCCTGTGGCTGAACGGGGGGGCCCACACCGGTTCCATCCGTAGATGCCAATGCAGGGACAGCAGGTGTTAGTTTCACCTTTTGGCGTGCTTCGAACAGGTTCAAAGCATGCTCAGGTGTGCCATCCCAGTTATCCATGATAACTCCAAAAACCTTGAAGAACTTTTGCTGGTTCTTCATGTTCGTTGCTTGTTCTAGGTCGAGCATCTGAGAAGCTGTTTCCTTCTCGGATAGGGCCTCCTGCCGCAGATTAGCAGCTTCCTGCTTATCTTTGGCAACATCCGCCTTTATCTGAGTCGAGATCCGGTTGATCTCTGACTTCTGGATCGCGTCAATGCACTGGAGAGTGCTCGACACGGTCCGACGATACATATCCAGGTGGAGGTTTTCCAGATGGTGCTGTAACGTCTCAAATTGCTTGCTCTGAATATTGCAAGACAATTTGTCCTCCTTCTTGAAGAAGGTCTCCACTGTCTGGATCAGCTTAGGCCGATGAACCACAGCACCAGGTGGGGGTACCTGACCCTGAGGCTTCGGCTCTGCTCCAGACCCACTCGCAGTGACAGCTACACGCGTATGCAAAGAAGCAACCGCAGTAGTAGCTGCACTAGCAGTGGTCAAAGAAGGGCCTTGAGTTGGTAATCCCTGAGCTAGGGGCAACCGCGACAATTCCCTTCTAAGGTCTTTGGCTGTCAACAATGGCACGGGTGGACGTTGTCTCACCACAGCACTCATTGTTGGTCGGGGAGCTTGACCTCCTACTGTCGGCAGTTCCTGCTTGACCCTCCCGTACTGATCAAAGATTTGCATCTCTGCTCCGGGTGGGCCCATAGCAGGGTACTGCTTCGGGTCTTTGACATTCAAAGGCGCGTGTTTCCGGGAGGACTGGCCACCCGGTCCACTGACACCAAAGAATGTCGGGTTCTGTGCACCTAGTGGGGTTGGTGCTCGTCCATAATGGGAAGGAGTTCCAGTAGGAGATGGAAGATGTGGCTTCTTCCTTCCCCCATTCGTCTATCTCTCCAACGCCTCCAGTGGTGACCTGGCTCGGCTTGGAGATTCAGACGCCTGTCTCTTCCTATCTGCCGCGGAGGGTCCCTGGCGGTAATCCCTACGGCTTCGGACCTGTTCTCCGGAGGAGTTACATAAGCCCCACCACGGCGGCGGGCCTTGTTGCTCCTCCATTCGTTTAACAGATCGTACTCCTCCTGAGCGTACTCTAGTTTGCCGGACCCGGGAGTCTGGGCAAACCGAGCCTTTAGTTTCTGGTTAGTACCAGGAACCGTAGGCGCAAACTGCTTCGTACTCGGTGTGAGGGAAGCCAACTTCTCTGCATTGAGGCCCTTAAGGTTACCATAGAGTTCAGAGTGAATTTTCATCACCCGATCTATGGCTGCCTCCAGGCCCTCTCCTTGCGAAGTCACATAGTGCCGGACCATGTCTCCGGGTCGGGGAGTGACACATCCTGTGCATTTAGCACATTTCTTGCCAACCTCCCGGTCGCACACATATTCCGGCCTCTGGTGCATATGAACCTCCACGAGATGACGAAGGAACTCGTCTTTCTCGATGAAGAATTCAACCTCACCCTCACTTTGAGTACAACGTTGAAAGGGACAATCCTTACGATCCTCCCCGTAGTACTCATCTAGAGCAAACTTGAGCTTGCCCTTCTGGTCGTAATTGTACAGACCATTGGGCGAATTCTTAACGAATTCCCAATAGATCCAGTACATATTGGCCGGCTTTCTATCGGAGAGCTTCTTGCGAAGCCACTCCTCCATATCTTCACGCTTCTCACAGGTGATCCGAGGGGGCAGTCTCCATACGGATTTACTCCCCTTCAGGTGTCCCCTGTGTAGAGGAATGAAGTCGGCAAAGTTGCTATTGGCGTTAGCCCAGATAGCAGCCTCTTGCTCGTCAGTCGGAGTGGCATCCACAACTGGGTCAACCGGCTCCTCTCCCTCCGGGTCGGATGGTACATCCACAGGTTGCACAACGGGTTGTTGACCCGCGAGAACCTGGGCTGCGGCATCTTGAGCGTCTCCACTCAAATCGGCCATAACGTCGTGTAGCTTGACGATTGGCACACCGAGCTTAACTTTTACGGTTGGGACAGCCGGTTCAGCTTCTGTATTATCAGCTTGAACGTCTACCTCGATAGGTTCAGGTTTGCGTTGGTCAACCTTCTTCTTATTCCGCCTGCGGGATCTGCCATTAGTAGAAGTGCCAGGCTAGGATGCGTCCGTCTCGTTGCCGGAGACATCCGTAGCCTTAGCGCCCTTCTTATTGGCTGAGCGTGGAGACACCCGACGGGTTCGGGTACTGTCGGCCACATTCGTGCTGGTAGAGGGTTCGGTTCCTGACAGCTTCTCTTTACCCTTACCTTTGGTGGGGGTTGCTTTACCCTTTCCACCAGCTGCTTTCCCTTTTACTTGCTCAGTCTTCGTAGGGGTAGACTGAGCAGTTTTAGGGGAACCATCTGCATCAGGTAGGGCCTTCTCAGGTATTACTGCTGCGTCTCCCAAGGTAGGAGTTTCAGCAGGAGACATGAGACGGTCCATCCGATCGGCCATCTTGGCTGTTACGTGCACAGGTGCGGGTCCGGGTACTAGCTCCGGATGCGCCGGTGCATACTGCCTCTCCAATAGACGTACTACGAGGTCCTGTATTACCCCGAGTCTGTCTAGTGGAGACACACCAATACGGGCCTCTTCCGCCTCAATGGTTTGAGACGTAATGGGGACCCCTGGACAGTAATCCACAACAGCGTTACCTGCTGCTTCATACTCATCCGCTGTGCCTAACATTAGGATCTGGTCTCTATCTATGTATCTAGAGACCTCATCTGCCTTGACACCGGTGTAACCCGTTTTGTCAGACACATAGGAAGGCCTATAAGAGGTATTCCTTCGGAAAGCCATTTCTGCGTCCCAGACGGCTTTACGAAACCATAAGTGGACTACCAATCCTTTGGCCATCTGATGGTAATCCATCAACCAGGACTCCGGAAAGCTCCTATTAGCCCATTGCGGATGAGCACATTCCCAGATTGCGTTGACGACACGCTCGTCGACCTCTCTGGACGTCCCATAACAGGTGGGTATCAGCATTTCCTCAGAAATTGCTAACATCCGTCCGTCATAGGGACCGGCTACATCGTGCCATTCTGGACTGTCTGGGAGGGGCAGCTCTAGGTACATTGGCCTGTCAACCAGAGAAGCAGGTCCCAAAGCACCGAATGAGGTACTCCCACCAAGACGGGGCGGCAATTGAGGGGGAGGTGGCATCAGAGCCCTGTCATGAGACTGGACTCCTGCCGGCTCTACACTCAAACCTTCGGATGGAGGGGCTACATAAGGCTCACCTACATGAGTTTGTTGTTGAACACCTCGGCGTTCAGGACTAACTTGTCTGGAGTTATCGGATGCGTCATAGAACGATTCTACGTCGCTATCGTCTACTCCAGAGAAGTACTGATCAACATTCATTTGTTGATCCATCTGATCACAATCAGCATCGTATTGCTGATCGTCGTATGTATAAGTGGGACTCTGGGGAGAACCACTTCCATACTCCGGCGGGGTGCTGGCACCGGCACCACCGCCAAGGCGGACGGCCTCTTCTGCCATCGACAGAAGTGGCTGTTCAGGGATAAAATATCCCAATCCACCAGATAAGCAGTAAGTACTGCTTACCCAGTGAAAGGCGGGTGCCTTTTAACGAGGGCACACCTCAGAATATGGCTGTCACGGGCTATCAGACTCCAACAAGAGTAAGACCACCCTCGGCCACGTCTTCTTCCTTCGCAGGAATAAGACAATATGGCGGGATACTCGACCTTGAATCGCTGCGCATGATCAAACCGGCGCCTCACGTGACCATTCAAAAATGGGTCAACAACTTTCCCGCGTGCCCTTAATTAGGTCACGCGCCCTTACATAAAAACAATACAATACCCGATCGGTCGTCCGTCCGTACTCAGGGTTCAACCATGACAACTCGCTAGGTATTATGGAGTTTATGGATAGCATAAGCATATCCACCGGATTTTCCGTCCAAAACCATGGGTACATTGTCATAGGACCTTTTCCAGAAACTCATGACCGGCTCAAATATACATTGAACTAGGTTACAACATATAACAGTACACAGTACAGGACAACACACTCGTTGTGTTAACAGGCTAGGTTACGGCAGTCTTTAGCAACCTTGGACTGCGTCTAAGAGGTTTTGAGGCCTCTTTTATTGACCTGGTATCCATAAGAGCCTTTTCCAAGGTCTTCTTAGCCTTAGAAGGACCTTTCCTCTTATTTTTACCTGCGCCTGCCGAGACTTTTTGTATCTTCCCCTGTTTTCCGGATGTTACGACAGGGGGCACCACCCTCTTCGGGTCTGCAACCTTCCGTGGCCACCCTGGTCCTCGCTTTCGGGTCGGTACCACTTCGAGTTGCTTAACATGACTCTGTTCCATTACTTTCAATAGACCATCACCATACATTTCGGTGGAGGTATCCCTCCCTCTCCATGGGCGTAGTCTCGCTACATTTGACTTGTAACATTTACCAAGCTGTGATTTAATAATCACTGTGCAATCACTAATAACCTGAGTTATAGTGAAAGGTCCATCCCAATTGCTGGCTAATTTCAGGTTGGCTAGAGGTTGGTGTAGACGCAGTACTCTATCCCCTAGATTAAAAAATCTAGCTTTTAGACCTGTGTCATAGCCAACTTTCTGCCAACGCGCAGTTTTCTGCAACTCGTCTCTAACCCTCTCATAGGCTTGTTTGAAATTATCCCGTAGGGATTCTACAAACATCACCTGGCAAGGGGTTTCCGGATTCATTCTTATTACGCCAAACACCAAATCTGCTGGCATAATCAAATCCTCTCCAAAAACGAAGAGATTAGGGGAACAGTTTGTGCTCGAATGTACAGTGCCATTATAGGCATGTACCACGAATTCACATTGTTCATCCCAATCATCCATCTGCTCATTTACTAGAGACTTCACGTGGCCGGTCTGAGTTTCGCGGGCTTTTTCCCCTATATAAGGCTGGTCCTAACCCATGTTCTTCAGTAGTGGTTTACCCACTGCTCAACCAGGTCGTTACCCGAAAGGGTAACCGAATGCCCTAGTAGCATGTAGTCCCCTGAGGCTGTGATCGTATGTAACATAAGCTATGAAATAAAAGCTCGGTTGCTTACCCGGAAACTTTTCTCTCTCTTCGTTATGATTTAATCTAACTTAACGAGACGAACCACTACACTGGTGCCGTGACCAGGTGATTCTGTCAGACCACAGTGTTTGACTCACCTAAGCGGCCTTCAATTATTGCAAAAATACATGGATATTACCCTTTTTAATAAAATTTAGATTGAACATAACAATGTACTTGTGTACCCAACATGTACACCTACATTCTAATGAGATTTTGAACAAGAAAAATGTGGCAAGGACCATGGATAGGAGTTGCGCTCATAGATCATGGCAACATCACTAGCCACTGCAGGTGACGTCACTGAAGCAGCATGACGTCACTAATCACATCATAGGTGACAGGGAGAAAACCGAAAACATTATATTGACTGGTTATTAAGAGCAGGGCAGGCTTGCAAACTTACGCAACTTTGGACCAATTTTCCTTAAAAAAAAATTTCTTACAGAAGCTAAAAGAACCAATGGGGCTATTCTACAACATGTTATTTACCTGAATATTGTCAGTTTTTACAGCTATAGGGCTGTGATTTTCTGCGATTTTAAATCTCCTGCATGTTTAATTCCAGAAAATTCATGAAAAAATTGTTCAAGGCCACACCAAATAAAAAAATTGGTCTATGGATTTTCATTTTGAGAATATGGTGTGGGAGGGCGAAATTTTTATTTTTATTTTCTAGAAATTAATCATTGTCTATGGATTCTGAACATCATAAATATGGAGAGGGCGATTTTTTTTTTTTCTTTTTTTTTTGCCATTGCATATTTATGCCTATCCAATGAGGGGTCTGCCATTCCTGTACCTTTATTATTAATCATATATTTATTGCTTGATCAAAAAAAGAAATTAAAAAATGAAAATCCCTGCAAATGAGGCAGGCGGGATCCATAGACATGTTATTTTTCAAATAAAAATAAAATTTTAATTTCTGAAAAACAGGGGCGGGAAATCCATAGACCAATCTTTTAATTTGGTGTGGCCCAAAGTTCATATTTCAACTCAAAATTAGAGATACTTTCACAGCTAGTAATTTGATCATACAAAGATATGTTAATCTCCTAATAGTCAGCTTTAAGAAAGTGTAATTGGTTAGTAAATTGGTCCATGCAATCAAAAGTTATCAGTAATTGTGTACAGCAGTGTCCAAATCCCACACAAACAGTGCATGTTTAATTAAGTGCAGTGTCATTTGTTGAGAAATGCCCACTTGCGAAATGTTCAAGTCCCCCAAAATTTCAGAGGTCGGAGCAACACCCAACTTACATGTCTGTATCTAAAGATTTGAGCAAATATACAGAGAGAAGAATGACAGAATGTATTTCATATTTTCAAAACTTAAAGTTATATAAAAATGCTTCTAATAGGCATATCGACTTGATCTTAAAAGCTATGAATTGCAAATTTTCAAGCTCTTTCATTTGATATATAACTTGTTTACTTCTGTTGAAGTCTACACTTTGGGCTGACTTCGCTACCTAATTGAAATAGATATTCAGTGTAAATTTCAAGTCAATATCTTGTTTAGTTTCTGAAAAAATGACAATTATGTCGTCTGAAAATAGGACTTTGTGACCACTGACACAGTGACAGATAACTGCCTGGTGGTGAAAACACTTTTTTTTCGGTTCTCATTTTATCAATTTTTAACCAATTTCCTTCAAATAAAGAACGCAATGAGGCCTAAAAAAAAAAGAATAGTTGTGTTCAGGTATCCCGACCAACCCTAATTTTTTTGGCCTCACCCTAATTTTTTTTTATTTTTTTTTTTATTTTTTTTTAGATATTTTTGGTAAAAATGACCCAAAACTAAAGAAAAATGGCAAAAAATGTTAATATATAGGCATGTTTGGTATCAAATTAAAGCCCACAGTCTCACGAATGCTACTAGCTTGAAATAACCAACATTTTTATATTTTTTTAATTTAGTTGATATGTTGAGCCATGTTTTAATATATTATTTTTTGGCAGTTTTCGGCATTCAGGAACTTAAAAAAAAAATCTAAAAAAAAAAAAAAAAAATCCGACCCACCTACCCTAATTTTTTGAGCTATGTTACCTGAACACAATTTTTTTTTAGGCCTGATGATTGTTGGATGCCCGGTCGATCTAGCTCACCTGTGACCTTCTGTTGGAACTACTGCTGTTTATTGGTCAGTAAAATATCACCACTGCCGAGAACCCCCTTTTTTCTTCTAATTTCCAAGGAAATGTTTTTAATTTCGGGGGCACAGCACCTGAACCCCCCTTTTCTTTGATTTAAATGCAAAACTTAGTCCCAAAAGATTAATTCAATCACAATGTAGCCTTTGGCAAAAGTACCGACCGATAAAGCACAATCTACCCCTTCTGTCAGTCAAGGTCATTTAAGGTCAAGGTCAAAGGTCAGTTTTCAGCGAGACCCAAATTCTACCTAGATTTAAAGAGACTACCAAATTTACCTGGTAATATACAGGGATGGAAGTATTCAGGGATTTCCCTGATTTCAGGGAATTTTAAGTCCCAAAGCCCATACTTTCATATACAAAATCAATATTCAGATGCGTTCTTATGGAGCATTTCAGGGATTTTTGGCTTCAGTGACTTTCATCCCTGGATATAAGTATGCTCAAATACTACAGTGATGCCACTTTTCCTGGATAACCAGGAATTCCTGGTTTTCATTCCAAGATTCCTGTATTAAATTATGTTAAATTCCTGGGAAAATGTGTCCAAAAGTCCAGTTTTCCTGGTTTTTGTCGGCCAGTAAGTGGCATCTCTGATACTATAAATGTGTATCAAATACCCTACCAGCCCAGGTGACCTTATTTTCAGGTCATTTAAGGTCAAGGTCAGACCTTAATTTTTGGTCTCCGGTGTCATGTGTCCAAAATCATTGACCCAAAATTCTCAGGGGAGTCCCTTGGCTCTCAGCTACAAATGACCCATCATTCAGGGATGAAAGTCTTTGGGGAATTCCCTGATTTCAGGGATTTTGAAGTTCCAGGGCCCTATACATTCATATAGAAACCCTGGTTTTTGGGGCGAATATTGGACCATTTCAGGGATTTTCGTGCTCTGTGACTTTGATCCCTGATCATTGGATTTCTCTTGATGAGTAGGATCAATTTATGGCGTCAATAGTGTGAACCAACCAGTAAAAGTGTGTGAACCAAAGCTTTGAAAAAATACATTTTTCAATTCCTCCAACAATTCAACTTCCCCCCACCTGATCTTTAAATAATTGGCACCATTAGAATCCTTGAATCGGTAGCTTTCCATTGGTACCCTAGCCATGCCTGTGCATCTGTAAACAAGGTCAGGATGATGCTAGGTATGATGTCATAGAAAATTCCCATATGCGGAAAGTAGGTCACACATTTCACGGCAAGGGGTAGCCTTGCAGTATTGGGCTTTATTTCATGTTGGTATGCCCGAGATACTGACAGCCCATAGCCTTACCATTGCAGCGCCGTATCTCACACCCCCCCGTGAGATAACCCACGAAAATATCACACGGGGAGGTCACGTGACCATTTAGTGACGTCATAGCTCCTAGATGGCGATGTAAACAATGCGCACGGGGAGTCATTCTGGTAGATTCTATTCTATTGTAATTCAGCAGTTTTAGATCAAAATAACATGAAATAAATGCAAATGAACACTCGTGGGGAGAATTTATGAGGGTTATCTCACTTGCAGTTCAGCTGCCGCATCGCACTCCGCCCTACGGGCGTCGTGTGATACAGCAGCTGAACTGCTCGTGAGATAACCTTCAAAAATTCTCCCCCCTCATGAACATTTGCCTATTTATGACTGTGGCTACTCTGGCTGTAGTGTGGGGGTTTCCACATCGTCTGCCACTCAGAGACCTCTGTCCAACATATGCCTAGGGACTGGTTGGCAGGTCTATCTGGCTGGTGACTGCAACCTGGTGGGATCCTGGTGACTACAGGGTTGCCAACTCTCACGCATTAGCACACACTACAGTAGAGGGTGGTGCTGTAAACAGTACGGCCAATTGCGTGAGAGTTGGCAACTCTGTGACTAGTCTCTAAAAATTGGTTGCCCCCCCCCCCTGTCGAGGGTCAATTTTATTGCCCCCCTGTTGTTAAAAAATGATCACTCCCTAAGTGTTTTTTTTTTTTTTTTTGTCAGAAATGTTAAAAAATTCATTATTTGGCATTAATAATCAATACATCATTAGTGCTGTGGCCATGTGCAATTATCTACCTGGCAGTGTGATACAAGGAACGGTTATCACACTGGGGACTGGTGACTGCAACCTGGTGGGATCCTGGTGACTACAGGGTTGCCAACTCTCACGCATTAGCACACACTACAGTAGAGGGTAGTGCTGTATACAGTACGGCCAATTGCGTGAGAGTTGGCACTAGTCCCTAAAAATTGGTTGCCCCCCCCCCCTGTCGAGGGTCAATTTTTTTTTTTTTGCATCCCCCCACCGGTGGAGGGCCCGAAAATCATGCGCGACTAGTCTATAGTAATGTGCTGAAAACAGGTAGATTCTAAAAAAATTAATTTGCCCACCCCCTCTTTTGTTTAGAAAAATATCACTCCCTAGACCACACCAAAAAATAAAAAAAAAAATGTTGGTCTACGGATTTTGGTTTTGAAAAATAGTGCAAGCAAAGTGAGGCGAGTGAAATTTTATTAAAACAAACTTCACAAAGAGAAAACTTGAAGAAAGTGAAGCGAGGGAATTCCGTAGGCGTAGACAAGGTTTTTTTTCAAAGACAAAAAAAAAATGTATTTCCAAAGGTGCCCAAGAATTGGTCCCCACTGAGAGTGCGCCTTTGTATTCAAGGGAGTGATCATTTTTTAACAATAGGGGGGGGGGGGCACTGGTGGGTTTGAGAGGGGGGTCAGAATTTTTTAAACCCCTCTGATGGGGGGGGTCAAAATAATTTCACCTGTTTTCAGTGGAAAACCCTGCACGCTACTATAGGTTAAAAGAGCATGTTCGCACGCGATTTTCGCCCTTTATGGGGGGGGGGAATCTTTTTACCCCCTTGAGGGGGTCAAAGTTTTGTTCGCACATCCACGCGCAAACCCACCAGCCCCCCCTGTTGTTAAAAAATGATCACTCCCTAAGTGTGTTTTTTTTTTGTCGGAAATTCATTATTTGGCATTAATAATCAATACATCATTAGTGATGTGGCCATTTGCAATTATCTACCTGGCAGTGTGATACATGGAATGGTTATCACACGGGGGGGTGTGATATAGACGTTCTTGGTTAAACCTATGGGGCTGTCGTATTCAACTTGAGATAATAGCATTGTGTCACTTCTTAGAAATTTACCTGTTCTCATTTGAAAGTTGTGAGCCCTACTTACACCGGCTAACATACCGTTGACCATGGCTTCCCTGAGCGTGTTCACCCCTTACGTGGACCAGGAGAATGTGACTGACGCCGGCACAAGGAAAGGCATGATCAAGTCTTCGCATGGAGGCCTCAAGGCACATGGTAAGGAGGTTCTGTCAATATTCAATATTACAGGGATAGGAATCTTCAGGGTTTTAGTTCCAAGTACCTGTTCAGTCCCTATAGATGGCAAGAAGTATGGGTCAATTCATAATGTTAAACAATTGATTGAGTTGTCATCAGGGGGGGGGGCTAGGGGGCACGTGCCCCCCCCCCCAGACCCCCTGAAATTGGGCCAGGCTATGAATCTTAACCATAGAAAATGTGGCCCGAAAACCTGCTTGTGCCCCCCCCCCCGACCAAATTTTCTTAGCTGTGCCCCTGTAGACCACCCCTTCTGGATCTTCCCCTGGTCATTGTGAGAAATTCAGTCAAGGCATCTATTCAACCAATTTCTTTAACATCCTTGCTTGAGAGTGGATGCATCTTTTCGTGAGCCCTGTAAATTATCCAATATTTGATCAGGTAAAACCTGATAAATGTCAGGTAAAAGTCAGTTAACACAATGACCCGTAAACGGTGGGAACCCTGAATGAGCAAAAAGCGGACAAAATAATTTGAATTATGTTAAGTCTTACAGTACTTTCATCTTCACTGTGTTCTTTCAGCTGGCAAGACTTTCCAGTCAAACGTCGGACAGACACCTCTTCGCCGGGCACTCGGAACTGTTAACCGCGGCAGCATCAACAAATCAGATGGTCCGCAGCAGCAGCCGAAGCCACAGCAGAAAAGTTTTGGCAAACCGTCTCTATGTCTGCAACCCCCTACTCCAGCCTCTAAGCCACTGAAACAGAAATCAGACAAGCCGCGTGTGGTTCTGCAACAGCAGCAACCGATGATTAAGGAGATCGCTCCTCTCCCTGGGAATAAAATCAATGTGTATATCGATGAGATAGAGAAGATGCCTCTGCCAGCTATGGATGAGAATGGTAAGTTAAGGAGTTACTCGTTGTGGGTATTATGAAAGTGTAAATACAGCATATATAGATAGATGCAAGTCAGACCCAGGGTGAGTATTGGGGGGAGGGAGGGTTTAGCCCTTCTCTCTCTCTTAGAACCTGAGGTACGCTTCACAGCTTAAGCAGAAACTCTAGAAACGCAACAACAAAAAGCTAGCCATATAAGAGCGTCAATATATAGCTCTTATCAATATCACATAATTTCGACATATCATATTATTGAACAAAATGTATCCATTTTAGACAACATGGACAATGTATGGGCCGCGGCAGAGCGCCCAGCGACGTACATCAAGGAGCTGAAGGACTGGCGTGTCTGGCCATTCTCACGCCCCGCTGACTATATCAACTCTGACGATGACTGCACCTTCTCAGATGAGGACGATGTGGACCTTCTTGACCCAATTCAAGGTAAAGATAGTATGCTTGATGTGTAGTTTTCTTGCCATAAGTATAATCTTCGCAGTTGAAATGACATTAAACAGCTATTACTTGATCCTGATGATAGTACCGTATTCTCCCGCGTATGAGACGCGTTGCGCGCATAAGACGCACACCAAACTCAGCAAAGGCATTTTCGCGTATAAGACGCACCTCTTAGGGCACAATTTTGTAAATTCAGTACTGTTCTATAGTAAAATTACCCCTCGTATAAGATGCACCCCCAACTTGAGAGTAAGCTATAAGATGCACCAGCATTTTGTTTGGCGTATAAGATGCGTCTTATACGCTGGAGTTTACGGTACTTTAAATTCACATGTAGCTAGCTTATACACGAACCAAAGGCTTATCTTCCTGAGCTAAGGGTGCAGCTCATATTTGACACTGTATAACGGTACTGAAAGTGTTCGAAATCAATCCCAATGTATGGCTTATTAGGGTTGTCCTGAACTCGGGGTGCTGTTTATGCAAGGTTTTGGCTTATATGCAGGAAATTTTGGTATGAATGAAATGTATAAATTCGTGACATAAAAAGCCTAAAGGTATTGCCTGCCGACACCCATTTCCTTTTAAATCAACTGATGGCTCATAATCAAAAGTCATATTTCCATGTATAGAGCGTGAAGTAGAGGAGGAGGAAGTGCAGGGAAGATCGGTGTTTGACGAGGTTCTCTGCACGTTTGATGACATCCACCTACCGACATGGGAGGAGATTGAAGTATACCTCGCCGACGATGACCTTCAAACGACACTATAGCCGCACCTGCAGTCACTGATAATTGCTCAGGGAGGCGGCGGCAACCATGTCTCTACAGGGCTGTCTGTACCTTATTAACATGGGCTCGTAGAAGAAGCTTTTGGCGCAGCTCCACTGAGCAATGCCATATCGATGTTTTCTTCTAAGGTCAAAACTTATTCACATATTCCTGGTAATATGTACGGTGCACTGCTGAAAACGTGTGAATATTTTCGTAAGACCAGCTTTATTTATTGGCAGCTATGCAATGGGATAAATATTTGTTTCAAGATGGTTTGAGTCGCATGTGATTTTTCGTCCGATTTGCTGCCTTATGCAATTGTGTAGAGATTAGAAACTCTTGTTTGCACTGGTCAGATTAGTCTGGATATATTCACGTATGAAGAATTCGCTAGAGTGTTCTGTAGAGTCCCGAGAGTAAAATAATGTTTTTAGAATTCGTAATTCTTAATAACCAAAATATCAACCCTTTAAGGGCCGCCCAGTGCATTAATGTCATATCCATAGGTCGTCACGATGCATGAATTCAGCCCTGAGAAGTTTACTTGCAGGGGGTGCAACCATGCATTGTACTGATCCTGTGGGCTACTCGGTGCAGCGCTGGTGATTCTACTTCCCCAATACTGTATTGGCGCATTATGATGGCAAATGGACATGACTTGAGGCTATATCAATATTTGAAGAGGTCAAATTCAAGGTGTTTTATGTCTTTCAATGAAGTGAAGACTATACTGGAAATATTTTATACAGATTGTTAGAGAACAGAAGATGAAGGTCGTCAGTGGTCCAGAAAAGATACCCATTTATATTGTTTTCATAAATGTCCCGTCTTAAATCATGTAAAAAATATCCACAAGCATGACAATCACATTAATGCTGCCTTTCGCATGGGCTAGGCTGGCATAATGCCTTTCTGAAGATTCCAGAGCCCATAATTTGCATTTACTGAACCGGCACTTTTCATGGTATTAGAACAAGTTGTTTTATGGGAAAGCTAGACCTGTGCAAAATACATGACTCGGTTTGAGATATTTTTTGAATGTTTATCTGTTTTTTTGCTTCTTTTTTTTTTATATGGTATTGTGCATATAGTTTAGTTGACTTTTTTTTCCACTACGCATGCTCTGTATTGTAATACTCGTAGTTGTTCTTGTCATCTCTTATGTTATCATAACTTACATCTGTATATATTTGTACATACAACTGATCACCAAAGTGTATTATAATAGAAACAATTGAAAGGAAAAATTTAGGCATGGAAGAGATTTGATGTTTTCTTTACAAGACGAGTACTTGCATGGCTGTAAATATACTGATTCTCCAGAACCATGTGTATTTTACCAATAAAGATTTCATTGAATTACAAAAGTAGTTTGGCTGTTGTTTAAAAAAAATGTAAGGCAATTTAATTCTGAATAGTTGCATTACGGACTTTTTCGCTGTCCTTTTGGTCAGCCATCGGTAAGAAAATATATAACAAAAGTTGAGAAATCTGGAGATGGGGTTAAAACCATGATAACATCCTTCAAGATCTAAGAGAATTTGAAAAAAAAAAAAAAAAAAACCCTAATGATACTATCCCTACGCCATAGAACTACACTGGTCGTAAATGTTAGTTATTTTGAATTTATTTTTAATGCCATAAGCGGCTGGATATCTAAAGACACTTTGCGAGCTTGTTGTTTGTAGACCGGGTAGATTGTGTCAGTGCCCAGGGAGAGGGAGGGGGGAACATGAAAACCTGACTTTTAAGCCATCAAATGTGAGAATAATGTGCAGAAATTTCTCAACCTGCCACTACTTTTCTAATATTTTTTTTTTTCTAAAGAGCCGAAAATTTCGCTGGCAGAAATTATTTGAAATCTTCAGTTATTAAAATAAAACAGGCTAATGGGGAAAATAGCACCTCTTTTGAAATAAGCAAGGTCAATATGTGTGAATACTTTATTTTCAACTATACTGACTAGAGATTTGAACTCTAGTAAATCTAAAACAGTAACAAAGTTATAAAGCTGCAATGGTCTGCTGGGCAACGTAAAACGATTGTGACTTCATTAACATGTAGCAATTGTCTGACTACCGTAATCTCCCGCGTATAAGGCGCGTCTTATACGGGGGGTTTTAGTTCTCATTGGATCCACAAGGGGGACACCAAGACCTTTCTTTTGATATCTTACATGCCCCCTTGGCCAAAATGGGGCCCAGGAGGGCCCAAGGTGGCCCAAGCTACCCATAGGTTTTTGAATTTTGAAAATTCATTCAGTAGAACCAAAGTTATGAATTTTTCATTTTTTTGAGAATTTTCCAAAACTCTAGGTGCGCCTTATACGCGGGAGATTACGGTAATCAAGTTTTGACCAAACGCACCTCTGATATATTCATAACATTCTAATCTCGTGAGATTAAACGATAGTAAGTTAATCAAATTACACATGTATATGCCTCTTTCAAAAATGACATGATGCCCTGGAGTGCAAGTTCATTTTTCGTCATGATGCAGAGACAGATTAACCCTGTAAGGGTCATTGGTGCATTACTGCATCATGCCGACCCTATGGTGTTGAAACACAAGCTCCCAGAGGGTTGGCATGATGTTCCAATGAAGAGCTGGCAAGTTTTCTCACCAGTACTTCATTGGTGCATCATGACGGGCATGATGCACACCTGCATCAGCGCCCTTAAAGGGTTAACCCACTTTTTTTCTCTTAATGTGGTGCATTATGCTGAACCCTGGGAGTGCGCACCAAATTTCTCACGGTTACCCCGTAAAACCCCACCTAAAGTCGATTTTTTTTTAAACGTTTTTTTCTTGTATAAGTCGATTTTTGATCCCAAGTTGGGGGGTCGACTTATAGGTGGGGTTTTTATATAATAGATTATAGTGTTAATATTTCTCAAGCCTTTTTTCTATAGGTCGATTTTGTTTCTCAAAGAGGGGGGTCGACTTATAGGTGGGTCGACTTATAGGCGGGGTTTTACAGTAGATTCATTCAGAGAGGAAGGGTCACTAATTACACATCTGTACAAACATCATGTAAAAGTTTCATCCTCTGGGTTGAAGTGAAGCAGTTTAGGGTCAATACCCAGGTGTTGTATAAGCAGGGTCAATGTCGGTTTGGGTTCAGCCTGGCTCAAGTCGAGTAGCTCGTGAAGCGCTCCCTGACTGGTGTCGCGCCACTTGGAGATGAGCGAAGTCAGCTCTGTTAGGTTATTCTGTAATAAATAATAGTAAACTGGTAGTGTTTGGTTTCTGCAAGCTAAATACCCTCAAAACGGGCGTTTTGTTACTGTTACATATTTTGATAACTGGTATATAAATATTCTGTATATTCGGTGTTTTCTGATACCCAAAATTTGCCACTTGGAAATACATTATATCGTCATCGTTATAGTGCAAGAAGGTTGTAACTGACATTTTGGCAAAATAATCACCTTGTCTAGCTACCATTATAGTACTGAAGCACGGTCTATGCCTACAAGCCCCATTGGCATTTCAATGTTGCTGTTTCCACTTTGTGCTAAAGTAGGTGGAACACTTCTTTTGCCTCTCCTGCAAAACTTTAAAAATTATTCAGTTATAACCTTCTTGCACTAGGGCGACAATATGTGCACTAAATATACCGGTGCACTTGAGATCAGTTAGGAAACATCATGGTCCTCGAAATATCAATCATAGCCCCATTTGGCAATTTGGACACTTAAAATCATATTCAACTCAATGTCAAAGGTATTCTACCTTAGCTCGATACATTTTGGCCATCTTTAGTTTGCGTAGTCTTTCCTCCTTCTTTGCAATACTGTCACGAAGATTTAACCTGGTCACACGCAGAGCGGGCATATCTCCTGATGAACCAGGCTCACTCACTACCTTTACACACTGTTGGGAAGTAAGGTCCTCTAAATTCCCAGGAGAAATGTTCTCAATCTCTTGTTGAATTTTCTCAGCAGTGCCCCTGTGACAGGGAGGTGTTGAGGGTATTTGTTTGAAATCTGGTTTGTTAATTTCTACAAGTGTAGTAGTGTCTAGGTTTGGTTCTGCAGTATTTATTACTGTACCAGAAGTCCTGGTTTGGTCATTGTCTAGTGAAGTTTTCTGTGTAGGACACAGCTGTATTCTCTTTGTGGTGGTTGGTGAGGAATAGCTACGTCCACTTCTTTTCAACCGCTCTCTGAGACCGGCACTCATCTGTGGATGATTAAAGGACATTGATGATGATATCTTTGAATCATTGGCACTCGCATGCACTCCAAAATACCAAGAAAGTATTTACATCACATCAATTGAATCAGGTTCATATGTGTTTGATTGTTCAAACTTGATGGAGAATATATCTGCTGGACATTGGTTATGCATGGTTTTGTTCTCTTACCCCGAATGGGTTGTGTGTGAATAAGATTGAAATTGGCACAAACCTGGCGGCCGGCTAGAGTTGGCGTCTGCGCACCTTTATTATCTCCAATATTCCAAACTGTGGTGGGTGAGGGACAGGCCTCGGGTGGAGAAGAACTAATGCCACTATCCATTGTGGAATGCACTGCAAAGTGAAAACAGATTTAAGTATTACAGGTTTTTAAATAGCCTTTTATCCTGTAAGTGTAACAGTGTCCATATAAAATATGCCTATGAATTTCCATCAATACTACATGTAGTCTATTGTAGAGCCTAGTATGAGGATCCCACGTATATCAGAATCAAGGCATAAAAGTGATAACACTGAAAGACACTATTCTTATCTAGACTAGGTTGAGGGACCTTTATGTTCACTAGGCACTGGTCTAAGGAAATCAAAAACTATCAGACAGAGTCTGGCCTTTCTTTACCGGTACCTAGGTCCTAGCTGTTTATAACTTTATTAGGTACGTCAAACACTGCCTGCACCATTCCCCTGGCAGTGTCCACAGTGATGCCCCTCACTGGCCGACTTTCGACACATTTTCCCAGAAATTTAACATAATCTAATACAGAAATCTTGGAATCAAAACCAGGAATTCCTGGTAAGCCAGGAAACGTGGCATCTCTGGTCCATCATTTGTGACACATTTTTCCTGACCCAACAAATTGCTGCACTGGAAATAAAATTGCACTGAATTTGTCATATTCTTACAGAACAAAGATTAAATGAACACATATAAGAGGTTATTTTGGTATATCATGGCTTATTTTACCTATATGAAACTTTCCCGGAAAAAAAGGCCATTTCTAGACATTTTTGTAGATTTCTGAAGTGGATGACTGAAAAGGTCATCTAAATCAAGTTTTCCAAAACAAAAAAGTAGAATGAAACTAAAAGAAAGTAAAAGTATGTTTCATGGCATTTCATATAAATTATAGTTTGTGCATATGGACTGAATAGTACAGCTGGGGACTGCAAAATAAATTCCAAAATCACATTTTCCTGTGTAAAAGGTGCGTGGTGGTGATTTGGTAGTTTTAAAAACATCACTACATGACCTCTGTACATCATACAGGTGTGACACTTACAATACCTGCTAAGATAAACTTGTTTCACAGGCTCCCCAAGTTTGGAAGCAATTAACTGATTTTTAACGATTTCCCAACCATGTGAACTTGCTACCACACGGGAAAAAATTATTAGATGCAGTTTGTTAAGAAATCTAGGTCATAAGCTTATATCAGTCGCATATACATGTATAGGTCAGCCAGAAACTAGGTCAATAAGAAACCCACTAGAGGTTAATGTTAGGGCCAAATACCTTTGTTAGGGTCAAATACCAGTGATTAAGTTATCAGAATGTCTACTTCTTCATATTTTACAGGTCAAATATATAGGTCACAGAGAAATTAGGTCGAGGTAAAATTTCATTCAGGTCAACATCCAGGTCAAATAGCTTTTTATTTTGTGCTGATATTGTGATTCATTCCAATGGAATTGACATTTTACTAACTTACCTATGTTTCATTTCTTCATTTATTATGGCTAATTGGGATCCAGAAGGTCACGACAAATTGCCTGAATACTTGGGACAAAAATGTCAGATTTCTAGATACTAATTCTGCAATTCTGAGAGAACGAAATGAGATATCAACATGATTCCAATAGATTTGAATTCCTCACACTCTCCTGCATAACATCGACATACGGGGTTTAGCTCTAAGTCTAACTCATTACCGGGTATATCACTTTATCAGTATCACTACTCACGAAATTGGCTGGCAGAATTCTGCCGGTCATATTTTGTGAATACTCACCAGTAACAATTCAACAGCTCAGAAAAACTCCCCTGGTGGTGACAAAACTGTATTAGTTTTATGGTTATGTCCAAGTAGGTACATATTGGTTAAAACATGGTATTTTATCAGGATTTTGGCGTTCACATCTCACTTTTCAGATTCTTAAAATCCGCTAAAATCCGCGCTAGCCGAATGACGACATAAACACTTTGATCTCCAAGCAGATACTCCATGTTCAAGCGTAACAGGTACCTGCTTCCTCTGTTTGAAGACTGATAATGATGTCGTAAATTGTTTTTCAAGTGCATAATTTGGAATAGTCTTTATTTTATCATAATCCCGTATAATGGTTAAGTAAATGTATCAGAGAGTGGACTGAATATTATAAGCGAAATGCTGAAAATTGTTCACAAATAATTCACCAGATGGCATGGCAGTGCTCCCAGCCAATTTCGTGAGTAGTGTAGGGAAATGGCTTTTAAGAGCAGGCATCACCTACTACCCGGTACCCCTTAATAGGTAGGCACTTACCTAGTTTTGAAGACTTTGTCCCATGCATTTTATCTTTTAATCAATGGATAGATCTCATCAAAAGAAATGGATTTGCTCTTTAAATGAAGTCTTTATGCCAAGTATAAGGGAAGTTATGAATGATTAAAGACCCCAAATCGAACCCAAAATTCTGCCACTGTTAGGAGTTTAAAGGGGGGCTGGCACCGCAAATTAACAACATGGGTACTGATTCAAACAGCGATCATAAAATCGCGGGACTTTTTAATGCGGGCATGCATAACCATGCCAGGGCCCCTTTAAATAGGGTCCAGATTTGTGATCAAGCATATCTGATACAGGAGCGGCTACATCTCTTAAATCATTATTTTGGACTATTTTCTTTTCATGTATGGAAGAGTTCCCCATAAAAGGTTGAAAATCAATGTATCATATCAAAATTTAACAATTTAAAGGGATTTTATCTTGACCTAATATCATCTGTGATTTAGCGATCTGACAGAATTGGCGCAAAATTATGGAGTTGATATAAGATCTTTAATCGGTCAGAATTTCCCTTTAAAGGGGGGCTGGCACCGCAAATTAACAACATGGGTACCAATTCAAACAGCGATCATAAAATCGCGGGAATCAGCGGAAAAATCGCGATGCCCTGATTGGTCAAGGGGTGGTCACATGACTTTTTAATGCGGGCATGCATTACCATGCCAGGGCCCCTTTAAATTGATGTAAAGACTTCATTTAAAGGGGGGCTGGCACCGCAAATTAACAACATGGGTACCGATTCAAACAGCGATCATAAAATCGCGGGAATCAGCGGAAAAATCGCGATGCCCTGATTGGTCAAGGTGTGGTCACGTGACTTTTTAATGCGGGCATGCATTACCATGCCAGGGCCCCTTTAAAAAGGAAATCCACTTATTTTTATCAGCTCTATCCATTGCTATATAAATGATATACATAGGATTGGATTCTAGCAAACAGAAAAGGACCTAAGATGGAAAAGCTGGTGGAAGGGTGATAGCAAATGGCACGCTAACATTTTTGTGCAGTCTGGCAAACATCCTGTTCCCATATGAAACGAAAAACCCTAGACATTTTCTAAACCATTTTTTCCTGTAGAAAGTGTGGGAACTATTCTCTTTTATGTGAGATTTGGCCTTTATACCAAAAAATGCTTTCAAAGTTATGGGGTAAATTCACTTGGGGAGAATGGGATGTTTATCTGAATCAATTATTTCTCAAATAGATTCTTAATAAACCCCTAATCAATCCCTTTAAAATGAGCCCATGTTTGTTAAGATCCTCCAATAAATAGCTACACAATGAGCTTGCAAAGAAAGGAGAGTTTAGCACTCCCCAATTTCAGCTTTAGCACAGTTTCACACCTCCACTGCAGCAGAAGCATGCACTGGGGGTAGGTAAGTGCCTAGGGTAACTTGCCTGGTTCTCAGACAGGTCCAATTCTCGGACGATTTTTTGGAGTTAGCTAAATGTTATTTCAGGCCATAAACCCTATTTTATTTTGATTTCCTCTCTTTTATATCTAATAGATGTCTATTACTGGTACCAATGGCAAATTGATAAATTTCAAAGTGTGTGGTGCCCTCTGTTGGTATCACTTGAAACTTGTGTCCGAGAATTGGACCATTGAAAATGCGGTGTCTGGTAATTGGGCACAATGACATGCCTATTTCCTGACAATTTTGATAATTGATATTCTAAAACCATAATTAGAGTGAATATACTAGCAAATTCGTCAAGACTTCTAGTTCATCAATATCTAACAATGGTGGTGAACCTGCTTCAGCTTGTAAAGATATCTTTAACCCATTAAGGGCTGGCTATGAGAGTACTTTGGAAAGCTAGGGGACTGAATTTTGAGCAGTACATTTACCAGGGGGCGGGAGGGTGCAAGATATCAAACACTGTCCACGACTTGGATATTATTTTCAACCATTTTACAATGTCTCTATCACTGCAAACTTCTCAGATTTGAATTTTTTAGCCCCAAAATAGGTTACTAACATCATCATACCAAAAATAGCAATCCACTTAAGTCTATCTCTAATTTCTAAACCTGGCTGCCACATAATATATCTATGTCGATTATACTCAACATCAGCCCCTTTATGGTGTTGAAAATACTCAACATCCGCCCCTACATGGATGTTGAGTATTCTCAACATCAGGACTTAATGGGTTAAAATACAGAGGCTGTCCGTGAACTGGTACACCCGTCCGAGAACTGGGCATTTTTGAATGTCTATACAAAACCCCTTATAACAACTATAAATATTAGTCTTCAGCTAGGGATACTTTTTATTATGATACCAAGGGGCCCTATCCATGCATCCTGCTGAGCCTAAATGTAGGAAACAGAGTTTGGCCAGTTTAGTAGTCTTCCAAAAATAAAACTGTCCGAGAACTGGGCAAGTTACCCTACCTTAGGCCAGATGAAGACAGCCTCTCGCTCCCGCTAACCACAGAGCTATTTACATGTCTACGCACTAACGTTGGAAGAGTCGGCAGAGGGCTCGGCCTACTACCCCTAGGCAAAGGTAGCCGATCAACGTGGCCCTTCTGGAGGGCCGCTCATCGGTAGTAGTCCTTTATTTGGGGGTTCAAAGAAGTGTTGGGTTGTCTCTAAGTTTTCTGAGTTTCTAAGGCCACCCAGGTAACAAAAAGTGACATTCAATGATTGAGTAAAAACTCATGACCCAGAACTTCTATTAGACTGAGTTTCATCTGTGTCACTTTTTTTTAAAAAGTTCTCAAAAATGCATTTTGACATGATAGGAATGTCCAAAAGGGGACATATTTGGTACCAAATTAAAGCTCATAGTGTAAGGAATGTAAATAACAAAGTGACATGTACAACCTAGAAAATCCCCGGCATTGGTAGGTTGATAATGAATAATGAAAAAAAGCCTCATCAGTTTTCAAAATGGCTCGGACGGTAAACTGTAACCTGATTTCCCATGGCCTAAAAGTTGGTGCCTCTCTAGCATTGAAATGTACATGCCAATCACCGTTACCAGCCAACATGGTGTCAAAGTCGCATCCAAGATCACTGGAGCCGCTGTTTCCCCACAGTGTCAACAAAGCCATTGTGTCAGGCCTGTAACATTCGCACGAAAAAATACGAGATGGACGGCTTCATGTCTGCGCCCACATGGTCTCTGGATTCCATGCTATACATGAAGGCGCCCACGAGTTGAGAAATGCTCTAAGGTGCATATAGGTTATTCACAGGTTTACATTAGACCATAAAGCTATAAAAAAAAGTACAACACAGAATTCATAAATATCTGCATCATAAACAATCTTTATTCACCAAATTTGTATGGTATGCAAAATACCACGAGTATGCCTTGCCACAAGGAACTGAACACGGTGTCAGCACAGTCTGAGCAACACGTAAAGTAAAATAAATGGGTATTCCAATCTATTTACAATAGGGCCTACAAATAGTGAATCTGCTAACGTAAATCTGAACATTTAGGCCTGGCCTTTGTGATAACATTATTGGGATCTCTCACAAAATTCTGTTAGAATCATCGGTTCCCTTCATCTCATTATTGCACAATAATATAGTAACTAAGCAGTTTAAAATTTAGATCTCTGTCACATGGCTTTCATCTTGTCTTAAATATAATTTAAAGAATGTACGCAGCAAATTACAACTTAACATATTAATTTTATTTTATTTTTAACAACTAATAGTACCAGTACAGATATTATATGTGTAATATGGACTATGTACCATGGTGTTGGGCTAAAATATTAAATGATGCATGGTAGTGATATATAATATTTTTTAGCTGAATTGAACAAAAAAACGCGTTTATCTATCATAGAATTCATTATCTAGCCTGCATATGATAAATGGCAGCGGTTTCTTGTATTGTTAACCCTTCAAGGCTCCATCCTACTGTTTTGATACACACCCCTCCAAGGGTTAGCATCATGCTTCAATGCGGTTCTGGTGAATAAACCTCCCAGGATTGCAAGGAGGATCATCCTAGAGGCATCATGCGCCTTTGAATCGTTAAAGGAAATCAAGCGGTAGACATAAGATAGAAATGCAGAGAGTCTGGTCATCTTGTCCAATCTATAAGTGGAATGGTATAACACTGACCCTGTGCGGAACATTCTTTCTGCGCGGCCACCGACCAATGATGGTGTGATGAGATGAAATATTATGTCGTTTATGTAATGGCGGTATGATTATAATATGCATGACTCGGCATAAGTGTTTTAATATGGAGGCGGGTGTCTCAGGGGTTGTACCAGTCCAAGAACAGTAACGAGAAGGAACACACAATCAGGAAGAAGAGGATCCACACCCGTAGTCCCGCATTGTTCTTCATCGCCTGAAAACACATAAACCATTATGCATACCAAATATGGAGTAAATTCATCTAGCCTATGGCAGCCATTCTGAGGAAGCCCCCGACGACCAGGTAAAGAACTTTTGCAACTGACTGTTACTGAGAGTCAAATCATAGACGGCCAAAGGCTACATCAGCTTAACAGGTTATGAATTGGACAGTTATCACAGTTGGATGTTCTTGGTCAAACATTCGAATGAGGTTGGAGTTGATGCCTGATGAGAACCCCCATTGAATTTAAAGAACATCTTACACTTCTAGCTTGTAAAATAAGTTTCATCTATTTTGACTGGGAGTGAGTGAGTGAGTAATAGATGTTTAACGCCATTTCGACAGCTAAGGTCATATTCATGGCGAGAACTACATTACACAATTTCACAGGGGAATGTGTCAGTGCCCGCACATATGTGCACCACACACATCTATTTTGACTGGGGAGTTCACAGGATGCTAGGTAAAATTAAATGAATCATACTCATTTCCACATGTCCTACTCACCTCTCTGATTTCTTCATTAGCTCCCTTGATGTTTTCAGTAGCACCAACCACTGTGACAGCTATCCGGTCTATATCTGTGTCCTGGAAGGTAGTGAGTTTGGTTCAGTAACAGTTTTAATGGGTTTAAAATAATGGTTCAGATCTAGATGAGAGACTTTACCAGGCTGACCCAATAAAACTAAGCACTGGTATATAGAGCTTCCAGGAAGACTCCTGGAACTACAACTTCCTGTTAATTGAAGGAGAGATCAGTGTAACAGTTTTAATTGTTTTTTTTTTTGTTTTTTTTTTTGTTTTTTTTGTTTTTTTTGGGGGGGGGTCCCTCTCCAATGCTATGATAATGATGACTTGATGATAATACCTGGCGTTGAACAGAAGGAAAGCTTACCTGCTCTAGAACTTTATCTGCAAATATTTCCTGTAGTCTTGCTATTTCTACTACTTTTCCTTCTACTTGTCTGAAAAAGATTAGCAGGATTTCTCGATAATCATCTGTATACCAGTAATTGCTTTGAATTATCCCCTCATCCCATCTAGCTATGGTAGTAGTGTCCCACTGAATTGCTATATGGATAATTTTTCAGAGGACATGGATTCGAGAAATTTTATCTTCTGTGAGATACGCGAAAATATGTACAGCGTGAAATAAACTATGGCCAAGGTAGTCTTCACTTAACCTAGATTTAAAAGATAACCACTTTAAACTGAATGATTTCTAGGTAGGAAAATTATATGATTTATTAAACTCAAGGACAAAAGATAAAAGACAAAATCATTATAACTTACTTTACTTCATTCATGAGACTATTCATTTCCTCAAACATCTGTTCATTCTCCATTGCAAACTGAAATAAGACATTAATGAGCATTAAATAGAATTGACAACAGAACGACATTAATATGAAAGGCAATAGCTGCTGATAACGATTCTATAGTTAAACACATATCTTTTAAATCCAGTACCTGGTTTACAGAGGCACACTAACACATCAGTTCATATCTTCATAAGAAGCTTGAATGGGGAACCTCAGAACTGAATGCTCTACGTAGTTGAGATGTATATTGAACAGTATTACTCAATGGTATTTCAAAAGCAGAACATGGTGATAGAGACAGCATTTTATCATTTTCTATAATGGCGGACTCACCACCTGCGCCTCCTCTGGTGAGAGTTCCTCGTCATCGTCATCAAACACAATCGGCGGTCCACTCTCGGGTGGCAGGGATTTACTAGACTTTTCTGTCGGTGATTAAGAGGAACAGGATTATGTTGACTTGGATCTTGTATAAATTGCAGGGGATAACATTTTGTTGGTTTAGTATTAAGCAAAGGTGGCTATGTTACACTCTATGTTAGGCTGAGATGTTGGGGTACTGTTTACTAAAGCAAGTAGTCCATTGACTTATATTTATTCCCATATTAACCCTGCCTGCCTGAAGCAGCTTTGCTCAATGTTGGATTCAATGCGGAATGTAAAACTCTCCCTTCTCCACATCACTTTTCATCCTTCCTTTATCTTGTTAGTATCTTCTCCAATTATCTTCCCTATAATTTCCCTTCCCCTGAGCATCTGTCATGGTCCAATATCTCTCCACCCCCTTTGTAACATTTTTACATGTACAGTAAATTCCCTGGTATACGCTGCACTCTGACTTTGATATAGGGCTATAAATAATAAGCCACATCTGAGCTTGAAAATGGGCAGTTTAGTACTGTTCTAGGATGTCAAAACCCCTGTATAAGCCACACCCTGACTTTGGGCTGAACCTATAAGCCTCATTTTGATCTGGGTTCTGATATAAGCTGCGGCTTATACGAGAGAATTTAAAGTATTTACCTTTAGCAGCTTTGTCCTGCCATGACGTAGATGGCTTCTCTGACGTCTTGTCATCTGATGACGTAGCTGTCTCTTCATTTGGTTTATTTGTCACTGTCCGAGGCTTACCTTCCGGTTCAAGACGCCCCCTGTAATGGTCGAATACCAAGATTTATCAGTCATGGTACTAAATGATCTTTTTTAAGATTTCAACGTACTCAGATTGTTCAGTATAGATCTGAATATTTCAAATTGAAAAGGGTGTCAAACACTCAATTCTTGACAAATACAAATTTTAGGCCACACCAAAGAAATAAGTTGGTCTACGGATCGCCCTCTCCATATTTTTCAGAATTTTTTTTTTTTATTTGAAAAAAAATCTTGTCTATGGATTTTGCTCGCTTCACTTTCTACAAGTTTTCTCTTTGTGATGTTTGGCTTCTTTTTTTTTTATAAGGCCAAAAAAATAAATTGTCTGTTTCAGGTCACTCAACCCACGGACCTGAAAGACTGGATTTGAATCAGTATAGCATTGCAGTCTATCAACTGTGCCATGGGTCCCTGGTGGGAGAAATGGGAACTACTAATGGTAGGCCTTAACATGACCTACAGAAGATAATGTTTTTGCCCCACTTAACTTTGTCACAGCTCTTTGATTCAAAAAGCATCAGAGAGCCCTTGATCTATAGTTTCTGACTGACCCTATTTCATCATGATATCAAAAGTAGATATTTTTTGAGAAAAGGCTCTGATTATGAAGATTTTTATGAAAAATTGCCAAAAATTGACCCCCTCCTAGAAAATTTTCTTCTCATGATTTCTATCAGAAATCACTTGGGTCACTTAGATGAAGAACATAGCTGTCCAAATCCTTTTGAATTATGGATCTATCACAATTCTAAGTGACAAAAGAAAATTATCTCCTGACTGCCACTTTATCAGTTCGGGGCTGAATTAGCTTTATATTTCTATCAAAATGACCAATCCAAGATAATTTTTTTCCCCAAATTAGCTATGTCACAGCTCTTTGATTTAAAAAGCATCAGAAAGCCTTTGATTTGTAGTTTCTGACTGACCTTATTTCATCATGATATCAGAAGTGGTTATTTTTGAGAAAAGGCTCCGATTTTGAAGAGTTTTCTGAAAAATTGTCAAAAATTGCCCCCATTCTAAAATTTTTTCTTCTTCTGATTTCCATCGGAAATCACTTGGGTCACTTAGATGAAGAACATAGCTATCCAAATCCTTTTGAATCATGGATCTATCACAATTCTAAGTGACAAAAGAAAATTATCTCCTGACTGCCACTTTATGAGTTCGGGCCTGAATTAGCTTTATATTTCTATCAGAATGACCAATCCAAGATACCGTAATCTCCCGCGTATAAGGCGCGTCCTCTACGCCAAACAAAATGCTGGGGAGTCTTATAGGATGTATTGAAATTGGGGGTGCGTCTTATACGAGGGGTAATTTTACTATAGAAATGTATTGAATTTACAAATATCAGCATTAAAATGTGCGTCTTATACGCGAAAATGCATGTGCTGAGTTTGGGGTGCGTCCTATATGCGCAATGCGTCTTCTACGCGGGAGATTACGGTAATTTCTTTTCCCAACTTAATTATGTCACAGCTTTTATTTTAAAAGCATCAGAAAGCCCTTGATTTGTAGTTTCTGACTCACCTTATTTCATCATGTTATAAAAAGTGGCTATTTTTGATAAAAGGCTCCGTTTTTGAAGATTCTTTTTTTTTTTAGAAAAATTGCCAAAAACTGCCCCCTCCTAGAAAATTTTCTTGGGTCACTTAGATGAAGAAAATAGCTATCCAAATCCTTTTGAATCATGGATCTATGAAAATTTTAAGGGACAGAAGAAAATTATCTCCTAAGGGCCAGTGACTGCAAGATTTTGTAGGAGGCTTCCATAGTTACCCACCAGGGGGCAGCACACTCACTTCTCTCTCTTTTACAGATATACTGTTTTCATTGCATAGATGCTCTGTGCTGCCACCTAGTGACACATAAGGATTTCCATTGCCATCTAGTGGCAGATGGTGAAAACACACCCATGGCACAGCTCTCCCAAAGAAGGCCTTTCTTTCATATCCAGTGTTTCAGGTCCATGCCCAACCCTACCTAGGAAAACAGGGCCGACCCTAAAAAAATTTTCATTTTTGGATTTTTGGCCATTTTCTAGTCAATTTATTCTTCCAAAAGTCACCATGAGTCGTTGCGACTCGTCACCTCTATTTGTAGTAGTTAAAAAAAATTTACAAAATAAAAAAAAAATCGACCTACCCTACCTAATTTTTTTCAGCATGTTACCTGAAACATACAATTTTTTTTTTCAGCCTAACCAAAATCCGTAGACCAACTTATTTTTTTGGTGTGGCCTTAGTATGGATAAAACAAATTATTGTAAAAAAAAAATGGAAATAGAGAATAAGAACTTACAGTCTCTTTTTGTCCACCACGCGCTTCACACGGATAGCTTTTTGTTCACTGTAAAGCTTGCAAATAACTGAAAGAGATGAGAGGAATTTGCTTATTCTAAATACTTAATACCGGTAGCTTTTCTTATGGTAACATGCCATTATGCCAGGTTTCTATGTTAAATTGACCTGGCTTAATTCACTCTATTTTAGTATACATTCAGTAGAATACTTTGATTATATACAGGATGTCTATTATCATACATAGTTAAATTTACCTTTAAGGTAGATCTCTATAAGTGTAAACACAGCCGCTCTATGATCCTTCACCTGTTCTCCGACTTCATCTTCTCTCACTGAAAGTAAACCAAGAAAATTATAGGAACGTGGCAAGATCTTATTCTTCTATATAAATTATCTGGGATTACGGAAAGATAAACCATCTTTTTCCTAATGGATGCTTAGGATATTGGACGTCAAAAAATTCTTAAAAAAAAAAAAGACCAACTTATTTTTGTGGTGTGGCCTTAATTAGTGGCATGAAATGAAGTTTTCAAGATTGAATTCGCACCATAACACCTACCGTATTCGACGTTTTTAGCACACTATGCACTTAAAAATTATTTGTCCCTCTGAAACTTGAAACAAACATTAATTCCAATAAGCGCACATCTTTGCTAGCACGAATCTAACTGTAATCTCTCGCTTTATTGACCTTTTAATCAAGAGAATCCATGCAGCATTATAGTCAATATTCCTGCCATAGCAGTGATGTCACCTGGTGTTATTCTAGGAATCAGAACATAAACCTAGCTGGCAGCAAACACTATAACAGGAGTATTGATTATAATGCTGCATGGATTATCTTGAATAAAAGGTGCATAGTATAATTAATAAAGCTCTCAGTGAGTGGGGTGTACATATTTTTCTAAACACTTTTATGGTGAGCAGAACAGTATACATCATTCGGCAGTTTAAGGGTATATAGAGCACCATGGTATAGACTACACCTTTTCTTTGGTTAAAAAAAATACATGAGTCTGTGAACATTATTCTGGATGGGTTTCCAGCCAGGAGGCATGGCACAGCCGGCAGCGCGTCCACTCAGGGGCTGTAAGTTTGTGAGTTCGGTTCCCGGCCCAGTTGGGGCACAGTGGTGGCTCCAAACGTGGCTAGGCTGTGCTGGAAAGTCTCTCGGCAGTCATGGCAGACAAATGACTTAAAATAGGCCTGTCCATCTGTCACTATGCCTATGTAGTGACGGATGTTAAAGAACCATTGCCTTGGTAAATGTGTAGGGGCGTGCTTTCTACCTTCCCATAGATTCGGTCACCATCATCCCCCCTCCCCATTAGACTAGGGTCCGGGCACAATGCCACAAGGGTAATCTCACTTTGGTGTGGATACAACCAGCGGGACCTCTCACCCTTGAGTGTTGTCCATAAGGAAGGCACGCGGTGAGATAAAATTCGACTACTACTCTGCATGGGAAAGCGTGCTTACCCCGCGTATAAGACGCACCCCCAACTTGAGAAAATGCTATAAGACGCAGCAGCCATTTGTTTGGCGTAGAGGACGCACCATATACTCGGGAGATTATGGTAGTATAGTCTCTCGTACCAAGGACCCCTATAGTATTTGTTGAGACGGAAAGTCTGGTAACCTAGGTAACGTGCCGACGTCGACATACCGGAAGCCGGGGACAAAATGGTGCTCTGTGCTACCTGTTTCGTACCATAATAAAAATGCTACACTGGAGCCCAGCCCATATTTTAAAGGTATATTACGGCCATTATACTGCACTAATCTATTACTTATAAGTACAGTATCATCATCCCTCCCATTAGATCGTTCTGGCTGAATGACAATATGATGAGTCTTACATATTTGCAGGAATCTAGACGTTGAACGGTGTGGGCAGTACTGAGGCATCCAAAATTGTCCCCCGGACAATATGGCGCAGTCCGTGTGCATGTGACACGTAACCATGGCGATGTGCTAGGCATCATAGTTACCGTCCGCACGGATTCTTGGCTCATACCATCAAGCCTCCACACCTACATGTACCGCAACACCTTGAGGTGTAAAAATATGGCAGGAGATTTGCCAAAGTAGGGGGTGTGCGCTTATAAGGGTCTGTGCGCTAATTACGTTGCATAGAGTATATCAAACGCTACATAGTACAGGTCACATGTACAAAAACCGTCAAACTAAGTGTGACGTATAGAATCGTCTTCAACTGTGGCTTATCCGGCCCGCTTATGTGATTTGTCAACGTTGGAGGGGTGCTACTTACACCCCTATACATGGTTTCATCATAGTGCATAATTTATCTATACCATGAGTTGTACCCACCATTACTGCGGAATACTTGGATAGCTTCAGAACATGTCCTCATAAAGGTCTGTGCGTCAGAATCTATCTGATCCCGCTCTGCATCCGTCATTGAACTCGAATCTACGCCAAGCTGACTGCAAGGTAACACAGAATAGATAAGCTTTTGATTGCCATACTTAAAAGGTGAATAGAAAATGAGGCAAAACATTGGACAGTTCAGGATCCGATACACAGAATGGTACATTTACGAATTTATGATAATTTGCACCGATATCAAAAACATAATTCTTTAAGTGGGGTTCACAGTTTTTATTACTAAAACTTCTCTTTTGTCCTTTAACATAGATCTACCTCTTAACATTTGGATATTACCATAAACAAATAATCATAACTCATATCATGGCCAATCTACCTGGTCGCATTGATGTAATCCTTTCTGTGTTCCAATAAAAAGTCACGTAGCTTGCTTATATTTCCTACCTGAAATTGGAAGAGTAATATAAATGCAACTTTATCATGTGGTACCCGGTACCTGGAAAAATGCCAAGTGTCACTGTCAGTTTCCAGACCACCAAGTACCACCAATAAGCAAGTTAGATGTATGGTGGGGTATGATAATGCATATGAATTAATACACTTAAAATAAAGTAAAGGGCTGAGTTTTAGTGTCCTAGGATAGTAGTCACTTGGCCACTGCTTGAGGCTTTTCCACCTTATCATACATGACATAGCCTGAAAAAAAATGTTAAATTTCTAAAAGTCAGTTTTACTCCAGCGTTTTTGTCATATAACAGCCTCAGCAGGGGGTAGGGCTTGACAAATCAATTAAACTACCGTAATCTCCCGCGTAGAAGACGCGGTGCGCGTAGAAGACGCTCCCCAAACTCACGGTAGGCTGGTTCGCGTAGAAGACGCATCTGAATCAATTTGTAAAAAAAAAAACGTACAAGACGCCCCCCCAACTCAGCGGGGGGGGGGGGTTCCCGTATAAGACGCACCCCCACCCCCCCCAAAATTTAAAAGAAATGTTAAGTCTATGCTGTCATCGGCCCATGCGTTCCCTACACCGCGGCCAGCCATGCCGCTTTGTCTATAGTGTCAACCTGTTGAGTCTATGCTGTCGTCGGCCCATGCGTCCCTACACCCTGGCAGGCGTGCGGACCATTCCCCGGTCTGCCGCGGCGCTAGCGCTATGAGTCGATGCTGTCATCGGCCCACATGTTCCCTACACCCCGGCAAGCCATGCCGCTTTGTCTATAGTGTCAACCTGTTGAGTCTATGCTGTCATCGGCACACGGTCGGCGTCTTCCCCGCCGAGCAAATCTACAGCGACCGGTCTGCCGCGGTGCAGGCGCTATGAGTTCAAGCTGTCATCGGCACATAGTCGGCGTCAAACCCGCCGAGCGCCCGTCGACACTTCCCGGTCTGCCGCGCTGCTGGCTATATGAGTTCAAGTTGACATCGGCACACGGTGTGACGGTCGGCGTCAAACCCGCCGAGCAAATCTACAGCGACCGGTCTGCCGTGGTGCAGGGGCTATGAGTTCAAGCTGTCATCGGCACACGGTCGGCGTCTTCCCCGCCGAGCAAATCTACAGCGACCGGTCTGCCGCGGTGCAGGCGCTATGAATTCAAGCTGTCATCGGCACACGGTCGGCGTCTTCCCCGCCGAGCAAATCTACAGCGACCGGTCTGCCGCGGTGCAGTTCAAGCTGTCATCGGCGCATTTTCCCAAATGAGATGTTGGAAAACCCCGCGTATAAGACGCACCCCCAACTTGAAGAAATCCTATAAGACGCACAAGGCATTTGTTTGGCGTAGAGGACGCATCTTCTACGCGGGAGATTACGGTAGTTTGTATTCTGTAAGTAATCTCTATATAATGGTCCCTTTAAGTTTAATGGAAAGATGTCACACGTTGAGTCACTGTGCTCTCTAGGCCTAGAGATCTGCCTGCTTACAGGCATAGTGCAAATTGTATTCCTGGCATCCTGGCTCATATGTTTTGGAGTAAGGGAGGGAGATTTCACCTGGTCCTGGATTATCAATTACTACATGCATTTTAAGTGTTTTGTGTATTGTGAATCTTTGGATATACATTGAGGGAAGAGTTGGTGGAGGCATTGGAGCTAGACAGTAAGTACTTCAGACCGGCTGACTAGACAGACTACCAACAGACACCTTTGGTGTTACACGGAAACCCGCTGGCACTCTCCGTGCCTAGTGGCGGCTAGCGCTATATGGCACTGATATCACGTTATTTGGATCCGCCAAAAGTGGCTGGAAGTGGCTTGAGCCTCAAACCCCCTGTTTTGTTCTGTTTTTCAAAAGATGGCTTTCTCTTCCTACTGTTGAGTGGAAATGTATAGGGTTTGGACAAGAAAAAAAAATAGATATATAATGTATATCATATACCAATATTTAGTAGATTTTATACACAAAGGTTTGAGACTACAGGTGCTCAAATCAAAACAACCCAAAAGCAAGGTCAAATTCTCAAGGCCATTTGTAACAGACTTTCAGGACATGTTACTCCTTTAATTGTTGGAAGTAAACAATCATTTCTTATCTGGCTGTAGATTATTATCATAGAAGTAGCCTGGTAAGGTGTAAATGTTGTAGGGATATCTGTAATATGCCAAACTGGAATGTAAACAAACTCATTTCTACCGCACGGACCGACGGCAGCTGACGTCACGTGAACACAGCGCCTTCTGAATCCGGGCGCTGTGAGACACGGACGTACTTTGGTGTCTGAGGACCAGGACCCTCAGAGGTCTACGGCGTAAACCTACAGAGACTGAGTACATGTATGTGCTGTCTATCCAACTTAGGAAGTGATCATTTTTTAACAACAGGGTGAGTTTGTGTGCAGACGCACGAAAAAAAATTTCAACCCCCCCTCTCGAGGGTAGATCTAGACATTTTTTTTTACCCCCGCCAATAAGAGGCGAAAATTGCGCGCGAACGGGCCATTTTAACCTATAGTAAAGCACGGGGTTTTCCACTGAAAACAGGTGAAAATTATTTTGACCCCCCCCCCCCATCTTAGGGATTGAAAAAATTCTGACTCTCCCCAGTCAAGGGGTTGAAAAAATTCTGCCCCCCCCTCAAACCCACCAGCCCCCCCCCCCCCCCCGTTGTTAAAAACTGATCACTCCCTTACCACTTCTCTGGCCTGCCTGGCAAATTCTGTTTTGGGAGTTTTGGAGTGTCCAAGAATACTCTTGTCTGGTCCAGACATCAATCCCTGTGCCTTGTTCCGTGTTCTCACCGTCTTCACGGTGGCTTTGAAGATATTTGTAATATCTGCCATCTTTCTCTGATTACGTTTCAACTTCCAAGTTGTCAGTTGCCCACATTGCCCTCAAAACTAAACTTGCTTTCGGCTGGTAATAGTTTTGATATGGCGTGCAAGAGAAATCGGCTGATGACCAGCGACAATCTTGTGAACGGCTCATCGTTGAGCAGCAAGGTTGCAACGGGGTAGACCATATTTTAGCAGAAATGAATAATTCATCCAGCTTATTCAATTACAAAACATCAAAGGTCGAGTAAGCTCATTGCACAGATTACGAATTCATCAATTTCATATACTGGTATTGATAAGATTATTTGGGAGAGAACAAGGTGATTTTGGATACGTGTGTATTAGTTTTATCTGGTGCTGTGTTTTGCTAAGCTGGTTGACTTCCTGTTTACAAAAGAAAGAGAAAATGAGACGAGCAAAATGAATTTGACAGTGTTAATTTGGGGTGTTTTGGTCGTTTTATTTAATACAGTCGTAGCAGTGTACTATACGGAGAATATAATAGTTCCAGAGGGAGAGGAGACGAACTTCAACGAGTCGTGGATCGCTTTTAATCCCTACACGCCACTGGTCAATTGCTCATATTTGTGAGTACAGACTACAGTCTACAGTTAGGGAGTGGTCATTATTTATCAACGGGGGGGGGGGGGGGGGGTTTTCGCATGGACGCGCGGAAATTTTTTTTTACGCCCCCTCCCTTGACGGCAGTCAAAATTTTTCCACGCGCCACAGGCGCGGAGAGTTTTCACGCCCCTCTTTGATCTATAGTAGCGCACAAGCTTTTTTGCTAAAAAGAGGGTGAATTTTTTTAGCCCCCCCTCAAGAGGGGTCAAAATTTTTTTAGCCCCCCCCCTCGGGAGGGGTCTGAAAATGTTACGCCCCCCTCAACCCCCCCCCCCCCCCGTTGATAAATAATGACCACTCCCACTGTCCCAGTATTATGAGTATAATCAG